>JAOCZM010000221.1:10932500-12182500 GCA_026122235.1 Vinca minor | reverse complement strand
AGGCAAATTTACAAATTATTGTTGCACCAGTAGTGGAGAAAGATGATGAAGTGATGTTGAATTTGGAGACACGGTCACCAATTCAACAAAATTTTCTAGAAGTAGAAGAGGTAATTCAAGAAACTCCAGCACCAAATGTGATGAATGTGGAGAGCAGAGTCCTGGAGCAAAGTGTGGATTTGCCTCCAAGTGAAGTACAAGTACGTTCCGATATGGACAGCGGTTCCATCGGAGTAAAAGGTTCATAACAGGTAAAGAGGAAGAGGTTAGTGAAGCCTAACAGGGCAATTTTAAATTCCTCGTTTATAACACACAAAAAGGATGAAGTAAGCACTGACTGACCAAAAGGCAGCGCTGCTGTATTTCGCATGGAACGGAGATGATCCGTAAGTACCCTTAACTCCTTACCTAGTTTTGTGAATACCTGTTTTTGTGAAATGAATACATATTTTTGTGTATTGAACACTTGTTTTTGTTAATTGAACACCTATTTTTGTGAATTGAACACATGTTTTTGTGACTTGAACACCTGTTTTGTGTATTGAACACCTGTTTTTGAATTCTGAACACCTGTTATGGATTACATAAAGTTTGTAATGTTCGATTCCGGTTGTGGTGAGCTTGGAAGACGGGATTTAAAGAATTGTATGCCTGGGGAAGAGCTTGTGGATGACGTTATAAACACATTTGCCCATATACTTAATGCTGAAGAAATTAATGTTACAAAGGGGCAAATGAATAAATTATTCTTTACAACTTTAATAACGGTACTTCTTTATACTTCATGATGATGTGAATTATGCAAGAATAACTGTTTTTGTTTGCAAAGTGTCGCTGCATGTTACTAGAATGAAGGAAGTGCTGGAGGACGTTTACCAAAAATTGATGAAATGACTAAATTTGTTGAAGAACAGGTCATAGGTGGGATTGATTATTTGAATAGAGCCGATAAAAGTGATAGCTGGGTGCCTGAGTTTGTTGAAACGGTAAGGAACACCTAGTTTTTTTTACTGAAAAACTGTTTTATTGGTATGAACACCTGTTTGCTGACAAAGAACACTTGTTCATTGAGACAAAACAGGTGTTCGGTGACAAAGAATAGGTGTTTGCTGACAAAGAACACAGTTCATTTAGACAAAATAGGTGTTCTGGGAAGAAATAACACCTGTTAAGTGAGAAAGAACAGGTGTTCTGGACAAAATATCATAATACCTATGTGTCTGAAATTGTTGTTGGTCCTGTATGTTGTATCAAAAGTCACTGAATCGCCAAAGTAACCATAGTCCATCTTCATTAAATAATCTACCCAAAATATATTAACAATTTTTTCCTCACTGTCCATTTCAATATCATAGTAAAACGAAATATTTTTATATGCCTCGCGACGGAAATGCTCAAGTACACGCCTCAATTTATTAAATTTCACAACGAGTTTGACCATAAAACCAGTCCGCTCCTCAGCACGTTTACGCGTGAGAAATTTCCTGGCATCGACGTGACATTCTGGTCATTTCTCCTTGTTCTTAGGGTCATGGATACTGCATTTCTTGCATCCCTCTTTATTAAAAACATATTTCAAGTAACCCACCTACTCCTTATCTTCGCGTAATGGCTTGCAATAAATTTTTTCTTACACCAAGTCCTAAACTATGAGCATAATTTAGGTAAAATTCTCTAAACTTATCTGCTGTTGTAAACTCCTTTGTCCTCAGATCCATTGTGCTTAAATAGTCGGCATTCTCAACATTTCTTGTTGAAAAAACAAGTGTTCATTCAAAATAACAGGTATTCTGTCGAAAAAAATAGGTGTTCAGAATTACATAATAGGTGTTTAGAATGCAAGAACAGGTGTTCTGTCGAAATAAACAAGTTTTCGTTGAAAAAAAGGCATTATGTCGAAAAATTATTTATGTTATTGCATTCTATACACATGTTATGTATGTCAGATGTCATACCATTCTGCTCATTAGTGTTCATCTTCCAATCCCTCCAACCATGGGTCTATTTCATTATAAACTTCAGATAAGAGGAATAACATGAGAAAAAACATAAATAACAGTGTCATTTATACACACAACTCACCATTTTCTGATTCATCACAAAGAACAACTGTTTGCTTCGATATTTTAGCTGTCCTAGTATCATCATTATCATTATCACTACTTACTAAAATCACATCGTTTGGGCATTTCCTTTTGCCCACGTCTCCAAATAAACTATTATCTTGAAAAGAACTTGTGTGGCCATCGTAAGGGACACCGTTCTTATCAAGAAAATCTCCGAATCTTTTCCATTCATCGCTATTTGCATGTTCTTCAACCGTTAGTTTATAAGTTTCCATTAAATAAATCAGTCCTAACAAAATAAAAATAAGACGAAAGGGAGTAAGAAGAAAATCGGATAAGTGAGAGAAGAGGATTAAGCCTTGAGAGAAGGAAAGAGATGAAAAGGGAGGAATTTTAGGGATCATCAATTGTCTCTACCAATTAAAAGTACAAGAGAAAAAAAAAAGGGAAATAAAATTTCGTTTTCCCACAAAAAATGACAGCCCCACTATTTTATCATTTAATACCTCTACTTTTGATACATCCATTGGATCAAAAGTAGAAGATTCAACGGTTGTCAGTTAGGCCTGTACATACTGAACGTTTCCTGTTCTGCATAGGACCCGGGACACTGTTGTACCATGATTGTACTAAAATTACCATTTTGTTCTTGTGCTAAATTGAGTTGGGAAGGTAATAAATACATCAAAATGAGACCTTATAATACAGAAAAATAGAAACTTTATCTTTTAATCATAGACTTAAACTAAAATATTGTGGTTCTCTGGGAGGAGGGGGTTTATAAAGGAGTTTTTGGGAAATCGAGGGGAGTAAATCTAAAGAAAAAAAGTGACTAAAAATTTAGAAAATCAATACATATAAAGTAATTTTGATAAATGTTGGGGGAGGTGGCCTCTCCCGCCCTTCCGTCTAAGAATTCTTCTTAGAGGTTTATTGGGCATTACGTGGAAACTAACTCATGTGAAACTTTTCAGTTATAAAATATGGATTTGCTTTCCAATTCCTGCTGATATTTTTCTCTTTTTTCAACAATTTTGACCAATTTTTATCTAATTACTTGCTAATAAACACAAAGATTGCGGATCATATGTTGCATGTACAACTTTTACTGATATTCTATTGAATGTAGTTTCAGATTACAAATTATCTGCTGGTCAGAATTTGTTAGAAATTGGCTTAAGATTGTCCAATCTATATTAGTCAACCTGCAATTAGCCAACTCTGTTTTTGGACAGTTTTTTTGTTTTCTTTACTAAAATGAATTGAATTTACGTATTGGGTTGGCTGGGGTGGGGTGTGGAGTTTTTTTTTTTTTTTTTGGACCTCACCAGAGGAGGAGCCCATGTAGGGCGGATAGAAGCCCGGCTGAGCGGGTGCTCCGTGAGGGGAGAAGTAGAAGCCCCCGTGAGGGAGTAGTAGAAGTCCCCGGCTGAGCGGGTGCCCCAAGAAGGAGAGTATAAGAACCCACACAAGAGGAACCAAGAATAGGAAATTCAATCCTTCCTTTTGTGTTAGTTGGGTATCGAACCCATAACCTCTTAATTAGTGTGTACTCTCTTGTTATCTTATTTTAGGGTTTCTCTTCATTGGTCGTTGGCGTGTTTAGGTATACCAATTACTACCTCCGTCGCAAATTATTTTCAAAATTTCACTTTTACATCAAGATTAAAGAAATGATTAGAAAGCAATTAATATTAGATAAAAGTTCAAAATATCCCTCAATTAATGATTGAAAAGTTATTGCTAGTGACTAGTTGAGTACTCCTCCGATTCAAAATATAAGTACTAATCAGAATGACTAAAGTACACCTAATTAATACTTTAAAGAACAAAAAAAATTAATATAGAGCTGCATGGTGAACTACACATTTTGACCAAAATGAATATAGAGAGAAAATGATGTAGTGACAAATCACTTAATAAATACACATTTGTTATAAAAAGACATATTTTGTAACAAATAACATCTAAAAAAAACTTATATTTTGAATCGGATGGAGTAATAAATTAGAGGTAAGACTGAAAAAGTAATAATAAAGATGTATTTATTTTTTAAACGTAACAAATAATTTAGAATGTCTCAAAAGATGAAACGTTGTAAATAATTTGGGACGGAAATAGTACAAAGATTCTAAGTGATCTTGGAAGTGCAAAGATGTCAACAAGTGTAGATACACACAATAAAAAGAAGTTAGAGGCTCTTCGAGAAAAAGAGACTGCAGAAAAGATGATTATAAGGAGAGATTATGTTAGTGCCCATGACAAATTAATCAGAGCTCACCATCTTTTTCCCCTTGACCACCTTGCTTCTATTCTCGCCGTCTGCGAAATCTTGTCTGCTTCGAGTAACCGGTTTCCAGGTTATGGCGTGGATTTTTACTGGATCCTTAATTTTTACTGGATTTTTCTAGGTTAAGATTAAGATGAATATTAAATGTAGCAAATGATGGCTAAGAGGGAGATGTAACATTTTTTTGGAGATGTTGATTCTGAGTAGAGATTTAATGTTATTTGGTGTATTAATTAAAGTTATTTTAGTCATTTAGACTAGTATCTTAATTTGTGTGAAAACTCCTAAAAGACCTATATTTTGAATCGGAGAGAGTATTATTTTTATTCGGATTTTAGCTTTATTCGGGGTGAGTGAGGTCAAGCTCACGCTCATGTCACATAAAATTCGAGGTTGAATATTGAGCCTCACACTCAGTTCACCTCAGTTAACGCTCATATTTTTTCAAGATATGTGAGGCGGGTTCGGGCCATTCTTCTGAAATTGTGGATCAGATCATCAATCAGGATTTCTACAACTTTAACAGTGACAGAAAAGTCTACAATTTAGAGACGGATCAAATATGGGCAGTTCACTATCAATCAAATGGTTTTGAAAATCGACGCTATGCTAAGATACTAACCAATACTATGTAGACGTGGTTTGGCTGAAACCAGTTCCAGTTAGTGATGGAGAGAGAAAGATGGCGTGAGGCAGGACTGCCCCTCGCATGTGGATCCTTTTGTCTAGATTCAGAGATTTTTCCCACAAGTACTGAAAGTTGATGGTTTCAGGAGCATTTTCGAGAGAGAGAGGTGCAAGCAGGGTTGCCTATCACTTCTCACATTTCCCCTGGCCTTAATATCAAATTATCAATGGTAGAAGATCCTAGGTTTTCCAGCAAGATATTTGTTTCTGTAATTAGTGCCCCATTGGTAGAGATAATGAAATACTGAATTAGAGAAAGACCATTAACTTTACCACATAGTACTAAAGCTGCAGAATTTTCATATATCAGCTGATATTTAATTTGTTTTTGAATTACTTTCTCGGTCTGAAACTGAATGTCCACTTTTCTATTCATTTTGTATTGAAGTGGACATTGAATTCGGGTCCAAGGTAGTGTTATTTTCGTTTGGAATATTGGACATACCTACTACTATTGAATAACCATAACCGATTAAAAATGAGAAATTATTTTACACATTTAACTTTTATTCATTTCAGCATAGGATTTTTGTAACTTACTCCCTCCATTCCATAATGTATCTTGTTTAGGAAATGTAGCAAAATTAAAAATTATTTTGTTAGTTAAAATATCAAATGTTGCAAATAATTCGCAGGGTGCAATTTTCTGAAATGCAAGTGGAGGAAGTGTTAATAAAAAAAAATTAAGGTATCAAAATATAATTAATGAAAAACTATTACTAACTCTCAAGTCTCAACCGATGTTAGAATTATTTAAGACCGGCAAATCAGTTGGAACAAGAGGGGAATATAAGTGTCTCACACAAAGAGAAGCAAAAAATTGGAAATTAAATCATGTTCCTCTTTGTGTAAGGAGGGTATCAAAACCACAACCGCACGGTTGTAGACAAGCCATAGCCCCAGTGGGCTATAGACATTTTGATAGAATCATTTAACATTTTAATAATTAAAGGCTCCGTTACTGTGAGAAAAACTTGTTTCCCTCTTACTTTATTCTCTTCTTTATCTCCAAGATTTCTACTCGAATAATACTTCTTTTCATCTTCATCATCATATATAATTAAACTTTAATTAGTTAAATCATCCAAAAAGAAGAATATGGATGTTTCAGTTGCGGAAGCTTCATCAATGTTTCCTGGGTTTCGATTTTCGCCGACTGACGAGGAATTAATTTGTTATTATTTGAAGAAAAAGCTTGTTGATGGGTCTGATAAATGTGTTGAGATTATTGCAGAGGTTGATATTTGTGGGCATCAGCCTTGGGATTTACCAGTTACCTACCCTTCTCTTCTCTGTTTTCTTTTTTTTAGAAATTTTATTTGAATTTCGATTTATTTGTTTGCACATAAATCAAAATGGTTATGAGCATGTCTTTTGACTTTGATTTGAGGGCATTATTCCGTAAAAAATGTAACAATATATAGATATATGGAGACTACTGTTCTTGTATTCTGTGAGCACATACTTTGTGGATCCATTGACAAAGCCAAATCAATAATTCAATCAGATAGTGACCAAAGGGACAGAGGACTGAGTGGATAATGCACGAGTATTGCATGCCCGGAAAAGCACAGGATCTCATGGTAGTCTGTCGTCTACGGAAGAACAATGAGTTTAATTTAGATGAGAATCCGCGTAAAGGATCAGCAGAGGGAATACATTCATCAGCTACAGCTAACAATACTGAAGCATTGTCTGGAGTTGAGCAGGAAAGGGTAAGAGAAGAGATGACCGTAGACGAATCTTGCTCAAAGGAAGGCAGTAGCAGCCATAATTCCCATTCGGTCGAGCATAACGACTCTTGGTTCGACTCCATAGATAATGAGATCTTTCCACAAGTCGAGGATGGCGAGGAGGATTGTTTCGCTGATATAATAAAGCTTGATGATTCTTCACTTACGGATAATACTCCACTGCTAATGGGAGTAATGGCCTCTGCCCTGCCTTTCCAGGGCACAGGAAATCGACGACTCAAACTCAGGACGCCAAATTCTGAACTGGAGAATGTGAAACCATTAACGGCACATGAATCCAAAGAAGACGGGATTGTTCATTGCCAAGAATCAAAGAAGTCATTGAAGAAATCGATTGGCTTATTCTCCGCGGTGGCCAGTAATCATCGATTTGTGTTACTATGTTTCGTTATCCTAGTTTTGCCGGTGAAAATCACTGTCCCCATTCCTGTCCCCAACCAATCAGCATTTCCTATATAATTATTTTTTATAATTTATATACACAGGGTGAATTGTGATTGGTTGGGGACACACACGGGGACAGAGGATTTTTTGCCTAGTTTTGCTACTCTCTTTTGTCCCAATTATGACGCCCCTTATAACTACTTTCCCGCGTGAAAGCAGACCTTAAGAATCTGCAAACATTTGTGCAGCAGGTTGAAAATATTATCAATTTGTACAGCAAAAATCTAACATTTTAATTAATTTTGATCTATATACTACATTAAATTTTTTAGCACCAGTCCAACTAGTAGAGTGGAACCATTTTTTTTGTAAGTAGGATAGAAGTTGAATTTTTTAATGTAAAACGTGAGCCAAGACTTATGGATGACGAATTAGCCAATTCGGCAATTTGAATTCGGTTTTTTCATTTTTTCATACCTAAAAAACCGACCGAATTCGAATTGACCGAATTGGTGAATTCGGAATTCGGAATCGGTTTCGACCGAATTGACCGAATTAGAGGGTACATTTTTTATTATATAATAATATTTAATTATATAATAATAATATTTAATTATTAAAAAAATTCAATAATAATATTTAATTATATATTTAATTATTAAAAAATTCAATTCGAATTCGGTCACACCGAATTCAAAAGTAATCAAATTGATTTCGTCCCAAATTCGACCAATTCGAATTCGGTCGTGACCGAATTACCGAATTCGAATTACCAAATTGAATTCGATAAAAATCGAATTTTCTCACCCCTACATAAAAGTACAAAGACTAAAAGCGTTTGAATTTTGAACTTGAAAGCGGCTAAATATGTCGGATTCTATTTAAATAAATAAATTATTATATTACATTATAATTTATTTAACAATATATATATCATAACTTAAAGTTTTAATATTTATACTAGTAAAAAAAACTGTGCTATGCATGAGAAATTTTATATTAAGTAAATATTTACAAAAATAAAAGAATTGTACTTACAAAAATATACCATAGACTCAGAAAACTTTTAAAAAAAATGATTATAAATGTGTATTTTGATTTTTGCCTTTCAACTAACAAAACAAACTTCGATTGTTGCTCTTCCTTCAGTTTTGGCGTTAACCCATGACAGAATCTCATCATGTGAAAATCATCTGTTCACGTGTATGTCATTATTCATATATCCAACCAATCAGAATTCGTTATATACACATTTTTTCCAATTATATATAAATATAACTGTTCCCGTGTATGTCATTATTCATATACCCAACCAATCATAATTCGCTATATGCACATTTTTTCCAATTATATATAAACATAACTGTTGGGCCTATAATATTTTTCCTCCTTTGTGGGTCTTGAGAGAGAGCCCAAAGGCCAGGCCCAAAATGACAAACAAAACCTTTGTTTTGTTTTTGCTGATTAGATAATCAAAAGAGAGAGAGCCGTGAGATTTTTGAGAGAAAATCAGAAAAATTCTGGTCTTTTTCAGCATGCGCAGTTTTAGAAGAACTTCTGATTGGGTAGTCATTTGGAGGTAGAAGACTGACAGACAGGGTTACATTCTGAACGGTGGAGATCGGATTTCAACGGTCTGTTTCCGAGTTATTGTCATCGTAATAGTGCTCTGTTTTCTGGGTGAAATTTTCTCTATTCTCACCTCTTTTGTGTATTAAATGAAGTTTTAGCTTCATTGTTGGTTTGAGTTTACACGTATTGGTGTAGATACTCTTTTGTAACCTCTCTTGATTCATAGTGAAGCTTTTGAAAACAATAACGAATTGTGATTGATTGAGTACATAAACGAGGACATGTATAGGGACAAATGATTTTTTGCCCTTCTAAAGGTATTTTTGAAAGTCTATCTGTAGTCAATTTGTTAAAATGATTTTAAAAAGAAAAATATGTTTTTTAAAACATTCTTCTCTTTTTTAAACCCTCTCTCATACTTAGATAATGCACTGGAGAACATAAAATCCGTGCACAATTTCTTATTAGGTTACTCTCCCATCGCAATATGGAGACTCGAGGTCTTCTAGTACATTTTCTAATACATCAATAAAATTATCATATCTAGAGTATTATCTGTTAAAATAAAAATAAAATATCTAGAGTAATATCATAAAATCAAAGTGTATTCAATAGTTTTTTTTTAATTTATTTATTAGGGGAAGGGGGCTTGTCTATTACAATGAAGTAGGCGATTTAAGACCTTAACATTAATAACTAGTCTAACATTAATAAGTATGGGATTAAGGAAGCAGAAAATAAGGTACTTTGTTAGTTAAAATATAAATGTTATTCTCTTTAATAGAATGAGTAGTATACAAGTCATATTTAAGAGAGTAATATTGGTATTTTAACTAATAAGTAACTTGTTTTTTTGTTTCCTTACTTTACGCTAAATGTGTGAAACGATTTATATTATGGAATGGAAAGATCGTAATATTGAATAACCATAACCTGTGAAAAAATGAGAGTATTTTACACATTTAACTTTTATTCATTTCAGCATATAGGATTTTTGTAACTTAACATCAGATCGAGCAGAAGACTTGCTGATTGAAATGATGATCACAAAACAATCAAATGACTAAATATTAATCTTTTTAAGATTTGTTCCTTAATGGCACATTAATTAGCCTTTCTTTTCATAGTTCATACATCATAAAATTACATATACATAATAAAAAATAAGCAAAAAAGTTGAAAATACTGCCTATTTCTCAACAGTACCGAAAGCGTGTGAGAATTCAATCAGTGAAGGTTGACGTAATTAACCTTTGAAAATCATTCATAACCTGAAAGCCATCATCAAACTCAACAGTTATTTTCATATTTTCAAGTGCAATTCTTGAAGCTTTTCTTTGTGCCTCAATCCGATTTTTCAAGTGTAATTTATCTTCCTCAACTTTAGACACTTGTTGTTTCTTAACCCTTTCCAGTACCTCTTTTTCTTGTTGTATTTTCCTTGGATGATCATCACCTAATTTACCACCATTAGCTTTCTTTATAGTGTCTGCGAATCGCGACTTTAACATTGCAACCCTTAACGCCTTCTTCTGTGATTCTTCATCCCTAGTATCAAAACCGCGATCCAAAAGCTTTCCTTCGATTCCCTTGGGCTTAAATTGAATATTATGTCTTCGAGATACCACATCGTAACGGACACTAATAAATTCACTTTGCCGGGATAAATTTTTCGAAGTGGACATTTGAATTTGTTTCTTGGTAATCACGGTATTAGTAGTAGTATAAGACTCCATTAGATAAGTGTTTCTGGAGGGAAAAAAAGTAGAAATTTGTTGTTTAGGTTGATTGTAAACCTGAGGAATAAGAGATGGTGGGGATTGATAGAAAATAGAAACTTAATTGTTAGTAATTAAATAGAGATTAGGGTTCTGTCTTAATAATCCTTTTCTCGGTTGGAAATCCAAATCTAAATCCAAAAAGATTTTCCAAATCCAAAAAAGAATTTCCTAATCCAAATCTACATGGGAGTGTTATTAAGTGGTAAAATAATTTCTCTCATGCTATTAGTTGCTTTACTATCAAGTAACAAGAATGTGACAAACCCGTTTAGAGGATCAATTTTATTTTTCTAACGAAAAATAAATAAATGCATGTTTTTTTCTTTGAAAAAAAAATTGAAAGTTTAAAAGAAAAGAAAAAAAAAAGGTCTCGTTTTGTGTTTATTTAAAAAATAAATTGTGCCTGAAAATTATTCGAAACCCGAGATTCTTTTTTTTTTTTTTGAAGTCCGGATGGGCGGTTGCCCCATGAAAGGGAGAGAAAACTGCCTCACAGGAGGAGGAGATAGCTCTAGAAAGGGAGACTTTTTAAACAGGAAGGGTGTCGAACTCGAGACCTCTTGGTCACGAGTCAATGCTTGCCCCAATGGGCTGCAGCCTCTTTGATCTCGAAACCCGAGATTCAGTGAAACATTCTTTTGAAAGTCTATTTGTGGTCAATTTGTTAAAATGGTTTTAAAAAGAGAAATATGTTTTTTAAAACATTCTTCTCTTTTTTAACCCTCTCTCATACTTGGATAATGCACTGGAGGACATAAAATCCGTGCACAATTTCATATTAGGATACTCTCCCGTTGCAATATGGGGACTCGAGATCTTCTAATACATTTTTAATATATCAATAAAATTATCATATCTTGAATAATATCATAAGATCAAAGTGTATTCATTAGTTTTTTTTTTTGTTTTTTTTTTATAAATTTATTAATTGGGGGAAGGGGACTTGTCTCTATTACAATTAAATAGGAGACTTAAGACCTTAACATTAATAACTAGGTTAATGTCTCATTGGGAATTCATTAGTTTGACTGTTTTTTAATTCTTATTTATTATTTTTGAGAAATAAATCAGAGTAGAGTCAATCCAGTACCATCGAGCCTCTATAGTGTAACTGATTTCCGTAGATCTCACAATATTATTACAAATAGAATAAAATAATACAAGGCAATAGTTGGTGGAGACAAATCCAATTCATATAAAATTCACTTTTGTATTAGTTTCACTACTTAACTACTTATATCCTCCACATGTGTTAATACAATTAGTGTACTAAAAAATCCTATAAAGTATAGTAGAAACGTTGTAGTCGTCAAATTACTTGTTCTTTTTTAGATTTTTACAAAAATTAAGAAAGTAGTTAATAGAATTTGCGTAGAATTTGTATAGAGTTAAAACAATCCATATAATCAGCTTAATACATAGACTTTTGAAAATCAGTTAGAATCTTTTAAAATTCGGATTGAATACACCCTTAAGTATCAGCGAGGGTATTGTAGTAAAAACCACCCAGTCCAGAGCATTAAAAAAAACCAACGAAAAGCTATCGTTAGAGCCTGCTAATAAACCCTTTCTTGTCCTTCTTCATTCTGTTCTCTAGGGATGGGAACTCAATGAGATTATAAGCTAGGTCAAGAAAAAATAGGAATTCTAGCAATTGCTTGGAAGGCAGGAGGGAAGCATTCAATACGAGCCTTAAGATATTCTTTAAGAACACTGTTGTTGGACTCGCTCAACTGTGTTGATCGAATGCTAGCGATGAAATGTTTCCTAACCCATGCAGACAGTGGCGAAGCTATGAAGGAATTTTCAATTTTTTTATATACTAGGTATATATATTCAACGGTTCAGAATAAAATAGATTTTTTCTACTACACCCCCCCCAAATTTTCATTTTTTTTTACTGCGGTCAATTTTTTCCACTACGCCCCTCCCTAAACTTCAATCCTGACTCCGCCACTGCATGCAGATGACCATAGCTCTCGAAACCCATTGATCATTTTGACCCAAGGATGGACTACATCTTTTTTGTTTTTATCCTTAACAACACACTCTTTCTTGAGCCTTGCACATACGTAGTCAAGCTCTTTTTCATCATCAACACTATACATTGCATTAAAAAAATGCTCTTTGAATTCCGGCATCCACAAGGAGCTTAGGTTCTTTACAGCATTTATCTTTATATGCCATGTGCACAATCCATGGAATGAATTTGGGAACTCAGACTTGATTTGCAACAGCCATTGCAGCGTCCTGGTATGTAAAAAATGTTAGAAGGATGTCCCGGACATGCATTTTAGAAATGTTTTGAAAAGACATTGGAAGGAAAGGATTGTCTCATCGTACAGTAGTGCAACACCAAATTAATATGCATGATTCGTGGTGATGGTTGAAACCAACAAATAGAGCTGAAACCAATGCGGCAAATGTTACGTTAATAAACACATGTATTAAGTACAGTGACAAAGAATATGTGTTAACTGACAAAGAACACATGTTCAGTGAGAAAGAACATGTGTTCACTAACAAAGAACAAATGTTCATTGAGACAAAACAGGTGTTCAGTGACAAAGAACACATGTTCGCTGACAAAGAACATTTGTTCATTGAGACAAAAACATGTGTTCGGTTACAAAGAACATTTGTTCATTTAGACAAAACATGTGTTATGAACAAGAAAACAGTTAAATAGCGACCAAAATTAGCGACCGAATTTTTCTGTCATTCATATAATGACCGAATACCGACCGACTAGACACTGCAATGATGTCGGTCGCTATTTCGTCACTACTGAGTCGTCCATATCGGTCACGTTGACCAAATTAAAACGACGTCGTTTAGTGCACCATTAACGACCGAATACCGACGGAAGTTAACGACTGTTTACCGACGGAATACATAACGGCGTCAAAACGACGTCGTTTTGATCTTTTATTTAATTTAAAAAATTAAGGTTTAAAATTAATTAAAACGACGTCTTTTAACGACCGAATACCGACGGACTTTAACGACGACAGAACATATAACGGTGTATATTTATCAACCTATAGATGAAGGACATCAAACGACGTCGTTTTGTGTTCGTTAACGACCGAATACCGAAGGAATATAACGACCGAATACCGACGGAATATAACCTAACGACGGATTAACGACCGAAGTCTTAAAACGACGTCGTTTTGTAACTAAATCCAAAATAATACCCTAAGAATTCCTACAGAGTAATATCCAACTCATAGAAATTAGCTCCCGTCGCCTTCAATCGTCGATTATCTCAGAAACCGCCGCCGTCCTTCTTCTCCGACGTCAAGCTCTACCGCCTGAGAACGCCGCCATCCTTCTTCTCCGCGCAAGTCCGACGTCAAGCTCCATCAGCAGAGAACGCTTTCTTCTTCTTCCCCATTCCTTGAACCAGTCCGTTGAATCCCCAAAAATCTGCCCTCAGTCCGTCGAATCCCCAATCCTTCGCTCTCCGCCACCATCTCCTTACCCAATTCCATCAAGCCCTATCCCGAAGCTGCCACCACCAACCCTTGTCTCCTTCCATTGTTGCATCGAAAAAGCTTTCCCATCATCATTCGCGGCCTCCACTGTCCTTCTTCTCCTCCACCCCGGCACCTCCATCTAAAGGTTCAATTTTTTTTCAAGATTTGTTTTCCAATTTTTCTGATTCTTTAACTGCCACAGTTAATTCTAATTGAATTTTTTCTCTATTTAGAATATACGGTTGAAGAGGGAATTAACTGATTTTCCTTCATCCTGCCACTTTCCAGTGTGAGTTTTGATTCACCATTGTACAGAACTAGCTTTTAAACAAGGTTCACCACTATCCATTTCAATTTTCTTCTTTTCTATCGGCTGCTATGTTACATTTCTTTATAATTTTAGGCCTTAATTAATTAAAAACAAGTGGTGATCAATTTCAGTATTTCTTTTCTTGTTTGTATTGTAAAAATTCATTGAATATGAATTTTTTATGCTTGAGCAGATTCATGTTTGAAGATATACACACATATTTTTAATGCTTGAGCAGATTCATATTTGATCTTTTGTTTTCTTTCTTTTTTGTAGTTTGTGATTTTTAGTTTCTATTCTTGATTATTGGAAGGTGATCAAGTCTTCTTTGCTTCTTTTAACCCAAAAAAAAAGGCTCTGCTTTGCTTCTTTTAACCCCAAGTCTGCTTTGATTATTGGAAGGTGATCAAGTCTGCTTTTGCTTTGCTATACTGATTTTCATTATGGTTGAAAATAATGAAAATTTTTTGTCTGGTTTCTTTAAGATAAATCCCAACTGATTTCTACATTATACACTTGTTTTATGTCCTACTTTTGTCTAGTTCCTTTTCTGTTTTTTGTTTAATTTTTGAATTATAAACTTCTCAATTACGAGCTAGTACTCAATCACTTGGCTTGCTTTTTTGAGCCACACTCTAACATCATCTAGAGTTATGCTTTTCCAAAGAATTTGAAGCTATTTTTGATTTAATATATAAAATTCGCAATTACGAGATAGTACTCAATCACTTGCCTTGCTCTTTTGAGCCACACTCTAACATCATCTAGAGTAATCCTTCTCGGTATATGGTCAACCCTTTGCAAATTGTTGCAATTTGTCCAAACATCATAATCTGATATATCATTTAACGATTTCTTTCATTTAATTTTTGTCCAATTCAATTTTTTAGTTCTTGTCCAAGTGAGTTGAGACTTGAGATCTGTTTGTTTTAGGAAACAATATTTTTACAACACAATCACATTTAAACGGAAAAGCCCACCGTCGAAGCTCACTCCTTCGCGTCCACACTGCCTTGGCGTCCTCTCTGATTCAGGTTTATTTTCAGTTTTTTTTTTAAATTTGTTTCTTCAGTGTTGTCTTTAGGTTAATTTGGCTTTAAGTTATTTAAAAAAAAAATCAGTCATTTCACAACTCAAGTTGGTTAGAAACTTGAGGTTTTGCTATTTTTTTCAAGGTATTTATGTATTACTGCTAAATTTGAGGTTAATTCTTTCAATTATGTTGTTTTTGTTGCAAGTTGGTTCTGAACATATTATTCATTTAAGTTAATTTTATCATAGTTATTGATTGGTCTTATAATGTCTTTAAACTGACTCAACATCTAAAGATTGTAGCAGTGAAGAATTATGCCAAATTCTTCTCTTATTTTTTAAATTCCTATTCTCTGAATATGCCAATTCACTATTGATGGGCAATAGTAAGTGATGAATATAAGCCACCAGATGACATTTCATTTAGAAGTCATGTAAAAGTCAATTAGATTGAATACAAATTGTCTAGAATATAAAATTTATAAGTATCTTCCTATCTTTTATTTAGCAGTTCCGAATCACAACTCCTCTCTCCTTTATTTCTTACTGCTGCCAATTTTTCTGTTCTGTTTGTCTGAGCATCCTGTTGTTGCTTGTGTCTATTTGTCTTCTGATAAACCACTTTGTTGTCTATTGGTTTGTTATTCTGGGAAGGCTGTTATGTGCTGTTCTCCTTTAGGTTCTCTTGGCATGCTCCAGCCTTGGCTGTAGAGTTGTTGCTGGGATTGAACTTGGTCAAAGGAGAATGATCTCCTTTGAATTCTCTTTAATTTGCTACTCCTTTGATAAAGTTGGAGTCTTTAAATGTGGGTCAGAATCTAAATCTGCTTTTAGTTGATGAATCTGTGACGCATGAGAACATTTTATATTGTCAGCATCTAAGTGTTCTTAAGCTTTACTTGGATAGTGATTGATTTTGATACGAAAACGTTAATAGTTAAATTGTTTATAAGAGTATATGTGGTTCCAAAACCTTAAATTTCGTGTTCTATTTCGAATTCCTTGACCTTCGGTTTAGTCAATTAGGGGAGGTTACCCTTCCGGCTCTCTAAAATCAACCACTGATTCTCATTCCACCAACCTATATCATTAACACACACACACACACACACACACACACACACACACACATATATATATATATTATATATACAACTCCGAATTTTTATTATGTATAAGCCACAAACTGAGTTTACTGTTTAGCTACAAACTTTGTATTTCTTTTGCTGGTTATGGAAACTGCTCATTTATGTGTTGATTGTGTCCTAACTTTTGAGCTTGTGGATGAATTTATGTTTATTGTGTCCTTTAAAAGTCGACATTTTATTGTGCTTGTGAATACTTTCCATGTATTTAGAGATGCCTCCAAAGAAAAGTATTCGAGTTTTCTTACCATTTGGTTCGCCAGCCACGTCTGCTCCGGCCTCCACCTCCCAGCCTGGTTCATCACCTGATTTGGTGTCGACACCGCCATCTGCTCCCGTGCTTGGTACGACACCTCCATCACAGTCTGATGATGTACAGATATCTCGGGATGCGTCTGTGTCAGTACCCGCCACTAAGTCTACGCCGGTAGCAGGATCGGCGACTCACCAGTCTACTGTCCCACAGACAGCGTCTGATACTGGTGGAGTTGCGACTACAGTAGATACTCGTATTCTCCTGCAGCCTACCCTTGGCACATAAGTAAATTCATTAATTATTTCCTTTAAGCTAATTATACTACTTGTCGTCATTATAGTAACTAATCAAATTTTTTCTTTGCTATTATAGTTTTAGGTTGGCATCCAGCTGTTCCGCCGCCATTACTTCAATATTTCAAGATCGCTTCAAGGGAGCATATAGCACCATCAAGGATGTTCCCCCAGGCAGAAGAAAAATGGTGGTGGGACGAGTTCAAGGTAAGTAAATTAGTAAATAAGTTTGAATTTAGAAGTCTTCGAATTTAATTATCTAACATTATTTCAAATTACAGAAAAAGCATCGCTGGGCTCCTGAGCATGGGGATGGCGTCAAGACAGGTTGGCGTACCATACTAACGAGGAGACTCAGCGGCATTATGAGTGACGCTCAGAAAAAAATAAGAGGCCCACATGGGTTTTTGAGACCGATTGGGCGCTACTTCAGGAGTACTGGCAGACTCCGAAATTTAAAGCCAAGTCGGCATAGGAAGAAGGGAGGGGTGGCAAAGGCCCGATGAAGCACACGGGCGGTTCGCTCAGCCACATTGAGCACCATATGAGACCGGTACTTAAATATATTAATTGACGTATTCTTATATTTTATGTATTTTTTGTTCGTATTTAAATGTTTTAATGATTTTGTTTAACAGGAAAAGGAGGCCGGACATGCAGTCCCATTTCTCAGCCAGTTACGATCATCTTCATCTACACCATATCGGCCCAAAGGAAGGCGAATGGGTTGATGAAGATTCTAGAGAATTGTCTGTAAGTATTTTATTACCTTTTCTCCTTTTTTTTGATATTAGTTATTTAATGTCATAACCTGACATTTTATTTGACAGGGGGTGTTCCATGCGGTTTATGACGACGCCGCAAGCCAAGCAACTCAAGCCGGACTGCCTCCTCTGGATTTGCCGACTCAGATTAAGTTGTCTACTGAGGCTGCGGGTGGGCTAAGAAAGGGACGTGTCCAAGGACTCGGTTCCTTTAATGATGTGGTAAAGACAATGAAGCGAGGCAGCCAGGCGGTCTCACATTCAGACATGGAACAAAAAATGAGCGAAATGGAAGCAAAGTTTAAGAAAGAGATGGCCGAGCAAAAAAGAGAATTCAAGATGAGGGAAAAGAAGAGAAACAAGGGTTTTAGCTAGTATGTTAGCTGAAATTTTAACAAATAGGGACCATGTTGTATTCAGTGCCTCTGAGATAGAGGCCAAATTGAGTAGTATCTTAGACGATGAGTTAGAATCAAACTATGATGATGAACTATTGTTATCTTTTTTATTCTTTTTTTTTAAGTTATGTTTTGTGATTATTTTGGGTTATGTTTTGGGTTATGTTTTCTGTTGAATGGAAGATACCTGAATTGTGCAGGGTGTCTGTTCTTTAGGTACCCTGTTCTGCTACTGGAAAATTGGTTTCATACCGACCAAATAGCGACCGAATAAGGACCGTTTTAGGGTTAGGGTTTAGCGACGGATTAAGCTCGACGATGTCGTTTTGAAAATATGCGCTGCAATTTATCATTGGGGCGACCGAATGGCAACCGACACAGACATATCCTCCCGGATTCTGTTTTTTAAAAAATAGCGAGGTTTTTAAGGATATATAAAAAGATTTGCCTATTTTAGTAATATATACATATGTACACATTAACCTGAATAGTGAAACAAGTAAAACTTATACTTATTCACAAAATACCTATATATACAAAACAATTCAAGTAATACATTTGTGTGTACATTTACGTGAATCATTAAGTAATGGAATTATTAGCCACTTTGATCATCAACGTTTTTTCGCCTAGCCACTTTGGTCAAAATTCAAGTTTTTTAACTTATTTCATCATTAAACATTTTTCGGCCTGCCATTTTGGTCAAAAATGATTTTTTTAACTTTTTTCATCACTAAAGTTTTTTTGATCTGCCATTTTGGTCACTAAAGTATTTTCATTCTTCCATTTAGGTCACTAAATTTTTTTACCAAAATGGCTGACCGAAAAAACTTTAGTGACCAAAATGGCAGACCGAAAAAACTTTAGTGATGAAAAAAGCTTAAAAAATCATTTTTGACCAAAATGGCAGGCCGAAAAATGTTTAATGATGAAATAAGTTAAAAAACTTGAATTTTGACCAAAGTGGCTAGGAGAAAAAACGTTGATGATCAAAGTGGCTAATTATTCTTAAGTAATGTAACTAAAATTTTAATAATTGCTCATTAATGATCAAATAATTACTACAATAATAATATTAGTTCGTATTCGCATTCTGAGAGATGTCGGTTTTGGAATTTATAATTGTTTAATATGTCCTTCGCTAGACGGTCGCTATCCATATGCTGGGCGACCGAATATGCCAGGGAGGTCGCTATTCGGTCGCTAATGTTAAATGCAGAAACGGTGTTGTTTTGTCCCTATGCGCGAGTTCATTATTTTGAAAACTGTACAAGTGTTCAGACATTCTGATGGGCGACCGAATAGCGACCGAATATGCCCTGGCGGTCGCTAATGTTAAATGCCGAAACGGTGTCGTTTTGTCCAGTGCGCAGGTTCATTATTTTGAAAACTGTACAAGTGTTCAGACATTTTGCTGGGCGACCGAATTGCTATCGGTCGCTAGGGTTAAATGCCTAAACGGCGTCGTTTTCTGCATTTTATTTTTCTAAAAATATCTATGACCAGAAACCCTCCCCCTTTACTCATTCTGCACACAGCCACGATTTCTACCTCTACCACCACCTCTTCTAGTGATTTCTTCCCAAATCCACCGTGAAACCCTTCCCTTCTCCCATCACCACCCCCTCTGGCAACTCCAAGACGGCGCCACCACCTCCGGCACCCGCAAGACTAGCTTTTCACCTTTAGTTTAGGGTGTAAAATTTCTAAGTTTACTAGCTTTTTACCTTTAGTTTTGGGTATAAAATTTCAGCTTTATTCTCACATTGAAATTTTGTTAATGCACACTAAGAAAATTGTCACATTTGACCAATATTTATTTTTTTGAGCAGTTTTCGATCACCCAATTGCTAGTTTGCACGTGAAATGTGTGTTTCAAATGCGTTGTATTGATGGGACCTGCATGAAGACCTTCATTGTATTATCTCCCCGGTTGTTTGCATCTTAGTATTATCCCCAGTTGTTAGCATCTTTCTTTGTATTATCTTGCCGATTTTTTGAATCTTTGTATTTATATATCTCCCCGTTTTATGCTTCTTTGTAATATCTCCCCGTTTTATGCTTCTTTGTAATATCTCCCCGGTTTATGCATCTTTGTATTATCTCCCATGATTTTCTTTTTTTGTATTATCTCCCATGATTTTCTTTCTTTGTATTATCTCTAATGATTTTCTATCTTTTTATTATCTCTCATTATTAGGGATGGCAAAGGGTCGGGGCGGGGCTGATTTTCACCGATCCGCCCCGACCCGTTTAGGTTATTTTCCCGCCCCGCCCCGACCCGTGACCCGCAAACGGGGCAACATCTCGCCCCGCGCCTCGACCCGTGCCGCCCCGTTTGCCCTGTCCTATTTTTCAAAAGTAAAATAATTAGCATATATTTTCTTTTCCTAAGTATAATTACCATATATTAAAAAAATTATATATATATATATATATATATATATATATATATTATTGGGGTCTAAATGGGTCAAACGAGTCGGGGCGGGGGCGGGGCGGGGCAAAGATCATATCCAAACCCGACCTGACCCGTTTAGAGGGTAGTCTCGCCCCGACCCGAGCCGACCTGTTTGCGGGTCGGGGCGGGTCGGAGCAGGTCGGGGCAACGGGGCACGGGCTAAATTGCCATCCCTACTATTATTTTCTATCTTTGTATTATCTCCCATGATTTTATATCTTTGTATTATCTTGCAACAAACAAAATAATGTTGAAAATCATCGAAATAGTTGACAAAATGCCATTTAAAATAGTAGACAAGATGCCATTATCACACGTTAATAATTACTTGGAAAATAAGGGTGAGAAATCATCAAAATAAGATCCAAAGTTAATATGCATTTAATTATTAAGACTTGATATACGTAGATATTGTGTTTGTAATGGAGGACCGTAGTTTGTTGGAGTACATTTAATCTAAGGTGCGCCAATTCGATTGGGCGGGCCGGGCTTCGGGCCGGGATTGGATTGGACCCTTAATCGGGTTGGGCCGACCGACCCGTTTTGGACCGACCTTATGGCTGGAAAATTGGACACATATTTTCAGCTCATATGTCTCTTATCTAGAGGTTAAAGGAGTGGAGAAAGTGGAGGAGTGGTTTCCTCTATGATCTCCCACTTTTCCCTTTATCTCTCCCCACTCTCTCTTGATAGACTAAGGGAAAAATACTGATTTTTCCCATTGATATTAATCAGTTTTTCTCCAGCTTTTGAAGCTTAGAGAGAAGAGAGAAAAGTGAGTTTTAGAGAGAAAAGAAAAGATAGATTTCTAGACTTGTTTTCTAGCTTTTTGCTAATAGGAAAGAAGTTAGAAATCCTGTATCTTATTCTTCTGATAAGGTCTGAAATACATACTGCATTGAAGAGTGTCTTCAAAGCTTCTACAAGGTGTTGGCTAGCACCAAGCACTAGAAGACCATCCCCGGAAGATCGAGTGGATACTAGGAGAGACGGAGCCTGCATTGTGGTGTTCCGTTCGTGACAACATACCGCTGAAAGCGTTTCAGCCATTCTAGCATCAATATAAGGTAAAACACTATCCCATGGTCGTAGGTTCTTACTCGTGGAAGATCCTGGTAGAGGCGGGTCAAGTTTTATTCCGCTGCGCATTTATGTGTGACCCGGTTATTCCTCTAACAGGATGTATATGGATTCGGCAACGAACGGTGGACCTCGTCATAGTCAAGAATTTATAGCGGGATTGAAACAATTTGTGGATTTCGCAGTTAGTACGTCTGCTAATGTACAAATTGATGGGATTAGGTGTCCTTGTGGGATTTGTAAGAATAAGTATTTTCATATGCCTGATACTGTGAAGTATCATCTTGTTATGAACGAATTCGTGTCTAACTATTATAATTGGACATGTCATGGCGAGGCATTCATTCCCATGCCTCAAATCCTGTTTGTTCATGAAATGGATAATTATAAAAGACATACGATATCGAACAATTATCGAGATATGGTTATTGATGCTGCGGGACCAAGTTTTAATGAGCAGCAAAATAGGGACGTGGAAGAACCTCCCAATCCGAGAGGCACAAATGTTCTATGACATGTTGAAGGTCGTTGATAGCCCATCTGTACAATGGTTGTACAAACCATTCCATGACTTTCAATGACTGCTAGGATGTTGAGCATTAAGTCCGAAGACAACTTATCTGAAACTACAATAGATAAATTTGCGCAGTTGATGAAAGAGGCGCTTCCTTCACAAAATAATGCTTTAGACGACTTTTATCAAATGAAGAAATTGGTTAAAAGCCTTGGATTACCGGTGCAAAAGATTGATGTTTGTGTTAACGGTTGTATGTTGTACTGGAAAGATGATGTTGAGAGTAGAGAATGCAAGTTTTGTGGCCATGCTAGATACATTAAGAAAAATAAAATCAAAAAATACACGACAAAAAGAGATTGCTTGCAAAAAGATGTATTATTTTCCAATTACTCCGAGATTACAAAGATTGTATGCATCTGAGAAAAACTGCAAGACACGTGACATGGCACTCAGACAGTGAGAGGGAATAGAGAATAATGAATCACCCACGGGATGGAGAAGCTTTGCAACATTTTGATAGAACACACACCGATTTTGCAGCGGAACCTCGGAATGTAAGGCTTGGGTTATGCACAGATGGTTTTGCACCTTTCGGCATGTCAGGGAAACACTATTCTTCTTGGCCAGTTCTTCTAACACCTTATAATCTCCCCCCTTGGATGTGTATGAAGAACAATGTAATCTTCTTAACTATCATTGTACCTGGACCCCAAAATCCAAAACACAAGACGATGTGTACTTGCAGCTTTTGATCGATGAATTGAATCAACAGTGGGGTGAAGGCGCGGAAACTTATGATATCTCAAAAAAACAAAATTTTTTAATTGAGGGCTTCATTACTTTGGACAATTAGTGATTTCCCAACATATGGAATGTTAAGTGGATGGAGTACAACTGGCATTGATCACACTTGTCCATATTGTATGGAGGAAACACAAGCGTTCCATTTGCAGTCTGGCGCGAAACAATCGTGGTTCGATTTCCACAGATGCTTCTTGTCACCTGATCGTCCTTTTAGAAGAGATGCAAAGGGATTCCAAAAGGACCGGCGACAATAGAGAGCAGACCTGCCATCTCGCCTTACTGGTGATGAAATGTTGGTTAGAGTTAGAGATTATCAAAAAATTACCGATACAGCTGAAGAGATCGGTAAAGAGCAAGGCAGGGGTCGGGATCATAGTTGGGCCAAACATAGTATATTTTGGGACTTACCTTATTGGCGGACACTTTTGATAAGACACAACATTGATGTCATGCATAAAGAAAAAAATGTGTTTGATAATGTCTTTAACACCGTGTTGGACGTGAAAGGTAAAACTAAAGACAATGTTAAAGCTAGAGCGGATGTTGAAAGGTATTGCAGTCATCTGGAATTGAATATTAAACACGATGGCCGAGGTAAAGCAACAGAACCGAATGCATGTTTCACTCTTACCAAGGCACAAAAAGAGATGGTTTTGCAATGGATTAAAGAATTAAGGCTCCAAGATGGATATGCATCGAATTTGGCGCGATGCGTTGATATGAAAGAGTTGAAAATGTCTGGAATGAAGAGTCACGATTCTCATGTATTCATGGAGAGACTTATCCCTGTAGCACTTAGAGAAGTACTACCGACAAATGTTTGGGGACCCTTGACTGAACTTAGTTTGTTCTTTAGAGATTTGTGTTCCCCAAAGTTGAGTGTGGCGCATATGCAAGAATTGGAGGACACTGTCGCTATTTTATTGTGCAAGTTAGAGAGAATATTTTCTCCGAGATTTTTTGATGTGATGGAACACTTGCCGATTCACCTTCAGATCTGAAAGCTTGATGTTGGTGGCCCGGTACAGTTTAGGTGGATGTACCCGTTCGAGAGGTAACAACCAATGTCTTAAGTTATCTCAACTTCATTTTTATTTTTCATGTACGTATTTACAATGTGATTAACTACATATGTTTTAATTAGATACCTACACCATCTAAAAAGATGATAAAGAACAAGGCCAGAGTTTAGGGGTCAATTTGCAATGCATACTTGGTCGAAGAAACTGATACATTCTTTAGCTATTATTTCGAACCCCACGTGAAAACGAGAGTTACAACCATTGGGCGAAATGATGGTGAAAACGAGATTAGCGGACCAGATGTATTATCAATTTGCAACTTACCCGGAAAGATCATTTAGAAAGAAAAAAAAAGATTCTATTATCTGATAAAGATTATAAAACAACCATGAATTATATCCTAATGAATTGTGAAAAGGTCGAACCATATCTTCAGTAAGTAAACCTATCTATTGCTTCATTTTTGTTATATAATTAAAAGTGGCCAAATAATAATATTGTCATTTAATTTGTAACTCAGGAAATTTGTCAGTGAAGTACATGACCAAACCCCGCAGATAACGGAGGAAGAACTTCAAAGCCGGGTTTATAATGATTTTTCCAAATGGTATGGAACTCATGTAAGTTGGTATTGTGTAGAAATGTACTTGTCTTAAGAATGCATAATTAAAGTAATTTAACTTTTGTTGTTCTCAACAGATACATAGCGTTCAGGAACATTCCGAAAGTTTGTTGAAAAATCTGTCTTGGGGCCCGTCAAGGAGAGTGATGTCATACACCGGTCAGGACGAAGTACGCGAGGAGGAGACCAGTCGCATTGATCCAACTATTACTAAAGTTGGTCAACTTGCACACCGGTCAGGGGAAATTGAAGTTGTACTTGTGGCCGGTAAGAGCCGTGTTCATGAAGATGATGACGATGATGATGATGATGATGAAATTATGTCGGGTGATGACAATTCTGAAGAAGAGGATGAATTTATGTCGGATGATGATTTAGAATGATTAAGCTTTTCTCGCTTCTTGGAATTCCACATATTGAAGGTGAGTAATATTTGTTGGTTTTTTTGTACTTTATTACCATAAATTAATTGTCATATTGTATAACTTTTTAACATAATTCAAAGTAGTAATTTTATTGTCATAACATAATTTGATTCTTGAATTTTCAGATTGCAACTCATGCATTTCCAAGGATATACATATGAATGACATCAAGGAGTTTATGAGAAGTGCACACTTTGATTGTGAGTTTTGATAATTCAAAGTGTGCACTTTGATTGTGAGTGTTGTAATGTAATGTGCACACTTTGATTGTGAATGTTGTAATTCAAAGTGTGCACTTTGACTGTGAGTGTTGTAATTCGAAGTTTGCACTTTGATTGTGAGTATTTAATGTAATGAGAAGTGCGCATTTTGATTGTGAGTGTTTTAATGCAAAGTGTGGACTTGATTGTGAGTGTTGTAATGTAATGAGAAGGGCACACTTTGATAGTGAGTGTTGCAATTTAAATGAGAAGTGTAAACTTGTGTTTTTTAGTAAGATAATTGGCTATGTAATGTTATTTTTGGGTTTATTGATTATTTTTGCTATTTGGGATCTTATTAAGGGAAAACAGCCCCACTAGTCCCCCAACTTATTTGTATTAGCCTCGAGAATCCTTATTAAATTTTTTCAGCAAAAAGAATCCCTTTAAATTTTACGTTTTGCCCATAGAGTCCAAAACACCCAATTGGCGGTGGTTTCCGGCGGAATCAGGTCACGTGACTTGCAGCACCCCTTTAAAGAAGGGTATTTGTGTCATTCCAATAAAGGATTATACTGAAACGATCAAAATCCCTAAATGCCCTAAATCCCCTAAATCACTTTCACTTCATCTTCTCCAATCAAGCCTCTGTGGTCCCTAAAAAAAAAAAAATTCCGCCCAGATTATTCTTGGAATATTCAAGATTCATTTGAAGATTTGAAGCAGCTAGCTAGTTGGAAGATTATGGAGCGACGACAACCTGGTGCTCCACTGCCAAGATATTGTAAGTCTCTTTACATTGTACTGAAAATTTTTTTATGTGTTAGTTTGTTTTGAAATTGTGAAGGTCGATTTGGGATAGTTTATTGGTTTGATATTTTGATAATCCCTGTAAGAACCCCAATTTCTGATTTAAATTTTGTAAACCCTAGAAAACCGAATCCCTTTTAATATACATTGGTTAAATAATTCATTGTTTTGTTGTGCAGTGTGTTTGGGTTGGATAATGAAGATCATGAACCTGATCCTGGATATGAATTTGGGCATGATGAGGAGGACAATGCAGGGGAGCAAGAACATGAGAATGATGATTTTAGAAGGAAGGCAAGGAAAGGATACATGTATGAAGAGTATGATCCTGGTTTTGACATGTATGATAGGGAGGAAGTTCAAAATGAAGATGATGTAGGGGGTGCTTATTATAGTGAAGATGAATTCTTCAAGGCACAAACAATTTCTGATGATGAAGGAAAAAAAAAAGGCCTAAATTGGTTAGGTTCATTGAAGAAAGAGACATGAAAGATCCAGATTTCTTTGCTGGACTGGTATTTAGGAGCAGAGATCAGTTTAAAAAGGCATTGGAAATGCATGGAATTGCACAAGGTAAGTCATTAGGTTTCCTCAAGAATGATAAGACTAGGGTTATGGCCAAATGTAATGCATCAAAATGTTTGTGGAAGGTAACAGCCTCTGTTCTTAGTGGGCATGCCGGATTCATTGTAAAAACAGTAAATCCAGTTCATGTTTGTGGGTGGAATTATGATCATAAACATGTAACTCACAAATATTTGGCCAAGAAGGTACCTAGATGAATTGATGAGGGAGAATGGGGTAGTAGTTTTTAGACTTCCAGATTAAAGTGCAGATGGAGGTAAAGGTCAATGTTTCAGTCAACAAAATTTACAAGACCATAGCACAAGCAAAAAAGATTCTTTATGGAAAATATCAAGATCAATATAGACTTTTATGGGATTACTGTGAGGAGATAAGGAGGGTAATCCAAGCTCAAACATCTTTATTGATACAACAAAAGATGGTTTAGGTAGAGATGTGTTTCATAGGATGTATATTTGCTTAGATGCTCTGAAAAAAGGTTTCCTAGCAGGTTGTAGGAAAGTTATTGGCCTGGATGGGTGCCACCTTAAAGGTCCTCATCCAGGTATTTTATTAACTGCAGTAGGTTTGGATGCTGACAATGGGATATTCCCTGTAGTTTATGCTGTTGTTGAGGGAGAAACAAAGGACTCATGGGCATGGTTTATAAATGGATTGAAGACAGATTTAGGGGTTGATGCTAGTTGGTGTGTGCTTTCTGACAGACAAAAACGCTTGTTAGATGCAGTAAGCAAGATAGTACCTGGCATTGAACACAGATACTGTGTAAGGCACATGCACAACAACTTCAAAGGAAGTTTTCCTTGAGAAGTCCTAAAACAAGCAGTTTGGAGGTGTGCCAGGGCAACTTATGAAAACCAATTCACTTCAGAGATAGCAGCCATCAAGGGGGTAAGACCTGATGCATGGAAATGGTTAGTGGATGCAGCTGAACCAAAACATTAGAATAGGAGCCATTTCAGTACTACAACAAAGTGTGATCTTCTTCTAAACAACCACTGTGAGTCCTTTAACTCTAGCATTCTGCCTGCTAGAGGTAAGCCTATTTTAGGCATGTTAGAGAGAATTAGAGTTTATTTAATGTTAAGGATGCAAAGTAGAAGAGCATGGATACAAACAAAGGATATTTTGATTTGTCCTAGAATAGGCCAGATTGTGGAAAAACATGTAAAAAATGTAGGTTCTTGCTATGTTTCTTTTGCTGGGGGGGATAAATTTGAGGTCAGAGAGGTAGGAGGAAGTGAACAGTTTGTGGTTGATTTGATACTTAGATCTTGTACATGTAGAAAGTGGGATTTGAGTGGTATACTTTGTTTGCATGCTGTATCTGCTATGGTAAAGCTCTCAAAAGATCATGTTTAGTATGTCCATGATTACTACACAAATGAGGCATTTATTAGGGCATATGAACCAGTCATAAACCCTGTCAATGGCCCGAACAACTGGCCAAAAACTGGGCTGTTTCCCCCTCTTCCACCTGCCAATTTGAGCTTCCAGGCAGACCTAAGATAAACAGGAGGAAGAAAAAGCCTGAAGAAGCAAAAGAAGCAGACCCTGCAGCTGGCTTGTATCAGAAACTTATGAGGAAGGGTACAGTAGCACTATCTTGCAGGAATTGTGGGAAGGGTGGCCATAATGTTAGGAAGTGCCCTGATAATCAAGATCCACAAAGTAATACTAACAAGTGTGGGCTTTGTTCGCAAATAGGACACAACAAAAGAACATGTCCAACAAAGCAACATGATCCATCACAGGTATATACTAGTAGTTCTGCTTTAGTAACTGTTGATGCTTGGGTATGTTCATTTGACTTACTGTAGTTCATATGTACAGAATGCTGATTTTGGAGCAGACTTTCCCATAGATGATGAACACATCCAACCATCAACAATTACTGAAGAAAAGCATATCCAGCAATCTCAAGCCAAAAGATCTAAACTACCAACCAGAAGGGGTTCAGATTCACAAGGAAATTGAAGACTATATTTACTTTTGTGGTTGTAATGTTTTGATGGTTGTCATGTTTTGCTTTTTATCTGCACAGGACCATGTGCTTAGTACTTTGCTAGGTTTTGTTTTTTGCTGCACAGGACCATGTGCTTTTGGCATTGTTATATACAAGTGGACCTTTTTAGTTTGTTTATTTAGCTTTTTTGCATTGGTATATTCAATGTCTCTACAGCTATACTTGGACAAAAAAAAAGACTTTTTATTCCCCTAAAATGAGTAATACTACTACAACTACACCAACTTGCCAATTACTAAATCATCACTAAAGAACCATTTTCAGGTTCCACCATTGAATATCATACAATATGCAATAACAATTACAATACAAATGAACATAACTCTATTTGACTTAATCTTCTTCTTCAATACTTTGTTCTCCTCTTTAAGCTCTTGGATTTCTTGCTCAAGCACATTCAATCTTGTCTCAACCTCACTTGTAGGACCATCAACCCAACTGAACAACCCGCAAGAATCCGAATACTGTGGCAAACCCATTTCAGTAAAATGGGTCAAAAATCAAATCTTCTTAGAGCTAAAAAAACCAAAAAATACTTACCATGTAGCGTTGGCATCTTAAAAATCTCCTTCCTGGGTTATCTTTGGTCCAAGATGTCAACATCAACACATCAAGCTTGCATCTACACTTCATTGGGGCAAAAAGAAGAAGAGTGAATAAGATTGAGTATGGAAGAGTATGAAATGATTTTGATTTTGGGGTTTTAGGGCTCTTATTCCCGTCCTCCTTTATTGGAATGACAAATACCCTTCTTTAAAAGGGTGCTGCAAGTCACGTGACCTGATTCCGCCGGAAACCACCGCCAATTGGGTGTTTTGGACTCTATGGGCAAAACGTAAAATTTAAAGGGATTCTTTTTGCTGAAAAAATTTAATAAGGATTCTCGAGGCTAATACAAATAAGTTGGGGGACTAGTGGGGCTGTTTTTCCTCTTATTAATAATATTGTTTCTGGTTTGTATTTTTGGGCGTATTGCTATTTTTTATAATAGGGATTTAATTAAATTTCAGATTTATTTTTTTAAATTAAAAACAATTTAGCGACGGAATAACGACCGTAACGGTCAAAGTCAAAAGTCAACAATGTTGACCATTCGGTCGGTATTCGGTCAGCAAATAGCGACGGAATATTCGGTCGGTAAATAGTGACCGCATATTCGGTCGCTAGACTGTCCGTCGGTATTCGGTCGTTAAACAGTCAAAGTCAAAGGTCAACAATGTTGACCATTCGGTCGAAAAATAGCGACCGAATCTCGGTCGGTAAATAGCGACCGAATATTCGGTCCCTAGACTTTCGGTCGTTAACCAGTCGAAAGTCAACAATGTTGACCATTCGGTCGATAAATAGAGACTGAATTTCGGTCGCTGGCCTTTCTTTCGGTATTCGGTCGGTAATTTGCTTAGCGACGAACAATACACGACCACGTCATTCGGTCGCTAAACTGAGTTTAGTGACAGATTAGCGACGAAAATGTCCGTCCCTGTTACACAGTTTTCTTGTAGTGGAGGCAAAGAACACTTGTTCGCTTACAATGAACATCTGTTCAGTGAAAAAGAACAAGTGTTCTGGACAATGTATCATAATACCTATGGGTAGGTTTGAAATTGTTGTTGGTCCTGTATATGTTGTATCAAAAGTCACTGAATCGCCAAAGTAACCATGGTCCATCTTCATTAAACCATCTGCCCAAAATATATTTGCAATTTTCTCCTCGTTGTCCATTTCAATATCATAGTAAAACGAAGGATTTTTATATGCCTCACATCGGAAATGCTCAAGTATTGTTGATCCTTCCCCAAGTTCCATTGACTTTTGACTTCTCCTAGAAAAAGTGATTATTTAAATCCACTTTTATGAAGCCAAGATTGTCATTGCCACAGGCTTGCTTTGACATTATGGTTTATGAAGACTTAAGTGGAACCTCATCATTATCATTCATCCCAACAACAATTCCTTGAAGATTGGTCACCTGGCGATTCAATCTTATTAAATGGGTAAATTTTTCGGGGTGAAGGGGATGATTATGCTCCTTAACCCAATCACTAACTACAAATACACACCTCAGTTTATTACATTTCACAACAAGTTTGACCATATATACTTCAAGTAACCTTCTCTATTACACCCCTTTCTCCTTGTTTTTGGGTGTCATGGATACTGCCTTTCATGTATCCTTCTTTATTACATATATACTTCAAGTAACCGTCTTGCTCCTTATCTCCGCGTAATGGCTTACAATATTTTTTTCCTTATACCAAATCTTAAACTATGAGTGTAATTCAGATAAAATTCCCTAAACTCATCTATTGTTGTGAACTCCTTTGTCCTCAGATCCATTGTGCATAAATAGTCACCATTCTCAGAATTTCCTGTTGAAAAAACAAGTGTTCATTCAAAATAACAGGTGTTCTGTCGAAAAAAACAGGTGTTCAGAATTACAGAACATGTGTTTAGAATGCAAGAACAGGCGTTCTGTCGAAATAAACAAGTTTTCGTTAAAAAAATGTGTTCTGTCGAAAAATTATTTATGTTATTGCATTCTATACACCTGTTATGTATGTCAGATGTCTTACCATTCTGCTCATCGTGTTCATCTTCCAATTCTTCAAACCCTGCGTCTATGTCATGATAAACTTCATATAAGAGGAATAACATGAGAAAAAAACATAAATAGCAGTGTCATTTATACACACAACTCACCATTTTCCGATTCATCACAAAGAACAACTGTTTGTTTCGATATTTTTGCTGTCCTAGTATTATCATTATCATTATCACTACTTATTGAAATCACATCGTTTGGGCATTTCATTTTTCCTAGGTCTACAAATAAACCATTATCTTGAATAGAACTTGTGTGGCCATCTTAATGGCTGTCAGTGAAGCCTGCACATACTGAACGTTTCCTGTTCAGCATAGGAGCCGGGATAGTGGAGAGACCACACTATCAGTTAGCTATCACGTTTTCTTTTTCTTTGTTTTTTTAATTATTATTTTTCATGATGTAGCCTTTTGTTTTTTTTTGTCAGAAAGATGTAACCTTGAAGTATAGTGGATAAAAAAAAAATCGTCTGCTTACATATATGTTCACATATCTGTCATCAATCATTCATAATTCATTATATATATATAAAATTAGAAGATGTATACACATGATGAATTTTAAGTGATGTGAGCATGTATGAGTAAAGACAATTTCTAGCCGTCCATTTTGGCAAATGCTATCCTGAACAAGGTATATTGGATCTTACTACTAGACAACGATGGAGCTAGGGGCTGAATATTTAAAAACTATACTTTTTTGTAATAAAATTTGAAATTGTTAATAGTTGACTCCTATTTCTATAAAATTTAAAACAGACTTTGGTTCCACATATAAATTAGGAAGGGATGATGAATTATATCCCATATTGATTACTTATTAAATTTACGCTTGTATTAGTCCCTATATAAAGAGCTTCGATTATAATTTTATAGTGCATCTAAATGTTTTGGAGTGATACGTAAGAGAGAGTGAAACGATGATATAAAATTTTAATTAGGGTTGTCAAATGGATCTACTTGGGTTCAAAATGTTAAATTTGAACTCAGACTCATTAAATTAAATCAATTTGAACCCATACCCATTAAATGAAGTTTTAAGTTGGGTCATTATCATTGGATATGAGTCTTTTTAATTAGAGATCGGAGTCAACCATTTTGAGTCTCAAGTCTTATATTAAAACTATAAATTTTAACTGTGTCTTTGAGCCCTTGGATCTGTTGGGGTATACACAAGGCCCTTCGACTCACTACTCTTGGATTCTATATTTATCTTGATCCAAACTCATTTGAATATCTATCCAATCTTGATCTCTATATAAAAAATATATTTAGACTCAGATTGATTTCAGTGAATCTGAATCTAAATCTGTGTGCCTAACTCTAACGTACAAATTCCATAATTCATAGTATGTGTCTAGAAGGACGCAGCCATACTTTTTTGTCTGGAAATATGGAAATAAAAGATGGGCTGCTAGAAGTTCATTGTTTAAGACAGATGCATGCGGAGAATCAACCATGGCGGTCTTTGATATATCTGTGGAGAGATCTTCATGGGCCCCACACTCCCATCTTCCCCAAGTTTCTTTACGCATCTGTCTATTTCTATTTCTTTCACCTTGTCAATTATATGTGGACCCCGCTGTTTCATAATTATCTTATCCTTAAAGCTTAACAACAGGTTGATCTCTTTCAGCCACGACTTATTAATTTTAACCTTCCAGTATTTGATATTTAGTACTCCCTCCATTCCTAAATATAAGACTCTTTAGACAATTTGAGAAAATTAAGGAAGTTGTCCATTCCACCTAAACTTCCAATATTACCCCACCTCCCTCTCTTTCTCTCTCACTACTATATTATAAAGAAAGGAAAATGTTGAGGTATAATTGAAATGAATTGTTGACTACCCATAAAAAGTAAACCTTAAATGACAATTAATTTGAACTTTCTAAATTTCTCCTAAACGACAATTAATAAGGAATGGAGGGAGTATAGAACAAATGACAACATGCCACAAGTTTGTAGAACTTCCTGCTGGTAAATAAAATTCTTTAAAATCTCAACCTGATTAATTATATTAAATGTCTGGATACTAATACTAAAAAATAAAAGTAAATCACTTTTAATTAAAGGGAAAAGTTTCGCATCAGTGTTCATGATTCGATTAATATTCATTTTCTCTATTCCTCTCCTTTTTTTTTAATAAAAAAGTAGTGTTGCCAAATTGTCAAATTGCCTCTCTCCTCATTATGTGGTGATATGACCAATTCGAACCTCAATATCCAATTAATCTAATTCCTATCAGAATTAACAATAATTTTGCATGAATTAATTAACTCAAAAAAAAATAGCAAGTTGTATTATTAAATGAATTATTTACGTATCAAAGGTCCTTTAGCCCAATGAGACAAAGGTCTACCCACTATCTTTGAGGTAATGGGTTCAATACCCTCCCCAAGCATGGGGTAAGCTTTAATTTGTCTCCTTCTCCCCTTATTAGGCTGCTACTCTCCCCTTATAGGGTTCCGCCCATCGTGGCGTAAAAAAAAATTGAATTACTTACGTGGCATACATAAAGCTGGATAATGTTATTTATTATTCTTCATACTTTTCTTGTTTCACTTATTGTACCATATCTGGGTCATTGATCTGCGGCCCACTTGCAACCCACTTTTTTTTACAGTAGAAAGATGCACTTTTTTTTTTTGCTAAATAGTAGAAAGATGCACTTAATCATTCCCTTTTGGTAGTGTCTGTATTTGTTTTGCTATCTACACTTTTTTAATTTATTTATTTCTACAATTAGACTTTTGCAAATAAAGAAAAGTTTTCATGTATATACTGTATAAACAAAATTTTCTTTTATCTGTTTTTCAGTAAATTTTTATTTTAACTCTTTCTATAGATAAACTATTTTCGAAGAATTTTCTTATCTAATTAGTGACAAACTGGTAATTTTTTGCTACTTTAATCACTTGTTCTGCACATATTCTCAGTGTTAAGGACTTAAATTGACAAAATACTCTTAAAACTGACAAACATGTACAAAACACGTATTCAAAAGTGACTGGAAAACATTAGTTTTACTGTAATTTGACAAAAGTAATAATTCGAAAATAGTTTACATACAGAAATAAATAAAATAAAAGTTTACTGATAAAAAAAGAAAAAGAAAAATTATTTATGCATATAAGTTTTCTCTTTTTGCAAATATCATTCTTCACTTTCACTATCCCTTAAGTATGTTTATAACATTTTAAAAAAACTAGATATGTTTATAGTATTTCAGATATTTTGTCTCAATTTATCAAGACGAAGACAAAAGCTGGAGGTGGTGCCGCCTTCCAAGATTTTCAACTTCTTTTTATCTTATAAAATTTATTTATTTCAGAATGCTTCTTAGTAAAATTTGTTTCTCGCCCCTAAAAAAGTAAGCAAAAAATATTTTCATCTCCCAAAGTAAATATCGTAGATTTGTCCCTGCATCCTATGTTACATTTATGTATAATTGTAACGTGTCTTATTTTTTTCCCTTAAGATTGGAAATATCTGATATGGGACTAGAGTCTATATGGAGACGTGTAGTCAGATTCTGGCGCATCCCCTGCGAGAATGAGGAGAGAAAGGGAAATGCGGTGATGTGGCTAAATCTGGGATCAGTATAGTCAAATGGGACCTAGTCCCAGTGATGAATAGACCCTTAAGATTTCACTATTTTCTCGGGAAGAGCAATGTAATAGTATATATAGTAAAGGAGTATTACGATATGGGATCGAAGCAAGCAGTGAAAGCCCTCAGTCCCATTTAGTTTGAGATTCGGTCACGTCGCTCATTCCCTTTAAAATTATTATTATTTTTTTATCTCTCAGTCACAATTAAAATACAAAAAAGATAGTCCTGATATGAACACAGTTAAAAGTACAAAAATTGTACAAATTTGTCACATCACTATAAAATGAGGAGAGAAATATTTTTTTTACTTTTAATTGTGTCCATATCAGAACTATTTTTTTTTTTATTTTAAGTGTGACAAGGATAATTTTTTTTTAAAAGGAGGGGGCGACGTGCATCTGAATTTCAGCTAGTGGACGCAGGGGCCTCTACCGCTGCCCCTAGTCCCATATCAGGAAATTTTCTATAGTATATTGCTAGTTGTCATGGCTCCTTGGCCGCCGCCTCTTACGAGTTGACCATGGATGGCTGTCCAATTCCAATAATTCAAAGTAAGATATACCTTCAAATATTCTTCAATTTTCCCCTATAAATACCACCTTAATTACAAAATCTATCCACATCAAAGAATCAATTTTTCATAACTCATCATTTTTACAAACTCACAACATGTCTTCTTTTCAACCTTTAGCTTTAGGCCTCTTCTACTTATTCTTTGCCATTGCTCAAGCTGTTGTTCCTGCCTCCAACACTTTCAATTACGTCAACCAAGGCGAATTCGGAGAATATGTTGTCGAATACCAAGGCAATTACCGTGTTCTTGATATCTTTACTTTCCCATTCCAGCTATGTTTCTACAACACCACTCCAAATGCCTATACCCTTGCATTACGCATGGGTACGGTCCGTTCAGAGTCGCTCATGAGGTGGGTTTGGGAAGCCAATCGCGGTAGTCCAGTTGGTGAAAACGCTACATTTTCCCTTCGGACCAATGGTAACCTAGTACTTGCTCATGCGAATGGTCGTGTCGCGTGGCAAAGTGGGACCGCTAATAAAGGCGTGGTAGGGTTTAGATTGCTACCAAGTGGTAACATGGTTCTCCATGGTGCTAAGGGCAAGTTCATTTGGCAAAGTTTTGATTCCCCAACTGATACACTTTTAGTAGGCCAAAGTCTTCAGGCTGGTGGCCCGAACAAGCTCGTGAGCCGGGCTTCTCCTAATCGTAATGCAAATGGAGAGTATAGTTTGGAATTAAATGCTCAGAGATTGGTCCTAAAGAGTAGGAAAGAAACAAGTAACCTTATTGAACTAAGTCGAGGGACTCTTGAATATGTGAGATTTAATTCGGATTCCAGAACCAGTTCTTTGAGATTGGACTATAAAGTGGCTAAATCTTCGAACCGGGCTTCTATGACTTTATCAAGGCCCGGATTCAATACCACATTAACGTATCTTCGATTGGCAATTGATGGAAGTTTGAGGGGGTATACCTATGATACAAGGACACAACAGGGTTCTTGGAAGGAGACATTTAATGTTACTCGTTTCTAAGTATAATAGAGATAAATCTATCTGAAAAAAATAAGAGAAGTAAGCCCAATGTGGATGCATGTTTAAGTGGTTTCTTTAAATATTATTTGCTCTTTTTTTTGGTGAATATTTTTTGTTGTAGGAATTTTATGAGTATTTAATAAGAAAACAGTCGTGTTTTTCTTAATAATTTGTATTGATTGTCCATCTGAGGTTTCGAATGCTTTTAATTTGCAAAGTAAAAACTAAGTAAATAAGTAGAGCAAACTTAAAATTTGGCGTTTTCTATATAAGTACAAATTTGACATTTCAGTACTTAAAGAAATCTCAAATTCTTACATCATTAAACAAAAACTTCCAAAGTAAGTAAACTGTTCTTACATATGAAACATAAACGTTCAACAAAAAAGAAAACAAGTGTAACTATTACATCAGTTCATAAATCATTCCTCAACACATTTCTCGCTATAGCCACCATCGACATTATCATATGGAAAAAGACATAAGGAGTAAGCTACTACACTAGCCAAGTAAGGATCAACAACCACCATTGGGACGAAGTATCAAATAAGACTAAAAATATTTCCCGACTTTTCCAAAACCAATTGAAAACCGTGCATAACTTTACATGAACATAATAGACTTTAATAGACTTGATGTGATAGTCGGGACTTTTTAACTTAATTGTTGCATGTTAGCATTAAATTCTTACATGATTTTGTGTTAATTAATTGTTCTAGCATGAATTTAGGTGTCATCATATGTGATTATATGTAAATTCTTTATTAGGGCTTGTTTACGTGTTATATGTGGTGTACAGTTAGTAAGGGGCACATGTAAAGACTTGGTAAGTTGGGGGACTTGAGTGTAGACAATGGAAATTGTTGGGGGCTATTTTGTAATGTTTTGAAAGGCTCTTGTAGTGGGAGTGATGGCTGGAAAGAGAAAGAGAGAGTAAAGGTTAGAGAAAGAAATAAAGAAAGAGAGAGAAAGAGAAAGTGCAAAAAATATAGTGCTGTGAGGTTTTCGGATATATTGACATAGCAAACAAAGTCAAAATCAAGCGATTCTTGGTGCGTTAAAAAGGTAACTGAAAGGGCTACGTCTAGGCTTTAACGGATTGAAGTTTAGAGTTTGGAGCAGGGAGTAATTGCATTTTTAGTAGGCTAAATTCTGCCACTGTTTTGGAATTTCGGATGTTGGAGTTGTTTTGCTTAAGTTTGACATGTAAGGATCCTTCACCCTTAAATTTCAGTACTTAAATCAGCATGAAATGTTGTAAAACACAAGAAGGGGGGGTGAATTGGGTTTTAATCGATCTTGCAAACTTTTTCGAATCTAAGCAATGCTAGTATAAGTTTGAGCAAGATGAGCAAATGCAAAACTAAACCCAACAACAAGACAAAGGATTTATAGTGGTTCGATTCACTCAGAATCTACGTCCACTACCTTGAGCCGCACCCAAGGATTTTAACAACTTCACTAAGAAGACTTTTTACACTTGTGGATAACTCACTAAGAGTTTTACAACACAACCACAATACAAAACTCACTAAGAGTCAATTGCCCACACAAAGTAGGACTTAACAATTTGCCCACACAAAGTAGGACTTATACAATTTGCCCACACAAAGTAGGACTTATACAAGAATAATCCAATCACTTAGAAAGGGAATAAGAATGTTTAAAGAACAAGGTTGATCACTCTTCTAAGTGAAAGATATATACCTTTGAAGTACAAGAATGATAAGCTCTTAGAACATTTGATGCACACTCTTTGTCTTGCTTTTGAAAGAACACTTTAGAATGATTTAGATCATAAGATCAAGTGCATTTGCTTTGAAAGTGTTTGAGACTTGATAAGAAATCAATGTATATTGTATGTGCAAGTCTTAGAGTCATTCTCTAGCTTTGGAGTATATATACATTTCAAAATAGGCTGAAAAATGACTCTGCAACGGTCAAATAACGGCTAGTTCTTGCAGAGTTCGGTTGACCGAACTCAGAGCCACGGATGACCACACATAAGTTCGGTCGACCGACCCAACCCATAGGTCGACCGAAGCCAATATTTTCACCTCTCTGTTTTGCTTCGGTTGATCCGAGGCAAGCTCGGATGATCCGACCTTCTGAGCTTTGAGAGATGTTTATTTGACCCTTGTATTGAAATATTTTGAAGTCTAAAAGGTTTTCCCAAAAGGTAACAAGTAATAACATTTGGAAAACCATTTAAAAGGACTTAGACCTTGAAAACAAAGGCTTTTGGAAATAAGAATCCTTTTGAAACTTAGCCTTTTGAAAACGTGTTTATGAAAACATGCAAGACTTGAGTGTAGAACTTATGCTCATAAAATCATTGGTTAGAGCTTATAAGATAAAGACTGTAGAGACTAAGCTTATTCTAACCAAACCTAAGTCTTCAATCTTCAATCTCGACGAGATGCGCATTTAAGTATAATTTTGAATCTTGATCATGGCTTGATTGAAGTACTTAGAGCTTCCATTATGAGAACCATTATTCTATCACAAAGATTTAAACCATTAGACACAACATCAAATGTTTGTCCATTATCAAAAACTGAGTTTGTTCGCCCTTAGGGCTTACAAATGTCATTTTTACAGAATTTACTAATTTGTCCAGGACATCTTCAAACTTATAATTATTGAGTGTCCGGGAGCACTATCAGTCAGTTTAGTTAATCAGACGCGGTTCCTAACGAGAATAAAAAGTGTGGCTGTTAATCGTTGTTGTGGAGCTCACAAGGATGAGCGATGACATAACCGATGTGTCCTTAAACTCAGGCCTCGTCGTTCGTAGGGTAATAGTATACGGATCCATGTTAAGTTCAGTCAAGCCCTCCTTAACGCGAAATGAATAGTTAAGGGCTGTTAACAGAGATTTGGAATCATAGACAGACAAAGAGCTCAATTGTGTGAATTTATATGTTTGTCATTGCTAGAATTGTATCCAATAGTTTGATACGAAAATCAGTTTGAAATGAATGAGTAGTTCATGGTGCTCATAACACAATTTCTAATCCTTTTGTGTCAGATAAGTTGGATATAGTTTGAGCATTTTATGTGTATGATTTGTAAGTGTTATGGTATGTGTTTGAGAGTCAAAATGTGGTGTTTTGGGCTGGTATTTCGAATTGTGTAGAAATCACATTTTCTTTGTTAATTTGTACATGAAAAATGTTGCACTGTATCGCGGTCGACCGACGCCTATTTCCAGTCGTCCGGAGAAAACTACTAGGGCTGATTGCGGATGACGAGTGGTGGATTTCGGTCGACCCGGATGAAAATCCCATCGACCGGGGTTATTGAGGTCGACCTCGCTTTGCCTCCGATCGCTCGGACTTTTGGGACAATGTTTCTGTCCTGACCTCGGATGACTGGTTCGGTCGACCGTAGATTTTTAGTCTTCCGAACATCTATTTTGTCTATTGTTAAGTTTTCCATTCCGTCTTCCGTTTTGTATCCGGTCAAGTTATACTTTGTACTGTCTAATGTATTTTGCAAGTTATTTCTGTTTAGTTTTGCACAAAAGCTTTGGGTTGGGATATTTATTTAGTCATATTGGATGCTTCATCCCAACGGTGATAGATGCTTATTAGGCTAGAGCTCACCCCTTATTTGTTTCCCTTTTGCAGATGAATTCGTAGATGGTGCCATAGATGACACCTTTGATGAGGAGTACGAAGAGGATTTAGTGTGACCACTCTTGTAATAGAAAGATCAGTACATCTTTTTTATTTTGTATCAGAACTTATGGAAACTGTAACATTCCTTTTAAGTAATGACATGTACGATGTTTCCTTTCTAGTATTTGGATTCGGTACTACATTGACTTGGGGTACTGTTAGGTCATCACATAGGTTACGGGGTGCGACACTTGAAATAACCTTTAAAACACTTGCAAATACCCTTACAAAACACTTTATAGAGCTCATAACAGACTAAGCTTGAAAACGGAATAGAACAAAAATTTAAAACTGACCAAAACATAGCCTGAACGAAGCCCACGGACGATGCATCATCCGCAACCCCCGAACGATCGGAGCTTTGGTCCGGTGACCGGAGCTCGTCCAGGCAGTAGCCCCATTTTTATTGCAAAATAACAAATGAAATTGCATTTTCTAAGATCCCCAAAAGTCTCAACTCAAAATGACTCTTTTTGAAACACTTTCACATACCAATTATGACCAAAACAAGAACAACAAATGCAATGAATCATACTCTTCATATTTTAACACTTATACATCAGAATTAGAGGAGTTGGAGTTACACAATATTCCCGCGGATGTATTTGGCATAAGGTTATCCCTTTTATCTGTTTCTTTATTTATGTGGAAGCTTCTTAATCGTTTTTTGGCGTTAAATGAGGACAGAAAGCGGTATGAGGTCTCTTTGGCATCGCGGTGTAGATGTTTTTTTGGGATGTTCGCTAGCTAAGGTGGTCTGGAAGGAGGCTGCTTGTAACGCGAGACTCTTACTGGGGAATCCGTGGATTGCGAGCCTTCGAGACATGCTCTCGTTGTGGTGGTATGCGGGCACGCCCAATAATCGCCAGGTACTCTTACTTTTAGCTCGTTCAGCTTGTTGGATATTATGGAAGGCCCGTTGCAGTTTTGTGTATGAAGCAAATGCGACTTCCCACTCCAGCATCCTTGTACAATTTAGAGATTACATTAACACTCTGTTGAAAGCTAGGGGACTAGTTGCTGGGTCACGGTTTGGTGTCCACTTAATTTCTCGGCCGAGACAGGTGATGGTGTTGCGGTGTATGGATTTTTTGGGTGATGAAGAGGCGGTTTTGAATATTGATGGTGGGAATTATTCGTGTATTTTATAAACAAAATGTTATTGGTGGTGTTATTCGACTTCGGAATGGTCTATTTGTTGCAGCTTTTTCTAAGTTCTTAGGTGATAACAAGACAAGTATGCTTGCTGAGCTTGAGGCGTTATTGGAAGGGACAAGATGGCAGCTCGGTTTGGTATCAGCAATCCATTAGTACAAACTGACTCAGCGGTTCTTGCTCAGGCCGTGTCTAAAGGTATGGTTTCTTCATGGAAACTTGACCGTGTTTTTCGCCATGTTCTGTGTTTGTTAAGGAATAGCAGGGTGATACATGTTTATCGAGAAGTGAATTCAGTGGCGGATGCATTGGCCAATCTAGCTTGTGCCTCCGGCTCAACAAATCTTTTCGGCGACTTAGCTGATCTGCCTTTGGAAATCCGCGGCATGGTCGCCCTCGATCACAGGAACACTCCATATTTGCGGATTAGGAAAGAGTAGCTTTAGTTGCATTTTGTAAAACTTTTGCTAGTTTTGTTTTAATGCATCTTTTATATAGTCTTTGTAACACCTGATTCATATAATAAATGAATTAGTTTATTTGCATCGTTTCTTTATTTGTATGAAGTGGATTTGTTTCCACCTATTTAGAGGTTTTGGTTTTATTCCCCCTCTATGTATTTTACTGCTTATTTGGGCCATATCAATAAACGGGTAGGGGTCCATGCCAAACCCCCACTATAACAAGTGGCTTTTGCTAAAAAAAAAAAGAAAAAAGAAAAAAGAACACTATAAAGATTCTCTCCTTCACTCGCCAGATTTTTAATGGGAGATGCATAGAGATGCCCCTCATACACGGCAAAAAATTCTCTGTCCCCGTTCCTATCCCCCATCCCTATCCCCATTCAATCACAATTCACCATGTGTATATATAATTGGAAAACATATTTATATAATAAATTCTGATTGGTTAGGGACAGTGATGGAGATAGGAACGGGAACAGAGGATTTTCACCCTCATACACGAGCCAATTAGAGTTTACAACTTATTTAATTAGCTATATTTATTTTTTTGACCATATCAAGTTATATAAACAATAGTTTATATATCTTCCATAAGTTCAAAATACAATATAGTCTGAAGACGAAGTTAGATACTTAAGTGGCGGAGTTGGAATTTCAATGTGTGAAAAGTGGATTAAAAATAAAATAGAAGATCCTTAATGTTCTAAAATATTAAATAGGGGAGTACTAAAACTACATACCTTAATTAAGCCGCCTTTCAATTTATTAGAGGGATTGTGTTATTCTTGCATGTCGTAGCAGTAAATCTTATAGAAGTAGTGTGTGCATTTGTGTTAATTTTTTATTTAAGAATTTTTATATTAGAATTTGAAAAGTTATTTTTTTTAAGTGTTAAAATTCATTCTCTCAAAATGTATTTTGAGATGTGGAGGATTGCACAATTATTATAAAGAACAAATTTACTTACTGATTAATCGATGTGGGATTCTCATAAGTAAGAGAAATTTAGGATTCAATCTGATAATTTTATGTTGGAGATTGTACTGAAATTGTGTATAAACCGATTTAAAAAACGGATAATGCTCGTAAAAGATTAACTTGCACCTATGAGAATTAGTTTTGCCATTTAATACTAATTGTGTAACTTTACTCTTCTTTTTTTTTTCTTTTTCTTTTTTGGAAAAGCCACATTTAATTGTGGGTGTTTGGCATGGACCCCTATCAGTTTATTAAATATTAAATAAATAGTCGAATAAGTATATGGAGGGAGACTTGACCAAAACCTCCACTTTGGTGGAAACAAATCCACTCCGTAAACAATAAAGCATACGAAGGCCAAACCATATTTATAAATATGGTTCATGCCATTACAAGAAACAAAAACCTAACAGACTTGAGATGCATGAAGTAAAGACTTGAGATGCATGAAGTAAGAGGCCCAAACTATTTATACACATGTGTTTAGCCATTACAAAATGCAGTAAAAGAAAAGCTAGAAGTCTCTGGACTTATTAACAATATTAAAAGCGAAAAGAAGAGCTAGAGATCCCCTGGACATAACAAAATGAAAATAACAAAACCAAGAAAATAAATAAGTGTTCAGGCGAGTAGCCCACCCCGAAATTTTTAAAAATACTACTAGATATAATAATTTTTATATGTAGTTGGAAATTTTTATCAAGTTCGCTCTCCAAATTTTTTTTTTATAGTTTTTATAGGTAGGTCGGTATACTGTTGCAGTTTTTCGCCCCTCAACAGACAAATTCTGGCTTCATCCAAGGTCAAAGACATGGAATACCTTGCCGATCAAGAGGGCAAAGGCCCTTGGCCGAGTCTGGGAGAGACTGAATGGTCATGTACAGGCCCCGTCTCAAACATATCCAAGGTCCTGTGCCGAAAAAAAAATTAGGGCCCCGGATTTTAGGCTAAGTATATATATATATATATATATATATATATATATATATATATATATATATATATATATATATATAAACAAAAAAAAATTGGGGCCCCCGATTTTTGGGGGCCCCTCTGCAGTCGCTCATCTCGCATCCCCCTATTAACCTAAGACTTGGGTGTATGGTAAAAAATGATTTTGAGCAACAAATTGTAAAACATCAAGATCTTCAATTTTTTAACTAATAATTATATACAAATTAAGTAATTTTTTAAAAAATTTGGGCCCCCTGTAAATGTGAGGCCCGGTTCCGGATGTCACCTTGGACACCCTTGGAGTCGGGCCTGGTCATGTATGTAGTCGATATACGCTGGTCGCAAGCGATATTAGTTAGGTTGTCTGCTACCTTATTTGCCTCGCGAAATATATGCATGTCAACGTATTTATTTCAAGAGCAAATAGCTTTTTCTGCCACAAAACTAGTTACGAGTGCTATATCTGCCACAAATCATGTTTGTGTTTTTTCTGCCACAAAACTAGTTACAAGTGTTATATTTGCCATAAATCGTTTTTCGTGCCTTTTCTGTCATGAAACATTGTATGAGTGCTAAAAATGCCACAAAACGAGGGAGGGTGAAGGGAAAAATATGTAAGAGATAAAATTAATTTCAAATAGACCCTAAAATCACATTTTTATATTTAATTGGGTACACAATTTATTTTTTAAATAATTGACCCCTACTTCCCGAATTTATCAAAGCCTCCACCACCTTCTTCTTCCTTCTCCTCCCACCTCGAGCCGCCGCCACCACCTCCCATCCCGCCACCCAATCCCTAACCCCCACCCATACCCCCTGAAAATTAACCAAGAATAGCAATCCATATGATGAAAGCACTTCTAGGTCTATATTTCAGACACATATAACAAATTTCACAATGCTTTGCTGCTCTAACCTTTAGAAACTGTTTTACAAAATACATATAAGTCAAAGCAATAAGCAAAATGCTAATCAATTTGCACTACATGATTAACCAAGTGCTTTGCTGCTAAAACTATCAAAAAAATTTAAACAAAATACATACCAGTCAAAGTAATAAACAAAATGTAGATTAGTTTGCAGTACATAATTAACCTAACAGAGATACTTTGCATCTGAAACCATCAGAATTCTTGAACAAAAAGGACTCTCGCAAAGCAATATACAAAATGTAGACCAATTTCCTAAGAATATCTAATTGTTCTTAGGCATTTTTGCTAGGCTATCACACCATGCCTCTCCAAATTTTCAAGCAGTCATTTTTTGGCATATTTGGTACTCTTTGGTATGGGTGGGGGTAGGGATTGGGTAACGGCATGGGAGGTGGTGGTGGCTCGATGTGGGAAGAGAAGAAAGAAGAAGGTAGCGGTGAGGGTTTTGGTAAATTTGGGAAGAAGGGTCAAGTATTAAAAATAAAATAAAATTAGGTACCCAATATAATATAAAATTTTGATTTTAGGGTCTATTTGAAATTAATTTGATCTCTTACCTATTTTTCCTTTCACCTTCCCTCTTTTTGTGGCATTTTTAGCACTCATAAAATGTTTCATGGCAAAAAATGCACAGAAAAACGATTTGTGACAGATATAACACTTGTAACTAGTTTTGTGGCAGATATAACACGAAAACGTGATTTGTGGCAGATATAACACTCGTAACTAGTTTTGTGGCAGAAAAAGCTATTTGCCCTTATTTCAATCAATTTTAGTACCTTTTGTGAGCCGTATAACACCGGGATTACCCCTTGAGGCCCTGTCCACATTGAAATTTACTCATTTGATTGTTGCATATGAATTGTAATTAAGAAGATGAAGTAAAGATGGGACAATGTAGGAGAAGATGGAGAGTGGTTCGACCTGAAGATTTGTACTGCTTTGTATCACGTGAGATGTGCACTCAAAAATATAGTTTTTTTTTTTTTTCCTTTTTTGATAAATTAAAGTTAAAATTAAAAAACAAAAAACAAAATTGATGGTATGATGGTATAGGAAGATCAATAAAGTATTCTGGTCAATTTAAAAAATTTATTTTAGAATAAATCAGTTGTCAATTAATTTGTACTTGTACTTCCAGATTCATAAGTTGTTAGTGCACTAAGGAGGTAAATGATAATATTTGTTTGTTCTGTGAGTAAATTTAGTACTTCCTTCAATTGAGAACTTTTCAAAGTACATATATAATCTTTTTTATATATACTAAATATTATTCATCTGATTAATCCGTTGAGATTCAGAGGCATTATGGCTAACTGGATATAATTCATGCAAACAAGCGACAATTATTGCTTCCCGAATATCAGTAGCGGCGTTGGGACCCACTCTCCAGTGACAGTGAGAGCACTTATCGAAAAAATATTTTTAAGATATTTCTTCTATCATTTTTTCCTGTTTTGCACTTCTTTTTTTATAAGAAAACAATTACTCCCTGTTTTATTTTAATTGTCTCAATTCAAGAAATATATATAAATTTTTTTTGTTAAAACAATCAGATACCCTTACATTTTTATGAGTGTGGCATTAATGGTCGATATGAAAACGATAAATAAAAGTATTATTTCCATGAAGTCAAGTGACCGCCACTACCAAATATCGAACCCAGTGGATGACTTACTTCACTATAATAGACATTATTTGATAAGTATATAAAATCTAGTAGACCTATCCAGAGAAAAACTTAAAGAAAGGGTTTTGAAGTACGATTCTATATTAAAAAAATAATAATAAAAAATTGTCCAAAGATTTTCAGAAAATACTGCTATGATTTTCTTCATCGATATAGGTCTAGAAAACAAAGAACTATTGCGAAAACTACTTCATCCTATGCGTCACTCACTCCAGTATTCCTTACAATATTTTTAATTGTACCGTATTTACACCAAATTATATTTATTCACACCTAGGGTTTATCTTCTTTAGTTTAAGAATGAATGAAAAAATCTTTAATTAAAGTTGTGCAGGAATTGTCACAAGAATGTTGCAAGAAAACAAGTGAAAACTGTCAAATCTCATAATTGAAGAGATTATAGGACTTATTGAGTACTGGTAATATTGAAACATACATAGTTGAAATTTTCTGGACAATTAGAGGTGACATAAACGAACTTGAAAGTTAAAGATATGGCGTTGGGACCAAATTGAAATTGACTACTCGGTTAAAGTTTTATATTAATTCAGTACTAACCCATAAATTCATATGTTTTTTACTGATTAACACCTCTTAATAGATCCTCCTTAATTATTCATCATTTTACTTTTAAGCAGGGACGAAGACAGGAATTTAGTGTGGGGGGGGCAAACTGATAAAATTCTTGGGGGCAAAAAAAAGGCAAAAAAAATTCTTGGGGGACGAAACTGATAAAAAATTTCAAAATACACATAAAATTTCGATAAATAGTACTCCCTCCATTCCTAAATATAAGACTCTTTAGACCATTTGAGAAAATTAAGGAAGTTGTCATTTCCACCTAAACTTCCAATATTACCCCACCCTCCCTCTCTCTCACTTCTACGTCATAAAGAAACGAAAGGAAAATATTAAGGGTATAATTGGAATAAATTGTTGACAACTAATAAAAGAACCTTAAACGACAATTAATTTGGATACCTAGATATCTCCTAAACGACAATTAATAGGGAATGGAAGGAGTAGTATTTTTAAAAATTTAGGGGTCACCCCTGCTTTTAGGTTTCCTTTTAGAGGGGCCCGACCGACCCTCCTTAGGACGTTCCAGGCAATTTCCTTTGCTGCATTAGCTTCAATCGCGGTCGCGGCTGTTTTGAGGCTAATTTAGACCTAATTACGGTGCAAATGACAAATCTCCTTCTTTTCCTAGTCATGTAGGTTATTATTTTTAGAAAGGCGTAATTTTTTAAGATAAATAAACTTTACGTAATTTTTAACTTGAAATGGGATCAAAATTAGTTTATATTAAACAAATGAGAACGTGCAGTTCAATATATAAGTGGCGGAAATGACATTCTCTATGTGTAATTAATATACTTGATTTAGGGGGATCCTTGAGTATTATTGAAATTAATTGGTTTTGAGGGAAGCAGCAAAATTGCTGTATAAAGGGACTTAATGAGACTTTATAGTTGGGTTACTGATAAAAGTTATTACTGCCCACTTTACCCTTATTATCTAGTGAGGACAACAATTAATTGAGTTGATTGAAGCTTCTTAACCATAATTTCCTAATTGAGTTTTGATGAAATTAATGAGGGAGAACTTCTAAGATTTTGGAGATGTCCAATAAAAGTATCCTATGGCTAGATAGTACTGTCTCCCTTCCATAATATAAGTTGTTTTGTTAGTCAAAATATCAATATTACTTTCTTAAATAGAATTAGTGGGTATACAAGTTATATTTAAGACAGTATTATTGATATTTTTACTAACAAAGTACCTTACATTTTGTTTTCTTAATTTTCGTTACATGTCCTAAACGACTTATATTATGGAATGCATGGAGTACAATAATTATAATTAATAAATTTGTAAGGCATTAGATGTGATCAATTGGCTTAAACTTGAATAAGTACAGCCAACATTTTAGGACATTGCAAGTTAATTTGCTGCACTTAGTTTTGCCCAATGAAGCCTATGTGCTTTAGCTAATTTTAATTTTTTTTTCTTTTTCAATTTAGCACAAAAGAAACATTTTTTTCCTAGAAAAATAAAAGAAAACCTAATATATTCCTATGTCAAGGAGATTAAGGTCGGGATGGGCATGGGCCTCAACATGCATTTAAAAAGAGAGAGAAAAAAAAAGGCATGCAACTTTTGTTTTACCTTATAAACATTTGAGTTTCTTCAACATGAATTTAATCAAGAAAGTTAAGGTTTTGAGGATCATTTTCTCAGCACTTGTGGATAAGTTTCTGTCATCAGATCATTGCATCGGACGACTAAGATTAAAAATTAAAAACTATTTATTTTTGTCAAAATAGCTATTTAAAAAGAAAAAATAGATATCTTCGCAACATTTAATCAAAAGTCAACTATTGAAACTTACGAGTACAGTATTGATTCAAAAGTGAACCAAAATTTAAGTTCAATGGTGTGAAGTTTTTCCTTTCCTAAACAAGGAATTAAACTAACTGAGTTCTTTACCCAACTTATCCATTACCAAAAAAAAAACTTAGAATTCTAGTAAATGATTATATTATGAACAAGGATTTGAACCTAAATTCATTTATATATAAAAATGATTTAAAAGACCACGGTAACGTTTATGACAAATATACCATTTGCAGATTGATTCATGAGGATCATGTGTTTATTGTTTAATTTCCGTGACCATTCCTGATACAAGAATTTGCATGAACCCACTGTACTTTCTCCGATGTATTATTTTTTTTTTTTAAAAAAAAAAAACTATTGACGGGCAGAGGTAAACTTAATTATCCCGAATGGAAAATGCTTTCCAAATGTGCTACTCTTTTAAGAGTAGACGTGTTAATTGACGTTTCCTAACCTAGTTGAAATTCTTGAAAAAAAGATTAATTATGGACTTAATTAAAAGGTCAATTATCCAGGGAGTAAATCATACCAAGCAAACCATTTTGCATCTAATGATACACCCCTACCCCCACCCCCACCCCCACCCCCACCCCAATAATTTTCTCTAAATGGTTCTTTCAATAAAAAAGAAAATTATTTTTCTCGAATGGAAACAAAAAATAAATTAAAGAAGAAAACAGACACATTCATGGACATGCAACCAACAGCACTGGGTCAATCTGGCATGAAGACGCCCTTGTGTGACTGACCTCATAACTCTTTCACATTAATTGGGATAGGGCCTACTTTACATGTATGACCCGCCCCAACTCATGCAAGAGAACTGTAGGATCAGTCCTAGAAAGGCGGCTCTACCTTGGAATTTTCCACAACATTGATATGCACCATAACATAGGAAACATAGGGTGAGGGCAGATGTGTAATTTTAGTTTTTATGGATTCATATAAGAAAAAACTACAGAAAGCGTGACAGCCACCGGGCGACAACGAAAACGTCATTAACAGCGTTACAGTTGGATTATATCAATCATTAAGCATTATCACCAGTGTCGTTGATGGAAGTGACTATTTTTAAAATTATATTATCTTCGCCCCAAATTGTTTGTAACGTTTTACTTTTTGTGACCTCCCAAATTGTTTATCACATTTCAAAAATCAATATATTTTTATTGTTATTTTTCAATCATACCCCTAATTTATTACTTAACCACTAATAATACTTTTTTAGTCATTAATTGGTATTTTAAACTTTTCTGTCATAGTAATTACTTTATAATTATTTTTTTAATCTTGGCGAAACCTCAAATATAGCAAACAATTTTTTTAGTTTCTTGTTTAATTTCTAACATTGTGGCAAAAAATTGATCTGTGATTGGGAGTTTTCTAATGAAAGTTGATTAACTTTTTTGCTGCTACATAATCGTATCTTATTGAATGAGCAAAATCTTAAATAGTCAACCAAATCAATATCTTATATTATGAAATAAACAATTCAACCACATCAAATGTTCATGATATAATATGGGATTCGAACTCTGAACCACGTAGTAAGAAATACCACTAATTTATTGAGCTATAATGTCATTGAGTGAAATGAAACTTTAGAATAGTTATGTGAGGAGTTATGTACACAGTCCCAATATATATTAGTATTGTGTGATATATTAAATCTAGTTTTGACCTCACCAAAGAAGGGAGCCCATGTAGGGCGGAAATTATATATATAGAAGAGCCTCACAAAGAAGGTAAATTAGAAGACCGGCAGGTCGGTGGACCCATGAGAGAGAATATAAGTGTCTCACAGAGGAGGTAGATTAGAAGATCGGCAGGCCGGTTTGCCCCATGAGAGGATTATAAGTGCCTCACAGAGGAGGTAGATTTGAATACCGGTTGCCCCATGAGGGGAAATATAAGTGTCTCACAGAGTAGGAAGATTAGAAGACTCATGTAGGGAAATATAAGTGTCTCACACAAGAGAGAATCCAAGAAAATAAAATTAAATCATGCCCCTTGTGTAAGGAGGGTATCGAACCCACGACCGTGACCATAGCCCCACTGGGCTATGGACATTATGATATATTAAATCTAGTTGTATTGTCTACAAAAGTTGACATAGTTAATAAGATATGTGTACTCTTATATCATCAATTAAAGTTCAAATATCTCCTAAGATATATGAACTCTGTGTGCATTTTTAAATATCTGTTGTGAGTTAAAAGAAAATTTCTAGTCGTATACAATATTAACATAACCGTCTTAATTAACTAAAGTTGGCTTTTTTATTCTTTTTATTCTTTTTTGGAAAAGGATGAGAGAGGCTAGAAAATTAACTGTGTAATTTAGAATGATATAATATTCTTGCAACCGCAATGGCGGGCACAAGGGTTTCTAGTATTTTTTTCAATCATTATCTGCATCCATTCATTACAACCATTCAGCTTATAGCCACCACGTCTTCTTCAAATTGCGGCTAGAAAATCAGGCCTAGGAAAAATTATAACATATGACCGGTCTTGTGGGATTGATCTCATAACTCTCTCATATGAGTTGTGGTGTGATCTACTTTGCCGATAGATTCTACTCCAACTCATGTGAGAGGGCCGTAAGGCCAGTCTCACAAAATCGGATTCATCCCAAAGTGACCCATTAGGGTTAGATATTATAGTTTCACTTCAAGTAAAATTCGGAGTACAAAGATGAATTGCATCTCCATAGACATTGAAAATACAGTAACTAGTGGCAGAGGCAGCACCCAAGTGGGGGTCCCTTTCTAGATGAGATAGACTTTGAATTTAAAATAATAATAATAATAATAATAATAATGATAATGATGAAATGACCCCCCAAATTTAGCTGAACAAAATACGTAGTGTAAAAATGGTAGTATAAGGAGCATCTTTGTCCCAAAATGTTCAAACATGGGTACGCTCCTAATAGACTAGGAATTTTCTGTTCTCGTTCGATGCTTTATTCCATGTTCACACTAATAAGAAATTGACATGTGTTAATTTTTTAATGAAAAAAATTTATAACCTAAAAAAATAGTGGAACACTTGGAAAGAAATTAAACACGTTTAAATATCTTTTCGTGAGAACGAAACACATAATATGAACAGATGATTTTTTTTCCCTCCTAACAATAACTAAGCATCACTAGCTTATGCGGTTATATTTTCTCTAACATTCTCTGCAACAATCCCCGTAAAACTCTAATTATATGAATTTTTGTTCATATACCATAAGCTAAAAAAATAATTTTGAACATTAGAAGTGTTCTAATTTGAAGTGTTGTTATAGATAATTCACTGCAGATTGATGATCATATAGTTTCTTGAAAGAAAGGGAAAAAAATATGAATATCTTCAAGAAGGTACCCATCAAAATATTTGTGTTAGAAATCATAATTCATTGATGTTGCGAGGATGGACAAACTTGGAATTTACCAAATAACAATATTAATAGTCAATGTTGGTGCTTCATATTCTTCTTACACTAATCTTATGGTAATTTTTCACAAGTAGAGAACCCAATTGCTTCCCCCTTCAGAACTTTCAAAATCTTAATTAATGTAGAAGAAGACTTAGTTCACCAAAATTTCAATCACTAGGAATAAACTAATATTTTTTTATGTCCAATAAGAAATAGGCAAAGTGCCCTCTAACTTGGGTTACTTGCAAAGTTGCAATAGTTACCTAGTCACTAAGGAGTTAAAAATCATGATGCTAGTACAATTATTAGAAAAATGAAAAAAAAAATTAAAAAAAAATACTTAATTAATGCTAATAGTACAATTAAAGGAAGAAAATTATGTGATGAAAGGAAGAAAAAGATGAACTAAAGCACTTTCCTTGGACCCCATACCATGTCTCCCAAATAATCCTCCATGATTAATTTGATTTCCATCTATACTTCTCCACTCCATTTCTTCTCTTCTCCCAAAAATATCTTTCCAAATTCTCTCTAATTCCTCCAAAAAATTAATCTTTTGCAACCATGATGTCAAATGATCAAGCTGGAAGAGAATCAGGAGAAGGATCATCATCAAAATCAGCTGCTACCATTGATCAGCAGCAGCAGCCAGCTCAATTAAGCCGATATGAATCCCAGAAACGTCGCGATTGGAACACTTTTGGACAATATTTAAGGAATCAAATTAGGCCTCCAGTTCAATTGTCTCAGTGCAACTATAACCATGTGTTAGATTTCCTTCGATATCTCGATCAATTTGGAAAAACTAAGGTTCATTTGCAAGGTTGTGTTTTCTTTGGACAACCTGAACCAGCTGGACCTTGTACTTGTCCACTTAGACAAGCTTGGGGGAGTCTTGATGCTCTCATTGGACGCCTTAGAGCCGCGTACGAAGAGAATGGTGGCTTACCGGATAAAAACCCTTTTGCTAGTGGTGCCATTAGAGTTTATCTCCGTGAAATTCGAGATTCTCAAGCTAAGGCAAGAGGGATCCCTTATAAGAAGAAGAAGAAAAAGAGAAATATAGTCAAGCCAAATGACCATCAAAGTTCAAATTATCATATGCAGCAACCTTCTTGATTGCGAATTTCGCTCTTCCTAGAAATGGTAATTTTCATATATTTTGCTATAATTGAGTTGCTATTTTCTTGTGCTAGATGTTTACAATATCAAGAATTTCAACTCCATAACGTTTTCTAAGTGTAAGATACAATATGTAATAATTTCAGTATTGATGAACTATATGTATTATTAATTTGCTTTGGGTATGATTAGTTTGTGCTATTTCAAGTATCTGATCTTCAGATCATGATCATTCTACAAAATTAAGTTAATGAACATGCCAACAGCCGTCATAGTAGCTAGCAATATGGTGTGGCATTCGACCCGCATGTTGCGAGATTGAATCCCCTTCGCCCAATTTTTTTTAATAATAAAAAAAGTTCATGAACATGTATAAGGAGAAGAAAATCAATATGCTTTTGGTACTAAATTCGAAGATCATGGTTTTGAAACCCTAATTTTGCATAACTTCTTGGGAATAATTAATTTAATTACCATAAGGGCATGTATAATTTGATCATTTATACATGAAATTACATTTTAATGTTTTTCTTTTCTTTTTCATTTATTCAATTTTATTTTTTTGATTTTCCAAATTAAACATTTCTCAATTAATTATTATATTGACTCAGCTAGGGTGTTGAACACCCTATTGTTCAGCACCTACTGAGCACAACAACAACCATTGGATGAAGACGCTTACATCTATTTCTATTTGATTTCTTCACAATTTCATACCAAATTGCACCTAAAAACCAAATAGTCCAAGTTTCTACAGGTTATAAACATGTAGTAGACATCAACAACAAAAATTGTGGAAAATAAATCTTTCAAAAATGGCAGCCAAGAATCAAATAGTGCAGATCTATTCCGGTTATAAACATTGGGTGGATATGAATAAAAATATTATAGAAAATAAAGTCACATTAAAAACCCAACAGATCTAAAGACCATTTTTGTTTATTATACATTTTGTGTTGGTAAGTTTTTTTTACAGTTGTAATTTGTTTCCTAAAAGTTATATATTATGTGTCTAAAAGATGTTAGATGTTTTTCTAACAGCTGTAAGAGTGAAGTTTACAGCTATTAGTCACACATCTTACAACTGTAAGAGATGTGTATAATAGCTGTAAGAAACATATTCTCTGACAGATGTAAGATACACAACTAATAGTCATAAGAAACATAACTAACGGTTGTAAATGAACATTAAGTATTTCATCTCTCTTTTAGGGATTTATCCATGGTAGCAAACCATAAAACTTGGACCAGAAAACTTATGTTAAACAAAAGCTCCTTAGACAGAAATTAAATCGGAATATGGAGATACATTATATCTAAAAATGGATATAGGGAGAACACAATGTACTCCGGCTCTATTTTATGGATTTATTCATAGTTGCAAACCATAAATCTTGGATAAAAAAAATATGGTGATTTTCAATTGTCTATAATGGAATTCTCCATTGAAGGAAAGCATAAAAATTGGAAGAAAAAAAAAAAAAAAAGGAAGAACAAGACTGAGAAAAATAAATATGGATTTTTTTGGAATATTGAAGCTTCAAAATAGGGATAATCCGCTGCATGATAATCATGATGCCGAATTAGATGGATAATTGCGAGATTTTCGGGCCAAAATCGTGGTGGGAGAGAGATAATTATGGAATTTGTCAAAAAGGCTAAACTGGGTGGGCCAAAATCGTGGTGGGAGAGAGATAATTATGGACCGCTCAACTGACATGCGGTTGCCTTACAGCCATTTGATCTAAAGTCTCTTCATCCAATGACTCTAAGAGTGTTCAGCAGGTGCTGAATTTTTACCTGTTCAACATTGTAGCCCATGCTTATTATATTTACTTTTCCCCTCCCTTGTCTTTTCTAGAATTCTGCACGATGTTTTGCTCGCCATAGATGGTGATCAATTATGATAATAGTACTAGACTACCAGTATAATTATGGTGAACACACTATTTATGAATTTTTCAATATAAAAATCATCTATATATTATATAAGAATGTTCATAAAGTGTGCTTGTTTTGGTGTTTATGCAAGCTTGCAAGATTTTAACTCAAAGAAGAAATTATTTTCTGCAGCTTAATTTGCTTTTCTGGTTGTTTCTTTCTTCCATTCCGAGTTTAAATTGTACAGATATCATTTTGCTCCTGTTAGTACGACATTGTTGTAGTGCAAAAGATCAAAAAATCAGTATATATTGAATATGTTTTTGCAGGTGTTACAAGTTTTTAGACAAATGCTACATTCTATGTAATATGTGTTCTTTCTTGATTAACATTTGTCATAAGACATGTAACACATATTTTACGCAACTGGTGTTAAAATATCACAACATTTGTTCGATTCAAACAAATTTGGACCTTCGAATTTTTAATTCGACAACCAAAAAAAGTTTTCAAATGTACTGAATTTTTAGTATTCAGCCGGAGCGTTTGTTACATTTGTTAGTTTAAGTAACTGCAATCTAACTAGACCTGAATCACATTGTCTTTTTGCTTATTCCTTTTCACCTATATGGAGATAATTTCTGCTGTTATAGTAAGTATTTTTATTGATGTTCTTGAGAGTGGTGATCAAATAATATTAGGGACCTTGTAATCCACTATAACACGCGGTTTTTGCTGCCTCAATATTGATTTGAAAACCATTATAGTTGAAGGTTTGAAAAAATCTATATTATAGTACTAGCCTTAATAAATCCTAGAATTTTACTACCACTATTTCATAATATAAGTCGTTTAAAATATGTAGTGAAATTAAAGAAGTAAAAAATCAAGCATTTTGTTAGTAAAATTATCAATATTACTCTCCTAAATATGATTGTATACCACTGGGTCTATTTACGAGAGTAATATTGATATTTTAATTAAAAAATACCTTATTTTTTGTTTTCTTAATTTTCGCTATATGTCATAAACGACTTATATTAAGAAATGGAAGGAGTATTATGGTAAATATACCTTTAATGTTCATTATTATTCTCACTTAGTAGCCGATGAAACATTGGTCTAGTGCTAAGGTTAAAGCCCCAAGTCATAGAGATCTTGAGTTCAAATGTCACTCCCGCTTTATAATCCCACCCTTTCAAAAAATATATTAAAAAAATTCTAATGTAGTAGAACCTTGATTTAAGTTTTACTATTCTACTAATATTAGATCTTCAGATTTTCACTCTGTTAAAATTTCCATTGAGGGTTGCCAAATTAGAATGAAAGAAGAAATACTAAAAGAATAACATGCATGGTAAACTATCATAATCTCAGTTTGTTAGCAAGTGACTTTTGTGACATATACTTGAAAGGCAACATTTTTTCTTTGTTTTTTTTTATACAAAAATCAAATATTGTGGTTGCGTTTGGCATAAATTTCTACCGATTTTATTAATCACCGCAAATAAAGAAATGAAGTGAGGGGTCAGTTTAAGAACTACGTACCCATTATATTATTCTAAGAGTCGCATAAAAGAGCAAGTTGAATTAGTGTCTAATTTGGGTGTAGAAATTCACTTCTGCTCTATTTTAATGCTTTCTTTGTTCTTTTCCTTTCCTCTCATTTTTGCATGTTTTATTCTTGAATTTGGGAGAATCTGCAAAATTTTATATATCCTTCATGAGATTGTCATTTTCCTAAATGCAGAAGAAGGGAATATCATATATGAAGGATTTTCTCTTATTTACTGTTTTGCTTTTCTATTAAGATTTTTCTTGCATCAAAACTTCAACCCACGGTAATTTTTGCCTGTGGTTAGTTACTATTTTTTTATGCAATAAAGGTTTGGCCCTTGGCTAGCATCTCAGGGATCAAAAGCAAATTGACGGTTTGCATGTAAAACCAAATCCATTATTATTTCTTTTATTTTTTTTTTACTCCATATAATTAAGGTCTTTTACTCACTTTCTTCGTTTCTAATGAATTTTGATATTTTAAAGAATTTTTTCTAAAATTATCATCACCTACAAATATTATTCTCTTATTTTCTATTGTATAGTGAAATTAGTTAAGGATATTATTGGAAAATGTCTCTTATTTTCTTAATAAATCTATGCAGAAAGGCCAATAAGATCTATCACAAGGTCAATAACTCAGTGGGGCTATGGCCACGGTTGTTGGTTCGATACCCTCCTCATACAAGGGGCATTCTTTAATTTCCTTTTCTTGGGTTCTCTCTTGTATAAGGCACTTATATTCCCTACATGGGTCTTCTAATCTTCCTCCTCTGTGAGACACTTATATTCCCCTCATGGGGCAATAGGACTGCCGGTCTTCTAATTTACCTCAGTTGTGAGACTCTTCCGCCCTACATGAGATCCCTCCTCTAGTGAGGTCCAAAAAAAAAAAAGGCCAATAAGATCTTATATTGTGAAATGAAATTGTGGGAGTATCATGAAACAATAAGATCTTATATTGTGAAATGAAATTGTGGGAGTATCATGAAATCATTATTAAATTTTTGAAATTCTAGAATTTGTTTTGTGTTATCACATTTCTCTAAGACTGTTGGTTAAATTAAATTACTATAAGAAGCCAAATAGAGGGATAAAATTCAATTTTGTATGTTTCTTTCATGTCCAATAATTTAGTGTAAAATTAGAAAATATTACCAAAACTCAACTAGCTTTAACTTGGTAATTGATCAATTATATGTAAAAGTAATTCATTAAATTCTATTTTTGTTACACGTTTGGGTACTCGGTATTCACCGCCTACTTGGTGATTAATCCGGACTCAATTTTACGGTTGGCAACGGGGGAGAGTCTGAACATATTGTTCTTTACACGTACTCCACAACCACGGAAAAAACTTAATGAGAGTCGATGTCCACCGAAAAATTCCAACACTCATCAACGATACGCAATGCATATGACAATTCCAACTAGTCTTTGAGCTCGGCTATTCAATAAATTCCAAACAACGTGAACTCTGTCAAAATTCCTAATCCAAAATCTTGACAGCCGAGCTCCAGCAGCAAACTAACTCAGTCCATGATATTTAATTTTATTGTTCATAAACTATAATTATGCATCTTCATATTTTTTTTTCTTCACTAAGAACCAAATTTGTGTAAAGATGAAAATTTTGCAGCAGTAATTACCAAAACTTTTGCTTAATTGGATTCCAAAGAAAGGGAGATATTTAATTCAGATCCTATTGATTTCATAGTAGTTTCCATGGGCAAGAAGCTGTAATGCATTTGATCTATGTTGTTGTTATAATATAGAATACTCCCTCCATTCTCATTTAATTGTCGTTTAGGAGATATATATCCAAATTAATTGTCATTTACATGTCTTTTATTAGGTGTCAACAATTTATTTCAATTATAACATATCTTTTTATTGGAAAATGAAAGAGAGGGAGGGAGGAAGGGAAGGGGTATTATTGGAATTGTGGTGGAAAGATTACTATTTGTTTGAGTTTTTTATATTTTTTTAAAAGTGTCATAAACGTCCTATATTTAGGAATGGAGGGAATATTATTTTTGGACTTTTCTCATTGGTAATAATATTGGCAAATAGGCCCTGATATAGGTTTGATATCAGGTTGACATAATAATTGAAACTTTCATGTTTTCTATTGAGACATAAAATGATGGTGTGTTTCTCCCTCCTCAACTTTTGCATAATTCTCCCCACAACTATTTCAAGATTGGTCCACTCAATTAGGAGTAATTTAAGCGGTTCATCTACAGTAAGATTTGATAATGTGTCTGTTACAGTCTAAACAAGTTGAATTGAACGTTATTAGTGAAGTCACGTCAATAATTTGAATGATGAATTTAAAGATACATGCTACTAGTTGAATAAGTTGAATTTTAATATCATGATTATCAAAATCATGTTAATATTGGGGTTTTGAGAAAAGTTTAGTTTGGTGTCTTTTTCCACCTTTATGAATAGAGGAAAAAATATAGTAATTCATATCAAATTGGTTTTCGGCATTTAGTTGAATTTTTTCCTCTTCCCCTAGCCTTCTTCAAAAGAGGAAAAAAAAATATAGCAATTCATAACAAATCGGTTTTTGGAAAGAAAAAAAAAATAATAATTTTAGTTGAGTGAATCTTCTGGTATCCTGCTTCTAGGTAACAGTACTGTGAATTGATGAAAATAATATTTGGATAGTATTTTGGATTTCAAATTTTAATTCAATTTTGACGAAACTTATAACGACAATGTAAATGGATTGAATTTGGTTTAGAACTAAAATTATAAAATATGTAAAACCTGACTCTCGTTTATTTAACTTTAAATCAAACTCAATCCAAATTTAATACTCAAACACTATTCAATCTCAGTTTTACACGATCTAAATGACAAATGAAGTAGTTCTCGAACTCTTTTAACTATAGATAAAAGTAAATTGAATGAGATCAAAAAACATTTTCAACTAATCATAATTAACAAGGTTCTTCAAAAGAAATCCTTCAAAATCTAATCTGCACTAATATATTAACTTCACAAGACCTTTCAACTATTTCCTGGTGTTGACAGGGACGAAGCCAGGACTTTGGTGTTGGGGGCGAAACTGCAACAGTATATAGAACTACAGAACTCAAGTGATAAAAACGGCAAAAAAAATCTTGGAGGGCGATAAAAAGGGCAAAAAAAAAAATTCTTGGGGGGCGAAATTGATAAAAATTTTCAATTTTTTTCAAAATACACATAAAATTTCGATAAATATTAGTATTTTTAAAAATTTTGGGGCGCCTGTCTTCGTCGTTGGGTGTTGATTGTGCACCTTACCTATAATTATTGCAAAACTAAAATTGAAAAAGAACACTGTTTGGATTGAAGGAAATTGGAATAGAAGAAAAAGAGAGAAATACATTTATTTTTTTTTATGTTTAAATTTTTTTTTGTAATGGAAAAGAAATTAATAGGAGGGAGGGTAAAGGAATAACTCCAGTTACAAATGACAGTCTCTTTTCCGTGCAAAAGTGAGGAAAACGAAGGGAAAGGAAACTAGATTAAATAAATAAAAAAATTATTGACTAAATTATCTTTATTTTAAAATATTTATATTCACATAAAATATGGACAATTAAGTAAAGTAATGGTTTTCTCCCTTTTTCCTCTCACACTATCTATTCAAACACTAAGGGGGGTGTATTCAATTGGGATTTTAAAAGACTATTTTGAAATAAATAAGTCTTGTGGTATTCAATTAAGACTTTTAAGTAATCTAAATAAGTCATGTGGTATTCAATCAAGACTATTAGGATTTTTTAAAAGTGATTTTCAAATCCAATGGTATTCAATAAGGACTTTTAACAAGTAACAAAAGTCTTTTGGTATTAAAAAACTTCCAAATTTCGATGGATTTTTTTTTTTTTTTTTTTAATTAGGAATTTGTGGGATTTTTTAGTGAAAAGTATAAATATAAAACCCTTTAAAAAATCCCACCCTAACCCATAAGACTTTTTAGTGGATTTTCATGATTTATTTATTTGTTATCTTTTTCATTGACTCTTGTAACTTTAAATGTTTGCTTTTATTTTTATTGTTCCATTCAATTTGATCTCGTTTATGTTATTGCTAATGCAAGTAGTGGTGAGCACCGAATTCGAATTCGCCAATTCGGTCATTTGAATTCGGGGTAACTTTTTAGAACCTAAAAGCGGACCAAATTTGGATTCGAATTCAGAATTACCGAATTCGAATTGACGAATTTGGAATTCATTTTTTGCCGAATTGAGCGATTTCACAAGAAAATTCTAATTGAACATCAAGAAAAAAACCAAAATCAAAACAAACAATAAATTCAGGAAAAAATAATCGAAATAATAAATTAGTCATTGTTTAATTCAACCATATTTACAAGAAAAATTAATAGAAAAACGCCAAAATAACAATTTTTAGGGTCTATTTACTTTATACATTAACTATATAATAAAGTTAAAAAATTATTAAAAAATGAATTCGAATTCGGTCAGGCCGAATTCAATTATAGTCAAACCGATTTCGTCCTATTTTTTACCAAATCGAATTGGGATGTAACCGAATTACCGAATTCACACTGAATTATCGAATTTAAATTGTCGAATTGAATTTGAATTCGGTCGGTAATTCGGTAAAAATCAAATTTACTCGTGAGTGCCCACAACTTTAACCAATTTACTTTTATTGGCTTTATATTTATGGCCTCATTCTATTATTTGAACCAAGTGCCCGCAACCTAGTAACTTTATACCTATCATAAAACCTTTGGGAAGGATAAATTCCACCATTATTTGAAAAGTTTGGGTTGTAAAGGTTGTTCCTGAAGAATTTGTGCATCATTGAACTAGACATTATTCATCATCCAACTAAGTTGGTTGGTTAGGATCGTACAAATAAAAAGTCTTTGTAATTGTTTCAAATCTTATAAATTCTTGTGATATAAATCCTTAAAATCCGAACATAAGAATACTGAGTATACAAAATCTTTAAAAAAAAAATCTTATAAGTCATTACATTCTTTTAAAATCTTAGATAGTCTTTTAAAATTCACTGGACTTATTTATTCATAAATAGTCTTTTAAAATCCTAATTGAATACACCCCCTAAATTGACTGAATCATTTTCTTCTATCTTCTCCTTTCTACATCATTTCACTACTTTCCTATCCTCTCTTTTCCCTCGATCCAAACGGTTGCATTTCCAATTTAGAAAGCAACATTTGCGACAACGAGGTGCTGCTTAAGCGTTTCTCAGTAGTTCATAAATTCGAGTCATAAAAAAAGAAAAATGGAGAATCATTATTGATACTTTTGGGAGAGAGATTTTAATAATAAAAAATAATAATAATAAGGAACCTATGTGCCCTAACTTCTTTCATTTTCTTCTCTTTGAATAATTTAGAAAGTGCCACTTGCATTGACATTTAGGAGAGTATGAATGAATCGCTTTTTGTTTCTACATTTTTTTCCCTTTATTCATATGGAAATTTAGACAAAAATTATTAATCAGACACCCAATTCAATCGCATTCTCAATATTGAATGAACTTCTCGGACAGCATAGATTTCATTAATTCTTTTCCTAATTTTTCTTCTTTTTTCTCAAAATTTCAAACTCAAACTCCCATCATTAAAATTATGTCTCAAGGGTCATCTTTTCATTGATATCAATAGCCAAGAGAAATGGAAAAGAAAAAAAACCGCAGGTGTATTTAGATTGAGTCTGGTTTAGATTTGAAACTCAAACTCAACTCAGACCCAAAATCTCTTTAGATAGAATCTGAGAATGAAACCTAAAGCACTAAATCATGGAGAATTTGTATTGGATTTGAAACTAGTCTGAGAATGAAACTAAGAATCTCAGACTGAGACCTAATTAAATTAGACACAAGATAGAAATGTTATGAACATAGCTTTTTTCTCTTTGTTTTATTCTTGGGAAAAGAAAAAACAAAAACGGACCAAACTATGGCCCTAATATATATATATATATATACACACCAACAAAAAGGCAAAAATTACTAGGTAACTTTAACTTTTCAAAAGTACCTTAGCTTACTAACATTAGGTCCCTAGAGTCTTGAGTGTAAAGTTGGCTTTAGATTAGAATAATCTTCTGTTGGTCACGAGAAATTTTATTTTGGTAGGTGATTAAGTTTAAAAGTTACATCCAAGTCAATGAATACAGTACACGTAGGAAAGAGAATTGACTTTTTGGCAATTCTCTTTCCTACATGTATTGTATTCATTGACTTGAATGTAACTTTTAAACTTAGTACCTACCAAGATAAAACTACTCGTTGGTCAAGGAAAAAATTATATATCTCTGTTGCTTTCCAAAGGAAGGTAATTGTCTAAGTATCAAACTTCTTAATCCAAACAAAGTATATCACGTAGCCAAAATAAATAAATAAACAAACAAACAAACAAAAAAAAACAGATTTTCACATTTAAGTCATTTTTTCAGATCAGAACAACAGAGTATGAATCAAAACTGCTTCTCTGGCAGATGATTATGTCCATAAATAGAGCTCAACTGATAGCCAGTTTATAAATAGAGCTTTCACCTGATGTTTCTTATCTTCCAACTAGCGTTTTCGGCGATTCCAAATGATCATTGGTAAGTGTATCGATCGTTAAGCTTCTTGCAACATCAAAGAAATGAGCAACAGCTTCCTCGGGTGTACCAACAAGAACACCATGACCAAGATTGAGAATGTGACCTCTAGATCCTGCACACTTGACAACCCTGCCAAATAGATAGTCTTAACTTCAATAAAATCCACAGAAACAAATTCATAAGAAACTACCTTAAATTTCTGCAAAAGGGCGTAGAGAGCCATATTATTTTTTACCCAACATTTTATGTCTGTCGAATAAAGTTGGTGGTATTTTAAATAAAGTGGTCTTCAAATATTATGATTTAGAAATTTCTGTTTGGGATATGATTGATATGCAGTCATGTTTGCCATTAGTTACTCTAGTGAAAGTTAGCCTAAGCAGCTTACACGCAGATTGAACCCACATAAACAAACCACTAAAACCAGTAAACTTTCTTTAAGGCAACAATCCCGGACATGTTCTCTTTTATTACAGCTTATGAAAATCCAGTCTGGCACCGATAAGATTCTAGCATACATTCAGAAATTCTGCCAAAAAGTACTTCAAGGGACACTCACAATGTCACATTTGACACACCAACAAAATCGAGAGAACGAGATGGGTAAAGAACTAGCAGATTTTAGACTAAAGAATATTATGTTTAAAAGTAGAAAACCATTGGAGTCATTTAATATCGCTGACCTTTTAATTTCATCAGCCAAAGCAGGAAGAGGACCAAATAGAAAGGCAGGATCTACATTTCCCTGTATACTTATATCGCTTCCCAGGCGTTTCCTTCCATCTTCCATATCAATGGTCCAGTCAAGCCCAATTACATCGACTCCAGTTAATTTCATCCGTTCAAGAAATCCACCATTTCCGTTAATATATAAAACAAGAGGTGTTTGAGGGGACTTTTTCCTCACATTATTTACGATCTGTAGGCAAGAAAGATAGGTTTAGAATTCTGATGCATGACATAATATACCAAAATACAGCAAGAAGATAAATGTTCATTTTTCACCACAATAAGGTAGTTAAAATATTAAATCATAGACGGCACTGCTTTAGTATGCTCAAACTTAAAGTATAACAAGCTTATCAAATGCTGTATCTGCTCACTTCTCCAGTTCATCCTACCCAAGCAACTGAAGGTGCATAACGTTATCAACTTAGCAAGTAAGTACATTTAACTAGACAATTATATGACGTTACCTGGTCAATATAAGGCTTTGACCAGCAATCCCACATATGAGGTGGAAGTTGCCCACCCCATGAATCGAATATCTGAACACAATGAGCTCCAGACTCCACTTGGTAAACAATGTATTCAGCTATTGCTTCGGCTAAATGAGAGAGAAGAGCCCTTAATACATGTGGCGCTGTATGGCACATGCTTTTTATCTTTGTGTATGTGCGGGTTGTGCCCCCTTCAATAATATATGTTGCAATAGTCCATGGAGCTCCAACAAAACCTAAAACTGCAGCTTGCTCTCCGACCTAAAAAAATAATGTTAGCTATTCTAAGAAAACTAACTATTGTTCTCCTGTGATCCCATTACTGAGTATAAGATATACCTCTCTGCGTAAAATTTTTAAGGACTCTCCAACAAATTGTAATTTCTCGAAGTCAATTGGGTGTAAGGCTTTCAAGTCCTCCTCATAGCGGAGGGGAGACTGAATAACCGGACCCCGTGCATCATCTATATCAAAGGGAACACCAAATGCAGGCAGAGGGGTAAGTATGTCGGAGAAAATAATAACTCCATCCGGGCGGAAAGCTTCCCAGGGCTGCAAAGAAATTTCCACAATGAGATCAGTTTTCTCTGACCTCTCTCTGAAGGACGGGTGTTTCTGGGCAAGCTTTCGGTAAACTGCCATATACCTTCCTGCTTGGCGCATCATCCATGCAGGAGGACGACTCACAGGATCTCCTCTTGCGGCCTTTACTAAAAGAGGATCTGGATCATAAGAATTTGAAAATTATGAGTTGAATCTCGAAAAATATGGGATACATATATAAATTTGCACTGAGCTGAAAACCTTAAACTTTGTACCCCAACCCCAATGAAAGTCCTTAACATATACATCTTATACCAAAAAGGAAAAGATAATGTTTATCTTATGGAGTCTCCATCCACCATATACATCCATTCCATTGCCAAAACAATTTAACCAAATGAGACAGTCAAAACAACTTTAACTCTGTTTTGAGTTTTAATCAGTCAAATGATTTTCTCTCTCCAATTGTATGTGTGAGAGAGAGGGGTGGAGGAGAAAAAGAAGATGAAGAGAAGCTGCTTTTATTTGTTATCTATTTTTTTTGTCATTCATCAATTCTCATAGGCCACCGCATTTTTTCTGAAATTTATACCTTAATTTATCTACGCTACATACAATAACGAGAATCACTAAGTTAAAATTACGATAATTATGAAGTATAATTGTAAACGAGTCAGCATAACGAACATGCACCCTTAAGATCAATAACAACTCTGAGTACACTTATAGTCATGACAAGTGAAAAGGGATGAAAACTATTTACATGTCAAACTAACATAAGCATCTCCTAAAGGGCAGGTTGGAATTGTAATTTGTAAGTGCTTCACTGCTTCCTTTTATCAGAAAACAAATGTTCAGTAACCACATACAATACCAGTGCTCTAATTTGCAATGATCCAGACGGAACACAAATGTTTTAGATCCCACTGAATCTTAATCACCAAAGAGTCCTAAGAGGAAACATATGCAAAAGTACTTTTGCATACCTACATAGCATATCTGGAAATGACCCTATAGTGTGACACATGAGGGCAACGGAAACGCTCGTCCTGACCAAGAAGATGAGAAGGTAATTCAACGAAGTGAGTAAAATATCAGTTGATTGGCCGGCCTATAGGAATATGATGGCTGAAAATTGAGAACTTTCCTATCAGTGATGTAACCACTTTTGGGCTTTAACAGGACGAGAATTCAAAAAATTTACAGAAGACCAGACTCTCTAAATCCTCAAACTGTAACTATCGCAGATTTCTCCCGTTAAGCACATGGAAAAAAATAAGCACCAAACTCAATTTAGATAACTGAATTTGCCAACACCATTCACAGTTTAGCCTCCAACAAATAAACTTCTGCATGTACAATTTTTCTTCACCCATAATTATCGAAAAAGCATTAAAAACAAATTGCACATAAAAGTCAGAATTACTAGGCCTAGCATATGAAATTGGGACAGATAACTTTTTTTATTAATTTGGCATGCATTTCTTTGAAATGTGGAGTACTGGGAGGATCTATGTATAGTTAGAGGCTTGGAAGCATTCCTGGAGCAGAACTAAAAGGAAGAGACTTTCTCACCTCAGCCCATATTATCTTTTATCAGGCATTCTCTTCATCATTCAGAAGAAATAAGTAGTGGTGGTGTTGGGGGGGGGGTTGTAATACAGGAGAAGATGTGGACATTCTAATCAGAACTTTCTTAGTCTCGTCGAATGGGGTTACTACTATCACTAACTACTACTCTATAGATAATCTTTTAAGTAGTTGACATCAAACTTCAAACAAGTTGAGCAAGCTATGATAGTTGTACCAGAAAATTATTCCTTATCCTTTTTCTTTTTTGGTTTTCCCTCAAAATTAAAAGCAAGACAATTAAAGAAGAAAAGGAATTACAACAATTACATCATTCCCACATTGTAATTTTCAGTTGAATTGTAACATATGCACCATCATGAATGCATTTCATACTTAACCAGCCAAAAGAGGAAACTTTAGAAACTACTCCCTCAATTCCTTAATATAAGTAGTTAAGTACATGTAAAGAAAATTAAGGAAGCATAAAATAAGATATTTTTTAATCAAAATATCAATATTACTCTCTTAAATAGAATTAGTGGTATACAAATTCTATTTAAGAGAGTAACATTGATATTTTGACTTGTTATTCGCAACATGTCATAAATCACTTATATTAAGGAATGAAGGTAGTAGGAGGGAAGATAAGTACCGGAAGAAGGAGAAGAAGAAGATGCCCTTGGGAATTTAGTGAAGGAGAATTTGGTGGGTTTGAGAGGAGAAACAGAAACAGAAACTCCATCTAATTGAACAAACAAACTAGAAGATTTCCAGCCCAAACCCATATTACAACAGCTACATAAATGGGCACTGCAATTCCAAAAATTGAACTGTCAAATTCACCAAAAATTTGAAATTTGTTGAAAGAAAAAGGGAGTGGGAGGGGGGGAAATTTCCATTAAAGAGAAGAAAAAAAAGGAAGAAATGGAGAGACCTGGTAAATGTAGATAAGCCCATCATCTTCTCTGAGTAGAAAAGAAAGGAAGATCTTCTTCGTCTCCCCTCTTTGGCTCCCTTATCCGAGAATGGATCTTTCTTTCTTACTGATTTTATTTTGGCCCAAATAAATTAATTTGACTTTTAGATATATTTAAAAAGGTTATAGTAGAAAATAAAAATGTATTCTGTAATTTTTGCTGATAAAAATTGTCTTATATAATGTTGGTATATTGAAAATATTATTCTCTCCAAATTCAAGATATTTTTAAAAATAAATAAATTAGATGAATTTATTTGAAATTAATTTTATAACTATGAATATGAAAATCATTTTATTCATAGAAAAAAATGAGTGCAAAAACCTTTTTAAAGTGTGCAAATATTATCTCCCTTACTTTCCAGGCAGATTAGTCATTATTATCCCTAAACAATTTATAACTCAGGCGTAAGGTTTCAACAAATTAATTATTGACATTAAAATTCTTAAACAATTTACTATTGGTATACAAGGTCCTTCAGTCCAAAAATTTGTTAGTCAAATGTTAATTCAATTTTTTACTAAGTTAACGAAAATATTTTAGAGGCATAATCGGTACATCGAAATTAAAATATTTCACCCCTTCCTAGCCCAATTACCCCATTTACCCCAAGAAGAAGATATGGAGCGTAATGTATATAATTACCCCTTCAAGTTTTTATTTTGACTCATTCTTTTTCCAAATCAATATTGACCGTTACTTTTTTAATAGAAGAATCTTGTATTAATATCCATAATTAATCTTTAAAGACCTTACACCTAGCTATAAATTGTTTGTGGACAAAATCTACCAATTTGCCTACTTTCTACGGCAAACAACTAGTTGACTTTAGGATCAGTCTAAGTCACATTTACCATATGGATTTTCAGCCCCTAAAACCCTCTTTAATGAACACTTCTTATATGAATCGGGTCCACCAGATTTGGTCACATCACTACATTTTCTTCTCTCTCCTCATTCTGCGTGGATGTGGCCAAATCTGTATCGCATGGTCCACATGGACCCGGTCCATATCAGAATTTTCCCTCTTTAATAGAGCTTTTGTAAAATGGTTAATTGCATTAAACTATCGTAAATTGTGGGGATATTGCACTTTAATCCAAATGGTAATGCACCACACACCTCTAGTGAACTATTTTCTAAAACTTTTAGCTTTATAACCAAAAGTAATTAATTAATTCATGTATTTAAGTGATTAAATTTATAAATGTCAAAAAACTGATTGGGTGAAATAAAAAATATGTACAATGACAATAAAATTATTTAATTACTAGTATACGTGGCCTCTAATTTCATGCTAGCAAAATGCAATTAACTCTTAATTAGAATGAGAGTGTAAATCTAATCCAATACCTTTTTGATAAATTATCTCAAATTATATTAATTTGATATAACTAGCCGAAATTATTGCATTCTCAACTAAAGTATTCACTATCTTGAATTTTAAAGCGATCAGAAGTTTGCTAATGAAGAAAAGGAATACAGCTTTCTTTTTTTTTCTTTTTTTTTTTGAAGGAAAATATGATTATGCATCATATATCGATATCATGGTTTACATGTGGTAGAAGAAAACCCGGTGGGTCTCCAAACCATTGAGTGGAGGTTTGAAACCTCAAAGCATGTTTAGCTAGCCTATCAGCAGAAGCGTTACAAGATCTGTGGGCAAAGGCTACATTGGCTATACTAACCCCCAATAAATTTTTAATTTGACTAACAATGTGGCCTAGGGGGGATAAATCGTCATCTAATTGTTTGACTTTGTTGATCAGCCTTTGACAATCACTTTCAATTGTTAGGGGCTGATATCCTTGATTGTGAGCAAACCGAACACCTTCCAAAAATGCTTTTGCTTCAGTGTATTCTGGGCAAGGTGATGTCGGAAGAAAAAGTGCCGCCCATGCTATAAATTTCCCTTCATGATTCCGAACAATTATGCCTAGACCGCCGAGCTGTGCATCCCAAGCCCCGTCAACATTATGTTTGTAGAAATCTTTTTCAGGAACTTTCCATTTGTAATTTGATTTCTGTGGACGGATCTGCTGGGAGGCTTTGGATATCCATTGGGGTGAACATCTTGGCCTTACCTTTTAGCATGTATTTAATTTGGTCCGAGGATGGTAAGGACAAAGTCCCTTTTATTGGAGAGGAAAGAAGATTGCTATACTCCGCATGACATGGATTAATGCCGAGTTTGCTAAATTTTCCCAGGCATTTGGCTTATCTCGTTAAAGATAGTTCGGTTTTCGATTACACCAAATATTCCAAGCTAGGTATGAGAAAGGAGTAGATATTTCTTCGCGATCGTGAGGATGGGCGGGGAGGCGTAGAGGGAAAACGTCTTTTGTTAGCAAGGTACGTATATCAAAACGAGTGTGATTCCAAACTGCTTCAGCTGATGGACATGTAAACAGTGAGTGCATCACTGTTTCCGGTTCATTAAGGCAGATAGGACATTGCGGCTTAATGGAAGTGATTCGTTTAGACAAGTTCTGGCAAGTGGGTAAAATCTGTTGAAAAAAGGAATACAGCTTTAATGATTTGAAATATATTTATCGTCAATAGTAATAACTAATTATCTCGTCACTAGAAACTCTCTAAAGAAGTAAATAGATGGCCATGAAATGTGCTCTATTTTTTATGGACAAGAATTCAACTTCTGCATTATAGTTAGGGACGGCCATGGGGGCAGGTGAATTGGAGATTCGGACCGGCCCAACCCGGTTGGGTCGGGGATTCCCCAGTTTAAGTTGGGGGTGGGGTTGGGGATGAATTTGGCCCCGTTAGCGTGGGCGGGCCGGAGGCGAGTGAAATAATATCTCTGCCCCCATCCTGCCGGCCCGGCCCGCCTCGTATGTCCCGTCTAAAATACTAAATAGAAAGAGCATAAAATACCTAAAAATGAAATAGACGTCTAATTTGGAGAAGATCGCGTGAATCAAATTCTTTCCGCGACTCCTCCTCCTAAAATATATGGTGATGTTGAATCTCCTAATAGGATTGAGAAAGTTAAAAAAGTCTTGCATTAATTTGTTTAATGAATAGAAGTCAAAAAATGAGAAGCGACCAAATAGACCAACAAGTTTTTCGACTTCTTCATCTTTGGTTCTTGAGAAGATATCACATGTCTAGCAAAGTGATTTATATTATGTTGTTGGTCAGCAAATGAGTGGTGTCTACAAACTAGTATCATTTAGTGAGCAAACTAGTATCAATTTAGATTATGTTGTTTCATTTTACAGGCATTAAATATTTTATTTTACAATTCTATATCATTTTTTTCAAGGTTCTATTTGGAGATTTTTGTTAAAAATTCACTATTTTTTTCTAGTTGATGTTGAGCCTCCACTAGGACAAAAGTAGGAATTTGGGGAATTTTTTTCCCCTTTTTCCCCATTTGAAGTATGCTTCCACCTAAGTTGGGGATGGGATGCCCATCCATCCCCAGTGATGGGGCTGGGCCGGGAATGGGGATACGATGGAAGAGGCGGAGCTGAGGCTGGAGATCATGGTATCCGCCCCACCCGACCCCATTGCAATCCCTAATTATAGTTAAGAGACAAAGCGAGCTACCACCAGCTCACACCTCATAGTTAGTTTATAAGCTATTTATTTGCAAATATTTCGAAAAAAAACGAAAAAAAAATATTAGTATTCAAAATATTTGAGTTTTGGCTACTCTTTTGCACAAAAATGCGTTATCTACACCCCACAAGTTTGGGCTACTCTTGATGTTACTATATGGAGTGTGATTTATTGGAAGTAGTTCAAAAGCTTGGGCGATCTGAGAAGGATTTTTCTGCACTTGGAAAACTCATTGATGAAGTAAAAGTTTTGATTAATTAAGGGCAAATTCCCAAAAATGGTCATACAACAATTTACGACTGGCAGAAATCGCGAAAATTTTCGTTACTCTTTTGCGATTTCTGGATGATTCGTGATGAGTTTGAAGCTCAAACTTTACACTTTGCTTCGTCTTTTAACTGTGAACAAGTGTATATGATTTGATTTTGGTGAAATGGTCAGTAGTGATTGGGCTTTTTTTTGAAAAAAATTTTCGGTTTTCAAGATCGTTTTTTACGGCGGAATTGATGTTCATCAATTTTAGGCATTTTTGGATGATTCTTGAGGAATTTGATGCTCAAAATTTATACTCCGATTCGTCTCTTCACCGTGAGTAAGAATATGTGCTCGGATTTCCGATTGGTTCTACGTAGAAGTGGATTTTGGGTTTGAAGATGATATGGTGTTCTTGAATTTTCTGCTGCTGCTGCATGGCGAGTGAGTAATGGTCTTTCGGAGGTGGTGGTGGTGTTGGCGGTGCTGGGAGGGTGGTGTGGTGGTGGAGGTGTTGGTTTTAGTGAATTACCAAAAATGCCCTTATTCAAAAGTTGACTGATGGAAAAAGTGACGGAAGGACCTATGTTGCAAGTCGTAAATTGTTGTGTGATCTAAAAAGAGAAAAAAGGGACCTAAAAGCTGCTAAAGTCGTAAATTGTTGTATGACTATTTTTGCGAATTTGCCTTAATAAGTATTGTCCAATATTTTTCTTTCGTTTGTAAGGTGCTTCGGTAATATTATTGTTCATTGCAGTGGCGGAGCTTAATGGAGGTAAGGTGCTGTGGCCCAACATTTTTTAAAATTGTATATTAATATTATGAATATTTTTTTTTTATAAATAGATTATTATAATATAAAATGTCTTGTCTGTGATGACCCATAATTTCGGGTATCAATTTAAAGGTTAGTATTATATTATTTTTCACTTGTTAAGGATAAAAGGGTGATTTTAATTAACTAGCGAGGGTAAAATAGTAAAAACAATAAGTTGGTAATTTTTATAAAAGACAAGGGCATAATAGTAATTCTATAATTAAGAAATAAAAGAAAATGAAATAAGTTCATACTTATCCATAAGAAATAATTACATCAAAGGTCCCTGAATTATATGTTATTTACATAAGAAATTTATTTACACAAAAGATCCTTACAAAATCAAGAAATTGCCACCAAGGACTTTCCTACAACTATAAATAGAGGCCTTTGGCCTGAACTTTTACTTGCACCAATTCCTTTCCTTAAATATGAATTCTCTCCCTCTCTCTCTCTCTCTCTCTCTCTCACTTCTTCTTCCCAAGTAGGCTTTGCCTAAAACTTCCCTAAAAGGGAAACTCTTCCTCACTTTACACTAAAATTCTGTTCCAGTCTGTAGTCTTTGGTTAATATGCTCTGAATTATTCACAGTTGCCTAATATTGGATCGTCTGTGAATACTTTCATCAGAAAACCAACTTTACTACTCTTCATATACTACTACTTTTGCAAATATAGGATTAAACCATTACATATTACAAGCCAAGAATCAAGTCTAATATTAAACAGGTACTTCTTCAATCTGCTATTTTGATCCTGCACAATAAGTGAACTTAGGTTAAACGGGCTCATGAAAGAATTGGATTATATTCTCTGAGACTGTCCTACACTCCGTGATCCACCCCACTGGTGGAGACTTTTTCTAATCGGACTTTGTGCCGATTAAGACGGGTGAACCAGAAGAATATAAGTCTAATTCTTAATTGATCATAGACTAGAAAAGAGAAACATATATTTTGCATTATATTAAAAGTTAAATAGACAAATAGGAATATCTAGTCCTAATATTGGAAAGCGAACAAGAGCATTTCGATATTAGAACTTGGAACCCATCTATTATTCTTAACATTGGAAATATTATTTTGTTCTAAGAATATTTCAACATGTTATTAAAGTAAGATTTTCATAATTTTCAACTTTACTCCCAATTTTAAATTAGGAAGAAATATTAGAATTTTAATTAACTCATTTTCTTTCAAGAAATTTGATTAAGATAATGAAACTTTATTAATTTAGGTAACCTTGAATGAAAAGAAAATAACAGCAGAAATAGATAATAAAATAGAAAATAGAAAACATAAAATTATAATGATGATAAGAATAATAATAGCAGTAAAGGTAATAATCCGAAATTAGGAATAACAATAGCAGTTAAGGGAAAGACATAATCTGAAATTAAAAATAGAAAATAATAATAATAATAATAAAAAGAAGATAAATAATAACAGTAGTGAAGGTAATAAATAATACTAGTGATAATAGTAAATTAGTAAATCAGAAAATGGAGATTACCTCGGTAATGATGTCAACGGAGGACCAGCGGCGGCAGATTGGCGGCGGAAAATCTGAGAAGAATTAAAGTAAAAATAAATCAGAAATAGAAATAGGTAAACAGAAAATAAAATAGAAAGAAAAAGAAATGGTTATCCCGCCGGAGCCGGAGGAACCGTTGACCGGCCGGAGAGATGGCGAAACGACAGCGGCAGCAGAGCGGCAGATCTGAAAACAATAATTAAGAACATAAATATTACAGTAATAATTATAATAAGAAATAATAATAATAGTAATAGTAACAATAATAGGAAATAAAAGGGGAAAAAGAAACAGTAGCAAGGGTGGAGCAGTGGTAGTATTACATTGAGGGAGTGGCTGATGACGGCGGAGTATGCAGGTGGTCAGCGGTGTCGTCTCGGCGGACAGGCAGCAGCGGCGGCGAGGCAGAGGCAAGGAGGTGGCAGATCTGAAAAGAAATAACAAAAATGATAAGTTAACTAATAAAAATAAAAACAGAAAAATAAATAAAACAGAAAATAAGTAGGAAAAAGAAAAGTTAAAATGCTTACCTTCGCTGGAGAAGACGCCGGAGCCGCCGGCAAAGATGAAGAAAGGCAGTCGGGAGCTGAAAAGAAAAGAAGAGAAAGAAAAATCAGAAGTAAATAAAAAAGAGGGAGATGAAAATTAGATTTAGGGGATTTAGGGGAAAAAGGAAGAACAAAAATAGAACAAAGGAAGAAGGGAAATTAGAGTAGAGAGGGAAAGAGAGACAAACCTGAGAGGGTGAGATGGTGACGGAGGAGAGGCGGCGGCAGTGGTGATGGAGTCGCGGCGGCCGAGCAACGGATAAAAGAAAGGAGAAAGAAGAAAGAAGAAAGAAAGGAGAAGAAGAAGAATGAGGAGAGGAAGAAAGGGGCGGCGGCTAACTCGCCTGAAAAGGAAGGAAGAGAGAGGGAAGAAGAAAGGAATCGGGAGGAGCCGAGGGAGAAGGACAGCGGCGGAGAGAAGAGAGAAAGAAAATAAGAGGAGAAAAGGAAAGGAGAGGAGAAGAGGGAAGGAGAAGAGGGGAACGGCGGAGCGGCGCAATCGAAGGAAAACAGAGAGGGGGAAGGGGAGGCGACGGCCTCTCCCATGGAGAAGGGGAAGAAATGAAATTTTAGGTTTAGGGTTCTCTTAAGAGAGTTTATATACTTAGGACTAAGGGTGCAATTAAAATATTAGCACATAAAATCCTATAAAATACTTAAGTTATAAACAAGTCCTAAATGATCTACTTTATAGTTATTTGGATTATAGAATTAAAGAAAATACTTAAGGGAATAATTAGAATAAAATATATCGGAAATAACCTATATTCGGAATCCGAAATAACTTCTAGAAACTACAATTTAGTCCCTATAATTTTATATTTCACTTTTAAAGCCCGTTAAAGCCTATAAACTATTTCCGGAGAATTTATAAGATTAATAATAATATATATGATATATTCATGCCTTCAAAAGAGTAGAAATAACGTAAAGTAAATATTTGCAATTTAGTCCCTAAAAGCCTAGAAACTTAGTTTGAATATGTTTAGGCATATTAAGTCTTGCATATCATTAAGTTTTATAAGTATTTCCTAAAGAGTTGGTATTTGCAAAATAGGTACAAGACCTGGAAGAAAGTACGAACGATAAGAGGCTAAGGTGAGTTCTCTCTCAAAACCGGAGAACTTATTTTATAAAGATGTTTTATGCAAAGTATTTACAAATTAAAAGTTACAGTATTTCTAAAATATGGTTTTGGAAAGTATCTCTAAAAGGTATTTCTTGGAAAATATTTCTGAAAATGTGAGTTTCCTCTCAAAACCGGAGAACTTGGAATGTTACTGGAATTCTGATCGAAGAGGGCACTTACACTGAACAAATATGGTAGCCCCTCGTCCGACCATTGGGGGTCTGCACTGGTACGAGGCTAGTCACCCGTACAAGGGCATCTCGCACCTTTGGTTTTGGACACTCTGTTTATCGTATTGGGATCCCAAAACCTGTGTGGGAATCGTTAGGGGCAGGGAAAGTAACGGGCTGACTGGAACCTCTACGTGCACCACATATGGTTCTTAATTCTGACTGCTAACATGTCTCCGGGGTTAGGAGGTTTGACTCGTGAGTCAGTTGGTATCTTGGTTTCCAAGCTGGTGGTACCCCAGTTCTTGGTTACATGAAAATATAGGGGTGAGGTGGATAAATCGTAATTACGTCTGGCGTGAGGCTGGTATTGACTAAAGAGCTATTGACTTGGTCGGTCATGCACTCTTTTATTTCTGAATCTGATACCCGGAATGGTCTTTTTATTCCGGTGGATATTTCTGAAATTGAAAAGAAAGAGCATTCCAGTTAAAGTAAATATTTTTCTAAAACTAAATAATTTCTAATTGATTTTGGAAGAAGATAAAGAAAATGCTTTCTTAAATAAAATGATTTTGGGATTATTTTGGAAAAGGAAAAGTATTTCTAAATAAAGGAAGTTTCTCCGTGTCTTCAAAATAAAAATGTTTGCGAAATAAAATGAGTTTCAAATCACTAGCACACACCTCACTGGGGACTCACTGGGCTATTTATAACTCACCCTTTCTCTATTTTCTGTTTTAGTTCTTGTAGTATTGAGCAGATAAAACAAGAACATTCTGAGGTGTAGAATTGGACCAAGACGAAGAATTGAGTCAACGCTAGACACATATCCAGATTATAAGATTTTGGTATCAGAGTACGCAGCGAAAGCTTGGGATTAGAAATCCGTACATTGGGATTCAGTCAAAGACCGAAGTCAACTTAGAAACAATAGACTAGTTTAGAAAAAATTTATCCACTTGTAATTTATAATGTAAAAGATAGAACCCAGTGCCGAGAGGCACGCGGCGTACCCGACCCGAGAGGGACGGGGCATCACATTGTCTCTGTAAAAAAAATTGAAATTTCCTATAATAGTATTCCCTTCGTCTCAAATTAAATGTCTATTTTTTTATTTTAGATTATTTGAAAATGGCTAGAAATGCTCTATCCTCATTCGGTGTACCCTTCCTGTCCCACCAATAAGAAAATGACATGTATTAAATTTTTAATTAAAAAATTATAACCTAAACGAAATAGTGGAATCCACAGAGAAAAAATATACACGTGACAAATATTTATTCGTGGAGACACACAGAACGGTGACAGGTGATTTTTTGCCGGAATGAATGTATGTTCACTCTAAACTATCATAACTAACCTGCTATATTTAAGATGCAAATTTTGACTAACATATAAGTTCTACCATTAGTTTCTTTAATTAATAAATACTATGATAACCTTCTATATTTGCTCGGCTCTTCCATCCTCCCTCCATTCAATTGCTTATTTGATTTGTGAAATGTTTATTGTTCTATTTTTTTTTAATATTTGTTAGGGAAGGGACATATCTATTATAAGAAATAAGGAGATTCAAGAAGCGAGGAGGGGATTCGAATATATATAAATAGAGAGAAATCTACCAGGATTGAATTTTCAGCATTAATGAAATGAACAACACAAAAAAGTAAAGATTATGTGGGTTAATACATACAATAAACACAGAAAGCCCTCTTCTCAACTTATAGGAATAGAGAGAAATCTACCATTTCCCCAGAGGATGGAAAGAGAGTATATCACATTCTACCAAGGGCAAGCACAGAGGGCAAATGCAACCTTGCTCTTTTCCTGCAATTACTGCTCACTTTATCATGAAGAATGGTGTGATTTGAGCTGCTTATATTCCTGAAATAGCATAATGCATCATCATGATAATTGTATATTTGCTGGGTACTCCCTAGTCCACGGATAACCGTATTCCCCTTCACGAGCATCAAAACTTGTCCGTTCTGCAAATTTTCGAGAGAGCTGATCGACAATCCTATATCAGAAGTCCGTATCTTCTTCTCGTTGAACCCAAAAGTTATGTTTGATACAGAAGTATACGAACCATTCCCTTGATCCACATTGTCAGTATGCAAGTGAAGCGGAAAGTTTTTGACCGATTTAAGGGAGTGAATGGAAGAAGGCGGCAACTTAGCATAAACTTTATCAACGAAATCAATGGTCTGATTTACAATCTGCCTATTCCCCTCATTTCCCATAATCATATAGTTGCTATAGTTGAACACTTGAGTCGCTCTGGTAATGATTGTTCCGTGTGAGGATTTCACCCATCCATTTGATTCTATAGACCTAGTTACCTTAGTGATAAACGATCCATCTAAACCTGTAAGATTCAATACTAAAGAAATCTTGAGGGGCGAGATAACGTAGTTTAGCAGCTTGCCTTGAGTCTTTTCACTCTTTGGGTCCAACCAAAGATGCAAATTTGCATCAATGTACCAGACACTCAAAGCATTCGTAACCATAAACCCGAACGTATGAGTCTTTCCATCTAAGATTTTACCCAAAAAGGGAGTAATCTCAATGTCATAAGAAGGTAAATCAAAAGAGCCAATTCCAGTAATAGGTCTCCACAACAAGGGATTGATACCCCCGGTATAAACCACGGTAAAAGGCCAAATTGCCCCAACCAAAGTATCATCTAAAGTAACAACAACCTCCCTAAAAGGTCCATTTCCAGGCAAACCAGTAATATTATTAACAACATTGTATTCATTAGGAACATTTGTATACCAAAATTCATCATTCTCATGAAATGAAACATAAACTTCCAAAACTGCCCTATATGCATTTTGAGGAATCTTGAATTCCTTAGACTCAACATCATTAGAATTCTGAATTTCAAACCACAACCCATCATTAATTGGCAAATTTCTTGAAATGGGCAATATCAAATCAGCCCCAGAATCAAACCCAGTGACCGAATTTCGATCATTAAAACTATACTTTTCTTGAGCAGGATAAAAATGCAGAGTGATATTCACATGGTATATACCAGTATAAGTAGTATCAACAATATTCCCCATAAAAACAGCAAAAGTTTGATTACTCATAAGCAAAGAATAATACCTAGTAATGTCTTTCTCAACAGTCCAAACAATCCCATTAGCACTAGGCTCAGCAGTACAGCTTCTTAAAATCTCAACCCCACTTAACCAAACTCCAAAAATACGATCAAATTGCCTACCTTTACATGTAGATTTCCATTCAAGAACAATTTTATCGAAATTCTGGGACGGGCAATTGTAAGGTGGGGTATAATGTGCAAAAACTGGTGGTTTTCCATATGTAAAACCAAAATCATGTTGAAGAATTGTGTATGAACAAGGTTTTGTCTTTGGAAGTTTTATGGGTTTTGTGACTTCAAAGAAGGTTGTTGGAGGAATTGGGTTGTCGGATTCATCACTGAAGATTAGTTCTGATCTGTAGAGAGATGATGTTCTGTGGAGGTTTGCAGAGGAGAAGACTGGTAGGTGGTGGAGGAGGAAGAGAAGGGAAAGGAGGAAGAAAGAGAGTGAAGATGAAGGGAAAGCCATACAATCACGTGTTATTGTGAAATGAATGAAGTTGTTTTTCCTTGAGAGGTTATATTTTGCTACAGTGTGTTGAGTACCATTATGGAGTAGAGTTGGTACGAAGACAAGAGGGGTGGGATGTCAGTCCCCCCAAAATTTCTAAAAAAATTATTAGATATAATAAAATTTATATGTGGTTCGGAATATTTAATTAAATTCGCCCTTAATATTTTTTTTGTATTTTTTTATATTTAGTTTGGCATACTGTTGCAATTTTCCACTCCCAACGCCAAATTTCTGGCTTCGTCCTTGGAGTAGAGCACGTTTTTTTCAATATGTAAGGAATAATTTCGATCATTTTGGGTGGTATGGGGAACACTTGTTGTGATTTTCAAACACATATTACGTAAAATATGTGTTACATGACTAAGAACATGTGTTTATATCGAGAGAGTATCTGTTGCGGTATTAGCACGTGTGTTTATGACGAAAGAACACATATTTCATAAGTTTTAACACCTGTCCAAAAATATACAACACATATCTAAAGTGTGATTCATACGTATCAAATATAAACGTTCAACACCATAACCGTGAGTCAATTTGTTTGGGAGAAAATTACAAAGTCGCAATTCTTGGGGGAAATCATTAATGAAATCTAGTTTTGGAATAATTGGATTGTGAGCATAATAGTTGTGATACTAATTGGAAGGTGATGTATATCTAATCATTATATGGCTAACATCAATAAAATTATCATACCTAGAGTAATATAATTAATCCAATCCATTAATTTTTATTAGTCTAACAATGTTGTTAGATATGAAACAATTTCATTAGTAAATTAGGTAATGTACTGATAACGTCCTAATTACATTTTCTGTGAATATTTTTATATTCTTAATTTCAGTCATATTGGTGTTTGGAATACTAGTGAATCTAAATACAGTAGAAGAACCATTTGACCTCTGGCAAAAATTGCCATAACAATAAATGATGAAATGCAGGTGGTGCATCTCAATCAGCCAGAACAAGAAATGATGAAATGCAGGTAAGACCACTCCAGTGAAAATTTATGGCGGCGCCCAATCGTAAGGGCTCCACATTTATAATATAGGGCTAATGAAAATTTTAAATTGCGGAATATGCATCAATCTCACCTAACGTGTTATTTGTGCACTAACAACTTAAAAATAGCGGCGCACTCCAATGAAGACTCGGCAAAGATGCATCTACTATACTTGGCGGGAAAAAAAGTTAACTACTATTCTTGGCAAGAATGCAATAGCAATTATCCTTGAAAATGAGACTATCATCACATGTAGGGATGGTAATGGGGTCGGGTGGAAGCAGAGAATATGATCTCCCGTCCTGGCTCGGTCTCTTCCACCACATTTCCATTCCCGGTTCAACTCCATCATTGGGGATGGATGTGGATGGGGATTTCATCTCCATCTCAGATGGAGGTCCAACCCTAATTTGGGAAAAACGAGATTTTTTTTTCTTCAAATCCCCACTTTCGTATCAGCGGAGGCTCAACTCCGACTAAAAAAAATTAGGTGTCTTTTAACAAAAATCTCTAAATTGAACCTTGAAAAAATGATATAGAATTGAAAAATGAAATATTTAATGCCTAAAAAATAAAGTAGCATTTTAAACGAATCAATCGGGGCGGGTGAATAAACGAATCAATCGGGGCGGGGATATTATTTCACCCGCCACCAGCCTTGGCCCCGCTAAATTCATCATCATCCCTACCCTCAGATTAAACCGGGAAATCCCTTACCCAACAAAGTTGGGCCAGGATCTCCAATTAAACCAGGTCCATTGCCATCCCTAATTACATGTGATACTTGGAACCACAAGAGTAGCTCCCACATTACCGGAATGAGGCAATTTAATTTCTGAAAGCCCAATACAATGTTTTTTTTTAAAGTATTGAAGACAAATATAGCATGTAAATGTATTAAGAAACAAAATATGTAGAACCATCTCCCAGAAAAAAATAAAAAATAAAAAACCCTCAATCTTCTTCCAACCAGAAGAGGAAAATATATTCTCAAACCCCCAGTAGTACCATTTACTCATGTTCTACTTTTGCTTTCAAAACAGGACAAGTAAAAACCGAGACATGTGCCCTAAAGAGAAACAATAGGTAATCGGCAAATACAGAATTAGAATGGATTTGCATATTCTGTAGTGAATCAACATAAATATGAAAGTTGCATAAGGAACAGTCAGTTGAGAGTTCGATTTAGAACTGACAATTGTCCAGAATCACCATTTAAAAAGAAGACTTTTAAGGGTACATAAGAAGATGAAGACGCCGTTGATGATATAAATCTGTACGTGGGTTGCAAGATTTTGCTACCTTTGGCGCACGGGATGGTGAGGAGGCGAGGTCCAGTTCTCATCTGCCAAACCTGAAATGAAGGATCCATATCAACAAGTAAACCGAAAAAATTGTATACATTTTGCCAACTATCAGATTATTTCGAGGAAAAACAATCTCAATCTGCTCATTGCTTTTTCTGAAGATTAAATAGGTATCCGGTATCCAAGTTCATTCTTCTTTAATAACGTCTAAAACTCAACATAAGTGTAAAACTGACATCCGGAAATTCTTGATGGCAAATAATGGACAAGAACTAAAGGATCAAATTTTAAACAGTGCATACTGCTTGAAGCTTGCAGTACCAAAGTCCTGGAATTTGCTACTATCTTAAAGTGGATAACAAATTAAGACGCAATTGTAAATTATGGAATCCAAGGTGAAATACCTCAACTATCCCTTTACGAGGAGCGTGGATGGCTAAACAAAGGCAGGAATCGCTCTTCTCGTACTCATAACCAGCAGACCTTTTCATTGTAGAATCTTTATTCACCAGCAACTCAACAAAGAGGCAACTTGCATCACGATATCCCTGAAAGTTCATGAATATCAATCGCATACAAGAAGATAATTAACTTAAAAGGGAATTCAATGACTTAAGTTCTGCAAACAAACCTTCCACAATCGTACTACGGCAAGGGCCTGGGTGTCCAGGAGCAAAATACGACCAAGTGAATCAGTTATTGCTGCCAGAGTACCACTTGGTGATAATGTGAGCTTCTCTCCCTTTCTGGGCTGATCCCTCAAACAGGTCAACGGGGAAGCTGCCAAATTCAGTAGTTCATGGCATGAGTGCACAAGCATTCAGACAACAATAAGGGCGGATCAAATTTCTAGATAGTAGGTATAACAAGCTTCACTAAGAATTTTCTCACGAAAATATACAGGTACAACAGAAAGCAGCATGACAACTGGAGTAAGCAAGATCTTGAACTAAAAGCTAAGGGTTCTTTTCTTCTTCTTTTTTTGACCTCTCAGCTGAAGAATAGAGGAAAAAGAAGGATACTTTGGGGGCAAAAGAAGGTTAAAAAATTTCTCCTTGCTAGTTAAGCACACAAAAGAAGAACCAAATAAATTTGTAAAACCACGGAACGGGCAAATGCATATAACATCGAATAGTGAAAGAATAGACCATAATTTCAAAAGAATATGACATAAGATGAAGAAGAGTCAAAAAATAAAAAAGAAAGCACATATGAGGTCATGCAAAAGAGCAAGCAAATCAGTCACCAGAACTTTTATCTGCAAATACTGATCACAAAGTACATAACAAATGAGAAACACTTTCTAATATTTAAAAGCTACTATCTAACCTCGGGCAAATGGTTGAGGCTTTGCCTCTTGCTTCTTTAGTGATGAATTACTCCTCCAAATCATGTTTGAGATAGAACTTATAGTCGAAAATGTGACGGGCACAACTTTTGACAGAATGGCCCCTACTATTGATCTGTTTCTATCCTCCGAAAGTCTACAGAATGAAGGCATGATAAGGAGGAGGAAACAGAAGGAAAAAGGGGGAGGGGTGTTCAGGAGAAAACAGATAGATAACATAGTGTTGCAGTTCTGAAGAATTAACACTAACGAAACTAACCTGTACGCCGAAATCACTGCATCATTTCCAATTGTTGATCAATACAAGAATAACTGCATAATTATCAAGGCTATTTTCCCCAATCCCCCTCAGTGAGGGGGTTTTTTGCAATGTAGTCAGAAAGTCAGCTGAGATAAAAGTTGAATGACTTGATTACACAATTTGCATCAAAAGAGTGAATGCATCAAATATATTAGATGAAAGTTCTAGTCTACCAGCAAGGCTAATTAAAGTAGGAAGAACAAGAAGTGAAAAGAAAACGGATGTAAATTTACAACAGTCACAAGAAAGTACCTGCAGTTCAACTAAAGGAGGGGGCATGATGCTAGTAATAGCAGCATCAGCACATGATCCATACTTGTTAACATTCCAAAGTTGGTACGGAAGCCTACCAAAGGAGGTCCCAGAATCCTCTGAATCTCGCATCATTGAAGTTCCATCCCAAAGACGAGAGTGCCTTTCTTGACACTAGCGCTGAAGCATATTCTGCATTATCCAACACTTAGATGCATTAGGGTACTCATGAATTAAATGAATAACAATGAATGTCAAGAAAATTGTCGAATAATTTTAAATAGAAAATAATTTATGATGCTTCATAAGTTGGAGACAAGTGTCGAAGACCTTTTCATTGCCCTTAATAACTGGTATACTTTTGATATATCATCGACCTTCTTGATGAGTTTATATTTCTTAAAAGGTCAGGTGCCTATATAGTTAAGACTTCAATTTGCATCTTATCTAAGTGCTAGAGAGGAGTATATAACATCTCACATAGTTTTAATGGTAGCTAAAGATATTATTCCCATTAAGGTTAACTTTGTTACCATAAATGAGATAATAGGCAGTAGAGGATGATTCTGGTGGTATTATGGATTAATGGTGGTTGGGGAAGGGTGGGGGGTGGAGGAAGATAGAGGGGTTGTGAAGAAGACGATAATAAAATGACATAAATGCCCTCAGTAAAAAGTTGTGTGTTTGACCTCTTTTCTGATTTAACGTCAACTTAACAAAAAATTGGACGGAAGGACCTTATTTACAGCACGTAAAAACATATAGGAATTTAAAAGAGAAAATTAATCTTTTAGGATTTTAACGGCTCTTAGAAACATCTTTTAGGACGAAATTGGTGTTTTTGCCATCATAACACTCAATTTCTAATTAACATAATCTCTTCATAGATTATCACGTTTCTTATCGCTCTCCATATTCAAGTTACTCTCCCAATTATTAGTATCTAACATAACACTCAATTTCTAATTAACATAATCTCTTCATATATTATCACAGTTTCTTATCGCTCTCCCTATTCCAGCTAACAATTCAAAATTCATCAACTAAATTCTTTAAAACGAATCAAAATCCAGAAAATAAAATCAATAATCACAGTAAAAAGATGTAAACTTCAACCTAATTTCCTCCAATTTTCCAATAATTCCTCCATGAAATCACAAAATTTACTTGTTTGTGAATGAGATCGCCTTGAAGAGTGTTATGACCATCCTAAGACTTCACACAATATACTTAACAACTAACTTCAAGGAGCAAGATAATAAAACCAACCAATGAACTCAATACATACATACATATATATATATATCAAACGGAGTAAGGTCTCCACCATTAATCCATAAATAAAAAGGATCTCTGTCCCCATATCTAATCTATTAAGTAAACTAAAAATGAACTCAAACTAAAAGAGAATAAACAAGCAAACTCCAAGTATGAGCAGTCCAACTGGTATGTTGCAAAGCAAGTCTTCAGCTCCTGTGAAATTAAGGATGATTTCAAGTCAGTAACAGAAATGGGAGAAGAGAATAGAAGATCAAAGATTGATCAAGGGGGAGAGACTTACAGGAAAAGATGAAGGCAAGCTGCCAACATTTTGGATAAGTTTTTATCTGGAGAACCCTCTTGCATTCCTATCTTGGCTATTTATACTTAGGGTTCCTTTTTCAAGGAATATTCCTCTATCCACCTCAGCTTGGTCTGTCCTCGAATTTGGAATCAACAGCCAGCCTTGATTGATGCTGCTCCCTGCAATCCCGACCATCCCGCAGCCCGCATCATTTCCTCTTCAAGAATGAGATCTTCCCAAATTAGATGATAGCGAAACGGTGTAGTATTAGTCCTAGTAATAAATAGAACGATGTCGTTTGGCATTTAGGGAAATTAAATTCAACTTGCCAGCACATTAATGGAACAGTGCCATTTTAGAGGATTATGCTTCAATTAGATTATCAGCCCTAATCCCCGAATCCAATTACCCTAACTTCCAACTGATTTTCCCTCATTTTATTCTTATGAACTTCTCTAACTTCCCAGCTCATGACACTCCCCCTCCTTCACTCCAGCCTTGTCTTCAAGGCTGAAAGTTTGGAAATTGTTCCAAGATGAATTTCGAGTCCTCCCAAGTAGCTTCCTCAGGTGGAAGATTTTCCCACTGTATAAGCCACTGAGCAGCAGCTCTGTTGCCTTTCTTTGCTAACCTTCTTTCCAGAATGGCCGCTGGAGCTACTTTAAGTTGGCCTTCTCTTCCAGTCAAAGGCAGAATGGTGCTAGGTACCACATGATCTCCCACTTTCTTCTTCAACGGACTAATGTGAAACACATGATGGATTTGTGATCCTTCTGGCAGTTCCAATTTGTAGGCCACTTTGCCTATTTTCTGTAAAATTTTATAAAGTCCATAAAATTTTGCAGACAGCTTCAAATTTCTTCTCACAGCTATGGATGATTGTCTGTAAGGTTGTAACTTCAAAAACACCAATTCTCCTACTTCATATTCTCTTTCAGTCCTATTATTGTCAGCATTTTGCTTCATTCTGGCCCGAGACTGTTGGATGTTTTCTTGCAGTAGTCCTTCAACTATTTTTCTGTCCTCCAAGTAATCTTTCATTGCTTCATTGCTCCTATGTTGTAAGACCCTAAGGCTAGTATAGGTGGCTTATGCCCATACACAGCCTCAAAGGGTGTCATTTTAATGGCAGTGTGGTATGTAGTGTTATACCATCACTCAGCCAATGAGAGCCAACTCATCTATTTATGTGGTTTCATACCACAAAAACACCTGAGATATATCTCCAGGGTTTGATTAACCTTTTCAGTCATACCATCAGTTTGGAGATGGTATGTTGTTGATAGGTTCAATTGAGTCTCTACGTTCTTGAAAAGGGATTTCCAAAAACCACTTGTGAATACTTTGTCTCTGTCTGAAACTATACTCTCAGGCAGTCCATGAAGTTTGTAGACTTGATCTAGAAAGACTTCTGCTACTGAAGAGGCTGTGTAAGGGTGAGTGAGCCCTATGAAGTGGTTGTATCTTGTCAGCCTGCCTACTACCACTAATATAGTGTCTCTTCCTCCAGATTTAGGTAGCCCTTCAATAAAGTCCATGGAAATGTGACTCCATGAATTTTTTGGAATGGGAAGGGGTTGTAATAAACCAGGGTTAGCTACTTTTTCTTCTTTGTTCCTCTGACAGGTATCACATTGCCTTATCCAGTCTTGTATTTGTTTCTTCATAGAAGGACATTAAAATAACTGCTTGGACCTTTAGTAGCTTGCATGCATGCCTGAATGCCCACCCAACTGAGTGTCATGTAGTTCCTTGATGATCTTTTTCCTTATTTCTCTTTTGTCCCCAATGAAAATTCTTATTTTTCTGTAAAGGACTCCATTTCTGTACTGCCATCCCTCCTGATCTTGCTGATCTAGGATCATCTCAGCAATCTTCTTCTGAGCATCTTCATCTCCCTCATAGCTATTGATTACCTCAATAATCCAGGCTGGAGTGATAGTGGTAATGACATTGAGTGTCTCTTTTCTAGACAAGGCATCTGCAACCTTGTTTTCACATCATTTCTTATACTGTATTTCAAAATCTAACCCCAACAACTTGGAAGTCCATTTCTGTTGGGCAGAGGTTGTCACCCTTTGTTCCATCGGATACTTCAGGCTTTGATGGTTTGTTTTTATGATAAAATGGCTACCTTCCAAGTAGTGCCTCCACTTTCCAACAGTTGTAGCTAAAGCTAGCAGCTCATTTTCATACACTGGGAGTACTTTACGTCTGGGGCCTAGGGCTTTGCTCAGAAAGGGGCTTGCTGATGATCCCATACCCTTTAACAAATATTCTGTAGTATCCAGTCAACCCCAAAAACCCTCTCAATTGGGTGATGGTTTTTGGAAGGGGCCAATTCAGCACATCCTGAATTTTAGCAGGATCAACAGCCACTCCCTCTTGGCTAATGATGTGTCCCAAGTATTCCACCTTAGGCTGTGCAAATGTGCATTTACTGAACTTAACAAATAACTGATGCTTCCTCAAAACCTGAAACATCAACCTTAGGTGCTCTATGTGTGATTTAAGGTCATTACTGTAGATTAAAATGTCATAAAAAAAAGACCAAGATAAATTTTCTCAAATAAAGAGCAAATATTTTGTTCGTGAGAGATTGGAAAGTGGCTGGTCCATTTGTCAGCCCAAATGGCATGACCAAAAACTCATATAAGCCTAGATGTGTCTTAAATGCAGTCTTAGGTACATCATCATTTCTTACTCTTATCTAGAAATACCCTGACCTTAAGTCATTCTTAGTGAAATATCTAGAGCCTTGTAACTCATCTAACAGTTCATCAATGATTGGTATTGGGAATTTGTCATTCACAGTTATAGAATTTAGTTGTCTATAATCTACACAAAACCTCCAAGTACCATCTTTTTTCTTAACTAAAAGTACTGGTGAAGCATATTGGCTATTACTTGGCTGAATTATACCTTCTTCCAGCATTTTCTTCACCAGTCTTTCAATTTATGTCTTTTGAAATGAAGGTGTCTATAGGGTCTCAACTTAAAGGATTGAGCCCCTGGGGTCAAGATGATTTTATACTCATGATCCCTGGATGGTGGCAGGCATTGGGGCTTGACAAAGATGTCATCATAGTCTTTCAGGATCAGGTATACTTCCATAAGAAGCACTCTTCCATCTTCAGTGCCTATGGTAAATAATTGTCCATAGTATATCTGCTCCCTTTGTTCTAAGTGTTTGAGGATTGTCACAGCTTTGGCTGACTTGTATTTCAGCTGTTCTTTCTCCCCTCTAAGCACTACTTCCTCACCCTCCATCTTAAAGGTTTGGCTCACTTCCTGAAAATCAAATAATATGGGACTGTACTTCACCAACCAGTCCAATCCAATGATCATGTCACTACTGCCTAGGGACAGTACTCTTATGTCATGCAGATACATCTTTTCCCCCACTTTCCAAGTAAATTCTTTACACATCCCTGTGCTTCTCATGGTCTCACCATTAGCTATTTTGATTTTCATGGGTCTGTTGGGAGTTTCTTTTAGGCTTAATTCCTTCACCACCTTTCCATCTATGAAACTGCATGTACTTCCTGTATCAATAAGTATTGATACCTTCATTTTCTTTATCATTCCTGGAATTTTGAAAGTACTATTGGAAAGCTGCCGAATCATGGCACTCACTGAGATTTCAGCTTCTTCATCCTCCTTCTCTTCTCCTTCTTTACTGTAAAGAAGAAATTCATTGTCATCTTCCCTTTCTTGCATATCCTCTACCACTAAAATGTTAAATTCCTTCTTAGGGCAGATGTGTCCTGGATTGAATTTCTCACCACACTTGAAACACAATCCCCTCTCTTTCCTCAGCTGATATTATCCTTCTGAAGGTTGCAAGAGTCTTACTCATAATCTTTCCCCGATTCCCTTGATTTTTGTTGTAAGGACTATTAGGAAGAATTTTAGGATTGAAGACATGTTGTCTGGGTATAGGCAGTAGGGGTGGTAGCTTCTTAGTTGGTTTTGACAAGGCTTCTAGAGTTCTTTGTAGATGAATGGCCTTGTCACAAATCTCATCTAAGGTATACAGTTCAAAAACTTTGATCATGTGTTTCAACTCCTCCTTAAAGCCCCATGTGAAAACAGAAATGTAGTATTCCTCAGTGGCATGTGGCATTTGGGTTATAACAACAGACCTAAGCTCTTCAAATTTGTCAATGTAGTCTTCTACACTACCCTTTTGTTTAATCCTACTGAACTCCTCCATGAGTTGTCTTTCATCAGCTTCTCCAAACCTCTTGCAAACTGCAGAAGAAAATTGCTCCCAATTCTCATGAGGGTGAGTAGCTGTTCTACCTCTGGCCCATGTATAAGCTCTATTCCTAAAATTGAGCTTAGTCAAGGTTATATTTTCTCATTCCTCAACACGATGCAATAGGAAATAATCTCTGCATCTTCCCCTCCATTCCCTAGCCCATATTCCCTCAAACACAGGTAATTCTAATCTTGGTGTTTTATAGTCAATCCTCTCCTCCCTTCTGAATCCCATAGGTTGCCTAGCTGGACATATTCCATGTGGTTTGGGATGTTGAGTGGGGTCCTTATGCCAGTAATACAACTGGTTTTCCCCATATTTGGTTGTTTACCTAGCTCCATTTCCTGGCTTCATTGGTAGTGTTAGCCAGTAGGGCTAACTGTGCTATCACCTCTCCTAACTTCTTATGTATTCATTCCTGCCCCTTCTATTAGGACATCTATTTCGTTTTCATGTTCTTTAAGGGTCAGGTTCATTTGGTCTGAATTTTTCATCTGGTCTTCTATATGACCATGCAATTCCCTAGTATCATCTTCTAATTTCCTGAGTCTATCTCCTTGTATAGGGTCATGGGAACCTTCCTCCCTATTTTGAGATCTGATGTTAACCATAACTCACAGGTCTAGCAGGATTGATGCTCTGATACCACTTGTTATGGCCAGCCTAAGACTTCACACAATATACTTAAAATCTAACTTCAAAGAGCAAGATAATAAAACCAACCAATGAACTCATATATATATATATATATATATATATATATATATATATATATATATATATAGATCAAACAGAGTTAGGTCTCCACCATTAATCCATAAATAAAAAGGATCTATATCCCCATATCTAATCTATTAAGTAAACTGAAAATGAACTCAAACTAAAAGAGAATAAAGAAGCAAATTCCAAGTATGAGCAGTCCAACTGGTATGTTGCAAAGCAAGTCTTCAACTCCTGTGAAATCAAGGATGATTTCAAGTCAGTAACAGAAATGGGAGAAGAGAATAAAAGATCAAAGATTGATCAAGGAGGAGAGACTTACAGGAAAATATGAAGGCAAGCTACCAATATTTTGGATAAGTTTTTATCTGGATAACCCTCTTGATTCCTATCTTGGCTATTTATACTTAGGGTTCCTTTTTCAAGGAATATTCCTCAATCCACCTCAGCTTGGTCTGTCCTCGAATTTGGAATCAACATCCAACCTTGATGATGCTGCTCATTGCAATCCCAGCCATCCCGCAGCACACAACCTTTCCTATTCAAGAATGAGATCTTCCCAAATTAGATGATAGTGAAACGGTGTAGTATTAGTCCTGGTAGCTAATAAATAGAACGATGTCGTTTGGTATTTAGCGAAATTAAACTCAACTTGCCAACACATTAATATAACAGTGCCGTTTTAGAGGATTAGGCTTCAATTAGATTATCAGCCCTAATCCCCAAATCCAATTACCCTAACTTCCAACTGATTTTCCCTCATTTTATTCTTATGAACTTCTCTAACTTCCCAGCTCATGACAAAGAGAGTAAATAAAGAGGAATCCATAAGAAGTGCCAATAGCAAGTACGGTGAAATCATCATAGGCTAACCATTGAATAGCAGAAATGTACTCAACCTCAATCGGAGATAGATCGGGTAGAATCTTGAGGCTACGATGACTAGTCGGGTCATACCCGGACCCGGGTGACCAGTGTAGAACAAGCACTATAGAGCGATTGGCAATGGCCAGAGAATTGGTAACCAGAGCAGTTAAGAGGCTCGGATTATCCACTATCCATCCTTCTCTACCCGCCCCGACTTCGCTTAGTTCTTCGCAGGCTATGCTACATAGCTCCGTCGTGTGCGACTGTCGAGACATTTTCGGATTGGTGGCGCCGCCATGTGAAGGAAGTCAGAGGAAGAGATTTTTTTTACACTTACAATTAAAAGACATAATTATTATTATTTGTTTTTATTTTTCCTTTTTTTTGGGCATTGCATTAGACTGGCCATGGTTTAGCAGAAAGGGCTAACCATTTCAGTCTTGTTTTTTTGGAGAAACATTTGTGTCCAAGACTGAAGTACCCTTTCTCAATAATGAGAAATAATTTGAAAGAAACGAGTCAACCGCTCAAACTTCCGGTCTTAGAAACATAAATGACTAGGCTTGTTTTGGAATCATAATTTGAATCCGAATTCAAAGGCAGATTGGTGTTTTTCGAGAATCCATATTTGATTATCGGGTCGTAAGAAAAAAAAAAAAGAATCAGAGAAATCCACTTCCGTCCTCGGCCTCAGTAGATTGGTAAAAAACACTTAGTTTTTTTTCCATCCAATTGCACTTCTGTTCTGGACTGTCAGAAACTTTGTGCCTGAAACACTTTGATTTTTGCCAACAAATTTTTCAGTTGGCATTTTACAAAGCACTAACACAGAATATTTACCAAAAAATGTGTACAAAATTTGCTTTATTAATAAAAACGGACAACATAAAAAACAAATCGTATGTAACAACAATTAAACAAATTAAAGCAAAAAAAAACTAAATCCTATCTAAGGCCCCGACGGTGTGTATCTAACGGTCATTTTCGGGTTGTTCCGTAGATAGTACGTGTGACCGTCTCTGGTTCGCAGGGCACTACCATGCTCCGTTTAGATGACTTGAGCGCCTTCGGGGTCGATATGTATCGGCTCCTCAGATGAATGTGGCTGGAGAAGTGGAGTCTGTTGTCGTTACGTCTGCGTCTGGTCCAGGCGTAGGCTGTACGAGGGCGTCACCCTAAAAAAAACTTCCGCCTGTCCCGATGAAGAGGGACTCGCACCAATATGCCCCCTATTTGAGTACCCGGAGAAAGAGTGTTGATACTCGGAAATTGGTATTAAAATTGGGAGGGTATATCACCTTAGTCTGAAACTGAGTATGAGCCTGTGTCTGAGACTGAGCGTTATCTTCTAGTGGTTGAGACGGTCCGGCCTCATCGCAGCGTTGCCTAGTGCATCGTATCTCGACACGATACTCCTGAATAGCCTGCCGACTCCGACGAGTACCCGGCCTCCCACGTTGAGCCCTACCTTGAACAGCCTGACTCGGTTGTGTCACCGGTTGCTCAATGACAACTTCTGCTACGACGGCACATTCCCAGCCGCAACCAAGGCGTCTTTGAGGGCTTTGGTAGCCCAGGTGATGAGACTTTTGTACTGGCTCATATTTCTATTCGCAGGCTTCTCGAATTCCTCCAGTAGCATCCTATTTAACTCCGTCTGTCACATAAATATTAAAATTAGTATATTCAAAATAAAAAAATTTATGTTGACAACAAAACGAAAAAAACTTACCAAAATATCTTCAGCTATAACATTGGGTTGATAACCCATTGGGAGTGGCCTGGGATTCCTATTTCTTGGGTTCGTGAGATGGTTAACGGTAATGTTATTATACCAATCCATGTACTCGTGGGTTGGTAAAATAGCATTACCGAAAGCGGGAGCAGCGTCCGCGAGTGCATCTACGCGCTCGTCCCACAACGTTATGTAGGCCATGTGCACGTTTTCCCAATTCTTTGTCGGGCCAACCTTCACCGTGTGGAGGTCCTGACCCTCGATAGTACCGTGTGTCCCTGACGGTATTGGTACCACCTGGTGGAATCCAAAATGCCTCATAACCATGTCAAGCTGGTGGTACTCCACTATCTCGAAGCAAATGAGTGGCGTTCGGGCTTGTACGGCTGACATGAAATTTTGATCTCGAGCCACTCTCTCTGTAATTACCGCATCAGGGTACGGTCTCCACATAAACTGTAAAATAAAATCAAGTTAATGTAAAACAATTTATTTAATTAAAAAAAATAACGAGAATATCGAAATTAACTTACCCGTTATGTCTCGGTGATCAAATCTAGTTGATCACGAAACACCAACAATTGGTTTTTCGGCGCGTTGAGTAAACTCCGGGCTCTATCCCATCTTGCCCTGTAAGGGACACCATCAACGGGGATCTCATATGAAATCTCGCCTCGGTTCTCCTGACGGAGACAAGAAATGTGCTCCCACGCCCACAACTGGTCAAAACAAACATCGATTTTTAAATATTCAAATTACATATTAAACATAAAACTTTATATAATTTAGACATACCTGAATGAGCAAACAACAACCGGTAATGTCCTTCGAATCAGCCATGCAAGAGATGCACATCTGGCGGTATAAATACGCAAGGACACTGCTAGCCCAAGAAGTCGTGTCATGCTCGACATCAGTGATGGTGAGGAGATAACACATGTTCGCCCGGGACCCCGACTTATCGGGAAAAAGGAAACTACCTATCAAAATGAATACCAATGCCCTAGCCCTCTACTCTATCGCCAACTGAGTAACATCATGTCCTAGGGGGTCACTAATGTGGGCATAAACTTCTAATAGCTTATGAGTGTTTCCCCTAATTGACGACATGGCGGGTCAGAATCATAATAGATTGAACACAGTAGCAGCCCACTGAGTATCGGACATATTGTAATCATATCCCCACGACACCACGTGTCCCCTAGTCGGTAGTCCAAGAAGACATTCTACGTCCTTTAGAGTAATGGTCGCATCACCGCTATGTAAGTGAAATGTATGGGTCTCCGGGAGCCATCTCTCAACTAAGGAAGCCACTAGAGCGTGATCTACCTTTATATGTCCCAGCCTACAACATCCCCCAAAACCTAATTGGTCTATTGGGTTAATTAAGTCAGGGTTTGTTTCTCTGTTGTATGCGTCATAAAACTGACCTTCGCTTATAATAAACTTTAGTGGATGGTTTAGTGACTCCTCCCCGTGCCATATTCCTAAAGATCTATGTAATGGTTGTTTGTTTAAAACACTCCTATCAAAAGGACCGGGCTGAAGATGAACAAGTGTAGACATTTATACAAAAAAACAATAGACATAGATTTTATCAGGAAAAACACATGTTTATATCACCAAAATTAAAATAAATTGTAGAAAGAAAAGATCAATTTAAGAAAATTAACATCAATTTCAGATAATTACAAAAATTCACCAAATTACACAAATATATCACTATTTACCAAATTCCCAAATGCCCTAAAATCACAAATTCACCAAATTATTCTAAATGCCCTAATTACTAAATTCACAAATTCCCCAAATTATTCTAAATGCACCAAATTCACAAATGCCCAAATTACACAAATATATCACAATTTACCAAATCCACAAATTCAACAAATTACTCTAAATTCTCAAATTCAACAAACTAAATTCTCAAAATTTAACGACTTCACCAACTTTACCAAATTCACCAAATTACAATTAAACAAATATTCACAATAATTTAAAGGAGAAAGGAGAAGAAGAGGCGGCAGTGGGGGAGGGATTTTTTTTCTTGCCTTGGTTTTTTTTTTTTTTTTGCTAAGGACTGAGGGGGGAGAGGGAGAAGAAGGGGCTGATTTTTAATTTAGGGCAAATGGAGGACGGAAGTTTAGGGGGAGGACTTCCGTCCTCGGTTGACATGGCAAGACGCGTCTGGGAAGTGCCACGTCAGCCGAGGACGGAAGTGGCCCCCCAGGACGGAAGTCCCACCTCCGTCTTGGACACAAATGTTTCCCAAAAAAAAAAAAGACTGTCATGGTTAGCCCTTTCTGCGAAATTATGGTCAGTCTAATGCAATGCCCTCTTTTTTTTACTTGAGTATTAAAGCCTTCAAACCAAACGCAATAAAAATAAAATTTGTTAAATAAAATATTATTTTCTTAAATACATTCGTATATTACTAATTTTATATAAAAGACTAATATTAATATTTTTGACTAAGTTTTGCTTCTTTACTTTTAATTAAATTTCTCAAACGATTTATATTATTTAATAAAGAAACTTAGTATATTATATGAATAATTCTTATATGAAATAAATTCATTTTACTTACTTTATAATAATGTGATCAATTAAGTACCACAAGTTCGAGACCAGGTGAATATCAGAATTTTCCATATGACAGAGAGGAAAACCTCAGTTGGGTTAATTAATGTCTGAATGCGAAGTCTCATTCCTTTCAACTTCTTAACAGTTTCTCGTAACCCTAACTCCATTGTTTGTCCAATTCGATTTACCTCAAAAATGGCGGCAAAATCATCATCTTCATCCTCAAAGGTAGTTGCAGAGTACGCGAAATCGGGTAGGTCTTCATGCAAGCAATGCTCGAAGGCTATTTCTGCAAGCGCTTTGAGACTCGGTTTGGTTAGCAGAGATTCTAGAGGGTTTGATATGACGAAATGGCATCACTTGCAATGCTTTCCTTTGAATTCCAACTCTGTTGCTTCTCTAGATTCCATCAAAGGATTTTCGGCTCTCCAAGTACGATTAATTTGTTATCTCTCTTTTTCTCCCCTTCGTTTTTATATATACTTTGCTTGATCAGTTCTTCAAATTAGTGTAGTGTATGTATACAGAAGTAACAAAAACAATTGTTAAAGAAGATATTATTGTACACTGATTTGGTACGTCCTTTAAATACACTTTTAATTTTTTTTATACGTTTTGCATAAAATTATTCATAGTCAAATTATATTCTCATCCTTAGCTAATTTACAACCAAAATCAACTGAAATTTTGAAATAAGACGTAAAAAAACTCAAAAGGTTGATTTTCTTAAGATTAAAATTGAAAAACAAGACTAATTCATATAAACTAAAATAAAATCTTTGACTTTTTGGTGTTTTTCTTCAAATTTTTAGTTGATTTTGGTTGTAAATTAACCAAGTATGAGAATAAAAGTTGCGGGATTGAATAATCTTCTTGCTGAATGCTCTAAATGTTTGAAAAGCATACATTTTATTATTGTTGATGATGGTTAAACCTGATGGAAAAATTGTAGTTTTGGTCAGTGTATTGATGCTTCCATGTACTGTCCAATTAGGAAGCTCCGGCTAAATATTATATGTCTTTATTTACGTCTTGGTTGATCTAGAGTATATGTTTATTTGGTTGCTTGGGCTATGCAGAATGATGATCAAGAAGAGCTAAAGAGGTTGATGGAGGAAAGTGAGGCTGTAAACAAGGTACGTATAAACGAGGGTGAGAAGAAGCCCCTGAAACGGAATTAGAGACTGGAAAGTATGGGAAGCTTGTGGAGAATAATGCTCGACCTGTAAGAAATTATAGCTAGTAGTACAATAAAAATCTGTACTGATTGTAAATTGATGTTTTAGGCTTTAACATGGAGAGAGAATAGAGATTCTAGCCGTGAGAGAAAACACCACAACCATCTCAAATAGTTCTTTTTGTTCACAACTTTCTGTAAAGCATTACAACCTTTCCACGTTCAGCAGGTTCACAAAAGAGATGACAATGAAGACAATGAGCAAGATGACAGAAAACTAAAGAAGAACAAGGTACATCATTGCACGCTTGAAGAATTTCTTCATAATTTAAACTAATTATGATGGAGACGCGCGTTGTGGGATTGATAGATTCATTAGCTAGACTTCATTAGTTATGAAATTCTTTTGGTTATTCGTTGCAATTGTGTAACCAGTGAGATGGTGTCCTGGAAAAATCTTTGAACATAGACATGTTTGAATATGTTGGTGGTATAGGAAATATACCATAAAATATAAATTTTGCAAGAAATCCTCCATCAAAATTTTAATTTTCTAGTAACATAGTTGCTGGGGATTGTTACTCTGATAGGAATTTGATCCGGTATTCTGTAAGGTCCTTATGATTGAAGAAACTTTTCCTTGTTTCCTTGTCTTTTCATTTGATTGTTGCACTAGATTGAATAGTTGACCGAACAGACTAGTAACTATAAGCTTACAAATTCCTCCGTCTCCATTGAAGCAATCATATGTTTCTTTAGTGATAATTTACCATTTAGAAGCATTCATTCACTTAGCTAACCGTCAAATTGTTATGGCACCAGGTTTGAGTTTATGTGGCAGCTTATGATTTTATTGTTGTGCGATTTCAGTTGCTCTATTTGATATTTGTTAATATTTGTTGCCGACTTAAGCTGAAAATTGAGTATATCTTCTTTCTCCTTGGCAATTTATGTAGTCATCTTTATCTTATGAGAAAGGTGGGCTGGAGGTTGCATTCTCTGCTTCTGAGATAAAAGACAAATATAAGGTATGATTAGTTATCCGGCATCTTGTAGCATGGTTTTTGGGTCTGCCTATAAGGTTGATGTTGATATGGTTTTCTTGATCATATTATCATATCTAACATTGTCTTGATTAACTTTTTTATCTGAATTGTTGTTTGGATTCAGGATGCCACACTTTTACCTCAATGGAAGGCATTCAAGACGATTATATTTCTTGAGCGTGTATGTAAGGATCCTGGAGTGAATTTTAATTGCCTGATCATGTATAGAAGCATGTAGCATCTATTAATGTTACATATTCATCTTTGCAATTTCTATTATTCAGCTGCAATAATCATATGTTCCTGCTTCAGCAGGTTTATAATATTCGTTTCTTGTTCACTTACTTCATCAAATTAAGTTTTCTATATTCTTGAGTATCCCAAGTACAAACCATATGTTGCTTAAACAAATATTTTGTTGCTGAAGTTCCCAGACTTTAAGTACCATTTATTCGGTGTTACTAGCTGTTTGTTGATAAAACCCGACTTTTAGGTTGATGGGCTTCGTGATTCAACAAAAATTGCTGCCTTTGACTTTGATGGATGCCTTGTCAACACTTCTGTGAAAAGGTATGTTTTCATGCTAGTATTCGAAATTTTTCACAACATCAGTTGGACTTTTATGAATTATAGGTATGATACTGAATTGTGTGCTTCTGTTTGTTACTAGAAGGGGGATTGTCTGAAATAAACAATCACTCAGCTTCGAATTACCATGTGATTATCTAATCATTCTGTGAGATGTTCGAAATTTGTAACTACCTGCTTTGGGAATTGTTATATGTAGAATAAAATTACTCCATGGGATATTTTAGGTACATTTGAATTCTTCAGATTCTGATTTCTTAATCTACTACCTTCTGTCCTTTCACTAGTTGACATAAAGTTAAGATTTTTCCTTTATCCAAAAAAGAGGAGCATATAAAAGTGAGACCAAGGATTCATTTCACTGTGGATGTAAATATGAGCTGTGTATCTGGAGGAATTTTAAAACCGGTAATAAGTTTCTGATTATTTTTCTGGGAAATTATGTTGGCATCTGACTGAATGGCTCATTGGTTGACCAACGAAATAGCATAAGTAGCACCACGAGCCAAATTGCTGTTATACATATAAAGAATAGTGCTTGAAATCATGTAAGAGATCATGATGAGTTTTAAGATGATGGTTTAGAGTTTTCTCTTGCTTTCTGAAACAAATTATTTTTCTTTTCTTTTTTCTCCATTAACTTTCAGGGTTGGTGCAGATGCATGGTCCCTTATGTATCCATCGATACCTGAGAAGCTTCAGGAATTATATAAGGATGGTTACAAGCTGGTAGGTATCATTCTCTTGTATCATATTCTAGTTATTAGTTTTTAAGTGCTGCCATTTGGATAATACTTAGTATAAAGGTACACGAAGTTGAGTCATCTAGTAGTTCCCATTTGACCCTTTTTTTCCGCTGTTGAATCGTTAACAGGTGATCTTTACCAATGAATCTAATATTGAGCGCTGGAAGAAAAAGAGACAAGTTGCTGTGGACTCCAAAATTGGGCGACTTGAGAATTTCATGAAGAAAGTGGAAGTCCCAATTCAGGTAAATTCGTGAGTGAATATATTTAGTGCATAACTGCATATTTTGATCAGCTGAATACTTCATTGTATCTATTAACATTTCTAGAAACAATAACAATGGCCAAAATATCCAGTATTTAGTTACAGTAAAATGATAAATCTGCTCAAAGGGAAAAAAAAACTCTTTTCCTATCGAAGAATTCTTGTAAAGTGTAAACCTTACCTTTCCAGTCTATACTTGATCAGGTTTTTATTGCTTGTGGACTAAGTAGTGGTCAACCTGAGGATCCCTTCCGCAAACCAAAACCTGGGATGTGGCATATCATGGAGAAGCAGTTCAATTCTGGTCTTCAAATTGATATGGATAAGTAATCTTTCCACCATTATATTCATATTTTGGGCTTTGAATTGGTACTTTGACAAGAGTAATCCCAACGTCGCAGAAGTCGCTAGTCGGTCGCCAGACTGGCGACTAGCGAGTAGTCAGCTTACCTAGATTATGAAAACATTTTTCACCGATCCTATATATTATACTAGCCAAACAAAATTCCATAAAAAATTAACAATAAAATACTAGTTAAATCAAAGTACACAAAGTTCATCCATAATACTTAAATTCATTACCATAATAAGTAATAACAAGTTCAAATACTAAAATAATCGATTTGACCGATTTTTTATCGACTTTGACCGATTAAGTTGGTCAACCGATTTTTTACCCCTACTAATAAGTTGGGAGCCTACTAGCCCGACTTTTACAGCACTGAGTAATACTTCCGCTAGATGGTATGGCACTGCCACTTGTTATGAATGGTTTCAAGAATCATTTTCTATACATGCAGCTCCTTTTACGTTGGTGATGCAGCTGGGAGACCAAATGATCATAGTGACGCTGACATCAAATTCGCCGAGGTAACCAATTGTTTTGCATTTGATTTTTTTTGGCATTATGATTTTCAATTTCTCCAAGTAAGTTGTTTGTTTATGAATGTATGCTTCATTTATGAAAAGATTTCCCGAGTTGAATTTCTTTAGCTCTTAACTCTATAGAAATCATAGAAACAAGCCTGGTCCATATGGACCAGGTCCATATGTACCTTGTGGTACAAAATTAGCCACGTCATCACAGAATTGTCTTTCTCCTCATTCTGTAGTGATGTGGTCAGTTCTGAATCATCTGATCCATATCAGAACTATCCTTTATTTAATGTTAGATTCTCGAGTCACCTTCGATTCTTGTCCATATACACTATCAATCATCCTGCTAAAGATGATGAGATTTTATTGACAAACTCTTTATTTGTTGTGTGTGTCGCAGGCCGTTGATTTGAAATTTTATGTTCCGGAGAAGTACTTCACTTGTTGAAAGGATAAATCTAGATTTTGCTTACTTCATCAACTGTGTATAAGTTTCACTAACTTGATCAAGCTTGACTTTAGCTGATGTTAGCAGTTTTCACTATGTAGTTCTTCTCTGATTTGGATTCTATGTAGTCCTCTGATTTGGATTCTAGGATCATGACTATTTGTTCAACCCGTTTCTTATCCGTTTGGAGAAATGGCATAAAAATGATTACCAGCAAATCTGATTGGATTATTTCCAAGAGATCATAAGGGTTGCAGCTTATCCTTGAACCTCTCAACCCAGTGAACGGACCGAGCGGCATGAATCAAAGTATTACATGAATGACACATGTAAAAATCCTTAAAAATGATTCTTGACGCGATGAACTTTGAATGCAAGTTCATTGCGATAAATCATCATAGAAACCAACAAGGATGTGACTCTCTCATCTGTTACAAACTATTCCAGTTCTTGACCGCCAGCCATGGGAAGTATACAAGTAGAAATCTCAACAAAATTGGAAATTGGGGTTTTTTGCTTGGTTTGGATTATTTTTTGTATCAGTGTACTGAAGTAGACACGTTTTTTTTACGAGTGTCCGAAACTAAGCACAACACATGGGGAGTACGGCGTAGTTCAGAGGACAATGCATGGCCTTCGTGCGTTGTCCAGAACAACGCACAACGGACATGCGTAGCTCAATGGACATCGCATGACAGCCATGTATTGTGCTCCCAATCCCTTCACCTTGCATTTTTCTCACCAATCTTCATTCCTTTGACAATTTTTTTTTTATATTCTCACCAAACGAATCTTATTTTTCTCCACTTTTAAACCCTACTAATTTTTAAAACCCTAAGAAACCTTAAACAACCCTAAGAAACTACACCATAAACAATTTGCAATAAGCAAAAATAACTCAACTTCCATTTGCCGAATATTTTGTGAAATATATTTATATTATGAACATGTGAGGGAAATAGACACAACATTTATATATTGATTTTGTTAAAATACTAATTTCATATAATTGCAAAAATTACGAATAAATTTACTTAAAAAAAACCTTAAAATTAATATTACTCAAATAAATATAAATTGAACATAACACAACATTAATACAATCTAAGAATGACTAGGGCCGGCATGGTTATGACAATTTTTTGCGGTATGAGCAGGCATATTATAATTGCTACAGTGGCGAATAGCCAACGGTTCACAATAATCCATATCACAATGTATCCTCGTGGTTTGAACGCGACCCCGTTTATTTTTCATATTCGGACCGTAATACGTCATATAAAACGGTGCATCTCTCCATAAACTTTGGTCTACAATAGGATAAAAAGAAGCCTCATATGTTTTTTTTTTTGTAATATTCGTTGGTGTTGATATTCAACACCAATTCCGCCGGGTTCCATCCTTTAATGTTACAAACTGTCATCGCATGAGAACAAGAGTACCCATAAATGTTCCACTTCCCACAAGTGGAGGATTTGTCGACCATTTGAAGTGAATACATCGTATTGCCTCTCCCATCCCCATGAACACGCTATCGCACACTGTATAATCTCGTTTGGTTATTGTACTGGACAACTTGGTGACGTCGACACTTCTGCTGGGTTTTAACAAATTTATCCCAAATCCTCTTAGGAAATGGGTGTATGCTTTTGTGCGCGTCTTCCCGATGTTCGTCGAAATACTGGACCATCTTACTAAAAACCATTTCCAAAAGAGCGTTTAAGGGAATAGCTCTTGCTTTCTTCAACACACTATTTAGTGACTCAAAGAGGTTAGTCGTCATTATACCATATCTGTAACCACCATCATGCACAAATGTCCATTGGGCATAACTGATTTGATTTAGCCAATTAAAAGCTTCGACATTCCTTACTTGAATTTCTTCCATAAACCGGTTGAACTTGTGTAGTTTAGTTGTGGTTCCCTACCACATCAAAGATTTCAACTCTCTATTCTTGAACCTTTTATTGAAATTTTCTCTTATATGTCTTAGACAGAATCTATGATGGGCAAAATGTGGCTGTCAGAGTCTTTGTTCAGTGACTGCATTAAGGATCCCGTCGTGACCATATGAAATGGCACAAACAGGTCTTTATTTTATAACATATTCTTGAGGTTTTGCAGAAACGAATTGAAAATCCTAGGGTAAAACGTGGTTGTTTGCATCTCATGTGCTACCAATTAATAGCACTCCCTTGTAAATCCCCCTTAAACGAGTCCCGTCAATTGATATAACAGGACGACAATGTTAAAAACCGGTTATGGAAGGTTCAAACGTCCAGAACATAAATTTGAAAACTTTCACAGCTCGGGTGCTCTTTCCATGGTGCACCCATCGAACAATGGTGCCGTTATTTGCATTCTCTATTGCCCGAGTGTAATGAGGAAGAAGGGTAAATGTGGATTCCCAGTCACCGAATAACAACTCAATGACACCCTTCATAACATACCACCATTTCTTGTAAGAGCATCCGACTCCAAAAATTTCACTTACCTCATCTACAATGAGTTTGACGGGTGACTCTGGATCTATCTGCACAATATGTGCGACACGTTGGGCAATATTTTTTTTACAAGAGGTTACGATGTTAGTTGTTTGGTCTTGTAACAATGCAAATGTATGTATTGATTTGTAAATAGTCGCCTACCATTTGCCATGTGTGGTTTTTTTCCTTTTGTTTATGTACCAAGGACACTTATTATCCTCGGTTGAATTTTCACACTTTGCTGACCACACTATTGTATTTCTCATTGTCACCATAAACTCCGCGCAATTCTAAACAAACCAATTTTTAATTGCCAACAATGCTTTTTTTTTGTCAAAGAACCTCATATTACGTTTCAGGTGCCTTGTCTCGGGAGTCCAGTCATTTATGGTGACATCCTCATATTCTTGTAAAATGACCATCAATTAGAAGATGAGGATGCCACCATAAATGACTGGACTCCCGAGACAAGGCACCTGAAACGCAATATGAGGTTCCGTGAAAAAAATGAAGCATTGTTTCCGGTTAAAAATTGGTGTGTTCAGAATCACGTGGAGTTTATGGTGATAAGGAGCAATACAATGGTGTGGTCAACAAACTGTGCAAATTGAACCGAGGATAATAAGTGTCCTTGGTACATAAACATAAGGAAAAAAGCCACACATGGAAAATGGCAGGCGACTATTTACAAATCAATGTACACTTGCATTATTACAAGACAAAACAACTATCACCGTACCCTCTCGTAAAAAAGTATCACCCAACGTGTCACACATATTGTGCAGGTAGATCCAGAGTCACCCGTCAAACTCATTGTAAATGAGGGAAGTGAAATTTTTGGAGTCGGTTGCTCTTACAAGAAATGGTGGTATGCTAGGAAGGGTGCCATTTAGTTGTTATTCGGTGCGACGGATCCAAAGAAGGCTGAGTGGGGTCAAATGACCCCACTAATTTTTTTTTTTTTTTTAATTATATATGATGTATTTTACTCTATTTAGATAATAAATGTATAAATGACCCCAGTGAATTATTGTATATATCAAATGACCCCAGTGATTTTTTTAATTATATATAATATATTTTACTCCATTTAGATAATAAATGTATAAATAACTGCAGTCAATTATTGTGTATATTAAATGACCCCAGTGAAATTTTTTCCTGGATCCGTCACTGACTGGGAATCCACATTTACCCTTCTTCCTAAGTACACTCAAGCAATAAAGAATGCAAATAACGACACCATTGTTCGATGGGTGCACCATGGAACGAGCACCCGAGCTGTGAAAGTTTTCAAATTTATGTTATGAACGTTTGTACCTTCCATAACCATTTTTAACATTGTCGTCCCGTTATATCAATTGACGGGACTCATTTAAGGGGGATTTACAAGGGAGTGCTATTAATTAGTAGCACATGTGATGCAAACAACCACGTTTTTCCCATAGGATTCGCAATTGTTGACAAAGAGTCTTCAGAGAGTTGGAATTGATTTCTGCAAAACCTTCAAGAATATGTTTTAAAACAAAGACCTGTTTCTGCCATTTCAGATGGTTACAACGGGATCCTTAGTGCAATTGCTGAACAAAAATTCTGGCAGCCACATTTGCCCATCATAGATTCTGTCTAAGACATATAAGAGCAAATTTCAATAAAAGGTTCAAGAATAGAGAGTGAAATCTTTGATGTGGCAGGCGGGAACCACAACTAAACTAAATAAGTTCAACCGGTTTATGGAAGAAATTCAAGTAAGGAATGACGAAGCTTTGATTTGCTAAATCAAATCAGGTATGACCAATGGACACTTGTGCATGTTGGTGGTTACAGACATAGCAGTCAAACTCGCGAGTTGACTCGTAGGATCGTACGATCCTACGAGTTTTAAGGGGGTCTTCCGAGTTAGATCCTACGTAGAATCGGTAATCCGGTAGGATCGGTGTAGAAACGTAGGATCAGTACGATCCTACCGATCCTACGAGTCCACTCAAAACTAAAATTTTTAATTTTTAATTTTTTTTTGCTGAAACACTTTATATTTTTTCTAATTTTTTTTTATCATTTCTTATACTCAGAACTAATACTTTAAGATGTATACAAATTTATATATCTCAGGAGATATTTGAATCTTAATTAAAAATAGAAATTACGCATATTTTACCAATTAAATTAACTCCGGTTGACTTTTTTGCTGAATACTTAGTCATTAAAAATGAAGTTTCACCATTTGAATCATGTTTCAGCAACAGGTAAATTCTTTACTTAGTCATTAACTCCGGTGATTGACTGTTTCAATTCTCACATTTTCTTTGAAAAATTTAGTTGTTTCACAATAATCTCAGCTATTTTTACAAAATCTTTTTACATTGCATTTATTTAATTTTGTTAACTTCAAATTAAATTTAATAAACATGTTTAATTTTATTACATGATATTTGTACTTTTATCTTTATAATTAATAAACATGCTAATAACTTGAATGATTTAGTATTTGATTATCTTTTTTTTTCTTTAAGACACTTTAATTGTTTTTTTAAGAGTACATATATATTTTCAAATAATTTTTTAAAGTAAGTAGGATCTACGATCCGAGTTACGATTCTACGATTCTACGATCCTCAAATGCCCTTCCGATCCTACATAGGATCGCGAGTTTGACTGCCTTGGTTACAGACAAGGTATAATGACGACTAACCTCTCCGAGTTACTAAATAGTGTGTTGAAGAAAACAAGAGCTCTTCCCTTAAAGACTCTTTTGGAAATGGTTTTTAGTAAAATTGTCCAGTATTTTGACGAACATCGGGAAGAAGCGCACAAAAGCATACACCCGTTGCCTAAGAGGATTTGATATAAATTTCTTGAAAACTAGCAGAAGTGTCGGCGCCACTGAGTTGTCCAGCACAATAACCAGACGGGATTATACAGTGTGCGATCGCGTGTTCGTGGGGGATGGGAGAGGCAATACGATAAATTCACTTCAATTGGTCGAAAAATCCTGCACTTGTAAAGTGAAAAATTTACGGGTACTCTTGTTCTCATGCGATGATGGTTTTTAACAGTAAATGAAGGAACAGGCGAAATTGGTGTTGGATATCTACACCAACGAATATTTCACGCGTAGGTATCAACTTATGGAGGTTTACGCCTCATGGGGGAGGGGTGGAGGCGGGGAAAGAATTTTTTTTTTTTGTAGCGTACACTGCTTTAGGAATATGTGATTTTAATTTGACACGTTGTATTATGCGAAGCAGAAGTCTTTGGCTACAGCTGACACATTTAAAGGTGACGAAGATTGTAACCTGTCGACTCCAAAAGTAGTGGAGGATAAAGAATCGGGGCAAACAAGTGACGCAGTTAGTTCTGTTTTGCGTATTTATAATTGAGATATTATTTGGTGGTTGTTCTTGTAGTTGGTGCAATAAGTTTACTAATTCCACAGCTATTACTACGTTAGTGGGATTTTTGCTTAGCTGCCTGATAGATATAATTTTGAAGCATTAGAATGTACCAAGAAATTGTCAGTTAGGAAATTTATCTTCTTGGTTTATAATTGAATCTTATGCAGTTAGTTTATAAAAAGAAAGAACTAATAGCATACTAGAATAACAATGATTATGTACTAGGAAATGTTTTCTGACTAATTGACTGCTCTTAGTTTGCTTGGTACATATCTGAAGCAGTAGTATCCTGATGTTGAGATTGGGCATCTAGGTCATGGATTTATTGGTCTGGACAATTGACTTTTTATCACACGTGTATTGCAGTTACTACTCTGGATATAAGTTTTAAATTTACTCACAACCCAAGATAAGGAAGAGATGTCGTCCGTCCTGATAACCTTGTGAAAAAAGACACCTATATGTGTATCGCTGTGACTATTTAAATTTACACAAGTATCTGTAAGATCAGTGAATTAGAACTTGTTCCTCGTGCCATGTGCTTGATGATAAAGAGAGTCCTTTACCACCATTGTTGCTTCCTTGCCATTCTTTGGTCTCCTTTAAACTTTGAAGTGCATCTAGATTGGGGTTTTCTCACGATATTAAATGCACGTTTTTTTTTCACTTTGGATCTCACCTCTAATCTTATAGAGACAATTTTCTTTTTCATTCTCATTTTTTCAAAATTACAAATAGAAATGCAATCGGAATGAGTATCCCAAAAAACATTGGTTAGAGGTAAAGACAACGATCTCTTGGGACTGTTTTTAACAAATCGAAATATCTGAGACCGACGGAAAAGAGAGAAAAAAACGCTATATGATTATACTAACAATTTTTACATTTCTTTTTTTTTTTTTTATCTTAAAACTCTTTTTTAAGCTCTTAGTAGCATTAACATTTTACACACTGCTCAATATGTCAAACTAGTGAAACCGGCAATGATTCCGATCATTTATTATCACGTGCATGACACATGTAGTGAGAGTCAACTTTCCTTTAGAGAAAAGCGCTATATGTGTACACCAATAATTTTCACTTTTCTCTTTTTGTCATAAAATATTTTTTAAGATCTCAGTAACATGAACATTTTATGGGACGCTCAATGTGTCAAACTAGTGAAACCGACAACAATTCCGATAACTTATTATCACGTGCGTAACACATGTAATAAGTGTAAAAATTGTCATTTTAAGTCTTATCCAAAACCAATCCAATCTCCCATTCTCTTCCTCATGTTTTATTTCTTCTTCCTTCCCACTAGCTCCCACCAAACCATTAAACTGTCAAAATTATTGTGTTCTCCTAATTCAAACCACGTTAACAATAATGAAATACACCACTCTTGAAGCTCACTCAATCAAATTTTGTAATTCAACAAATAACAAAAAGCTCACCCAATATTGCCTCGATTGAGAGTTAGCATACATGTCATTAATTTGACTATCATATATAATCTGGCGATGATCACTATTAACATCAACAAAACTCGAAGAATTTGTACCGGGCGGTTTCGATGCACTCAACGCTAAGGCTAGTTGAACTTTATACTCCTCTTCCGAAGCAAAATAATTTTCATCCTCCTACTTTTGCCTAGTAACACTAGCACTAACAATTGTCGGAGAAGAAAACACTGTTAGAGCAGTAGCCATCATCGGCAAAGCTGCCGAACTAGTAGAAATTGTACTCACCGGAGTAGCAACGTTGGAAGCTGCTGAATTCGTCGTTGTCCGTTGATCGGAAACAGAACACTACGATGCCGATGATGATGACACGGCTGTTGCAGATTGTTGGTGAGGAGTTTCATTGGATCGATTACGATGATGACGAAGCTTCTTGAAAATGTGCTTCATCTCTTTTTAAATTCCAACCTTTCCTCTCTAGAAATTTTCAATCTAATGTATGATTACTATATATATAGTCAAAAGAAAGATTTATTGAATTTGATTATTGATTTGATCCAGGGGATTGTATGAGTTTAGAAATAGTAAAAGTTTTCTTTGATCTAGTTTGTTGCTGACGAGTGTAGAGAGTGATGACGGTTTTGGGTGGGGAGAAAGAGAGAGGAAATAAGTAATACAAGAAGAATCTAAAATGACAATTTTATCATTGAGCAGTACGTAAAATATTCATACGGTTGAAAGCTTAAAAAAATTCATGTCAAAAAGAAAAATGTGAAAATGATTAATGTGCTCCTATAGCAATTTTCTATGACAGATATCAAAACAAGTAAATCTGTCTGACTCGTTCTAAATACACCCCTCAAAAGAAAAGAAATAAATGTATGGATAATAACAACTTTTTGTCGGGCTTTTACTTGGTTTAGTATCCTTTTTGTATAGGTGCACTGAAATAGACACCATATTTTGGGGAGAGACTAAACTAGGCACAACTCATTTTGGCCATGCGTAGTTTAAATGCACAACGCATAAGCGTTATGCGTTGTTCAAAAGGACGGGACACAACGCATACCTTGAATGCGTTGTTATACTCAACTTCTGCCCTCCGATTTCATCAATTCCTTTAGCCTTTAACAAGGTATTTGCCTTATTATCTTTATTCCAAAAAAATATATTTTCTATCTATTTCAAAACCCTAAGAAACCCTAAACTTAATCATTCTAATAAGACTATTCAACATAATTTATAACTCAAATATTTAGTGTAATAATTTTTTAAGAATAATGAAAGAGAAGAGACAAATTTTGATAAAATATAAAAATTCCATATAATTGCAAAATTTGAGAATAACTAAAGTCGTTAAAAAAAATGTTACAAACAAATAAAACTTAACATAATCTAAGAGTGACTTGGTCCGACATTGTAATGGCAATTTCTTGATGTATGACCAGGCATATGACAATTGCTACAAAGGCGAATAGCACTCGGTTCACGATAATCCATATCGCTAGGTATCCTTGTGGTATGCACGCGACCCCGTTTATTTTTCATATTCGGTCCGTAATATGTCATATAAAAGGGTGCATCCCGCCATAAACTCTGGTCAGCGATGGGATTAAAAGAAGCCTCGTATGTTTTTTGGTAATTTACGTTGGTGTAAATATCCAATACATTTTCACCGGGTTCCATCCTTTATTGTTACAATCTGCCATTGCATGAGAGCATGGGTAACCGTAAATGATCCATTTCCCACAAGTGCAGGAATTGTCGGCCATATGGAGTGTATACGTTGTATTTCCTCGCCCATTTCCACGCGCCCGAGATATGACACTGTATAATCCCGTCTGGTTATTGAATTGGACAACCCGGTGGCGTCGACACTTCTGTTGGTTCTGAACGAATTTATCCCAAATTCTCGCAGGTAATTGGTGAATGCTTTTGTTTGCTTCTACCCGATGTTCATCAAAATACTGGACCATCTTACTAAAAACTATTTCTAAAAGAGCCTTTAAGGGAAGAGCACTAGCTTTCTTTAACACACTATTTAATGACTCAGAGAGGTTAGTCGTCATTATTCCATGTCTGTAACCATCATCATGCACAAGTGTCCATTGGTCATACCTTATTTGGTTTAGCCAATTGTAAGCTTCGACATTTCTGGTTTGAATTTCTTGCATAAACCGGTTGAACTTGTGCATTTTTGTTGTGGTTCCCGCTAGCCACATTAAAGATTTCAACTCTTTATTTTTGAACCTTTTGTTGAAATTTGCTCTTATGTGTCTTAAACAGAATCTGTGATGGGCAAATGGTGGCTGCCAAAGTACTTGTTCAGTGACAGCATTGAGGATTCCGTTGTGATGATCAGAAATTACACAAACAGGCCTTTGTTTGACAACATGTTCTTGTAGGTTTTGGAGAAACCAATTTCAACTCTCTGATGACTCTTTGCCAACAATGGCAAATGCTAGTGGGAAAACGTGGTTGTTTGCATCCCATGTGCTACCAATCAATAGCACTCCCTTATAAACACCGCGTAAATGAGTCCCGTCAATTGATATAACGGGACGATAATGTGTAAAACCGATGATGGAAGGCTAAAACGTCCAAAACAAAAAGTTGAAGACTTTTACACCGCGGTTGCTAGTCTCATGGTTGTTCCATCGTATAATTGTGCCGATATTTGAATCCTCTATTGCCCGAGTGTATTGAGGAAGTATGGTGAATGTGGATTTCCAAGTACCGAATAACAACTCAATGGAACCCTTCCTAGCGTACTACCCTTTTTTATAGGAGCAACCGACTCCAAAAATTTCATCTACCTCTTTTACAATGAGGCTGACAGGTGATTCTGGATCCACCTGCACAATATGGGTGACACGCTCGGCAATAGTTTTTGATGAGAGATTACAGTGATAGTTGTTTGCTCTAGTAACAATGCAAGTGTGTGTTGGATTGTATACAGTTGCCAGCCATTTACCATGTGTGGATTTTTTCCTTATGTTTATGTGCCAAGGACACTTATTAGTTGGTGTTGAATTTGCACAGTCTGCTGACCACACCCTTGTATTGCTCCTAGTAACCTTAAACTCTACTTTATTCTGGACACTCCAAATTCTAACCGCCAACAAAGCTTCACTTTTGTCGCGGAACCGCATATGGTTTTTCAGGTGCTTTGTCTCGGGGGTCCAGTCATCCATGGTGACGTCCTCATCTTCTTGTAAATCATCAATTTGGGCACTTGAACCTAAGTCTTTGAAACATTGGTATGCGATGTAATCAGTAAGTGGGAATGACAGACCTTCCTCTCTTATAGGGTACCTATTAGTTGTTGCCTCTTCGTGTTCATCAGAGTCATCGCTGTCACACCCCGTAACCAGAAGGTGACCTGGCAATGCCTCAACTATCAATGAGACAAAGAACCCTTAACAAAATATACTCTTACAAGCCAAACTTAACAGAATAATCTTAATCTTTAACTTTACTATAAGTCATCAATACTTAAAGGTAGATTACATAAACTTAAAACTAAAGTTATTCAACTTAATAAAGGTTCATCAACTATACTATTACATGATCATTACTTCTTTAATTTCTACTTGTCGTGCTCCCCGTCCCATTTCTCCTCATCAACATCATCTACAAAACATAAGAATATAATAGGGTAAGCCACACTAGCTTAGAAAGAGCCGATCGGCCTTGGGATGAAGGACCAAAGAGACTTCAACACATTCCCTGTTTCTCAAAACATTTGAAAATATATCTTGTCTTGTCTTAACCTGAAACATCTTGAAAACCTTTGTAAAATACTTGTAAACATAACATAATACTTGAGAGCTTTCATAACTTACAATCTGAAATTCCAACCCAAAACATTATTTTTAGACTCTTTATAATACTTAGAAATAATACCAAATCATACAAATAACATGTCATAACAATACTTAACCAAATCGATCACATACATATCAGAAATTGTACTCCGAGTACTTAACATAACTTGACATAACATGACATACTCGTAGCCTTCCAATACATATAAACTTGACATGATTAGTACCAAAATGACATGCAACAAGTAATTCTACAATCGAGCTCAATTATCCAACAATAACTCTATCCAATCATAATGACTCTAAACTTTAATGCCGCTTTAGGAGGCCCTTACATTTGTTAACTTATAACATATCATATCGTGAATCGGTAAGGCTCGTAAATTGCTATTTAAGGATATATTCCTGTCATTTACCATCCTCGTGAACTCGAATGACTCAGTAATGTACTCTAACTTTTAAAACCCCGCAAGGGACCGAGCATCATTTGGGGGACAGTAAAGCGCTCCCCGGGCACTTATATCATGAATTCGAATATATCCCTGGTCTAGGGTCATCATTAGACAAGAGCTCAAAATTGAGAATATGCATATGCTGACTCTCATGTAATGCATCCAGCAATTTAATCAACAACATGCGCAAGAATCAACAAGTATAAGCATGCAACGATGCAAACATCATTCGGTTCTTCATCCAGATTTTTATGCAATAAAACATGTGAAAACTTCATACATTTCAAATCTTTAATAAAAGAATACTTTATGAATTTTTAGGACTGAAAAACAAGGACGAAGGGTTCTTACCTCATCAATCTTAAAGCAAAACCTCAAAATACACCAAAAGCAGAAAATCCAGATTCAAAGTACCAACTTCCCAATCCTATAACTCGAAATACAGAAATCCAAATACTACTCCGTCAAATTCCAAACGTAGCTCTATCAGTCCTCTTTGAAACGCACTAAGAATCGCTGAAAACAGACACCTTTTGCTATCTCAAAAGTGCATTCTTCCACAGCCTACCCAATCTGCCAGGACCTTCAACTCCGATGATGATATCTCTTAATACAGAACTTAGAATGATAATTCCGTTGGTCAGAATTTAGTTTAGGGAGTCTAGTATCTATGGTTAAAATATGGGAGGAATCCGAGATGATTTGCTATGTCTGCCAAAGTATTCTTACTTGCTGTCCAGATTTTTCCAACACTCTTATTTTCTCTCTTTTTCTTTCTTATTCTTTCCTTTCCTTCTCTACTTTCCTCCTCTATTTATAGGCTATCTAAACTTCATATTTCTGGAAGGTTATAACGCCAAAGTAAGCAACCAATCAATAGGTACATCCCTCTTCTTGACCTTATCTTAAATGGCACCCCTTCATACATTAACCTCCCTCCAAATATTAACCAAATAAACTAACCAAAAAGTTCATCTTGTCAATTAGGTCCTCTAACATCTTATCCTAGCTAGCACGCCCCTAAGAATAATTAGAATAAAAAGTACATATAGCACATAGAATATACAATCATATAAAACATGCTATCGAAAGGTCCTGGGTATCACAATCGCCATTTGGACCTTCTGAGTCGGGATCACCGTCCACATCTGAAGTCGGACCTTGAGAGTCAGCTATAGCAGGTCCATTTAGCATAGGTCCAGCTGATGCAACTATATGTGTAACTGGAGTAACATGCATTAGTGGTTGGGGCCATTGCACCCGTTCTGCTGGACGATCTGGGATACTTGCAATTGGTGAATAATGCAAGTTAGATAATTAGCTTGAACCAAACAAATTTTGACTATTGAAATTATTGGGACCGTCAAAATCGTCGTTGGACATTGTTTGGATGGACACTTGCACAAATAAAATATGAATGTGTACACCAGATGCACCAAATTGCGGGTGAATATCCCAAAGAGCAGCCATTTCTTCATCATTGTTCATATCAACAGCTGAGTAAAAGAAACGTTCCCACTCCGGTGAGTAAAATGGCCACCTAAGTGTCATTCGAACTTCATACTCCATTATGTTTAACCCTTTAAGGGCTAATATTCTTTGGACCATCTCTGCATGTGCAACCTTGCGCCTTAACGTCCATGTTTGCTTTGCATGGCCTGTAAAGTAGTGACCTTCTTGGTCTCGTTCAATTTGACTATCCCAGTATAGAAAAATTCTAATGGGATTTTGCAGGTTGGTCATCATATTTTGATTAAATATGTTATACGATGGGGGTGAATGTATAATTGTAAGGTTTATTTGATGATTTTGGACGATGACTTACAGTTAATATATATAGAGGGCAGCAAACACATTTTTTGAAAAAAACTTATCTTTTGAAGATTTCCCAACCTTATCTTATCAATTGGAGATTTTACCACATGAAGACATTTCGATACATCTTATCAACTTTAAGAACAACGCATGGGGGGGGGGGAATGCGTTGTGCACTAGATGACATCCAAAATAATTTTGAAAAATCTTATCACTGGCAGGCTTTACCACGTGAAGATTTTCGATACATCTTATCAACTTTAAGAACAACGCATGGGGATGCTTTGTGCACTAGATGACATCAAAAATAATTCTGAAAAATCTTATCAATTGGAGATTTTACCACGTGAAGATTTTCGATACATCTTATCAACTTTAAGAACAACGCATGGGGGGATGCGTTGTGCACTACATCAAAAATAATTCTGAAAAATCTTATCAATTGGAGATTTTACCACGTGAAGATTTTCGATACAACTTATCTACTTTAAGAACAACGCATGGGGGGAATGCGTTGTGCACTAGATGACATCCAAAATAATTTCGAAAAATCTTATCGATGGCAGGCTTTACCACGTGAAGATTTTCGATACAACTTATCTACTTTAAGAACAACGCATGGGGGGAATGCGTTGTGCACTAGATGACATCCAAAATAATTTCGAAAAATCTTATCGCTGGCAGGCTTTACCACGTGAAGATTTTCGATACATCTTATCTCCTTTCCTTCACTTCATGGTTGTAGCCAATAAATTTCCCTCTTCGTAACCTATTCTTTCCATAAAAATTGGTTTTTGAAATGAATAGCGGTATGGATCCACCACTTGTTGAATATTTGAATAATAGGTTTGCACTTGTTGCCGGATATCGACGCTGGGGAAGAATGGTAACGTCTTAGATTTAATATTATTTTTTTCCCTTAATAATCGTTCGTTAACTAACAAAAATTTCATTTTATAGCCTATACCATCTTCCTTCACTTCATGGTTGGAGGTAAATGGTGTCGGGTACTCGACACCATTTACCTCCAACCATGAAGTGAAGGAAGATGGTATAGGCTATAAAATGAAATTTTTGTTAGTTAACGAACGATTATTAAGGGAAAACCCCGACACCATTTACCTCCAACCATGAAGTGAAGGAAGATGGTATAGGCTATAAAATGAAATTTTTGTTAGTTAACGAACGATTATTAAGGGAAAAAAATAATATTAAATCTAAGACGTTACCATTCTTCCCCAGCGTCGATATCCGGCAACAAGTGCAAACCTATTATTCAAATATTCAACAAGTGGTGGATCCATACCGCTATTCATTTCAAAAACCAATTTTTATGGAAAGAATAGGTTACGAAGAGGGAAATTTATTGGCTACAACCATGAAGTGAAGGAAAGGAGATAAGATGTATCGAAAATCTTCACGTGGTAAAGCCTGCCAGCGATAAGATTTTTCGAAATTATTTTGAATGTCATCTAGTGCACAACGCATTCCCACCATGCGTTGTTCTTAAAGTAGATAAGTTGTATCGAAAATCTTCACGTGGTAAAGCCTGCCATCGATAAGATTTTTCGAAATTATTTTGGATGTCATCTAGTGCACAACGCATTCCCCCCATGCGTTGTTCTTAAAGTAGATAAGTTGTATCGAAAATCTTCACGTGGTAAAATCTCCAATTGATAAGATTTTTCAGAATTATTTTTGATGTAGTGCACAACGCATCCCCCCATGTGTTGTTCTTAAAGTTGATAAGATGTATCGAAAATCTTCACGTGGTAAAATCTCCAATTGATAAGATTTTTCAGAATTATTTTTGATGTCATCTAGTGCACAAAGCATCCCCATGCGTTGTTCTTAAAGTTGATAAGATGTATCGAAAATCTTCACGTGGTAAAGCCTGCCAGTGATAAGATTTTTCAAAATTATTTTGGATGTCATCTAGTGCACAACGCATTCCCCCCATGCGTTGTTCTTAAAGTTGATAAGATGTATCGAAAATCTTCACGTGGTAAAGCCTGCTAGTGATAAGATTTTTCAAAATTATTTTGGATGTCATCTAGTGCACAACGCATTCCCCCCATGCGTTGTTCTTAAAGTTGATAAGTTGTATCGAAATGTCTTCACGTGGTAAAATCTCCAATTGATAAGATAAGGTTGGGAAATCTTCAAAAGATAAGTTTTTTTCAAAAAATTTGTTTGCTGCCCTCTATATATATTAACTGTAAGTCATCGTCTAAAATCATCAAATAAACCTTACAATTATACATTCACCCCCATCGTATAACATATTTAATCAAAATATGACGACCAACCTGCAAAATCCCATTAACTAACTATGAGGTGTAGGTTGGTGGTAGCTCTCCTTGTCTCTTAACTATAAGGTCAGGAATTGAATTTTTGTCCATGAAAATACAACACATTTCATAACCATTCATTTACTTCTTTGGAGAGTTTCTGTGACGAAAGAATTAGTCATTTCTATCGACGTTAACACCCTGATCGAGAGCAAATAGCCTATTAATATTGAAGGACCTTTTATCTAATATATATTTCTAATCATTAAAGCTGTATCGCTTTCTCCATCAGCAAACTTCTTATCAGAAACAGTTTTTGGTCAACAATTATTCACAGCATGATCAATCTTTGTATCTTTGGTTATAGTTTTATCACATTGAAATTCAAGATAGTGAATACTTTAGCTAAGAATGCAATAAGTATATTCTGGGACTCACGAAAGAGTTCGTGATTGGATTGATAGAGCCGATTTTGGTGTCTTAGCCATGATTGGTTATAGAGATACTGATCATGCGCTCATTACTGCATTAGTCGAGCGGTGGCGTCCGGAGACCCACATGTTTCACCTTACATGTGGTGAAGCGACAATGACTTTACAAGACAGTTGTATTTTGGGGCTGCCAATAGAGAGTGATCCAATATTGGGTTAAATGTAACTTCAACAAAGAACAATGGATTGAGCAGGTCAATGTGAGTTTTGGACTTTGGCATTTAGTTGGTCAGATCAAAGGTAACCAGTTGTTGAAGTCTTGTCTGGGGCATTCATTTTGACGCCTCTTCCTGATGACCCACTATTTACAACCTAATGCACACTTGCATTGTTACAAGACTCAACAACTCTCACTGTAACCTCTCGTCTAAAATTATTACCCAACGTATCACATATATTGTGTAGGCATATCTAGAGCCACCAGTCAAACTCATTGTAAATGAGGTTAGTGAAATTTTTGAAGTCAGTTGCTTTTACAAGAAATGGTTGCATGCTCGGAAGGGTGCAATTGAAATATTATTGAGTCTTGTAACAATGCTAGTGTCACTATAGGAAAAATGGTCTTTAGTGATAGCAAAGCCTTGTCACTAAATCATAAAATGTTGTCATTAAAACCCTTTAGTGACAAGATAAAGTTGTCACAATATTATCACTAATTCACCGTCTCTAAAGGTCTGGGTTCTTTGTGACGAAATTACATGTCGTCACTAATGGTTGTACTTCAGTGACCACTAAAATGTCGTCACTAAATATCGACATGCATTAGTGACAACAAAAATTTGTTACTAGATACTACTCTTTAGTGACAACCTTTAATATTTTCTAAAACTGAAAATTAAAAATGTCAGTGACAAGATAGTGTGGTCATTAAAACTATTTTGTGACGACAATTGTTGTCACTAAAAGTAAATGAAAAGATTTTGAAAGATTAAAAAATAATTAATCTTCAGGGCCCACACCACATGGTAGCTGACCTAACGGCCACCTGGACTGATGACTGGACATGTGGTCTCCACGTTGGACATGCATGTTGCCTACATGGCATGTCATTAAATCCTAACATCCTTTTGTGGATGCAAAGATTTGAACAAAAGTCAAGTGTTCAACCGTTGAGCTGCAAGTATATTTGTGACATATTCTCTCATATTTAATATTTATACTATATCTCATGCAAATTTTCATTAAATATATATTTCAATATTTCAAAAAAAATAATTAAATTCTAATTTATTCCTTAAAGTTATTTAAAGTCGAGTCTTTCAAGGTTTTTTCAAATAATAATTTTAAATATCCGATTTGAACTCGTATACATACATATTATTTATATTTATAGTTATTAAATATAAATATAAATATAAATATATTAGTAGCAAAGTCTTTTCACTCGTATTTCTAATTATTGATAATTTCTATAAGATATACATGTTTAGAAAGTTCAAACTTAATGACAAAACATTTTTAGTAACATTTAGTGACAACACATTTTTTCACTAAGAAGAATGAATAGTGAAAATGTATTTTTTTTGTCGCTATGTAAGCATATAATTACAAGAAAAATGTTGACAATATTACTTACAACTTTAGTGACAAGATTTCTCAAGTTGTCACTAATTTAAGGTATTTAGTGACAACACAATTTGTCACTGAGAAAAATGAATAGTGACAGCGTAATATTTTGTCACTATATGAGTATATAGTGACAATAAAAATGTCGTCACAATAAAAATGTCGTCATTATTACGTACATCTTTAGTGACAAGATTTCTCAAGTTGTCACTAGTTTGAGACATGTAGTGACAACGATAGTGACGAAGATCTTGTTGTCATTAAAACTAATCCCTCTTTGTCTTCCAGTGACAACATTTAACTGTTGTCACTAGATATGTACATTTAGTGACAAGATTTTTGTCGTCACAATAATTCTTGTCACTAAAGGTCATTTCCCCTGTAGTGTGTGCATTAGCTTATTAATAGTATCAGGAAGATACAGTCTAAATGAATGCCTCCAGACAAGACTTCAAAAACTTGTTACTTTTGATCCTACCATATAAAGGACTAAATCTAAAGCACACACTGACATGCTCAATCCACTGTTCTTTGTTGCAATTATATTTACTCCGATAATTGGATCACCCTCAATCGGCAGCCCCACAAAACAACTATGTCTTGTAAAGTCAATGTCGTTTCACCACATGTAAGGTGAAACATGTTGGTCTCCAAACGCCACCGCTCGACCAATGCAATAATGAGCGCATTATCAATATATCTATAACCAATATTAACTAAGCCGCAAAAATTGGCACTATCAATCCAATCACGAATGCTTTCGTGAGTTCCATAATATACTTCCCAAAATACCTCATCAAACCGTCTAACAACTAAACTTTTTGTTTCATTATTCACCTCCAAAATCACAGAAGACTAGTGTTTCGCCTGTCCATTAAAAATGAAGAGTCTAATGTTTCGGGATGAACATCATCGGGGTACTCTCATTGGCTCCATCAATAAGCATCATTTTAATTAAAAAACCAATAAAGCATAAATTAAATTTAAAAAACCGTAAATTTTAATAAAAAACAACATTTAAATATAAATTAAAATAATAACAGAAAATAAATTAAAAAATAAAAGTAAACATAAATTAATTTAAATATCCAATAAAGAATAAATTAAACTAATAAACCACAAATTATAATAAAAATCACAATATAAACAAAATTAAAAGAGTATAAATAAACATTAATATACCACCTGAAATAAAAACATAAAAATTAAACTAATGAAAGAAGTAAACAAATTAAAAAATATGATAAGAAAAAATAAAGTTTGCGATATCTTACTTGGATTAATAAGAAGTGTTTGTTGGAGGAAGAAGGTTGTTGAAGGGTTGCGTTTGAGAGGAGAAAGAATGGGGAAGGAGAATTGAAGGATGAAGGAGAAAATATGGAGAAAAGAGGAGGCATGACTGTGAAGTGAGGGAAAAAGAAGAAAGAAAATAAGGGTTGTGGCTAGGGTTGGAAAGATTTAACACATGACATGCGTGCGTTGTTCAAGGCACTACGCATGGCAGGCTTGCGTTGCTCTGAACAAACCATGCAGGCCATGCATTGTGGTTTGAAAATCGCACGCAGGTCATGCATTGTGTCTCTTTGTAGAACACCGTAAAAAAATATGCCCATTTCTGTGAATTGATACAAAAAGATTCCCAAACTAAGAAAAAAAACACACAACGCACGTTAGCCTTGCGTTTCAAAGAACAACGTCAGTCAAGCATTCGTTGTTCTTTACAACGCAAGCTCAACTTGTGTAGTTCTTTACAAAACCCAAGGTCAGCGTGCGTTTTTAACAAAATCTTCCCTCTCATTCTTCTCCATCAACCGCTCATCCACCTACTCCCTCAACAAACATAGCCTTTCCTTCTTTCTCCCTCAACAACCAAGAAAACTCTCCTATAAAATATTTTTCCTTCGTTTACGACATCTCTCCTTCTTTTACAATTTCTCCTTCTATTAGCATTGAAGTTACTAATCTTCTCATATGAATTTCTAGTTTTTTTTTATTTCCGCTTTTTTATTTTTGCTATATAAATGTATTTTTCTTTTTTTTTTAATTCATTATGTTTTTTTGGCTAGAAATTAATATCTTAATTTTTTCTTTTTCTTTTTATTTCTTCTTTTCTATTTTTGTTATAATAATGTGTTTTATAGATTTTTGTAGTGTTTTTTAATTTTTGATTTTGCAAAAAATTAAGATATTAATTTTTATTTTTATTTTGTCTTTTTTGTATTATCTATTAATTTCGGTTATCTTAATCTATTTTGCATATTTTGTTTTAGAAAAAAAACTAAGATATTAATTTTTTTTTGTGTTTTTTCTATTATCTATTAATTTCAGTTATCTTAATCTATTTTGCATATTTTGTTTTAGTTTCGGTTGTTTGTTTAAATAATTTTGATTTTTTTGCAAACATTTATTATTAAATATTTTGTTTAAGATTATAGATGGTCCCGATCGAGTACCGGTAGATGTTCACCATGGACTATTACACGATCTATAATCTTAAACAAAATATTTAATAACTTATTGTTTTACAATAAAAAATAATAAAAAAAATTAATTCAACAAACAAAATATGCAAAATACAATAAGATAACGAAAATTATTAGATAAGAGGAAAACACACACAAAGTTCAGATCTTAATTTTTTTACCATAAAAAAAAACAACAAAAATTACAAAATACATTATTATAACAGAAAGAGAAAATAAGATAGAAAAAAACACAAGAAAAAGATTCAGATATTAATTTTTAGCCAAAAAACATAATGAACTAAAAAAAATAAAAAAGCAGAATTTAAAAAAAAAATAGCAAAATACATTTATGTAACCAAAAAAAAAAAAACAAACTAAAAAATTCAGATGAGAAGATTGGTACCTTAGATGCTGATAGAAGAAGGAGAAACATTTTAGGAGAGTTTTATTGGTTGTTGAGGGAGAAAGAAAGAGAAACGATGTCTGTTGAGGGAGAAAATGGAGGCAGCGGCTGAGGGATATAGAAGGAGAATTAGGGTTTTACATTGTAAATAACAACGCATGGCCAGCATGCGTTGTTGAAGAACAGCACCCAAAAAAACTCCCATTTCAATGCAATTATTCAAAAATATGCACAAACTGATTATCTGTTTTCCAATCAATGTGCATTTGGTGCTTTTTATTTTCTATCATTTGTTTGGTGTCCCTATTATTCCCTGTAGTCTATGTTTCAGATAGAAAATTTAATTATTTCTTTCAGTGCGTGACAAAAGGATCCAGACTTAATTCGATGATTTCTCAATTTTTGAAGGCCCTGCTCGATCGAACCTGATAACTTAGAACTATCAATATGATCACTTTATGAATTAATAGACTTGGCCCGAAAATATTCTTCCCACTCTGCTTGGCATGATCAGGATAGATGGTGCCAAGAGAAAATATTAATAGACTTGGCTTATTAATATTGCCTACACTGCTTATTACTCCCTCCATTCCCTATTAATTGTCATTTAGGAGATATCTAGGTATCCAAATTAATTGTCGTTTAAGGTTGTTTTATTAGTTGTCAACAATTTATTCCAATTATACCCTCAACATTTTCCTTTTTTTATGACAAAGAAGTGAGAGGGAGGGAGGGTGGGGGATAATATTGGAAGTTTAGGTGAAAATGACAACTTCCTTAATTTTCTCAAATTGTTTAAAGAGTCTTATATTTAGGAATGGAGGGAGTACTATTGATCCTCATGGGGTAAAGGCGGGGAAATATAATTTTTTTTAGCCTATACTGCTTTAGAAATATGTGATTTTAATTTGATTTGTTGAATTTTGCGAAGCAGAAGTCTTTGGCTACAACTAACACATTTAAAGGTGACGAAGATGTAACCTGTCGGCTCCAGAAATAGTGGAGGATAAAGAACCGGGGCAACCAAGTGACGCGGTTAGTTCTATTCTGCGTATTATTTGGAGGTTGTTCCTTTTTTTCTTTTCTTTTTTAGTAGTTGGTGCAGTACGTACGTTTACTAATTCCACGAGCTATCCCAATGTTAATGGGATTTTTGCTTAGCTGCCTGATGGATATAATTTTGTAGTATTAGAATGTACCAAGAAATCGTTCGTTAGGAAATTTCTCTTCTTAGTTGATAATTGAATCTAATGTAGTTAGTTTAGAAAAAATAACTGATAGCATACTAGAATAACAATGATTATGTAATAGGAAATGTTTTCCGACTAATTGACTGGTCTGAGTTTGCTCGGTACATATCTGAATCAGTAGGAAAAATATGTTGTTCGTCCCTGCTGACCGTCTGAAAAATGACCGCGCGCGCAAGTTGATAATGTGATGTAGTATCTAGCTAGACATGGGCGAAGACGGGGGGGGGGGGGCGAGATTTTTAAAAATACTACTATTTATCAAAATTTTATGTGTATTTTGGAAAAAATTGGAAAAATTTTATCAGTTTCACCCCCCTCAAACCCCCCTCCCCAACACCAAATTCCTGACTTCGTCCCTGTAGCTAGAGATGCATTTTTACATTACTATGTGTTGGTTACTTCTTGCCAGCTATGTGTGTATCAATGTGACTATTAGTTAGATAAATACCGCAAAAAAAATGTAGGATCGCGTCAAACAAAGATGAATCATGTGGAGATAGGGAAATTTCCAAGATGATGATTGCAGGCATGGTACACAAGTATCTGTAAGATCAGTGAATTAGAACTTGTTCCTCATGACATGTGCTGGATGATAAAGAGTCCTTTACTACGGGTGACTCGGGCATGGAGTCGCCTAGTGGGACTCACCCCACAGTCTTGCCTACCTGCAAAGTAGACTTCGTCACAACTCATGTGAGAGAGTTGGGGGCCAATCCCTCAAGAGAATCTCTACCTTGGAATTTTCCCTTTACTACCATTGTTGCTTCCTTGCCAATAATAATAATCTCATATTTAAAAATAATAATGATTGTTCGATCAAAAATTTCTTTATAATAATAATAATAATGATTTCAAAAGCAATCGGAATGCATCCCAAAAACATTGGTTAAAGGTAAAGACAAAGATATCTTAGGACTGTTTTGAACAAATTGAAATATCTCAGACTCAGACGAAAAAGATATCAAAACAAGTCAATATGTTTGACTGATTCTAACACACACACTCAAAAGAAAGGGTAGTATTTATTGGATAAAAAATTTGGGATTAAATTTGAATCAAGAAGGTATATTGTCACAATAAATTTTAACAATCATTTTTATTTTATACTCTTTGATCTTTATTTGATCCAAATTTTTTTATCCAATAATTATTATTGTAAATATATATGAGATTTATCCCTACATCCCTTATTTTCTTTATTCACCCCTCCCCTCCCCTCCCCTCCCCTCATTTTCAACACTCAATCTTCTCTCTAAATCTTACCCCAAAATACAAATTTGAAAATATTTTCTGAAAATCATAAACTAAAAATGGTCGTAAGATATAAATACAAACATAATAATGCATAAAAAAATATAAGAAAAATAAAAAAATTGAAAAATACCCCGAATGCACTGGAGCATGCAGTTGTGGAGGGGTCACCCTATGCAATTGGGCATGCATGTGTATTTTTTTTTTCATTTTCTTGTATTATTATTGCATTATTTTTGTCTATACTCTTGGGAATAAAATGTCAAAATAGCCCAAACATTTTATGAATCCAATTACATTTCAACTTCCTTTCAAAAAGTGCCTGTTTTCCTTGGTTTTATATCATATGCTATTCTTTTTGCTTTTTTCTTTTGAAAAATTATATGCTATTCTTTAATAACGACCCTAATCTCGGACCACATTATAGGTAGAGGTGTCAATCGAGCTATTTGAGTTGATCCACATTACGCTCAGTATGGAAAAACTCATAAACTTTGAATTAATGCACAACTCACATTTTTTCGTCCTTGCAAGCAACAACACTCGACTTACACCCATCACATGCTCACATTTGTTCGAGATGTGAGCGGCTCCTAACCCGATCTCGTTGACACCCCTATAGCACTTCATCCTCCAAAAAACAAAAACAAAATAGAAGTTGAAAATGAAAAATAAAAAACATTCAGGAAGCCTCCCGTCCAAACCGACCCGGCTAGGGTAGTGTTCAGCACCTGCTGAACAGCCTAATAACCATTTGATCTAGGAGCTTCAAATCCAATGGCCCATAAAAACGCGTGTCCCATTTAATGATAAGTTTGGTTGTCACACTGGATTAGAGCTGCTAAGAACAAAACCCATCATCGTTTTCTTCTCCCAGTCGCGCCCAAATCAATTCATATTCAGTTTTTTAACCCTAAACCATGATAAATTCATTACACCATACTTGTAATCCACGATTCCAACCACGAATTCACCATTATATCTTTGACAACTCAGAAACATTCAATCTGAAACTGAATAAATTTTTTTTGCAGAAACCCTAAAATGTAATACCTATTTTGTGCATTACCCATATTGATAATCACTACAACAAAAACAGTCTTTTGCGACGTTTTTGTACCAACGTTTTTTTCAAACGTCGCTTAAAATCAAAAAGAGTAAGTTAAAGCAACACTTTTTGCAAACGTCGCTATATTTGGATTTTATACGACGTTTTTTAGAGAAGGTTGTAGCAATTGTTGTTCATACCGACGTTTTGATGTTGATTAGCGACATTTACATTAAATGTTGTTATAAATTGTTACTTTTTGTGACTCATATAGAGACATTTATATACTATGTCGTTAGATCTTCTGATTTTTCAGACAAACGACGCCATATTTGAATTTTATACGATGTTTAATAGCGTCGGTTGATAAAATCCATATTTTGATGTTAGTTAGCGACATGTACATTAATTGTTGTTATAAATTGTTACTTTTTGCGACACATATACCGACATTTATATACAACGTCGTTAAATCTAGTGACATTTCAAACAAACGTCGCTATATTTGGATTTTATACGACGAATATAGTAATTCTTATTCTTACCGACAATTTCATGTTAGTTAGTGACAGTTACATTGCATATAGTTATAAATTGTTACTTTTTGAGACTAATATATCGACATTTATATACTATGTCGTTAAATCTTGGGACATTTCCAGACAAATACAAATACAGAGATTATGTTTCTGAAATATATTTTTTAAAGAAATATTAAAGATATAAATTATAAATTTTTCAACGAGTGTATTAATTTTAATATGATTCATAAAAAGAAATTAAAAAACAAAAAGAAATTAAAATAAGTAAGTGTACAATTTCAAAATTCCATTATAATAAATATAATAGGAGGAGAAATAAATAACAAATGATCAATTAGCTTGGTGACCCATTGCATGACATACATGCAGGAGGTCGCGGGTTCGATTCCCATCCATTTGAGTAAGGGGAAATTTTATTCTACATTATTCAGAGGTAGCTAGACTCGACGGCTCGGTGTGGGTTGTCTAGGCTCAGAATCCGGCTCCGATTATTCAAAGGTGGCTAGACTCGACGACTCGGCTTGTCTAGGCACCGACTCCGGCTCAGGTCTGCCAGCCTAGTTTCAAAATTTACGAATGTCGGAATAACTATTTATTCACGGTATTTACAAATGTCGCAATATATGACTTGTTGCGATTATTTACAAACGTCGGTAAAAATACATTTTGAAACACTTTAAAATGACGCAACAAACGTCGTAATAGATAGGTACCGACGCTTGTAACAAATGTCGTAAAAAACCATAACGACATAGGCAAATGCGACCGACATTTGCAATAAATGTTAGTATAGATCTATACCGATGTTTATTTGCCTTATTGCGACATATGACAAACGTCGCAATAGACATTTTTTGCTGTAGTGAATGGAGCAAAAAAAAGAAAATTATTCAAGTTTCTACGGGCTATAAACATATTGTAGACATCAACAAGAACATGGCAGACAATAAAACTATTGTCAAAAGTCGACTAGATAGACTGAGAGTAATTGGGTTCTTGGGCTTTACTGAAATCAAATTATCCAATATTTCAGGTGAGGTATACAGGTTTTTTGCTGAAAACTACAGCGAAGCAGACAAGGTGATTATACTGTCTGGTGGTCGTAAACTGTCCTTGACAGCAGATGACATTGAACAGGTTTATGGGGTAAAAAATAAAAGGAAAAAAAATAGATATCAAAGCGTTACCAGACGTGAAAGGATTACTGCTTAGAGTCATACAATGTCGAGCTAACAAATAAAGCTCACATGAATGAACCTGTCATGAGAGAGTTGTAAGAACATGGTGAAATACAAGATGAAGACAAATGGTCTGTCCTTTATATCTTATTTGTAATGTCAAATGCTATTCTGGAAACCACAAGGGATAGCATGAACTTTCGATTTGCAAAATTGATAGAGCCATTGACGGACGCCAAAAAGATAAATTGGGCAGAGTACTTTGCGGGCGTATTACACGAGAGCTTGGTTAGCAATAAAGAAAAAATGGCTTCAGACCAGAAAACGTAAAGCCAGTAGGAAATATGCATTTCCTAATGGTAAGGTTTTTTGACAATTTTCAGTTTTGGCCTTCATAGATATGTAGCATGTGTGTAATACTTGTAATGTATATAGTTTACTGTTTAAGTATATACTTCTGCTGGATTAAGTGTGACTGTGTGAAAACTTTATGTAGCAATAATAGCTATAAATTAAATTGGGAATAGTTGTAATGTGTAAAGTTTACAATTTTTTAAATGGAATAATAATGGGAACTGTTAATAGTATGATTTCTCTCAGGAAACAAAGAACTTACTATTAAAATAGCTATAAGTTTTAGCATAAAGAGCTATTGTGTTAAATGATAGCATTAGTAAAGTGTTTAACACTTAGGTAAATAGCTATGACCTATGATGCTAATAGATGTAACAGATGTAAATAATAGCTATTCTCTACGCATAAAACATTTGTCATACTTGACATAACACTTATTTCACACAAGTTCATTATCTTGATTACGTGTCGGGCCAACACACGAGTGACCTGACAACAACATTCAAGTACTGAGACAATCAAATATTCTCGGTTAAAATGGAAAGCATTAAGGATGTTGGATTCTTATATGTTGAAGAGGGAGTATGTGGTGGTGAAGAAAGGGTAGCTCCAGAAGAAATAGTAGATCGACAGTGTAGATAGTGAAGAACTGTATAATCTAAGGAAACCATTTCATTTTAGAAATATGGTAGAGAAGATAAAACGTTTTGTACCAGAACTACTGAAGTTGAGGGCTCTTTAATAGAAAAGATTGAGAGAAGTAAACGCAATGTTAAAGGCAAATTATGAAAACAGTCAATCAATGCCAACCACTGAAACTGGCACTTCTGAGCCAACAAAGAAAACAAGACCTTCAAAGGAAACAGCTCCGTCAGTTCCGGAAGCAGACGCTTCAGAACCTAGAAATGAACAAGCAGTATATGTTCCATCTGATGGAAAATCAACCTCAGAAGTAGGGCTTAATCACCTTGATGAAGACTTTACATAATCAGCCGAAGAAAACTTGGCTGATTCAATAATAAGGGTACAAGTGCCAACTGTGTCCTACTCAAGAAAAAGGAAAACAATGGGAGCAGAAAATCAAGAAGGAAATTATGATGTTCCTGCAGAAAATGCTGAAGATGAGTTGGCGGCGAGAGCCTATCTGTCAAGTGGGGTACGGAGATGACCCACACGGGTGGGGTCGAATTGTGGAGGAAAATTACACCCAAAAATATAAAAGAGACAATGCAAGTGTTTAAATTTGATATAATATTTATACATAATAAATGAAATGGAGGTGAATATGAATATGGAAAACCTGTATGAATTGTTAAAATAGTTATTATATGTGATTAATAATAGTTGTAATGTTGGTATTTTATAGCTATTAATATTTTTTGATATATATAGATGTATCAATTGATAAAAATAGCTATTATAATTTTTTGGATTGTAACACACTATTGTTATATATTATATTAGAATGATCCTGAAGTTGGTAAGGCTGCTTGTACACAAACTGGAAAAAACAAAATAGTAGAGGAAAAGGGATATCAGCATCGGCGATAGCAAAGGGAAAATCTTCGTCAATGAAGAAGAAGCGACAAACTAAACCAAACAAGTTTATATCTGGTTCTCCCTGTGCTGTAACACACAAGACATATATACCTGAATTATCCGATGTTGATGTTGCCCTGGTTCAGTATGTTTGGGTTGATTGAGAAGATATGATGACATTCCTACGTGACGGTCTCATCAACCTAACTAGACGAGAAATGAGATCAGTCAAAATCGGCGAGAAAATGGACAATGCGATCATAAATACTTATGCGCACATGTTAAACAAAAAAGAAAGTCAGGAGAAGATATTCAGACGCTTCTTCTTCACAACAACACTAGCAAGTATTGCAACCGGTGCAAGCATGAATATGGAGGATATAATTAAATTCATTGATGATACGTTCTTCAAAACCCTACATTATCTTCCTATGAAGAATAAAGGAAAGCGATGGATACCGCTTGAAGTTGAAACTGTAAGTTTTCTTTATTGTTTTGATATTTAACTCTTGTTATAGTTATTTATTACTATGGTTACAGTTATAATTGAATCTGTATTATCTAGTATACTTTGAACTTTCTATATGTAAATTATTCAATAGCTATGACTGTTTCAATTTATAATTGTAACCACACTAATCAATATTTGTAATCTACTTAACTAAAATGCATTCAATGTATGAAATATGCAGTTTTACATTCCAGTTTGTAGCAATGATCACTACTGACATGAAACGTGGTAGACGCTGGTGTTTAAACAGCCTAGATGTGGAAAAACATGTTATACAAGACATTTACAAGGCAATAGCAGATGCAGTTTTTGCATTTCTAGAACCATGGATGATGGCTGCTTTGCCTCCTGAAAATATACCTTCATTCCTGCCAAGCTTCACAACAAAACAACTATCCTGACAGTTGTGGCGTCTTCTTAGTTAATATGATGGAACATTGGGATGGTCACATCGCACTAAGGTGTTTTAAAATATGGTCGACTGTCGAGTACGATGCTGCAAAACGGAAATACATTGTTTGGCAATGATGAATTAGCCAGATAATATCATCTTACACTACCGGAAAAAACAAGCAGTACATTTTCATAGAAAGTAGGACTTGATTATTGTAATGCTGCTTTGTTACAATCTCAGAATGTGAATGATTTTAAAGTATGTATTTTGAATTTACTATGATTAAAGTCTGTATTTTGTATGTATGTTTAACAGGTGTTATTTTCGCAATAGCTATATATCGTGTATTATATACATGAACAATAGTTATTATATGAACGAAACAGAAATTTGACTAAGGAAAATTCTGTGTTCAAAATAACTATATGTTATTACATCATAACTATAATACATATGCACAATAGCTATTATGTGCATATATAATACAAGTAATAGTTCAACAACTGAAAATCAATGTATACTTTTTAAAAACTAAACATCCAATATATACTTGTTTAATAGCATTGTTATAATATATGTAAACAAATAATATCATAGTTTTTTAACACGTATATTGTTATTTCATACTTACAAACATATTTTTAATAAAAAATGTTGTATATTCACAGTAACTGTATTTTATGTATATAATGACTGTAAGCTATATACAAAATAGCTATTATTAACTACAAAAAACAAAGTAAAGCTGTTACAACTGAAAATCAATATACACTTGTTAAAAACTCCAAATCCATCACAATGTAAATGTAATGTTGTTTTCATCAGTAAAAAACTGTCCACTCTGCAACGCTTCCGATTAATATTGGCTTTCGCCCTCTACTTGTGCAACGTCATCTGACTTTTAAGCCTCTTCTTTAATCTATTTGGGTTGGGTCTTTCTTTCAAATGTATCACATGTTGATTAACAAAGGTACCGCCGCTGTTGGAAGTTGTAAAATCATCGGCGCGTGTTCTGTTAACAATGACTTCTTCAACTTGCTTGCAAATAACACCAATTTGTCTGTTAACTAGTTTGTATGCCGCATCATTTGAACTCACACTTGTTGCTAACAACAGCATTCTGCCACAAAGTTTTCGGTACCTTTAGTCATAATCAGCCGATATTTCATCAACCCTGGAAATTTCAGAAATCTCCCTACTCTTAGCATGTTTGGTCTACCTACGCATTACATAATGTGATGGAAGTTCCCTAAATTGGGTATGGCTACCAAATGAACCAAGAATTGTCATGAGCCTTAGAGCGTGTCGACATAGCCATCCAAATGTTTCAAACAATCGATATGAACATTCAATAATTGCACCAGGAGCATCAACCATTACAATTCTTTCATCGAGCTTCTGTTGTAAACCATCGGAAAATACGTACTTGAACACTATAAAAGCCTTCTTACCACATAGGTCCTTGGATGGACATTCATCTAATATGTATGACATGGACTGATGATACTGCAAACAAATATAAAAGTAAACAGTTTCAGACACAAAAATAATAGTTGTTACCCTTGTCTTACAGTTATTTTAACAATCACAATCTTTAAATAATAGTTGCAATATCTTGGCCAGTGAATATAGTTATAGGTTCCTTACCAGACCTGTATTTCACAAATGTTTTGAACAACCACTCAAATGACGGGATAATCGTCATAAAGAAAGTGCAGCTCCAAAAATACAACATTGTCGGTGATGGTTGAACCCAACATACAAGGCTGAGAAACAGAATTAAACAGTATCAAACCAGTACTAGTCAACAACTATAAAAACATGCATTATAGTTATTAAATGGTATTAGGGGTGTCAATCGAGTTATGTGAGCCGAGCTTGGCTTAGCTCACGCTCAGCTCACATAAAAATTGGAAAGCTCAGCCCGGAAAAGCTCACAATCACATTTTAATCTGAGCTCGAGCTGAGCTCACGAGCCTCACGAGCTAAATTTATATTAGCAAAAAACAAAAATCATGTAGAAAGAATAATATAATATAATAAGCATTGAAACTAAATTCTGACAAGAATACAAATATACATAATAATACAATGATACTTAATCATTGAAGCAAAATAAACTAATAAAAACATAACAAAAGATAAATGCATAGCAAGGTCAAAGGTTAAAGAATCTACATATAACGTAGACAAAAATCCCTATATAGACTAAAACAAGAGAAACAGATTTTGTAGATCTTCTTCTTTTTAATTAGTATTATTATTATATATATAATATTTTAATTATATTATTCTTGTTCGGGTTTGAGCTTTTTTCGGATTGAGCGGGGTGGAGCTCACATAAAATCCGAGCTTGAATATTGAGCTCACGCTCACATTTTTTCGAGTTATGTGAGCCGGGTTCGGTCCGATCCGAACCCGTTGATACCCCTAAATGGTATGCACATCTGTGTCATGGGAAAAACTAATAACTATTAATCATTAAGTAAATGATGTTTAAACTGTTATCAAAGTAAATATATTTACCTATTGGACGATAATTTTTGTTGGTCCTGAATGTTGTGTCAAAAGTGATGGAATCACCAAACAAGCTGTAATTCATCTTCATTCTACCAGCAGCCCAGAAAATATTAACAATTTGTTCATCATCATCAATTTCGATATCATAATAAAATAAAGGGTTTTGATATGCCTCACTACGAAAATGTTCTAACAATGCTATGCCATCCCCAAAAGCCATTGTTTTTCGGTCTTCCCTTAGCCAAGTGATTGTTCAAATCAATTTTGACAAATCCTAAATTCTCCTTACTCCCAGCTACAATTCCTTGAATATTACTAATGTTCCTATTTGATTTCAAAAGCTGACTATACTCCGGGGAGGCAAAAGATGATTATGTTCTTTGACCCAATTTGTAACTTCGTGACATGCATAATTTGGTTGAACTTAGCAAGTAATTCAGCCTTACAGCCAACCAACCCTCACATCGGCGTGACAAAGTTCACGAATTTCAATTACAAATGATTCAGTAAGTTTGGATTTCTGGTTCTTTGGATCAATATTACTACCTTTTCTATATTCATCTTTATTGCAAACATAACTAACTTAGCCAATAATCGAATTGTCTTTACGCAACGGCTTTATATAATTTTTTCTAATAGTAAAACCCAAAGCATAACTATATTCGGAATAAAAAGAATGTATCTCTTCGAGAGTCGCAAACTCTGGGTTTTTATAACATTCATCATCATCAAAAAGGTTATTTCCTGATGGCGAACCAAAACATCCTTGATTAGCTGTACAAAATATGAAATATTTATCAACAAAAAAACCCATTCAAACATCACAGAAGTTTACAACTCAGTAAAATGAACATAATGGATATTATCTATGAACATAATAGCTATGTTGTTAATATATAACCGCTGTAAACTGCAAAACACATATCCATAATGAATAGTTAATACAGTTCTACAAAATTAAAACTATATAATTAAGATTATACAACTACTTATAAATTATGGACAATGTTTTGAACAAATATTTCCAAAAAGTAACATACATTGATATTAGCTTATATCCAAATAGCTATGCTACACATGGACAACAAGCCTAAACAGCCAAAAAACATATCCATAATGAACAACATATATACAGTTCTGCAAAATTCTCTTCATCATCCTATTAAAAAACTTACCATCAACCGTCTGATCTGTTACATCATATCATCAGAGAATATATGATGTCCTTGATCACTATTTTCAACTTGAATTTTAAACAACAAAGACAAAAATCATAAAAATATTCAAAAGATGAAAACTATGTCGTGAATAAGAAAAAAGCATAATAATTACAATAGTTATTATATCGTGATAACATTAACACCATCATTACTGTTTGGAATTGCATCTAAGCCATTGTAATTTGAAATCGAACTCTCTATGGACTGGACAACTGTAATTGATTGATTAGCAAGCAATTCGGTGAAGGAAAATGTTGGTTTCCAACCATCGATCCACGAATTGTCCATTGAATGAATATAAAAAATTTGCAAAAAGGAAGAACAAAGTCTGAAAATAAGAGAGTTTAGGTTTTTTTTAGTATATCCAAACTCAAAATCTTTGACAATATGGGGAATGAAAGGCATGTTGCCAATTTGGAGTAACTAATACGATATTTTCTGACCCAAATCACGATTGGGAGAGAGAAAATGAAGAATTTTGAGATAAAATCTCATTGCAGGCAGTAAGAAATTAGTGGTTAAACATTCTAATCCAATGTGAACATTATTTCTCGCAGCCTTGTACTTGATTAGATATGTAAGCTTCAAATCCAAATGCCCAACAGGCGTGTTGAACCTACTGTGACCCAGACCCCGTTCATCATTGTATTTTTTTGCGTCCAAACACGCCCTACTATCCACCCTATATAAAAGAGAGAGATGAAGAGAGGGGTCATCTTTCCCATTAGTATCTTCAAGGGACGCAAACACACGCCCAAATACGAACCCAACCACCACAGAAACTGCAATTGCTTTTTTTGGGTCTAAGAAGATTTTAAGAGAAGAAGATGGCCGGAATTACACAGGACTGGGAACCGGTTGTCATCCGCAAGAAAGCTCCGACCGCCGCTGCTCGCAAGGACGAGAAAGCTGTCAACGCTGCTCGCCGTTCCGGCGCTGAGATAGAGACCATCAGGAAAGGTATATTTCCGTTTTCTATGCTTTTCGTACTCTATTATATCTGATCTATTTGTCTCTCTGTGTGTTCTTCGATTGAAATTTTCTATCTAGGTTTTGTTTGATGATGATGATTTTGTGCGCGATTTTTCAATTTCATTTTCTAGGTTTTATGTGTGCACGCGTGTCTCTATACACATGTTCGTTCATCTGTATTCAGGAACAATTTTGTTAATTCGTATACTCACGGTCAGTTAGGAATTCGTTTTATGTGGACTGTGGTTTATATGCTCTCTCTAGGTTAATTTTTTATTTGACATAAATTTCTGAAGTCAGATAGTGCAAATATGTTTGTCTGATTATTTGAGGTTTTTGTTAGAGAAATGCGAGCATTTATTTGGATAATGATTGATTTGTGCTTGATGAATACATTATGATTCTGTGTGCAAATCTTCCTTTTCCCTCTTTTTTTCCCAAAGAAACAATAGAATTCGTTCTTTTCAGCTTTAAACGTGCCTCTCTGTTTGTTAATCCGTATATTCACAGACAGCTAGGAATGTTTTCTCTGTGGACTATGTATTATATGTTCTCCCTAGGTTAACTTTTATTTGACATAAATTTCTGAAGTTGTATAGTGTAATTTGATTTGTGTTGGATTACTGGAGGTCATCCGTGTGAAAATGCAAGCATTAATTTGGACAATGATTGGTTTATGCTTGATGAATACATGATGATTCTGTATGCGGTTTTTTTTTTAATATATAAAAATAGAATTTATTCATTTTATCTTTAATCCTTCCTTCTCTATTTATTGTATTTTGTGTCTCTATTCATATTTCCTTTCATATGTATTCAGTAACATTTTGTTAATCCGATATGCACGATCAGTTAGGACTTGGGAATTATTCTCTTTGATTGTGGATTTTATGTACTCCCTAGTTTAACTTTTATGTGACATCAATTTCTGTAGCTGGATAATGTAATTTGATTGGTGTCTGATTGTTGGAAAATCATTTATTGGAAACATTTGAGCACTGATTTGATAAGGATTGATTTGTGCATGATGAATACAATCTCTTTGCAGTTTCAGCTCACAGATTTCTTTCCTTATTGCAGCTAATGCTGGCTCAAACAAGGCTGCTTCTAGCAGCACAACTTTGAATACCAGGAAACTTGATGAAGAGACCGAGAATTTGGCTCGTAAGTTAATTTTTATTTCTTCTTTCAATTTTAATTTGATTGCGAAGATTGATGTGTTTTAATTTCATTTATCTTTTGCAATATGGGTACATCTCTCTGATTGTGCACATAGCATTTAATCCTTCATACTTTCAACCTTGAAGATCGCGTAATGCTAGTTTTCTGACCTTGATTTGATTGTTTATAAGATAGTATCAGATCTTTAAGGAGTCTCTAATCTGTAGCGTTCTTTTTATGCTTTCATTTCCTGTTTATTCCAAGATCAAAAGGTGCCAACTGAGCTGAAGAAATCCATCATGCAAGCTCGACAGGACAAAAAGCTTACTCAGGCTCAACTTGCTCAGGTCTGTCCTTGCTCACACACTTTCCTCCATCTCCTCACCCCAAAAGAAACCCTAAAAAGAAAAAAAGAAAAATGCAAGATAGAAATGAAATGAAGAAGATCACCAGAAGTGCCAATACGAGTACTTGCACATCTTATTTTTCGAATCTAGTGTGACGGTTTGAACTTGTTGTGTGACCAGTCTCAACAACTAAAATATATGATGCTTTAAGTTTTCATCTAGTGTTATACATTTGCATACATTCTTAACCCTTCTCTTTTGCTGCAGCTGATAAATGAGAAGCCTCAAATAATCCAGGAGTATGAATCAGGAAAGGCAATACCCAATCAGCAGATCATCTCTAAACTTGAGAGAGCTCTTGGTGTGAAACTTCGAGGAAAGAAATAAAACTAGCAGGGAGGAAAGCCAACGTTCTGGTCTGTCGTGTATTTTTGAGTCTTTAAGAGTGGTGGTGTAAATGAACGTCTCTTTAACTTGTAGCTCCTTTTTAACCGTTTTATGCTTGTCTCGAGGTTCCCTGGCTGTTGGATGTGGCTCTCCTTTGTGATTTGTGAATGTTGTTTCTGATCAAATCTTAAACTGGATCTTTGTTGTTAATATATGGGGCTAAATAATCTCTTCTCTTATCAATTTGCTGCAAGTTGATATTGTTAATGTCTCAGCAATAGTTTAAGGTAAATGACAATTTATGTTAGTTTCGAGTACGCATGCAGCTCTCATGCGTTGTGCATCAGAGTGATTCACTCAAAACTCGTCCTCTGATTAGATAAAGGCACGTGCTGTTCTCATGGTTGCATTTTGCATTATGGTTGCAGCACGATGACTAGTTGATTGTCTATTCAAGATTTCATTAGTTTCTGCGCTTGAACAGGGGAACTTTTCCGTTGCTCATAAGTTATAATAATGCATATTTAAATGTAATGTAGTGAAATAATTCTGTTATCTGCCTTGTAAGTGAATGCAAAATATCATTTGGGAGATAATTAAAACAATGTATTGAAGCTTGACTAACACCAACCACTTCAACAATAGTACATTATGAACAGCATACATTTCCAACCAAACCAGAATAGTCGGGTGGTATTATGGAAAAAACAAAAGTGAATGGATAAGGAGAAGGCAACCGTCAGCTTAAATATTTATTAAACAAGTAACATCCATATACAATACTTGGTATTTTATTCGCAGGCCAGCTTAGTGCCGAAACTGGTCAAACAAATGGCAAAAGCCTGGAAAGCTGATAATGGCTGTCGGTAATCCATTGTAAAAAGATCATCTCCCACCTTGCCAAACTGGAGAAGAACCGTTTCCTCGTCACCTTTACCCCCTGGTTGGCTTTGATCAATGGTTGCAACCAGTTGAAAGTTCTTCACCGATGCCACGGTCACCCTACCATGGAAATTTAAGCACCAGCAATGTAAGTGCTCATGCCATCTCGGGGCTTTGTTTCTGAGAACCGTGTAACCAGAAATAGCAGAGTGAGGATTCTTCGTTTTTGGATCAGTCTTTGGCTTGTCAATAGCAGTTTCATCTAACCACGGGCACTGAACTGCACAAACCATCCTCCTTGGACCTCTTGATTTGAGGAGGTTAAATTTATAAGACATTTCTCCAATTTCAAAATTCCCAGCTGGAACCTGGGGACTTATCTGTTTGCTAGCAAAACGACGGCCACCTCTGCTGCTTGACGTCTTTGCACCACTGTGTGGTGGTTGGCTGTCATACATGGTAAAATTTGTGCCGAGGAAATCTGACCTACAAAGATGTGATAATTGAGAAGTTTAGTGAAATCTGAACCAATCAAACAACATCATTATCTTTACTTGGAAGGGATCTGTAGAAATTATCCTGCCTCTTGACATTTTCAACGACTGTCTCAACGTTTTCTCCATCAATCTAAATATACAAGAAGGAATTCTGGAAAGGTTTTACTTCTTGTAATAGCTGACCTCAATGTCAAGCAACTGGGAAATGTACCAATTTCATTATTCTTACAATTTGCCAGTCAAAGCAACTTACTAAATTATAAGTGGATAAGACGTAAAGCAATTAAAAGTGTCAATCTAAAAGACCGCTCAGATGTGAATACCTAACCCAAGAAAACATACCTCAATTTTCCAACATAGGCATTGCTTCCTTGAGAAAAATCATCAGTATCAAGAGATATTATATACTCAGTGTGAGCACCATTTCTATACCTCCGAGCTGCTAAGAGGAACTTTTCCCTTATCCATGGATGCTGCCACAACCAAAGCAACAAATGGAATCAAATAATGGATGGCATAATATAATGAATTTCAAACCAAATAGAGAGAGAGAGAGAGAGAGATTGAAAACTCCACATGGAATGGATATGCATGTACCAGATGAGCCATGTAATAATATCTACACATCTGATTTCTAGTAAAAGTACTATAGCTTTCTAATTCAATTATAGCAAGATCCCTGGGCCACTATGTAGAAATTGTAAAACCACCAAAGGTCATCAACTAATGCAATCAGACACCCCAAGAATTCCAAGGGACAAAATCTGGCTCACATTGGCCACCATTCCACCTAAAATGACGAGAGAGGGTTTAGATTTGAGTCCCGTGCATGAGAATGCAAGCTGAGAAGACAGTAGTAAGACAGACTGCTAGGTGACTTTGTCTTCTAGAGAGCAAAAGTTTTGGAACTTAGATTATTCAAATGATACAGTATCACATTAATGTATCAATGGTTTCCCCATAACTAAATTCATACATCAGGTCTTAATCTAACAGTAAGAGAGGCTGGTCAAACACAACATGACTGATCAAAATATGCATAATCATCATCCAGCTCGAAGAACAACACTGATCACTGCTTCATGCAATCGTAAATAGTGATTGTAAGAAACAATTGCATAAGAATCTTCCTAAATAAAATTTTCCAAAGAAAATCATCAATGACACATGTCAATTACACCTGAGAAAAAAATCAAATAATGAATAATATAAATGCCAGGACAAGACTCATCCAGATGTTACTTTTTACCATTAACGAACGAGTTAAACATAAAAAAAAAAAAAAAAAGAAGAAGAACCTTCCACAAATGAACAAGTAAACAAAATATGAACAGCAGACCAGAAATCAAACTTCTTCTGCAACACAGTGATGGTAATACTAGATCCTAAACAAAGTCAAGTTGACTCAACAACCACCAAAATATAGCAAATTTGATTTATAGAAGGAAAATATCTAGTAGGTTCCTAAATATTGACATTTTCAACATGAAAGATTTTGGTCAAACAAACAAGTTTAACAATGAAAAGTAAGCACCAAATTACGCACAAAAGGGTTTTCCTCTAGAAAATGCTTCTCTATGAATTTAAGACAAACTTACGTACATGGTGTAAGAGCAAGATAAAGGTAAAAGATTCCATTCTTCTTGTCACGTTTTATAAGACATTGAACTGGAACTTCCCGTGGCCCTGGCTGCAGAATGAACAAACTATCAGACCACACAACACAAAACTGAAATTTCTCTTATGCAGCAAAAGGACCATTATCATCAGCCCGAAGTACAGGATTCATCAATATGTCAGCCTTCCTTCACATGTAACATGCTCAAATGAAAATTCATAAATAAACATCCCTGGATGATTGACTTAACTGGAAAAAACCTACCAATTGGAATTACTGTAATTTCAGCTTGAATTCTACCAATTAGTGAGCAAAATTTGAAACAAGTTCATATTAAGTGTAACTATTTAACACAAAGTCCCAGTATCATGTGTTTGTACACCAAGAAAATGCTTCATATGTTGCTACTAGAATACACGTGATCCTAGTTTAGCTAGTCACACTTGCGATCCCAAGGCAAAGTCATGAATTCGAGACATTTCGTGAGCGACTTATGTCACAGATTTGCCAAATTTCGTGCCAGAAGGCCACAGTGCTATCAGTAGGTCACTAAAAATAATACATGTGAACCAAAAAACACACAATCAATTTCTCCAAAAACTACTACCTAATAACAGACTTAGAAGAAGCAACCAATTAGTAGCAGTAAAAAGGTCGTACCTAGTGCACAAGGCTCCCGCATCAGCAGGGTATGGACCTTGTCCAGATGTACGCAACCTTACCTTTAGTTTTTCATGAAGAGACTGTTTTTCGGAGTTCAAACCGATGACATTAACAAGTAAACACTTGACCATAGCGCCAAAAACGATCTTCAAACAATTAGTAACAGTAAACAAAAAAAACTTTAATTAACATTAAATGGGACTTGCAACAGGCAAACAGTTAATGATAAATCAAACAGCAAAAATTGCAAATTAACCAACACAAAATGACAAATTCACCCATTAAGGCAACCAATAAATCCACCAAACAAAACAAGCCATTCACAGCAAGAACACCAGAAATATTTCCAAATTAAGACACAAAAAATTATAATTAAAAAAATTAGAAATTAAACCTTTTTGAGACAAGAAGGGAAAGTAATTTTTCCAGCTGGACCATTATTATCATTATTATTCGAAGAAGAAGCAGCAGCAACAGCGACGACCTCTTTAGTAACATCTCTCCACTGCTTACAAACACATCCACAATAAACCACGCTCTTCCTGTCCGGCCATTTATCCTCCGCCGCCTCTACTCTTTTTATGATCTCTACTAAGATCTCCGGCAGCATATTTGACCACGGCGACACCGTTCCTCCGCCGTTCGAAACTACGCCGTTGTGGTGCAGATCATCATCACCATCATTATTATTATCAAAATAATCATTACCTCCATCTCCATTATGAGCAAATTCTAGGGTTCTTCTTGATGAATCTTTGATCGATCCAAACGAGAACGAAAAGGATCCATTCCTGATTCTTCGAGATACAAAATTTCTTCTCAGTGACATTATTATTATTTTTTTCTCTGGTGTTATTTTTTTTTTTTTTTTTTATGCAAACAATTTTCTCTGGTGTTATTGATTCATCGAGACGGAGGCGAACTGAGAAATTATGGTGGAAATTTCATTTATTTATTTGTTTAATTATATTTTAATTTGGGAAAGTTTGAGAGGAATGGATGTGTGTTGCTAAAGTTACTGGGGAATTTAATATGACAGACCAATGAGAAGCGGAAACTGGCCCGGCTTTGGTTTTGAAAGCCGGCCCATTACTAAATATAATTTTTTTATTAAATGTTCCGAAAATTAATAAAATAAAAATTATAATATTTTTATAATTAAAATATTAATATTACTCTTTAAATAATACTCTATTTTTATACCATTAATTTTATTTAAGAGAATAATATTGATATTTAGATTATAAAAATATATTAATTTTTACTTCCTTATTTTTCGTAATATCTCTTGGAAATCTTATATTTAGAAATGAAGATAGCACTAGATCTAAGGAGGGAAAAAAGTCCAACAACTGGGACCGAGGTACTTATAGATGGGGTTAATTGCAATTTACTAGCATTAACTTAGGGTTCATTCAGTTAAACTTTTGTTAAAATTTGTTGTAAAATGACTTTTTTTTGCTTTTATACATATTTTGCATATCACTACTACAAAATTGACGTATCTTTCAATCTAATTCATTCAATAAATTAATTAATTTTTACTAATGCATGCAACTCTTATTCTGTAGTAGAGGAAGGAAGGAGAGATTTTATGATTATAGATCAAGTGAAGGATATACGGTAAAAGCAATATGTAAAAAAAGTCACACATTCATGTTTATAGTTATAGTTTAGTCATTATTTTATTTTTTTAATAATTTGTCCTAAATATATTTTCTTTGAATACTTTTGATCTTCATGCCGTGTAATACAGGTCGCCGGTGATGTTCCGTTGCATGAGAACTAAATGCACCAAAATAAAATAGATATAAGAATAGAATTATGAAGAATAGAGCGAGACTAATTTGCAACTACAAACATAATTGTGAATAATTTTTGTATCTTACTCTATATGGTGTACTGCATTTAGGATTGATTAAAGTTTTAAAGAACTAGAAAGTGAAAGAGATTAAAGAGGAAAAAAAATGTATTTGATGAAACTTTTTACTTTTATTTTTGTTACTATAAAAATTTTAAATTTTAAATAAAAAACGCGAATGAGTTAATTTATTTATTGAAGGGGCTAAATTGAAAAATACCTCAATTTGATAGTAGTGATATGCAAGAATATGCACAAGGGCAAAAACGTCAGTCATTTTTAACAGATGTTTAACGAAATAGACTCCTATTGCATTAATTGAAATTTCATGAGGTAAAGTGTTACTTCTCTAACTTAATAGTAGTAAAATGCAATTAACTCTTTATAGATTTGTGACGTCAGAAATATTTAAACATTTTCTTTTTATGGATAAATATTTAAACATTAATTAATATATAGTTACTAACGTTTTTTTATAACCCATTAATTTGAAATGTAACAGTATTCAAACAATTCATTAATTTAACAAATTTAGTTCAATAACTATTATTTTATAAATGAACGAAATCAGGAATTCAATCACGAATCTTGACAACTTACAATATAATCCAACATCAATTAAAGTTTCTGTAAGCCCTAAGGGCGAACAAACTCAGTTTTTGATATTGGACAAACTTTTAATGTTGTGTCTAATGATCTTAATCTTTGTGATAGAATATCGGAACTCATTATGGAAGCTCTAAGTACTTCAATCAAGCCATTGGTATCAAGATTCAAAGTTATATTCAAGGCTTATCTTTCAAGATTGAAGATTGAAGACTTAGGTTTGGTTAGATTAGCTTTGTCGTTATAAGTCTTTATCTTATAAGTTTCAAAATGATTCTCATATGTGTTCATATCTCAAAAGCCTTTGATTTCAATGTATAAGTCTTTTAAAATGGTTTTCTACATGCTCTTACTTGTTTCATATTGAGAAAACCTTTTAGACTTCAAAAGATTTCAATACAAGGGTCAAAATAACATCTCTCAATGCTCAGAAAGTCGGATCATCCGAGTTTGCCTCGGATCAACCGAAGGCAAACAGAGAGATTGACAAAGGCTACTTCGGTCGACCTAAAGGGAATCTCGGTCGACCGACCTTGGCTAAAGGCTCAACCGAGGTCATTGTTCGGTCAACCGAACTCTGCAGAAACTAGCCGTTATTTGACAGTTAAAAGAGTCGTTTTTCAGCCATATTTTGATATGTATATATACTCCAAAGCTTTAGAATGACTCTAACACTTACATAGGCTTGCAAAACATATTCTCATTGATTTCTCATCAAGTCTAAACACCTTCAAAGAAAAATGCACTTCATTGCCATGATCTAATTAAATCATTCAAAGGTGATTTTCAAAAGCAAGACAAAGAGTGTGCTTCATATGTTCTAAGAGCTGAAATTGTTTGTGCTTCAAAGGTATATCTTTCACTTAGAAGAGTGAACAACTTTGTACTTAACCTATCTCATTCCCTTTCTTAGTGATAGGGTTATTTGTGAAAGTCCTACTTAGTGTGGGCAAGTTGTAAAAGTCCTACTTTGTGTGGGCAAGCTCTTTGTGAGTTTTGAGTTGTGGTTGTGTTGTAAAACTCTTAGTGAGTTAGCCACAAGTGTAAACATTCTTCTTAGTGAAGTTGTTTAAAAATCCTTGAGTGCAGCTCAGGTAGTGGATGTAGATTCTGAGTGAGTCGAACCACTATAAATCCTTTGTCTTGTTATTGGGTTTTGCATTAGCTTTTGTTCATCTTGCTTAAACTCTCACTTGCTTTGAATAGATTCGAAAAAGTTAGCAAGATTAGTTCCCAATTCACCTCCCCCCCTCTTGTGTTTTACAGTTTCAAAACCATGCTTGCTTTTTTTGTTATGAATAAAACCAAAACCATGCTTGCTTGCGGATTGATTTGGGATCGAAGTTTGATTGTTATTGATTTTTTATTTTTAGTCATCAAAATTATGAGACATGTATTAAATCATTAAATTATTATCTGAGTGGCTTTGTGGTCGTTGTAGCCTGTGGTTTCTTTTTTCAAAGAAAATATAATAAATTACGTGGTTTTATATTAATTAATTAATTTATGGTGGTGGGTTGGGAAAGGGCTAAGTAGCTCTACTTTGACTCAGTTTGAATAGCTGGAAGTCCAGGGTCAATTTAATACTCTTTTCTATTTAAAATATAAGTTTTTTTACAAAAGTTATGTATTTATGAACTAATTTACCCCTATACCATTTAATTCTACACCAATTAATGTGTAATTCCCAAGCACTATCCATTCATTCTTTGTTATTGGGACTTTTTTTTGTCAGCAACCTTAAATTCTCCCTCACCAGAGGAGGAGAATTTTTATCGCCCGCGTAGGGGAGGGTGTCGAACCTGGGACCTCTTGGTTACGGGTTGAGGCTTGCCCCACTGGGCTATGGCCTCCTTGACTTGTTATTGGGATTTATACCTCCATTATCAAGTGTCAAGATTATTAATTTATATATATGGCAAAAGAGGCATAAACTACTATTCCAAAATCATGGACAACAAAGAAAATTAGTTTAGGCTCCATGAATTTTTTTTTGATTATTTGGCCAAATTTTAATTTTAATTTTGCCACCAAAACTTAATTTTTTTTTGCCGTGAACCATGAATTTGGATGTTTTCATACTACTCCACGAGTATTTTCTTAGCTAAGCGGCTACTTGGAATCATACATAATCAATCAAGATTAAGATGAATATTAAATGTAGCAAATGAAAGTTACAAGAGGGATATGGAACATTTTTTGGAGATGTGGATTGTGAGATAAGACAAGTCCACTCGCCTAGCCGAACCGCTGAGTCACCTTGATTTAGATCCTCCAAATTCACTATCAGACTAGAGAGTGGAGTTCTATAGACGTGGATAACGCTTTTTGTGCACAAGAATTAAGTCATTAGCTCTAATAGAAAGTAATGATGAGTAATTCCTCATTTCATTTCTAAGAATATGAACATTTCTTTCCGCCTCCATATAAATGGGGTGAAAATCCTCTGTCCCCATCCCTGTCCCAGCCAATCAAAATTTACTATATAATAGTTTTTCCAATTATATATACACAAGGTGGATTGTGATTGGCTGGGACAGGGATGGGGACAGGAATTGGGGATAGAGGATTATTTGCCATATAAATGCCTTTAATGGCCAGCCCCTAACAACTTCTCACTCTCAGTAAGACTTGATTTAGAATCTCGCCTAAACTATGGTGGTTCTGAAATTTTTCTATTTTGTCTTTAAAAATGTTAATTAGAATGAAGCTAGATAAATAAAATTTGTGTATTGGTTTTCATAATAAAAAATCCACAGACCAAAAAAAAAAGTAAAAAAAAAAAAACTTAGGGAAATAGGTTTATGCATCTCCCTACTTCATAATTTTTATTTTTTTCTTTTATGAAGGAATCACAAAATAGGTGTTTTTTTTTACGAAGGAGGAAGATTAATGGGAATCGATCTTGAGTCTTTGTCCAAATCGAATGTCTTGATGTCCAACTGCACTGGTTTAGCTGACTCCAAAGTAATTGATGATGGCCATTGATAAAGTGAATGGAAAAGTATGACATTCTCTTTATTTTTCTTTTCTTTTCTTTTTTAACTTGTTTTCGGAAAGACGAAAGGGATGGTTACGTTAGGAAATCCATCCTCTCTCAATTCTAACCCATAAGAAAATATAATAAGGAAAGCGATAAATGGACACAATGATTTACGTTGTTCGGTCAATCTGACCTACATCGACAATTAAGGTGAGCGCATACTCTCATTGTAATTTAGAAACAATAATACAATGTAGATTCCTCCAATCCATTAGTTTCCCTTCGCCTTACTACTCCAAACAATATAGAGGACCCACACACACACACACACACACACACACACACACACACACATATATATATATATATATATATATATATATATATATATATATATATATATAGTTAAAAGGATTAGGAGTTCACATAATTACTAATTTTTAATTTAATTAGTATCCAATTAGGAGTGCACCTAACTACTAATTCTTAATCTAATTGATATCTAATTAGTAATCCAGTGAATATGGGTCAAACCCAACAATTTTCACCCCTGACACATATTCACTCTATCTACAACTAGTACACTCCACGCTCCACGTCCCATTTGCCCTTACGTACAAATCAACTGCTCTGCACTTGAACCTTCAAATCAGCACGCTGAATTAAGGGGAATTGACTAAGTTAGGTTTAACATTGATCAATGGTCAAACAAGACAACACCAATAACGGAGCAAACTTCTCAACATTCAAAATCCACCCAACCTAGTCTGGTTTAGGACACTCGATGCACATCTGAATCCATACACCCAAAACATAACGGATCAATCCTCCACCCTTACAATCCAAACGTCTATATTTAATCATTTTGATTTGCTTGACATGTAAACCAACCACACCAAATTTTTATCTCTTTCAGCAACCCCTCTTCTTTGCCAAACCTCTGTCGGCAAGTGCGCTCCACCCCCAATGTATCTATCTTCCATCTTTGGAGGACATACCTAAAAATCTTTCCATCAGTACTTGTTTCTGGTGACGATGGCTAGAATTGCACAGAAATCTGAAGTTGACAATTGGTTGATCTTTCACTGGAGGGTAACACCAAATTCTGGTGTAACAGCGCTGCGTTTCCACCTTGGCTTAACTAATCGAATATTCCACTTTCAATTATATCCAATACCCTCCTCCAATATCTAGAGATATCGATGAACCAAAACAACTCCTCATATGTTCTGAACCTCGCTCTGATACTAGTTGTTAAGAAATTGATCATCTCTTAATTCTAACCCACAAGCAAATATAATAAGGAAAGTGATAAATTGACACAATGATTTACGTGGTTCGGTCAATCTGACCTACATCCACGGGTAATGCGAGCGCATACTCTTATTATAATTGAGAAACAAGAATACAATGGAGATTCTCCAATCCATTAGTTTCCCCTCACCTTAAAACTCCAAACAATATAGAGGACACGTATATATAGGAGTAGTAAACCTTTACCTAAAAGTATTAGGAGTTCACATAATTACTAATTTATATAATTACTAATTCTTAACCTAATTAGTATCAAATTAGGAGTGCAACTGATTACTAATTCTTAACCTAATTGATATCTAATTAGTAATCCAGTGAATATGAGCCAAAACCCAACATGTTATGCTTTCATCAGCATCAAATTTGAAACTTCTTAGTATGTCAAGTACTCCATCCATTCCCATTTAATTGTCGTTTAGGAGATTTATAGGTATCCAAATTAATTGTCGTTTAAGGCTTTTTTATTAGTTGTCAACAATTTATTCTAATTATACCCTCGATATTTCTTTTATTTGCCGTCCCTATGTTTTCCTTTATTTTCTTATGCTATAGAAGTGAGAGAGAGGTGTGATATTGAAACTTTCGGTGAAAATGACAAGTTCCTTAATTTTCTAAAATTGTCTAAAGAGTAAATTGTCTAAAGAGTCTTATATTTAGGAATAAAGGGAGTAATACTTTGCTAATTTTTTTTTTGACGCCACGATGGGCGATTGCCTCACATTGGGGAGAGAGAACAACCCCACATTGGGGAAAGAGAACACCCTAGATAAGGTCGAATAAAGCTTACCGCCCGCAGGCGGAGGGTATCGAACCCGGGACCTCTCGGTCACGGGCCGGCCAATGCCCCACTAGACTATTAGCCTGTTTGATATACTTTGCTATTTAAGCTATTGCATTTGTTCATATCTCTGTTTAATTGATATTTATTTATGCAAAGATATTAAATGTGTAAATAGATTGTGTAAATAGTACTATGGCATATTTGGCTTTTGGTGGCACTGAATAAATGCCATGAAAAGTTGTTTAAGTGCCACAAGACTACTTTTGTGGCACTTGTGCATCACTTTTTGAAAGTGCCCCCACAAGTGGTGTCGTTTTTTCCATGCCACTAATGAAGTGCCATAAATAAATTGTCGGCACAACTTGTGGCACTTTTTAAATGCCACAAACACATTGAAAATATGGCATATTTTGCGGCACTTTTTGGTAATGCCGCGAAAATAATTTAATGTTTTTAAATAAAAATAAAATAAAATAAAAATATTTTATTTAAAAAGAAAATAAATATATAACAAGAGGGACCCTTGGGCATTATCCATAGTCACCCATTATCTCTAATTTAATACTTGCGTTTGATTGGATTCAAACACTTGACTTCTCATTGCAAACCCTGACGCTCTAACCAATGAACCACGATGACTTATGTTTTAATTTGAACCAAATTTATTTATACAACATAACAATAAATTTTATTTAATTACTTTTAAGTTTGGTATTTATATTTATTAATGTATATTAACAACAACCAATTAGAAATAAAACTCTTTTAAAATAAAAACTGCGTAGAAATAAAATATTAAATGAAAACCAGATACAAATTTTAATCTTAACATCACACGAATTATAGAATAAGTTATAAACTAATAAGTTTATTTACTATATATATATATATATATATATATTATTGTTAATATAATATTTTTAAAATTTGATAACATGAAATTCAATAACTAAATATTTTCCATTTCTTTTGTAGAACTTGAAAATGTTATAAAATTGATATAAGAAATGTAGAATATAGAGTATATGAAATTTCGTGGAATGTGAGTTTTTTTTTTTTGTATTTCATCTAAAATATTTTGTTTAATACTTTTAAAATGAAAAAATTAATTAATTTCATAGTCAATTAATTATAATTATTTATTATCATTAATAAAAATATATCTTATTAACTTTTAAAATTGAAAAACTCAAATAGTAATATCAATATTTTTTTCTTTAAATTAATTTTAATATAAATTTCATTTATAATGTTTCATTTACATTTATGAAATTAACTGGTTAATTATCATATGGAATATTGTGTGGCACTTTTACTATACATACCGCAAATTTTAAGGTAATAGTTTAAAAATGCCACTGAAATATGACGTTTTGATATATTGTCATTAAGTTTGTGGCACTATATGTGGCAATTGAACAAATGCCACAATGTTTTGTGGCACTTGTTAAAAAGTGCAATGAAAATGTGACATTTTCTCAAGATTGTCATAATTATGTGGCACTTCATGAGGTAATTGAAAAAAGCCATATATTTTGTGGCACTTTATGTGGCAATTGTTAAAAAGTGCCACAAAAATGTGACATTTTTCTTAACATTGCCATAATTATGTGGCACTTCATGAGGCAATTGAAAAAATGCCATAAATTTTTTAGCACTTATTATAAAGTACCACAAAATTATGGCATTTTCACATAAATGCCTTAAATAAATGACATGTATCATAAGTGCCACAAGTTAAGTGCCACCAAAGCCCAAATTTACCATAGTGAAACCTCCATTCGATAATATAAGTAAATTAGGATATGTCAAAAAAATTAAAGAAGAAAAAAATAAAGTATTTTGATTAGTCAAAAATATTAATATTACTTTCTTAAATATAACTTATATACTATTAATTTTATTTAAAACAATAGTATTTATATTTTAATTTAAAATTTTATTTTTTTAATTTTCGTTACAAATTCTAAACTAATATTATTACGTAATGTAATGTAATGGGGAGGAATCGGGAAATCTGGAAACTGGGAATTTGAGAAATGTCTTTTAAGAAATTTCTTAATTGGAGAACTGGAAAAAATTTGAGCAATTTTTGGTGATGATTACGTGTCAAGTAAGCATGAAATGCATGCATGCATGCATGTGAACACCTGTTAACCAATGAGTGCTTACGTGAAATGGCAAAGGCTGCAAAAGACACCACCACTGACTCTTATTAATCGAAACAATTTTTTTTTTTAACTCTTATTATTACGGCTCCGCTATGGCAAAAAATCCTCCGTCCCCGTTCTTGTCTCCATCATTTCTCCAATCAATCACAATTCACTCTGTATATATGTAATTGGAAAAAAAATATTTATATAGCAAATTCTGATTGGTTGGGAACAGAGGATTTTCACTCCTCCGCTATCATGCTGCATAGGGGTAGAAGTGAGTTGAGCTAGTTCGTGAGTAACTCACGATTCGATTCGATATTCGGCTCAGCCCAGCTCATGAGCTAAATGAGCGATACATGAGTTAAGATTTTTGGCTCATCTAAAATATGAGTCGAGCTTGAGCTAGATAGAGTTCGACTCATTTGCCTCATGAGTTGGCTATATATATATATATATATATATATATATAAAACAAAATAGCCTCATACCGCTAAAAATAAGTAGCCGCACATCTGCTCAAGAAAAATAAATCAAGAAAACTCTAGAAATCTCTTATAATATTCTCATATTCTCAAAGTGGAAGAGTTATTGATTCATATCGAGCTTCTTTGCCTGAAAACAGTTCAAGCATTAAATCACTTATGACATTAAGAAGAACCCTAAAATATATTATTACTTGTCTTTTACTACTGATGATAATTAATTATTAGTCTACAAAATATTTTTTTATGACAATACTACATTTTCAATTTTTACAGTGAAAGAACATGCCACATAAATTAAATTTCTTATATAAGAAGGCTTTAGAGATTTTTACTATTTATTAATAAGGATTAGAAATTTTGATAGCTAGACGTTTGTTTGTTTACATTGGTTTAGTTATATATATTTTGTTAAGATTTTTTTTTCCAGAGTCTTTACATATTATAATTAGTAGAGATATAAAACTTCGATTATATGACATTGTGCTAAGAAAATCTCTTAATTTATTTTGTATAAGTTAAGTATTAAACTCATATTATAAGTCACCGTATCTTTTCTAAAATATTTGTAGATAAATGAGTTGAGCTGAGCTACTCGTGAACTATTGATGAGCTGAGCTTGAGTTAAGAATATTAGCTCACATCAAATATGAGCCGAGCTACGAGCAGGACAAAATTAGACTGAGTTAGCCATCTCATTTCCACCCCTAGTAGTGCTGATCGATTTCGTTTTTTCCTGAACACCCATACTTCTGTGTTTTATTTTGATTTTGCGATTGACTGAATTATTTATGCTATTAAGCATTGACAGTTGATGAAATAAATTTATTTTTATTACTTATGAAAGGCATCAAAGTTTTTATTCAAACATGTTGGATGGAGTCAATAGCAATCGCTGAGAAATTAACATTACAATTAATTTACGACTCCTAATTGTCTACAACTTGGAACCCAATAATTGACTATAAAGTTGCGTGTTAAGGCGATATCTACTCCAATAGCTACTCTTTTTTTTTTTTTTTTTTGGAAAAGTATATTTCCATAGCTACTGCAGTGGTTACATATTGTACTTGACTTTTATATACCTTTGTTTTTTTTTTCCTTACTTAACTATATATTTGATTATTTGCAAAAAAAAAAACTGAGTCTTAACTTTAAGATCCTCACCACCTCATCCCTAAGGTTAGTACATAATTTAAATTACAAAACATGACTCAACTAAGCTTTGGCCAAAATATGCACAAGTTAACGTTATATAATATTTGTTGACTATGGAATTCAAATTGTGAGCAAGGCTCTGTCCCAGTAATTCGAATCTGGCATAACAATGATGTCAATTTATAGTAATGAATTATTGTCGAGTTAGAGTGTATTTGAATTGAGTCAAATGTAAAATTTTCACTTTTTTTATGAATATAAACTTTTTACTTGTGCGATCTACATTTTTTCTTAAAAAAAAGTCATTTTTATACAATTTGAGAGATTTTGTTCTAAAGTAAAATCAAATTAGAGTCAATCTGTAGATGTTAAGATTAAAATTTGTATATGGTTTTCATTTAATATTTTATTTCTACGCAGTTTTTGTTTTAAAAGAGTTTTATTTCTAATTGGTTGTTGTTAATATACATTAATAAATATAAATACCACACTTAAAAGTAATTAAATAAACTTTATTGTTATGTTGTATATATAAATTTGGTTCAAATTAAAACATAAGTCATCGTGGTTCATTGGTTAGAGTGTTAATGTTTGTAATGAGAAGTCAAGTGTTCGAATCCAATCAAACGCAAGTATTAAATTTGAGATAATGGGTGACTATGGATAATGCTCAAGGGTCTCTCTTGTTATATATTTATTTCTTTTTAAATAAAATATTTTTTATTTTATTTTATTTTTATTTAAAAACATTAAATTATTTTCGCGGCCTTATCAAAAAGTGCCGCAAAATATGCCATATTTTCAATGTGTTTGTGGCATTTAAAAAGTGCCACAAGTTGTGCCGACAATTTATTTATAGCACTTCATTAGTGGCATGGAAAAAACGACACCACTTTTGGGGGCACTTTCAAAAAGTGCTGCACAAGTGCCACAAAAGTAATTTTGTGGCTATTAAACAACTTTTCGTGGCATTTATTCAGTGCCACCAAAAGCTAAATATGCCATAGTGTTTTATTAAAGAAAAACTAATAATCCTTAATTAAACATGGATCCTTAGAGAAAATTGAGTTCAAAATAAGATCATCATTTAAACCGTTAAAATCCAAATACAAATTCATCCATTTAAGATGAAACTATCCAAAATTTGATAATCATAAGAGAAGTGGACAGATACAAATAATAATGCTGATCGATTTCACATTTCTTTCACTCACTATTCTTTGATTATCCAACACTTATAAAAGTATAGATTCATAATATTATATGAGAGAGACGTGAGACCGGCAAAACATCCTCTGTCCCTCGTTGGTGTATGTCTTCGTGTCCCCAACCAGTCACAATTCACCATGTGTATATATAATTGAAACAAATATTTATATAGTAAATTCTGATTGATTAGGGACACGGGGACATACACGGATGGGGATAGAGAATTTTCACCCAGACCGTGAGACCGGTATCATTAGTATATGATCTCCAAAATTTCCAAATTTCCATAATTACCCTCTTCGACGATCATGGTTGACACCCCAACCTCGAATGCCACATTGAAGTTCCGCCGCCGCAATGAAGAATTGGACTGCCTGCCGCGGCGTTAACATCTCCACCACATCTTCAATTGTCTTCAATCGGAGATGATCTGCCTTTTCCACTATCCTCCTCAAAATTTCCATCTTCTCCTCCAAATTGCTACAATCTTCAAGAAGCTCACTTGCACCATCCTGTTACACATACATATCTCAACAAAAAACAAAATCAATCTTCAATTCCAAATAAAAGAAAAACAAAATTCAAAGTTAAGTTTTTTTTTTTTAAATTATAGCCAATGCAAAAAAAAAAAAAAATCATGAAGTATATATATAAAAAAATTATATTTCTAATTATTTGACACTTTAAATTATTTTTCACTTTAAGAAATTTAGAAACTGATAAACTTTGATGGTCTCCTTTTTTATTTTTTGTCTCTGTTCTTTATAGAGTTAATCAAATACCAATCCAATATATGTTTAGCACACTGCAATTATTAGCCCAATGTCTTAGTAAATAATTTGCAGTGTTAAAAATTGACTTAGACTAAATCAATCTATCAAAAAGTACTGTCCAAACCAAATTATATAATGAGTAAATATACACACGAATTAGTCGACATGTTATCTTTAACACACTTTTTCACAGTCGGAGCTGGATATAAGGACCGCAAACAACAATTAGAGCCCAATATCGAACTAAATACTGTCCAAACCATATAAGGAGCAAATATTCAAATAAACTAGTCATCATGGGATCTTTAAAACACCCTTCACGATCAGGGTTGGACATCGAGACCGTAAATAACAATAAGAACAAAATATCGAACTATATAGCTCTATACCATGCTAAAAATATATTTGAGTCTAACTCAATACCTTAAAAGATACTTCAAGAAAGAAAGAATTGTCCGAATAATATAACGAATAAATATGCATACAAACTAGTCAATATTGAATCTTTAACCCCCAGTGTTAATTTGAAAATTTTATACTTATATTCACACAATCAACCAATTTTCTTAATTTTATGTGCACTATTCTAACGTGTGACATTTAAATTTAAAGTGGGAAAATAATGATTTTTAATATAAGAGAGAAATTAATGAGAAGATAATAGTGAATGCCTGCCATTGACACAATTCCTCAGTGATAGCGTTCTCTTGGCGGACGGTCTCACACTGAAGCTCACTGACTCGGCGGAATTGGCCAGGTAACAGATCACCAAGGTCACCGTTACGGATTCCACGTAGGATATCAATAATTTGGGATTCAAATCGGATACTAGCTTCTGTATAAATAAGGTGGAAAGCCGTGGTGGGGCGCCACCCGGCTATCCAGTGGAGGGACCGTTCAAGGGTGGTTGACCACGGCGCCGCAAACACGGAAAGAACATCTTGTTTAATAGTGAGTGATTTGACTCGGTAGTACTCGGTGTAGTGTGACATCGCCTTTTGAACGAGTTGACTCAGCTGCTCGTTTTGTTCTTCGTTGGCTGGCGGCCGCCGTGGAGCTTGGTTGAGCTGGCGGAGAAGGTGCTGGAGCTGCTCGAACCATTCGTCATAAAAGCATTCAAAGGTCATTTTTTTGTTTTCTTGTGGTTACGAAAGGAGGAGTTGTGAGGGAGAGGAGGGCAGGGGTTTCTTTATGAAGGGGTTTGGGTACGGTTCGGCGCATTCCAAATTTAATGCGGAATATGTGTTTATTTTTTATGTACAACAGTTAAAAAAATTAACATCATTTTCATAATAGACTTCACAGCTCTCTCACATGAATTGTGGCGGGATCTATTTTGCAGATAGACTCCAATTCAACTCATGTGAGAGAGTTATATGATAAATTTCAAAAAGTCGAATTCATGCCGAAGTGTGCATGATGACAGTGAAGGAGCAAGCCGTTTATAGTGTGAAATTATCCCACGAGGATCAGGACGAGATGACCAAAGACCTTTAATTGGAACTGGGGGAAAATTGGGGCTAGCTTGACCAATCATTCTAACATTTTTCTAAGAGCTTACCTGACAATTAAGGTTTCTGAGTGAAGGAAGATCTTGGGCGATTGTGAGGGGTAAAATTTAATTTTAGGATAATACTGATTAGACTAGTCCCATAATTTTTTATATAAATTGGGTGGGCCTACTTGAATATGTGGATTCCACTCAATTCATGTGAGGAAATTGTATAGCCAATCTCACAAGTACGGTTTTATAGTTGAGTCCTATAGTTGAGTGACCGCGAAGGGGAGGGGAAGGTGGGCGGGTATTGGTTCATTGATCATAATCTTATGTTCTACTCATACTATATAATGTCGACTGATAGTGTAATTAGAATCAAAGAATTTAGAGATATAAACTTTAACTTATTGAGTTTGAATTTGTTAAAAACTTTTAACTTATTGAATTTGAAATTGTTAAAAACTTTTCAAATTTGAAGAACTTGACTCGTTGCACTTTTAGAAGGGTTCGATCTCAATTTGAAAAAAATTCAACTTAGAGTCGTGATTATTTCGTGCAAAGTAGGGACGAAGTTATGAATTTGGTGTTGGGAGCAAAAACTGAACAAGTATGCCGAACTATATATAAAAACTGCAAAAAAAAATGTTGGGGGAGGGGGGAGAGGCGAATTTAATGAAATATTCCGAACTACATATAAAATTTACTATATCTAGTAGTATTTTTAGAAATCTCGAGGGGCGACTGCCACCCTCCGCCCCCTCTGTCTTCGTCCCTGGCGCAAAGGCATAAATAGCGACTGTACTAGGTTGTACATTAAGAGATTCAGAGTAATCCAGTCTTTATAGGTTCGATAATTTTATTTTATTTGTTTGTAGAAAATATATTAGATCATTTTTGGATGTTATCATGTCAAGATTTATATTCGGAAGTTAACGAGAGTTCACTTTAATTACATTCTCGTTTATTGTCTTATAAATAAAAAATTGCAATGCATTAAATTTTTCTTGAGGATTCCACTATTTCTCTTATGTTATAACACTTTTTTAATTAAAAATTAACAAATGAACGGAACAAAGAACTAGGATAAACCGTTCTTATTGTTTTCTCTCAAATTCATTCTTTTTGTTTTTGTTTTGTTTATATATATTTTTGTTGTCTGGTCAGCACAGATTTCAAGAAGGAACAGTAAAATAAAATTAACTTTTTGCAGAAATTGAAGAGTAAAATGTCCAACAGAAACTTGTTCCAAGCACCCCTTTTTCTTGTCTTCTCTTTTTTCTACCTTCTGAAGCATCTTGTATATGGAGCAAGGCTCTATGAAGATAGGATAGATTGGCTATACTAACTCCAAAAAATCTCGAATATGGCTAACAATGTGGTCTATTAGGAATATACCTTCATCAGCTTGATGAACTCGGTTGACTAGAGATTGACAGTCGCTCTCAATGAGACACATTTGATACCCTCTAGCCTTCTCAAATCTAATACCTTAAAGTAATGTCAGTGCTTCAGCATGCTCAGGGATCGACGAGCTAACAAAAGAATTTGGCAAAATTGGCCAAAAAACCTCCCTCATGATTGCACACAATAGCTCTAAAACCACCATTGTAGTTATTCCACGAGCCATCAACATTAAACTCAAAAAACTGAGAGCGGGAAGCTTCCCTTTTCAACTAGTGACCTTGGATCGGTAGAAGCTCGTGCCGACCTCTTTGTGACCATAAATAAACAACTTTGTCTTACCCTTAAGCATATATTTTATATGATCATAATTTGACAGAGTTTGTATATCATTGTCTCTCCCAACAGAGGAAGGAAAAACATGATTGAACTCCGAAGCACAAAAGAAAAGCAGTGTTCCAATATGAAAATTAGTTAAAGAATCCTGCTCCTCAACTAACGGATAAGAGAGGATAATCCGGCTATACAAATAAGAAAGAGGAAAATGGAGAGTTAGTCCCCTTGCCGAATATCCCTAGATGGCTTAAAGGATCTTGTGAGAATTTCCTTAAGCAATATATAATAGTTCACCGTTCTAAGGCACTTTATACAAGAGAAAGAAACTTCGGCGCGAAATTCATGCATGCCATTACTGTCTCCAAGTAGTTCCATTCGACCTTGTAAAAAACTCTACTCATATCTAAGCTTAAGAGCTAAGTCGTGCAATCCATTTGGTCGAATCGTTTGTAGGCTATGAAAAACCCCAAAAGCCATTATTGCATTTTTAGTAATGAGCCCATTTTTCAAAAAAAAAGCGCTATGGGTCTCATCAATAATAAAATTCATGACAAATTTCCAACGGTTTGTGAGTAGTTTGGAGAGGAGCTTATAAATTACGTTAAATAAGCGATGGGCCTACACTGCATAATAGAAATGAGCTTCTTAAATTTTTTGAATCAAAACTATATGAGTAGAATTAATTGCTGACGTATCAACTCCATCGTTCAATACTTCGAGAATCAAATTAGAGACCGAGTTATCCAAAATGTGCCAGGGATTTTGAAGGAAAAAACATGCATATCATCGGGGCCAGTGGCCTTATGAGGATACATTTGCTTAAGTGCTTTGACAATTTTAGCCCTTGTGAAAGGTTGTTCTAGAATCTAAATTTCCCTGGTCATCAAGCGATTAGTGATCAAATTAGGAGGGAGAAATCAACGACCACCTCTTCGATATCTTTTCATTTCGTTGAGATGCTTTATTAAGGAAATAAAGGTGTTCCGGTCACCCCCACCAATAACCAGGTTTTCCTACTACGAGCTTTTCAATATTCTTCTCTCATGTCTCGGTAAAATATGAGTGTCAAAATAGTCTCCCCTGTCAAAATCTTTTTGAAGGTTATCATTACCGGGTCATCATTAATTGCCTATAAAAGACGGAAATAATAGCATAAATAAATACAAGTCAATCAATACAACACAAAATTTGCTCTTCATAATCTCTCAATTCCTTCCTTAGGATGAAAGGCACCAATGGAAAATCCAATCTCACTTAGTTATTCAATTATGAGATCACATTCCCGTTAGTTAGAAAAATTCCAGTCTTATTTAGGGGGAAATCCCTCATTGTTTGTGATACCCGGGACTTTTAGAAAAATAATTTTGCATGTCTTGTTTTAATTTTTGGTCATGTTTGTAAGTTGAGGGACTTAAGTGTGGATCTTGAGAACTTTAGGGGCTAGACAGTATGGGAGTTGAAGAGTTTAGGAAGGGAGTTATGGCTGGGAAATTTGAAAAGGAAAGAAAAAGGAAAGTAACGGTTGTGTAAGAGAGAGAAGAAAGAGTGCAGTTTTCTGAGTACTGGAGGTTTTCTGAACAATTACCATAGCTATAGAGATCAGAATTGAGTGATTCCAATTGAGTTTCGAAGCCAACTGACGAGAATACGCTTAGGATTCAACGGAGTAGAGTTTCGAGTTCTCGAGTGAGAGGAATCGCAGAAACGGTGGGCTAATTTCTGCAAGATTTTGGTGACTTGGTGATTTGGTGATTTTTGGAGTTTTGCATAAGTTGAACAAGTAAGGATCCGCCTCTCTTGAATTTCAGTCCATAAAACATCCCGAATTCCTATTTTTTCAGAACTTATTGAATTGTTTTGCATCGGTTTTCATTCATGTTTTCATTGCATTCAAATGGATGAAGTATTGATGTAAATTGTTTAATTGTGATTGTGGTTTAATTGATGTCTTGTTGAGTTTGTGTGTGTTTGTTCTTGTTATTTGTATTTTTGAAGTCCTTATGTGTTTGATTCCCAATTAGTGCTCTGACCTGTTGATAATCATAGTCTAGGACATTGTCGAACATAATCAGTTAAAGTCCCCGGGAGCACTATCAATAAGTTTGTAATCAGACTCGATTACTAATGAGAATAATAAGTAGGACTGTTAACAGCCGCTGTGGAGTTCACAATGGTGAGCGATGACATAACAAGACATGTCCCAAAAATATCAAGCACCGTCGTTCGGAGGGTAATAGTATCCGGATCCATGTTAAGATCACTCAGGCCTTCTTAACGGGTAATAGTAATTAAGGGTTGTTAATACAGACTTAAGATTATTACCAGACTTTGAGCTCAATTGTGTGATGGTTATGTGTTTTGATTTCTTAGATTATATCCGTTAGTTTGACACTAAATTTTCGTTTGAAGTGCATGGGTAGTCATGGTGCTCGTAGCACAAATTTCCAATTCGTTTGTGTTAGATTGTTGGATATAGTTTGAGTATGATAGTTGTTTGTTTTGTACATGTTCTTATATATGTTTTGGAGTTGATAGGATGAATTTTCTGGGTTTAAAAGAGGTTGGCGGTTGATCCTTGCGGACGATTCATTCGTCCGCAATTTGAGGCACTGTCTTGTGGACGATACTTCTTCGTCCGTAGACTGTGTTTGGATTGTTTTCTGTTTTGTTTCTTTTTCAGTTCCGTTTCTGTTTTCGCTACTTTATGTATTATTTTATATACACTTTCTAGTTAACTTAGTTTTAATACATTTCAAATGCTTTGGGATTCGGAAAAATATTTTTGAGTCTATTTGATACTTCATCACAAGGGTGATCAATGCTTACTAGGGCTTTTAGCTCACCCTTCTTTGTTGACTGTTTTTGCAGATGAGTTTGTGGATGGAGCCATAGATGAAACCTATGAGGAGGAATACTTTGATGATGATGTCTGATATAGTTATCCTTGTAATAGCGAGCTAGTGAATTTTTTACTGTTTAGTATTCCCCTTTTGAACTAGTAATTTCCCTTAATGATGTAATCAAACTTACGGTTTATATTTCCCTTTAAGTAATAAAGAACTGTTGAAGTTTCATTTTAGTCGATTGGGTTCGGTGTTTCATAGACTTGGAACACTTCCATGTCATCACTTGGAGACGGGGTGTGACATTGTTACTGCTATTATCAATAAAATCTTGGATTCATCCAAACATACAGTTAGACCTCTATTCCTAAATAACTTTCTTAAATCATTGGAGTCCTCATCAGGCAGATCAAGAACGCGCATTTTTTAATTTTCCTTAATTTAAACTTCTTCTTCTTCTTCTTTTATTTGTTATAAAAGTGAGTATACACTCAGACTCTATTAGTTCAATTTAAATTACAAATAAATGACACATGAGGCATTTACCGAATTATTTTGAGGAACAAACAAAAATTATAATAGAAAAAAAAAACGTTCACTATCTCTTCTTTTTTAATTATGCTAAATTACCTAAAAGACATAAACTATGAAAATGGATGGAGTATCACCAAGGACGAAGACCGAGGGGCGAGGGTGGCGACTGTCCTCAAGAATTTTAAATTTGCACTATTTTCCCTTATAAAATTTTATAAATTTGAAATCATTACTAAGAAAATTATCCTTCACCCCCTCAAATATTTTTTTAAAAATTTAACTTTCGCCTCCAACCAAAACTTTTTGACTTCGTCCCTAACTATCATATATTACATCATCACGGATTGAGTACCAAACTTCCCCTAACCACACTTCCATCATAGCCAGAAACAGAACAGCCAAGCTTCGCAAGCTTTATGGGTGGGTGCATTCATATCCGCCTAACTTGCAAAATTATTCGATTAATAAAATGAGAAACCAGCATAATGGAAAAGTTTAATATCAATGGTAGTTGGTTGAGAATAAGCTTAAATATTGGGTTTGTTTTCTTCGTGAGAAAAAGTTTAATTTTATTTAGGCTTTTGTGAGGAATGATTTTTGAAGAAAAATGTAAAGTATTTTTTTTTATGGAGCAAAAATATAGAGTCGAGAAGTCGAAAAATTAAAAAGAATATAGAGATTAATCCAAGTAGAAGGTAAATGGTCTAAGAAACTTGTCTCACTAGGGACTACTATCTCTTCCTAAGCAGAATGTTTAAGTTCGATATTTACTGTCAAGGAGGCCATAGCCCAGTGGGGCAAGCCTCTACTCGTGACCAAGAGGTCTCGAGTTCGACACCCTCCCCTACGTGGGGTAATAAAAATTCTTCTCCTCTAGTGACGGAGAATTTAAGGTTGCTGATAAAAAATAAAAAATAAAAGTTCGATATTTACTGATAGCGCTGAAAAATCTTGTGAAAATAATTTCATTGTCATACACCACCTAAATGGTAACATCTAATAAATTTTTTTTTGAAAACGCTAGCATCCAAGATCAACTATTTAGCTGAAAGAGGTTTATGAGATCGACGCTAAGTTAAACCCGTAAAATCTCCATCCCCTACTTAAAAAAGATCAACCATTTAAAATCTTTTTTCCCTGGTATATGAACTATTTAGAATAATTCACTTAGCAAAAAAAAAAAAAAAAAAAGGAAAAATATGGGTAAATGGTGTATTTAGTCTTGAAACAATTTTCGCTTGGCAAATTTGGTCCCTAAAGATTGTTTGCAGCTTTTTAGATCCTCAAACAATTTTTGCTTGGCAAGGTTGGTCCTAAATTGCATCTTTTTAGGTCCTTTTGTATTTGTTAGTCAAGTGTACATGAGTATAATAGGAATTTCACATATTTTTTAGATAACTAATATCATTTGTACTCAATTGTAAATACAATGAAATATAAATACCTAATTATAAAACTAAAAAATAAAACCATCATCCAATTCCGGCCGGATTTGGGAGGAGCAGCAGAGGGAGGAGGGAGGAGGGAGGAGGGAGAAGGGATGAGGGAGAATGAGGGAGGAGGCGGCTGGAGGGAGAAGAAGGGAGGAGGGAGGAGGGGGCTGGAGGGAGGAGGAAGAAGGAAGAAGGAGGAGGAGGCTGGAGGGAGGAGGAGGGAGGCGGCTGGAAGGAGGAGGGAGGGATGAGGCGGGAAGAGGGAGGAGGGAGAAGAGGAGGCGGCGGCTGGAAGAAGGGGGGAGGAGGCGGCTGGAGGGAGGAGGAAGAATGGGGGAGGCGGCTGGAAGGAGGAAGGAGAGGAGGTGGCGGCTGGAGGGAGGAGGGGGGAGGGAGGAGGAGGAGGAGAAATTTTTTAATTTTGCAATTAGGTATTTAATTTTAATTATCTTTACAATTAAGTCCATATGATATTAATTATCTAAAAAAATGTGAAGTTCCAATTTTGCCCACATCACTTGTTGACTAACATTCAATATTTCAAAAAAAAGTCAAAAGGATCAATTCCTGACCCATAACTTGATAGAGGATCTAAAAAGCTGCAAACAATCTTTAGGGACCTACTTTGCTAAGCGAAAATTGTTTCAGAACTAAATACACCATTTGTCCGAAAAATATTTAGAATCATTGTTGCCGTACAAAACAGATATCCTAAATTTTAGGATGAATAAATAAGCTTATATGTTCATGGAATATCAATTCTCAATCAAACTTGTGAGGTCACGTGAGATTACATATTTCATTTACTAAGGTAAATTGGCTTACTGGGTTCTAAAATAATTTATATTTTAGACGCTGGGTCTAAAAATTATATTTTCATATGTTTCTATCGTAAAATAATTTATATTTTGTGCACACAATTCTTCCGTTAACAAAATCAATAGTCAACTGTTAGTTTAAATTTTAAAGCAGTCAACATTCCAATTTGAAAGGACAAATTTGAAAATTCCTAATAAAACCCACACTCTTCCCATTCCTCAATTAATGACTAAATAGTTATTATTAATGGTTAATTGAGTAATAACTTAAGATATGACTGAAATAATAATAATAAAAATACATTAATTTCTTAATTTCTTTAACGTAAACAATTTAAAATGTCCAAAAAAAATTGAAATGTTCCAAAAAATTTGAGACGGAGATAGTATTGTTTTGTTCCCAACGTGGGAATGGAGTGAAATGGATTTTTTTATTGTGCATATTGGACTAATTGATTTGTGTTTTTTTCCTAAAATTAGGAAATTGATTTTTATGGGGAAAACCCAAGTCTCGCAGTGTTTGAGAACTGCATAGAAGATGATGCTAATCATCCCCTCCCATTTTCTCAGTCAAATTTGCAGTTTCTTGGGGGCAAATAACCGTTTGTATCTGTTTTTGTATCCAACCAATCATAATTTACCATTAATATATATAATTAAAAAAAATGATCACATAGTGAATTTTTATTGATTAGGCAAAAAAATAAATATATAAACGTGTACATACGCAATTAGGAAAATAAATGAATACGTCAACATAATTACTAGCTTTAAAAAAAGTGGAAAAGAAAATGCTTTCCGCCGTTGAGTTAATGCTGGTTCAATGGATTTTCATAATCTAAAATGCTCATGCGTAGAGGATAAAGAGAGATAGGGACTATGTTTAATATAAAAAAAATTATTTTATTTACATATAAGGTAAAAGGATTTGGGCATAAAAAAATTGAATTTTTAGGTGTTGAGGTTAGTTGTTATGGAGTATCATTTAGTGTATCAAATATACTCAAGAATACAGATGTACAACATATATTATATATATTTAGTAGAATAAAAAATATCTTGAATTGTTTACATTGTACTCCTTCCGTGACAAATTATCTGTCCACTTTAACAAATACACGAATATTAGGATTTTAATGATTTTGATGGTAGAATATAAGGAAAAGTCTAAGGTACCCTTCATTAATATGATTAATCTCATTTAATATTTATGTATTTTTCTCTCCTTCCTCTCACATAACATCCAACTATCTCTTAAATATGTGTTGAAAAGTGATAATTTTACTTAATAAGAGTATTCAATGAAGAGTTGGAAGAAGGGTAAAATTGGAAAAATATCATCAATACATACTTTATTTAGAAAGTGAACAGTTAATTTGAGACAAATAAAAAAGAAAATGTGGAGAGTTAATTTAGGACGGAAAGAGTAAATGCATATATTTAGGGGAGAAAATAATTTGAGACAGAAAGAGTATATATTTAGGACGGAAAGAGTATATATTTAGGACAGTAAGAGTATATACTCATATATGCATATATGCATATATGAGTATATACAGTTAATTTGAGACAAATAAAAAAGAAAATGTAGACAGTTAATTTAGGACGGAAAGAGTATATGCATATATTTAGGGGAGAAAATAAGTTGAGTCAACTTGGGGTTAGTTTATAATTATATTCAGTATTTTGCTCGATGAAGTTAGCTTATGAGCCAAATGAACAAATAAATAAACTGGTATATATTTTACACTAATTTACCTTGTGAACGGGGATCAATATGAAAAAACGTACACGAATAATATATAGAAAAGTCCTTTATGGGGGAAAAAATGCGACAAATTTTGAATTCTTTTATACGAGAAGTCATAAAGATTCATCACAATTTACAAATTTTTTGTTAATAGGACTTTCATTTGCTTGTTTTGGTTTTAGTTCGTATTATTGTTAAGAATATTATTATTCTTTTGGTATTAATTTTGCGCGTATTATCACTGTTCTAGGGATATCGAACTAATATTATACGTTATGGGGAATTTTAATTAAAAATAAGTTGGATTGAGCAGCTAGGGAGTTGTGTATAATCTAATTCTAAACTAAAAAATTTAGTTCGTATAAAATATGAACTGAACTATAAGCGGATCAAAATTTAAAGAAGTCAAGTTTGAACTAGTCTTAACAAAGTTCAATTCCAACCCTACATACCCTAATAGTATAATGCATTGTTCTTTATTATTTAGTTCACTTAGTACAAGATACGGTGTACAACCGACTCCAACTATTGGAAATCCAACTGGCATGGATCCAGTAAAAGGAAGGGTGGAGGGAAGAGGGGGTTGGGGCCAACTCAATCGTATGACCGTCCTTGTGGGACTGGCCACACAGTTCTTTCATATGAATTGAGCGAAACCCACGTCTTCATGTAGGCCCCGCCCAATTAATGTGAGGGGTTGTGAGGCCAGTAGCATAAGAGCGATCATATGATTGAATTTTCCGGGGTGGGTGGGGGAGTAGGGATTGATTGGTTTGTTGTTTTGCCCCAGTGATGCATTAAAATATGAAGTTGCATTGTGGCAGCAAGAAGATCAACGTACTGAAGTGGTGTGAGGAAGCGCATTAGCTCTTTTAGTATACTCAATCTTAGCTTATCAGCTTCTACTAGAATGTCCGCCAGAGCAAGCGATTGAGCATTCAGGGCTCCTTCGATATCCTCGTTCAGCTCACGTATCTGGCTCCAGTTTTTGGTTATAAGTGCAAGTGGATCATCACCTATGTTCTCCTGCATAATTAAATTCAGAATATCAAAACGTTTTCCAATCAGTAATGCGCTTAGCCACGGGTATTCAAATCACACATATATATATCGGGAAGCTAATATGGTTGCAGATAATTTAGCGAATTTGGGATGTGATTCGAAAGATACTTTGTATTTTTATAACTTTGATTCACTTCCTCTTGAATTGCGAGGCCTCATAAACTTAAACCGTCAAGGACTCCCTAACATAAGGACCCTTTGATACGGCATCATTTGTAATCTGGGCATTCCCTTTCATCAATAAAATAACTGATTCTTAAAAATTCAGAATATCGAGAACATATGGTACATTAACAATATGGATTCTAATAAATATTGCAAGAACAATGTTCATATCTTCTGTCTCGATTTGTGTGTCATGTTACTCACAAGATGCCATATGCTGGTTTTCTTTTAAGTAACTTAGCATCTTAAGGTCGAAAGTGAGACACTTATCATTTATATACACAGCGCGCAAATGCATGATAAGGTATTGAGAGTACATGCCTCCATTGAAAAAATTGAAAAATCCTAGTAGTATATACAAATCTTTTATGGACATGTAATGGGTCTAATGACCTCACTTCAAGTTTTCAGTGCACCCAAGTTCTAACAAAAACGAAATAACCTCCTAATTTATTTTTTTTGTTTCTTCTTAATTTCTCATATTCCGTATTTGTATATATTCATTATTAACTTATCAATTCATTTATTGTTATTATTCTCAAAAAACTAAAAAGAAAAGAATCATCTGCAGTGTTAGCAATTTCATTTCTCTCTCAACAAAAATATTTTATAATACTACAAATCGTATATAATTTTTCAGTCGTGTTGCATGATGTTTTTTTTGTATGTCAAAAACTATTAACGCGATATTTTAAAATATAATATATACTTTATCGATAAGTGAACTCTTTTGACCAAATGTCCTGAAATTACTGAAATGTTTCTACTTGGATTGGACGTTTCCTTTTCGATATATTTTCATTTTATGAGGTTTCTATCAAGTTCGAGTTATTTTAGAGAAAATGTGCGTTCAGAGTTGACTTTTAGTAAAAAAAATCAGTAAAGCGAGTACAATCTTTTACGACGTTCTAAATAAAATATACCTGAAAACTTGCCATCCTGATAGAAAGATTATCTTCCTCTTTAACAGCATTGCAATGCAATGTGTTAATTGAATTGAGCTGATGTGCAGAGAGGTCTCCTAAGTAACGCTTGTAATTTTCGTCTTCACGGTATTGATATTCGACTGGCTGTGATTCATCTACCAAGTTGTCCTTGCTTTCTCCATCAATAGAACTGGAATCTTCTTTTTCATATCCAGAAAGAGAAAAGAGGAGGTGAATCGGGAGCGAAGGCCGGTAGCCACCAATCCAGAGGAAGGCATTCTCAAAGGAGGTGCACCAAGATGGAGATAGAATAGCAGGTGAATCCAGTTGGGCTAATAAAGCTTTGAAATCAATGTGTTCTTCAAAGTGTTTGATAACTTTCTCAGCAAGAAAGTAGAGTTCTTCATTATTAGGGTTTCTTGTGAGTGCTTGAAGAAGCTCTTCCAAGTCTTCTTCCTCTTGTTTCATCCAATCTGGAAAATAGCTTAGTAATTTTCTGTCTTTTAAAGTCTCCATTTTTTTTTTGGTGTTTTGGGGTTGAGGAGGTGGAAATGAAATGTATAGTGAAATTTTTACCTTTTATTTCTATTTTTTATAGTGCATGAAACAAGAATGAAAGTAGAGGATATGTGGATAATGAAAGGTGTCATAAATGGACTGGAGATGGAAATGTGTATGTTGTGATAGAAATGTGGACATATGAGGAAGTACATAATGAAAAATGAGATCATTCGAGAGAATGTAAAAGTTACACCTATTTAAAACAAGTGAAAAAAGATTGAATTAATTTTAACATGTAAAAAGACGATCGAGCAACGCTCTTATTAGAAGATCTGAAGCATGGGGGATAATGAGTCGCTAAGAGGTAGATGGAGGTTAAGGAAAAATTTGATGGAAGTGATAAATTGTCTAACTTCTCTAATGCCATTTTAGCTTTAATTTGAAAGGCATGATTCTGTAGCAAACACAATGTTATAGGTGACAATTTTTTTTTGTGGTATTCTGTGAGAAATCACTTTATACATTTATTTTCAAATGTTATGTTAGTCTACAATTCATCTGTTTCAGTGGTATTATGGGAGCATTCACTTTGTCTATTTGTTGTCAAAGATTATGTCGGTCTCTTATCTATTTCCCCCCATACCCCCAATTATTAAGAACTAAATAAGTTATAATATTATTGTTATATTGTCGATCACATGTAATTTTTCCTTTGATTCATGTAGCTGGCTAATTATTTAGGACAAAGACTTCATTGTTATTATTGTTGTAATAATGTGGGGATTGAGATATAATTTGAATCAAAGCTTAATTCCTTGTACACAAAAAAGTGTGATACTCACGCTCCAGGACCCCCACCACCCGATCCGACACAAAGCCTAATTCCTAGTCTTAGGTTCTACTCTCTCCGTCCCAAATTATCTGTCCACTTTGACAAATGCACGGGTATTAAGGATTTGGTGATTTTAATGGTAAAATATAAGTAAAAGTTTAAAACACCCCTCATTAATTTTATTAATCTCATTTAAAATTTATGTCTTTCTCTCTCATTCCTCTCACACAACATCCAACTAGCTCTTAAATATTTGTTGGATAGTGATCATTTTAATTAAATAAGAGCATTCAATGCGGAGTTGGAAGAAGGGTAAAATTGGAAAATTTGTCATTAATACATACTTTATTTAGAAAGTGAACAGTTAATTTGGGACAAATAAAAAAGGAAACGTGGACAGTTAATTTAGGACGGAGGGAGTACAAGACATAGACAATTCCTTTTCTGGCTTAAAGACAATTTTCTTTCCCTAGAATTCCATGAAAATTATCAATGGCCAGAGATAAAAAGTTTCAGAGGTTTAGCATTTTTATAGTCCTTGTACAGTAACCAAGTTTAGAAAGCAGATTTTTCAGACAGGCTCATCACATAGGGATGAGAATGATACTTCCTCCGTTACACGATATAAGTCGTTTAAGAGATATATCGTAAGTTAAAAAAACAAAAAATAATGTGATTTTTAATTAAAATATCAATATTATTCTTTTAAATAAAATTAGTAGTATATATATCCTACGTAAAAGATTTTAATATTAATATTTTAACTAATAAAGTACCTTAATTTTTACTATACTTCATAAACAGATTATAATATGAAATGGAGATAGTAGTAAAAAAAAAAGTTTTTGAGAGGTGACAGGAACATATATTTCGGTTACTAGTGGCGGAGCCAATCAGAAACGACGAATTTTTTATAGAATTTTTTTTTTATGATATTTTCGTATAACATTGTATTTCGCCTAAAAATTTTAAGTACAAAATTCGTCCCTAATAATAAATTTCTGGCTTCGCCACTGTAACTTGGCTGCTGCAACTCCAGAATTGAATATAATCAGTAGCTGATTATTTATCAAACTTATCCAATCAATATCACGTGAGAGGGTTATTCCAACATATATCAAATCAAGATAAATGTTTGGAAAGAGTAGTCTGGATTCTATGTGGAATAATTTTTTTTTATTTAGATACGGAATACATTAGAACAGGTGTTTTGAGACTCAGGACATGTGTTTATATATTAAAAACACGATAGGTGTTTTAAGATTTAGAACAGGTGTCCGTATTGAATTAATCTTAATCGATAAAATTTTAATTTAATAGATGAGGAAAATTTTAGCACGTACAGAACTTACATGTTTCGCACTGAAACCGCTGCGTGGAAAGAGAGAAACTTATATTTGCAGGCAGTGTGAAAGGCCAGCCCAGACAGAGGTTGGATTGAGGACCTTAGGCTCCTGCCGTCAGACTTGAATCAGTTCCTATTCAAATTCCTAAGCATTTTTATTGAGTACCATCTATCATCTCCCTGCAAGTTAGTCTCGTACCAATAGATGTAATACATGTCCGCAAAAAAATTTAAATTACAGCACAGAGGAATAAAAGAGGAATAGTAATGTGCACATAAATTAAAATTAATTTTGAATCTGCCTTCTCTGATGTCTTTTGGCGTTAATTTGAGTGTATGATCCCGTAGTAAACGCGACTGTATAGGCACTACAACAAAAAAAGTCTATTGCGACGTTTGTCATATGTCGCAATAAGCTAAAAAAACGTCGGTATAGATCTATACCAACATTTATTACAAATGTCGCGTAAACGTCACATTTGCCTGTATCGTTATGGTTTTTTACGACATTTGTTACAAACGCCGGTACCTATCTATTACGACATTTGTTGCGTCATTTTAAAGTGTTTCAAAAGGTATTTTTTCCAACATTTGTAAATAATCGCAACAAATCGTGTATTCCGACGTTTGTAAATATTGTGAAGAAGTAATTTTTTCCGACATTTTTAAATAGTCGCAACAAAATATGATCCCGATATTCGTAAATTTTGAAACCAGGCTGGCCGAACTGAGCCAAGTCTAGTCGGAGCCCGACAAATCGAGCAGTTGAGTCTAATTATCTTTGAATAATCAGAGCTAGAACCTAGAGACAAGTCGAGCCGTCGAGTCTAGCTAGCTTTGAATAATATATAATAAACTTTCTTCACATTCAAAGATATGGGAATCGAACACGCGACCTCCTGCATGTATGTCGTGCAATTTGCCGCTGAGCTAAATGATCATTTGTTGTTTGTTTCTCATCCTATTATATTTATTATAATAGAATTTGGATTTTGAATTTTGTAACTTTTTGTTTCGATTTTTTATGAATCAAATTAAAATTAATACACTCTCATTAAATTTTAATAATTAAATGTTTTTAATTTTTCTTTAAAAAATATATTTCAGAAACATAATCTTTGTATTTGTGTTTGTTTGAAAATGTCACGAGATCTAACGACATAATATATTAATATCGTTATATTAGTCGCAAAAAGTAAAAATTTATAACATGTAATGTAAATGTCACGAACTAATATCAAATTGTCTGTAAGAATAAAAAATATTATAACTGTCTTTATGAAACGTCGTATAAAATCTAAATATAGCGACATTTACATGAAATGTCACATGATTTAATGTTATTGTATATAAATGTCGTTATATGAGTCGCAAAAAGTAACAATTTATAACTGCATTTAATGTACACGTCGCTAACTAACATCAAAATGTCGATTTTATCAACAATTATTATAACCGACGCTATAAAACGTCGTATAAAATTCAAACTTAGCGATGTTTGTCTGAAAAGTCACAAGATCTAACGATATAATATATAAATGTCGCTATATGAGTCACAAAAAGTTTTTTTTTTTTTTTTTTTTTTTTTTTGGGTAGTAAGAGGAAATGATTCCACAATAACATATTATTACAAATAGTCGTTTGTAGTCATAAAAGACGATCTCAAGCTCAAGTTTAACAATCAGATCTTCCAGCAGACAAAAAACAAATGGGACAATCTATTATTAATGGTACAATTTTAAGAATGAGATGATAAAGAAGTTTCCCATAACATGATTTATATGGTTGAAGCAGATAGGAAGATTAATTCCTCTGTGGATCGGTGAAGAAGCTGTTGAGGGCTGGCATGATTTCTGGCTTCTTACCTCGGACAAACTTTCTTACAGCATGCTCAGAATACTGTTTACCCTCTGCAAAGTTATCCAGCACTCCGGCTGTCCTATTTTGCTTGTTTACCCTGACTTCAGGGTTGAACAACAATTACTATAATTGACGCTATGAAACGTCGTATAAAATTCAAATATTGCAACGTTTGCAAAACGTGTTGCTTTAACTTACTCTTTTTGGTTTTAAGCGACGTTTGATAAAAGCGTTGGTACAAAAACGTTGCAAAAAGGTGTTTTTGTTGTAGTGAGGGAGACTACTGTTCCAGTGGTATTTTGTAAGTAGACACTTTGTGTATTCATTGTAAAATGTTAGACAAAATCTTTAATCCATCTGTTTCAGTGGTATTTTATGAGCAGTCACTTTATACATTTATTATCAAATGTTACATATATCTCATATCCATCATTTTCTCATACCCTCAATTATTGGGACTTAATGGGTTATTGTTGTTGTCGAAACTCACCGTGCATCCGTTGGTGTAAGACAAATTTATAGAATGATAATAAGTTAGTCTTAAAGTGTCAGTAGTGCAAAATATTTGCTGATGTTAATCTTTTAACAAAAAAAAAAAATGTTGAGACGATGAAGCAACGTCTCATGTGCCAAATACCTTGAAGAACACAAATCTATTTTAGGTAACAAAAAGCAAAAACAGGGTAATGCAGGAATATGAGAAAAACATTTAAATAAATTATTTTCACTTTTATTTTAGTTATTTATGTACCTAAATTATTTACTAGTTAACTCGCGATTTTAACAATATTGGCTAAACACTTAAATTGACAGAAATTCCCTCAAGGCTGACAAACATTTACTAAACATGTGTTCAAAAGTGGCAAACAATCACTAATTTTACAATAATTTGATAAAAAACAGTGATTAAAAAATAATTTAGAAACAGAAAAAACTAAAATAAAAAATTACTGACAAAAAGACAAAAGTAAAAATAGTTTATATAGAAATTTAGAGTTTTTCTCGCAGAAAAATTTGTTGATGTTAAATATTTTGAGAAATCCGCTATATATATATCAACTATTTTTGTTTTTCTCTAAATAACATAAATTTTAATTTAAAACCTTTATGAACAACAATTTTACGTGTAGGTTCTATTTGTCAAATTAGTGTTTCCAAACACTTTTTAGGCCAAAATTCACATGTGCACATCACATACTTCCGAAATGGGGTAAAATAGTCAGATTTTTTTTCTCTTTCTCTCCAAGCATTAAAAAGGCCAAAATTCCTTATTCTTCATCTTCCTCACTCATTTGCCTTAATTTCTTCACCTATTTAATGTCCAATTTTTTTTCATAATTGATCTTCCAATATATTGGTATATCTAATTAATTAACTATCTTAGACAATTTTGCGTACAGTTTAGGCCATTTCGGAGAAATTTAGGCTTCTCTTTATTTTACTTTTTGCAGAGAAATGGAATAATAACGGGAAAATAGTGAAAAGATTGAAAATGGGTCGGGTCAGTTCATAATTATGGGTTGGAGGGAGTGATATCAGGGGCGAAGACAGGGGCGGCCGCTCGAGATTTTTAAAAATACTACTATTTATCAAAATTTGATGTGTATTTTGGAAAATTTTATCAGTTTCTGTTGTGCACATGTGAATTTTGGCATGAAAAATGACCTGAAATACTAATTTGACAAACAGAAGTAATCAGCAGTAAAATTATGGTGTCATAAAAGATTTAAATTAAAGAGAAAATTATATATATATATATATATATATATATATATATATATATATATATATCGGATTTCTCTAAATATGTTTAATAAAAATTACCTCGGCACGGAAACAATGCAAATATACCTGGCTCATGTGCTTCGTATGTCAACTCAAAGAACAAAATCTGTACCAACACAAATGAGCTCAGCTAGTAAAGATTTGGCATTTCCTTACAAAGGTAAGTGTTCAATTTCCGCTGCCGACATGAGGACTGTATTGGTGGGTGATCTGTAAGTACCCTTGTAAGCAACCTATGATCCCTATGGCATGCCTAACCCGTGGTGGTGACCGGAGCCGAACCCACTCAAACTTAAAAAACCTGATTCAGACTAATAAGCCCTTACTTGCTTTTCTCATTGAAACTAAATTATGTAGTTCATAAATGAATAAAATTCGTTCTTCCCTTAGTTATTCGTTTGGTTTTATTGTTGGTCTGTGTCACTGGCGAAGGCACAGTGGGGCACGTGCCCCACCAGTTTTTTCCCAATTTTTTTTTTTTTTTATAGTTTTAGTTTTGTTTGTGTAATACCTTATCCCGTGAACATTTTTATGTAAACAAGTTTAAGTGTTTAAGAGACAATAATATTTATTTAATAAAAAAAATTACTATTAGAAAATGGTGAACAAAAGTGTGTATAACTCTAGGTAACCCCTTTAATGCTTCTTCAATGAAAATGAGGCAAATTTATGGGATTCAAGATTTAAGTTGAAAACTTTTTCTTGATGTAATTTTTTTTTAAATTTATGAAGTACTAATCAGTAGAGTGAAAAGACTATATTGTCCCCCTCCCAGTTGGTTCCTCAAGCAATAAAAGAACAGTTCTCTCGCACTAGCGGAGCCAAGGGGCCACTTTTTTTCGAATTATAGTTTTAGTTTTATTTTGTAACACCTCGTCCCGTGAACATTGTTTATTGTACTCATTTTGAATCACTTTACGATTTAAAATTAAATTATTTAATTCGTAAATTATAGGAATGACACCACTTATATCTTATTAATTTTGGTTAAAATTGTAACAAGTTTAAGAGTGTAAGAGACTATAATATTTCTTTAATAAATAAAATTTACTACTAGAAAAGGGTGAACAAAATGTGTATAACTCTAGTCTATAAGATTTCATCAAAAAAAAAAAAATTTGGTTCCGCCAATGTTTATATGCTTTTATGAATTTATTTTGTTAATGTTAATTGTGCCCCCAAAGAAAAAAATCCTGGCTCCGCCACTGGTCGGTGTGGTTTAGGCGGTGGTCTCGCCCTTTTTCGGTCTGATGATGTTATAAATGTTACCTTGTCTAGTTACTCTAGTGGGCATATTGATGCTAGAATTGGCAGTGAGCTCGGATTGGAAATTTACGGGTTTTTATGGCAACCCTTATCATGAACAAAGACATCATTCTTGGACTCTACTCCGCCGATTGCACTCTTTGTTTCAACTACCATGGTTATGTGCGGGCGATTTCAATGAAATTCTCTCTCCCGTTGAAAAGGAAGGTATGAATGAGCGTGATCCTAATCTCATTCGGGCTTTTCGAGATGTGTTTCAGATTGTGATCTTATGGATATTGGGTTCATGGGACCGCAGTTCACTTGGATGAATGGTCGTGGCTCGGCTTTGGTCCGCGAGACATTGGATTGGGCGCTTAGTAATGCGAGTTGGAGGAGTTTGTTCCCAACAGCCGTGGTAAAACATCTCGCCGCATCCCATTCGGACCACGTCTCAATCTTGGTGACTTCGGTTAAGTTCTCTAAAAAGAAATGGTATGCTTTGCCCCGCTTCGATCCGTTTTGGATACAAGACAGAGAGTGGTATGATATTATTGAATCTACTTGGCAGAAGCCATTCTTGAATGATGGACTTCGCCTCTATTCGGAAGTGATACGAGTAAGAGACAAGCTCAGGCAATGGGGATCCAAGAAATTTGGTTACTTGAGGAAAAAAAAGATAGCGGATAAACAAACAGAAATTGGCGCTTTATGGGATTCGTTCGATTCTCTGTGTCGTGGGATTTTCAGCTATGATTCGCAAAGCTCAGACATCAGCCATGATTCGTGGCTTGCTCTTTGGTCACTCTAGTCCTTGTCTAACACATTTATTATTTGCGGATGATTCGCAATTGTTTCTATAGGCAAATCATGGTAGCATCTCGGCTATTAAAAGGATCTTAAGTGATTATGAGATTTCTCGGGGTAGTCGATTAATTATGAGAAATCATCAATCTTCTTTAGCAAGGGCTTCGATACTCAAGATGCTGATGATTTATGTACTAATCTTGGTGTGCGATTGGGGCGAGGAGATGGAAAATACTTGGGCCTACCTTATTTAATCGGGTGAAATAAGCGCGAAGTCTTTGATTTTATTAAGTACTGTGTTTGGAAAAAACTTCAAGGTTGGAAGGAAAAATATTTATCCCCTGCAGGCAAGGAGATCCTCATTAAATCAGTTATTTAGGCCATACCGACATATATTATGCAAACTTTCCGCTTGACTCATTCAATTTTGAACGAGATTATGGTTATGATTCAGAAGTTTTGGTGGGGTAAGGCTGGCGGTATACACTGGCTATCGTGGGACAAACTATGTTTACCAAAGTATCGTGGTGGCCTTGGGCTTTGAGATTTGTCGAGTTTCAATCTCGCGCTCTTTGCGAAATAAGGATGGCGAATTCTCGGATTCTTAAAGCAAAATATTTTGCTCATGTTAGATTCCTCACAGCTTCGTACGGCCCCCGGGCGTCATGTGTTTGGCGAAGTCTGATTAAGCGGCAAATTGGGATTACAATGTTTGGCGTAGAGTACTCGAATTGGGATTACAATGACGAATTGGGAATGGTGCGTCGGTGCGGATTGCCCATGATCCGTGGGTTCCGCTACCACATTGCTTTCGAGTATCTAGTAGTTGCAATACACACCTTAATGATTGTATGGTTAATAAGGGGAGAAAAGAGCACCTCACAAGAGGAGAAGAAAGCTCTGAAAGCTGAGACAATTAAAAGCTCTACCCCTACGCATGGGAGTATCAAACCCACGACCTAGCAGGGCGCACTTCGCTCCCACCTGGGCTAAGGGACCTTTGATGCCTATATTGTATCTCTAGGTTATTCTTATTATTCTCGTTTCAGTATTATTGGAGTCCTACTCAGAATCAGAGATTGGAATCCGTCAAATATGTTTGATAGTGAATCACCATGCACATTTATGTCATATATTGTCCAGGTTTTGGTGTTCACATCCACTATTAATGTCCAAGATTTACCAAATCCTCTTTGCATGTTATATTGTCTAACAAAACCTGGGGATCCTACTCTTAAGGGTATGTTTGGATTGAAAGAATGACAAGAGAGGAGAGGAAATGAGTTAGATTATTGTGTTTGTACACTTTTAACAAAAAAATTAGATATTATTAATGAATATAAAAAAAGATGTGTGATAGGAGAAGATTTGAAAGATCTTCAAATTATTGAGATAAAATTCTAGACCTCATAGCATATTTTACCAGTAAAACAGTAGGAACATTACATACAGGCCCGGCTCCAACTTTTGTCGGTGTTTTAAATTTACATCTCTTGCACAAATAAAAAAAATAAAAAATTATTTTTCTCCTATATACCAAACTAAAACTCAACAAAACTGCTATAAACTCAAACTAAAAGACAATTCTAGTGAACCTTAAAACAATTGGTCCGGAAACAAACTCCATTCGATTCTACTTGTTTCTTTTTTCTCTACTTCCATTACTTGACCCCATAAGTTGCTTTTTTTCATATACATGTTTTTATTACTTCGGGTAAAAGGTGCCGAGCTCAAGATTTATTATTTCGAGCAGGAAGTATTTGTCATTCATACTAGTCTTGTTTGACTGGATCCATTAGTTGCTTGTCGTGAAGAAAATAAATGTGAAATCTAAATTTAATATAAAGACGAATCTTGTTTTGGGAAAAAAAAATACAATCCAAATAGACCCTAAAACTCTTTCGTTTCCCCAATCAAATGGTGCAGGACTATTTAAAGCAAGTCTCTTTCAAAAGATTTGAAGAGATTTTCAAGAATTCTTCTATTTATATTAAGAAAAATGCTTGATTTCAACAATTTTGAAGAAAAATTTTTGAGAAGTCCCAAATTATTACTAAAGTTATTTATCAAGGAAGCAACTACAAAGCATGATAAAGTTTGATACTCCCTACATTCCTAAATATAAAACTTTTCCATCACAAGTAGCAAATATTAAGATATTTTTTAAACAAAATATCAATATTATTATCTTAAATAGAATTAGTGGCATACATGTTCTGTTCAAGATAATAATATTAATATTTTGATTAACAAAACACCTTAGATCTTGCTTCCTTAATTTTCCCTACTTGTCCTGAAAGTCTTATATTTAGGAATGGAAGTAGTATCATAATATATCTGGCCTGAGGAGCTATATAAATAGCATAGAAACAACAAAGGATATAACAAATACTAAATTCTTCATTAAATAAAACTAGCAGAAAGAAACATTCATCCTAGGAAGAGGAATACTGTAAATAAAATCCATCTACCAACTTTGCCTAAAACAGTACTATAAACAAAAATCCAGGAATGTATATATATATATTACTACAAAGCATAAAAACTACAAAGCATAAAAATATCGGTCCCTTTGAAATTCTCTATGATTTAACAATCCAAATTTAAAATTTATCGCGAAAAGCCGGTGGGATCCAAATATACCTGACATTGAACTGCAGTTTTGCCTATCCTAAATCCTGGAACCACTGTAAAAGCCACTTGAGGATCGGTTTCCGATGAGCCATTTGATGATGAAAACGCTTCATCGCTTACGCTTTCCATGTAAACTTCCGTGTAACGACTTCTTTTGCTTGCTTGGAAGATTGAGGCTTCTGGGTTGAAAGAAAAGGCCAGGCAATGAAGCAGCCAGACGCGCTTTGCCATTTCTACGAATGTTATGAAGAAGGATGTTTCCGGGAATTCCCCTGCATTTACCAGATTTCTTTGATCAATGTAGCCAAAAAGAGATGTTTCCAGCTTCGGATGAATGAGTCTCGAGTATTTGGCGCGACAAAATTTGGCGAAAGCTGATTTAGGCTTCCAAGCTAGGTAGTCCATTGATTTCACCGACTTCAATTCCATGAATCTGTCGAAGAATAGGCGGCGTTGTTGTTGCTTTTGTTCAGGAAAAGATTCGTTTGAAACAGAGAATTCCGGATGATCAAAACAATCGAACATTTCTCTGCAAACAAAGGATTCAAAGGCATAACATTTATGGCTTGATTTCCAGAAAATAACATCAGGTTCAATCGAATTTGCTGCTGCGTCTAAATCCCACTCTGCAGATTCCATCTCACTTTTAAGTAACCGAACAAAGCTCCGAATTGATTTAACTGTTTGACGAAGAAACGCGATGAAATGGCTGAGCTTTAAGCTAGATAAGTGAAGATCGTCTAAAACCGACAATTGCCTGCTTGCATTCAGTCTCCTTTCTATTAACTTGTTCTCTCTAATGGCCTCCTCCAACTTTTCTTTAAGAAATGTTATTTCAGAATCCTTCAGCTTAACCTGCGAATCCAATTTCTTCGCCGTGATTTCATATGTTTTTATCAGACTTTTCTGCTCCTGAATTTCAGCCAAAATCTGAGTGGTTTCAGGAGAAGATTCATCCAATTGTTTCTTCAAATAACACTGCTTTAATTCCGAGAAATTCTTCAACTCTGAAACTACCATCTCATCTGCAGATTGAATCCCATCTGGATCATAAGGCGACTGAGCAAATTGCAACTGTGCATATGCTGCTTTTATAGTTGATAAACTGGCAAAGAGCTTGGCGAGAAAAGCTTCTTTCGCAGCTCTATCGCGTAATTCAAAGGCCTGCTGCTGCTGCATATGTGACTTTTTTACCAGATTATCCTTGACAATTTCGCTAGATTTAACCTTCTGGATGCCATCATCCGGGGCTATCCCTGTCACAGCTCGAATATGTAAAACTTTAGCAAATGTGCGCGCCAATCTTCTTTTGCTCTTACTTGGGGTCACGGCATCCATCTGAGGCAAAGAATAGCAAATGATTATGACAAAACGAAACGCGAAAAATATACTATTCTCTTGATTGTGAAGCCTTCATTCAACAATAAGAAAACCAAAAGGGTCCAAGGGAGAATATGAATATTATGGTGATCATGACTAATAAATAAGACAAATGATGAGTATGTTTCAATAAAAGAAAAAAGAAGTATGCTTTAGCTCAGAGATGGAGAACAAGGAATTTCATTTTTGCACCGTTTATATGCTTCTAGGAAGGTCGTGCTTGGCGTGATGGTCAGTGTTTACTTGTTATTCGCTAGGTTGCGGGTTCGAACCTCGAAAACAGTCTGAAAAATAAGGGTGAGATAGCGTACATCGGGACCTTCTCAGACTCTACTGATGCGGGAGCATTGTGTAGTGCACAACAACTGTTTATATGCTTCTGATTCTCTTTTGACAGAATTATAAAGTGGATCCAAAAGTAAGAAAAAAGAAAGAATGAACAGAAGAACAAGAAAGAGAAATGGACAAACAAGTAAACAAAAAATAAAACAAGCTAATAAAATAAAAAAGGGAAAACATGAAATATCTAAAAAGTCCAAAAAGCACTAGAGAAGGCAGACCCAATAACCGTTTTGATTTATTTGCACATTATCATACTTATTTCATTTAGAATCCAAAGCATTTATCCATAAAAGCATTGAGAGAAAAAAAATAACAGATCACAGAACCACAACTCATAGATGGCCAATGAGGAAGCATACAAGGCAACAACTCTTCTCTATCCAAAGAAAAAACTAATCTTTTTACAGATCTTTAGAGCCATTTATGAATGCAAATCAGAAAGAAAAAAATATCAAAAATATAAATGAAAAAGCAAGAAAACATATTCTTATTCATGTCTGCGTGCTGAAACAGCAGATTCCATACTGATTTGGATCGAGAATTCATGAAGACGGTGCACCAGACATTTTATTTTACAAATACCAAAACAAAAAATTACGGGTCTGATTGGATTTGATTTCAGACCCAAAACAGCTTTGAATTGAGTCTGAAAAATGAAACCTGAAGCATTAAATTATTTAAATTTGATTTGAATTTCAGGCTGAGACCAAGATCTCAAATCAAAACTCAATCCAATCAGACCCAAATTTCCGTACAAATATTTGTCCTCTTTGCAGGGCATATCCGGTAAAATTCTCCACCATATAAAGTTGAGTGGAAATCCAGACTTCCCCACAACATTTCATGAAAAGACTATGCAATTCCTCTCACTCGTATTTTCATTATTGCAAAAATAAAGCTGCTATTAGATAAGTGCATTACAAGTACATTACACTTTTAACACTACTTTTTAACACCTTTTTATGAAGAAATTTTATCGTGGGTAGTGAATAAATTTAAAACTTATATCTATGCCAATAAATAAAATACAAGTAATATAAAAAATCAATTATATTCCTTATGAATTGACATTTTTGGCCTACGTGTATTATGCTTCATAGTCTGCATTTAAATTTTAAACTTTCTCACTAACCAAGATAAAACTACTCATTTTTAACAACTTTTTAACATCACGAAAATGGCTAAAATCCTAAAAAGAAATCAAAAAATCAATGCCGGACTTCGTAGCTCATATTTAGGATATCGAATTCTTATCATAGTTCATAGAATCAGTCCCATTGCAACACAAGATTATTACTTGAGCACTTTCACAGTTTCCAGAAAAAACTTAATCTTGATACACAAGCAAATAAATCGAACCATTGACAATGATTTTTCTGATATGGACAAGGTTCACATGCACATTGTGTTACAGAATTAGTTATGTCATCATAAAATTATCTCTCTCCTCATTCTGTAGTGATGTGACCAATTTTGCACCACTTGATCCATATCAGAACTATCCCATTGACAAAGACGACAAACAAACAAATAATAACATAACAAATTACTCCCTCCGTCCCAAATTATCTGTCCACTTTGTGTTTTGCACGGGATTAATATTTCATCAAATTCTATAGTGGGATATGGTAAAATGTCAAACATGACCCTATTTAATTTTAGTTAAAATTTAATTTTACCTTCTCTTCTCTCTATATTCTTCTCTCTCCAACATTTAATGTAAGGGGTAGGATTGAAAAAAACACCATTAATGAACCCTTTAATTAGAAAGTGGACAAATAATTTGGGACAGATTAAAAATAAAATGTGGACAGATAATTTGGGACGGAGGGAGTAAGTCTCTAATAATGTGGTATTGGCCGGATGAATAGAAGATAAACCTAATTTTTAATAATAAATGTACAAATTAACTGCGCTAATTGAAAAAAGATTGATTGACGACGTTATAACAAAATTTAGCTAGTAGACAAGTTATTAATACGCAATAATTCGAAACAAATGATTATAATCAACATTAAAAAAAATAGTTAAATGGACGAGCATATCAATTATTTTTTCAATATTAAAAAAAAATGACCCTAACAAAAAGACATTGAGCCACATACACATTTCATAACATTGGATATTAATACCATTCCACAATTTCTGTCGGATTAGGAGGTGGGGCATGTGTGTGGGGTATCGTTTTTTTTTAGGATACTAGGACCATTACTGAAAAGTTATAGTACCTGATGAATATCTGACTAAGCATAGACCAATTACACGTGTCAACTCATAACTAATGGGACCCATTAGAATCCTAACGTTTAATACTCATTTATTACACGTCACATATCCTACTGCTAGAAAATCACATTGGGGCTCTCCAAATTCACATTACTGCAGAAAATATTTTGTCATTTCAGTGGTGTCAAATCAACGGCCTTAAATTGTGGGGTGGCTCATTAAGATCCGAGCCCAAAGAAGCCATCAACGGTCGAAAAACCTCACTTCCCAGGTGAAAAAGGTTTAGCCTTAACATAGTTGATTCACTCAATCTTATCACTCACTACGTTCCAAATTATCTGTATATTTTGATAAATGTATGGGTATTAAAAATTCGATGATATTGATAATAGAATATAATTAAAAATCTAAAATACCTCTAATTAATTTTATTGATCGCATTTAAAATTTATATATTTCTCTCTCCTTTCTCTCACCTAACATCAAACTACTTCTTAAATATGTATTAGAAAGTGATAATTTAAATTAATTAATAGAATTCAACAAGGAGTTAAAAGAAGGGTAAACTTGAAAAAATTATCATTAATACATACTTTATTTAAAAAATTGACAGTTAATTTAAGATAAACAAAAAAAATGTGGACAATTAATTTGGAACGGATGAAGTAACGTATTGGTAGGACTAGTCTCACAGTTTTCACATGGGGTCACTTTGGCATGAGACGATCCTTGTGAACTGACCCACGGCCATCTCACATGAGCGGGGGCGGAACTTATATTAGAATTTTCCGTTCACATGAATTGAGCAAAGTGCAATACGCAGATAAGCCCATCCAATTGTGAGAGATTGTAGGCCAATACCACAAAAATGGTAGTACGATTGAATTTTCCACGTAATGGAACCCACATTCCACCCTGTGATCACATACTCCCCATGTAAATCGTAAAAAAATGACATACCTGATAGAGAAAGTTGGTGTCTTTAAGGCTAAAATTTAGTTCCCAGAAGAATCTGAATTTAAAAAACCCCAGTTAAAAGCTTCAGATTAAAAGGGTTTAAACCAGATATAGAAGGAAAAAAGAGTAAGGAATGACTAAAAAAAGAAGTGAAATTTGTGGGAAGTTTCTGAAAAAACCCCCAAGAACAAACCTTGAAGTCACAAAGAAGCTTCGTGGGGTAACATCAGAGAATGAGGATAAGTAATCAGGGGTTTTGACCAACTGGGATTTTTTTTGATTGGATTAATAATAATATATATTCAGTAATTAAAGGTAGGTTTTAAAGAGGAAATAATTACTGGGTTGGATTTTTTTTGGGGGTAGGTTTATGAGAGAGTTTCTCTGTATGGGGTTGGTGAGTGTGAGATTGCAGAAAAATGGTTTATGTGCTGTTGTTAGGGAGGGAGAAGTTTCAGCGAGAAAGAAAGAATTAATTTCCATTTTGGTTACGTTTCGGGCTGCCAATTTCATCATTTTTCTTTTTTTTTAACTTTTCACATCCCAATATATTTTCAAACAGCTACTTTCATTCTTTTTAACTTTTTTCAGCCACTTTCATCCCCAAAATATTTTTAAACTGCCATTTTCATCCCCAATATATTTTCAAATATCCACTTTCATCCTTTTTAAATTGGCTGTTTGAAAATTTTTGGGGATGAAAGTGGCTGTTTGAAAATATATTGGGGATGTGAAAAGTTAAAAAAAGAAAAAAGGATGAAATTGGCAGTTTAAAACTATATTGATGACCAAAATGGCTATTAATTCGAGAAAGAAATGGAAATTCGCCTCTTTTGTCCTTTAACAATTTACGTTTCGCTTGGTTAGTCCCCAGCTATAATTTCAGCCTGAATAGTCCCTAATTAATTTACGGGTAGGAGATCCCAGACACCCCTTCTGCGAGAGGTTACGACGAAATTTGACATGTGCGATGCACATGTTCTATCAAACAAGGGTAAAATAGTATCTTCACAAATATTTTTTTTAAAAAATCAATAGTAATAAAATAAAAACTTTTCCTTTTTTTCTTCTTTTTTCAATCTATTTTTTTGAAGAAAACGAAAACTCCCCATCATCTTTCTTAAAACCCCGCTACCAATTACTCTCCGCCACCGCCACCGCCTTCATCTTCTTCCCCAACTTCTGATAACAAAATGTATTCTTCCATACATGGCAGTGAAAATCGCGAGTCGACTCGTAGAATCGTACGATTCTACGAGTTTTAAGGGGTGGACCGAGTTAGATTCTACGTAGAATCGGAATCTGGTAGAATCGGAGTAGAATCGATAGGATCGGTGTAAAATCGTTACGATCCTACCGATCCTACGAGTCTACTATTCCCTAATTTTTTATTTTTTATTTTTTTGTTGAAACACTTTATATTTTTTAAAATTTTTTTTTTATCATTTCTTATCCTCAGAACTGATACTTTAAGATGTATACAAATTTATATATCTCACGAGATATTTGAATCTTAATTAAAAATAAAAAATAAGCACATTTTAGCAATTAAATTAACTCCGATTGACTTTTTTGCTGAATACTTAGTCATTAAAAATGAAGTTTCGTCATTTGAATCATGTTTAATAAACATCTGAATACTTTATTTAATTTTGTTAACTTCAAATTAAATTTAATAAACATGTTTAATTTTAGTACATGATAATAATAACTTGAATGATTTGCTTTGAGTATTTGATTATCTTTTTTTCCTTTAAGACACTTTAGAGATGATTTGAAAATAAATATTTAGTTTCAACTAAGGTAATTTGGGTAGAGAAATTGTGCTTTTATATTTTAAAATTTTGATTGAAATGTTTTTCAAAGAGTACATATATATTTTCAAATAATTTTTTAATGTAAGTAGGATCGGCGATCCGAGTTACGATCCTACGATCCTCATATGCCTTCCGATTCTACGTAGAATCGCGAGTTTGACTGCCTTGCTTCCATATGTTCTTTTTTCCAGATCTGAAAGTCACATACAGAGTCGTGTCAATCATGAGACGACTTAGGTCATTGCCTCATGCCCCACAAAATAAAGGCCTCATTTTTTTTTACTAAAACTTCACTTAAAAAAGGCCTCATATAATTACATCACACCCATTGACAACTAAACATAGGTCTAGTCTAAACCCATTGAAACTCATATTAAAATTATAAATAACTCAGTGACTTTCTATCCTACATCATTTTTATCCTAAAAATTTAGAGGCTTTTATTCTCTTTACTTTATGCCTCCGATAAAATTTTGTCTCAAGCCCCGTATTCCCTTCATACTACCCCGGTCACCAGTGGCGGAGCCACGAATTTTTCTTTGGGGGGCACAATTAACATTGACAAAATAAATTCATAAAAACATATAAACATTGACGGAGCAAAAAGAAATTTTTTGATGAAATCTTATAGACTAGAGTTATTCACATTTTGTTCACCCTTTTCACTCTACTGATCAGTTCTTCATAAACCTCTAAGTCCTCTAACTTAAAAAAAAATGACAAAGCTACAAAGTTTTCATTGTCATTAACGTGCATGGCACATCAAAGAGAAGTACTCTCGAGAAGAAAAAATAAATATTTACTATGGAAATTAAAATATATATCATGTTTGATGTTGAATCCAAAAAGAATAAGATTGAATAAAAAGGCCCTAAAGACCTTTTTTTGTATGATTAGACCAAAATAAAAGGTCATTTACAAATATTAGGGGTATTACAGATGAAGTTGGAGGAAACACGGAGGGCTTATTATTAATGTGAACGAATATTGACCACACGGTCCACACCACATAGTCTAATGAACCGTAATTAATATCAAAATTTTCCAACTTAATTCTTGAATTCCATAAATTTGCCTCATTTTCAAAAGTCAATGTCAAAAGCCACTTGTAGACTATTTTTTTTTTTTTTTTGATAAAATCTTATAATATAATCTATTAGTAATTATGAACTTTTTGATGAAATCTTATAAATATTATAGTCTCTTACACGCTTAAGTTTGTTACAATTTTAACCAAAATTGTTAAGATATAAGTGGTGTCATTCTTATAATTCACGAACTAAAAAATCTAATTTTAAATCGTAAAGTGATTCAAAATGTTCACGAGACGAAGTGTTACAAAAACAAAACTAAAATTATATAAAAAAATAAAATAAAAAAACTGGGGGGGCAAGTCCTTGGCTCCGCCAATGCCGGTCACATCCCCTCGTCATCCTTCTACCATCGTCTTCCTATTATTATTTTGTAAAACATTATGTGTATACTTATAAGAATGTCGGAATGATAAGGATGTGTATATTGCAAATTGGTATTAGTGGGCTCGAAGGATACTTGACCTTCAGATATGAGCCTGTATGTTGGATTGTTGGGTATCACTTGTGCATGGTAGATTAAGAAAAAATTCTTTTTTTGTTCCTAATTGGTAAAATCAACAGAAAGTTAAGTGGGTGGAAGTCCAGGATTTTGTCCGAAATATCTAAGCTCCTTCTCATTAAATATGTTTGAACTTCGATAATTTCTTATGTAATCTGTTAAAATTCTGGTTGGCATTGTTGAGGAATTAGAGCGGATTAGCAGGGATTGCTTGTACGGAAGCTTTGAACGTAAAAAGGGCGGCTACACGCTAGGGATGGTAATGGGACGGGTGAATTGGAGATCCGGACTGGCCTAACTCTATTGGCCGGAATTTTCCGATTTAAGTTGAGGGTGAGGGTGAGGGTGAGGGTGAGGGTGGGGATGAATTTGGCCCGCTAGCGAAGGCGGATGAAATAATATCCCCGCCCCCATCTCGGCCCGCCCTGCCCTCGCCCAAATAGACCAACAAGTTTTTCGACTTCTCAATCTTTGGTTCTTGGGAATAGGTCACATGTCTTGTAAAGTGATCTATATTATGTTGTTGGGCAGCAAATGAGTGATGTCTACAAATTAGTATCACTTAGTAAGCAAACTAGTATCAATTTAGATTATGTTGTTTCATTTTACAAGCATTAAATATTTTATTTTACAATTCTATATCATTTTTTTCAAGGTTATATTTGGGAATTTTTGTTAAAAAAATTATATTTTTTTCTAGTCGAGGTTGAGCCTCCACTGGGACGAAAGTTGAAATTTGGGGGAAAAATTCCCCGCTTTTTCCCAGTTGGGAGTCGGGTATAGGATGCCCATCCATCCCCAGTGATGGGGCCTGGGTGGGGATGGGGATACAATGGAAGAGACAGGGCTGAGACTGTAGATCATGGTATCTGCCCCCACCCGGCCCCATTGCCATCCCTACTACACACTATGGTGGTGGTTGCAGAGGGAGAGGAAAGAGAGAGAAGGTGGTCGGCCTTTAGATTGCAAATGAGGGTGGTGGCGGTGGCGATTGGGAGCTCCGTTGGTGGCGACAGCGATGAGGGTGTGAATTGGAGTTGTGAATTTCACCTATTTTGGATGGATTTTTGGAATTTTTGTATTTTGTTAATTAGATGAAATATTTGAATTTCTGAAGAGAAATGTTTGATTTTTTATTCTTTATTGATTTTTTTTAAAAAAATTGTTAAGAGACTATTTTATCCTTGTTTGATAGAGCATGTGCGTCGCACATGTCAAATTTCGTCGGATTCCGCCGTAGAAGTGGTGTCAAAGAATCTTTCTACTATCCGTAAATTGATTAGGGACTAGTGGGGCTGGGTGTATGCTAGCAACGCATTGAATGTACGAAATTTCGCATTATGCAAGACTTACAATGTGAGTACGTGGACAATTGTTGAATAATTTAATTAACGGAAAATTAATTTTTCTAACAGCTTTTAAAAAAAATTGTTTATTTTAATTATTAAATACTTTTATTCAGTGGTTTAACCGTCATTCTACACATTCAAAATAACAGCTATTTAATCAACACAAGTTGGCTCAGTTGGTAAGGATTTGACACGTTCTTACAAAGGTCAGGTGTTCAATTCCCGCTACCAACGTGAGAGTCATGTTAGTGGGTGATCCGTAAAGTACTTTCTGTAAGCAACATATGTAGTCCCCTGCGCCGCCCTCTAACTTCGTGATGAGTGACCGGATTAGAACCCACCCAAACTTTTTCTTACCAAAAGAAAAGAAAAAGAAATTACAGCTATTTCACATTATAGCCCGTTCCGAGTTGGTGGTGGTTGGGAGGGTGTGTGACTGTGTGTGCTGGAATAGGACGAAAATAGACGGAGGATTGAGGAATTGTCCAACGTCAATATTCATAGTATTGAAAATTAAATGCGCTGCCGAGAGCCGACCCTAGTGATCGAAGAATATTCTTTATTATTTTTACCGTTTTTCCCTCCAATTTATTCTTGTTGGATTAAATTTTTTTTATAAAAAAAATAGTTGAATAACATTTTAACTTATTAAAATTCCATTTCTACGTGTTCTAGTAGGGTGTGTGGATAATTTTGTGATAAAATTAGTGGAGTTTGTGGCAAAAAAAAACAAGAATTACTTTTTAATGAAAATTCTATGCAAAAGAAATTACTTTTCAAATAAAAGTCTATTATCTTTATTTCAATTTTGAAAACAAATAAATATGATACTTAAAAAAAGTATATGAAATTTAAAACCTGATTTTAGATCCATGTAATGTTTTTTTTTTGTTCGGGTGAGAATATTATTTCGAGAGATTATTGTAATAGTTTGGCCCTAATGACAGCGGAATAAGAAGTTGCATAATGATAAAGTAGACAAATCCCAATACTAATGAGACCGCTCAATTGATTAAGGTTAGAAGTCCAAGAGGAATAAGTAATTTTTTTCCTGTTTTTTCTAGTAGGATAAATAGTGGTTACCTATTTTTATATACTTGAATTCCCAATCTACTTGTTGAAAGTGAAACATCTAATCGTATGAGCTGCGCTACGTGGTCGAGGATTAGGAAATTTACCTCCAAATGTTTTTATACATCACATAGTGAGAAATGTAATTAGTAGATTAGGAGTTTAGTTTTCCTGCTTTTATTTTGGTGTACCTCTGTTCCTTTTGCTTCATGATTTTCATTAATACAAGGCAGATCCCATTTCTTCTACAAAGAAAAAAAAAGGTGTAGATATATAATTCTTTACTGTTCTCTTTTATTTCCTTCTATACTTTGATTAAAAAAATTAACGATTTGGATTTTAATTTTTAAATACTAGATAACAAAGTTACTTTTTTAGGTGAAATTGTATCGGACTAAACTATGTAAAAAATAAATTATTTTAGAGAATATATTCGAACTCTTAAAACAAAATTTTCAGTTTCATTTTAAGGGAAAATTCTTGTATGGGATGGTCCCAATGGGACATGTGAGACATAAATACAAGCGGGGACCTACAATGCAGGTGGGTCCTGAATGATTTTATGTGAGAGGAAGTGTGTGACCGGTCACATAGGACCGTCCCATGCCAGACTCACCCCATTTTAAGATAAATCTTATCGTGGTAACATTTATCTGTTTCGAACTAAGGGTTCATTTGGATTAGTCTTTGATCAGAAAAATATTTCACTTTTAAGAGGTAAAAAATAAGTATTATGAGCTATTCTTTTGAAAAAGCAAATAGAAAAAAGTACTTCGATAATCAGTTTTAAAAAAAGAAAGAAAAAAGAATTGAGGGCAATCCTGCAAGTAGCCCAGTCAAATGGATTTGTGCAGTCCAGTCCGATTTAAATTCGCAACAGACTCACTTTGAATAGATCGGACCGGACTTAGTCCATTTTTTTGCGGACCTCAAAATGGTAAGTTCATACCCAATTCGCTTATAGTCCGCGAATTACGGGCCGGTCCTCGGACTTTATCATTTTTTATTTAACAATTTTAATGAAACTAATAAATGAAAAATGAAAAATAGCTAGTATGTTGCATCTCAATAAACTACGGACCGACATATAGTCAATAATGAAAAATTCATCATATCAAGGTACAAGAAAATAGCAATTCAACACTAGTCTACATCCCAATTAAATTCCGCGTCCATGTAGCTAGAAAATGACAAAATCAAAATACATACGATTAATTGATTTTATAAAATTTAATTAGTTTGCTGTCATGAGATGTTAAGCTTTAAATTTAAAGAAAGAGGTAAACGAATTGTAATTTTTTTTTAGGTTACATCTCCCACTTTTTCAAGTTTTAGATCTCTTCCTCTTCCTTACAAGAAACAGATACCAAACAACAACTCTTGAACTATTTTTTTTTTTATAGAAATTATGCAACTAATTAATGTGCGCTAGTTCACAAACAAAGTAAAAAAAAAACTCATTGAACTGTTGTACCCATCAACAATTAATCGATTTCCAAGAGAGAGAGAGAGAGAGGGAGAAGAGGGGATTTGAATTTTGACTAGATTTGGGTTGGAAAACTTAGAATCTTTGATGTTGATATATAAAAAATAAAGAAATTATATATATTAGACTGATCCACTGATGAGTCAGGATCCGATCCGCCATTTTTATATTTTAATTTTGCGAACTAATCCGGTCTGCGAAGTCTAGAACCAAACGGATTCGGACCCAAAAATACCCACATTTAAACGGACTTTTATTTTCAAGTCCATACCCAATCCATTTATTGCTAATTACGGACCTTACTACCTGCAAGATTAACGTGTCATTTGACTTGAGACTTCACAATTCAACTCAAAACTTTTCACTATTATTCTTTTTTTACAATAAATAAATAATGTATCCAATTACAATTTAAATTTTTGATAGATGACAGACGACAAAATAAACAATTTGATTTGAAAATTTAAATATTATGGGGGTGAAACAGTCAATTCAAGAAATCGGTGGAATAACGCGAGTTCACACAATGGGGCGGGCTAGGGGTGGAAATGAGTTGAGCCGGCTCGTGAGTAGCTCACGATTCGATTCGATATTCGGCTCAACGAGCTCAGCTCATAAGCTAAATGAGCGATATATGAGCCCAGATTTTTGGCTCATCTAAAATATGAGTCGAGCTTGAGCTAAGTAGAGTTCGACTCATTTGTCTCATGATTTGGCTCAATATATATATATATATATATATATATATATATATATATATATATAAACATGGAGTGGACTGTAAAAAAGAAGTAACCCATAAAAAGTTTCTATACAACAAAACTCTAGTTGCGCATAACATTTTATAACATTAAGTATGCTGTAAAAAATTGAAGTAGCACATAAAAAAGCCGCACATGACATCTTCTGAAGTCGAGGCAAAACAAATAACCAAAACCCAACAAATTTTTGGAGTATTGATATATTATAATTAGTAGAGACATATTAAACTTCTATTATATGTTATTGTGTTAAGAAAATCTCTTGATTTATTTTGTATTGGTTTGATATTAAACTCATATTATAAGTCATCGTTTTAAAAAAAAATTGTAGATAAATGAGTTGAGCTGCTTGTGAGCTACTGAGCTGCTCGTGAGCTACTGATGAGTTGAGCTTGAGCTGAGAAAATTAGCTCACATCAAATATGAGCTGAGCTATGAGCTGGGCAAAATTAGTGTGAGCTGAGCTCGAGCTAGCTTTCACTTTCACTCAAACTCACTCATTTCCACCCCTAGGGCGGGCCAAACACAATTGAGATATTAGCCTTTTTTGCCCTCTCACTATTTACGAATTTCTGATTTTGCCTACATTCTCTGTTTTGATCGCATTTTGCCCACGATCTATTTACGAGTGCCAAATCTACCCAAAATCGGCGGAATCCGGCAACTATAGGGCGGCGATGAGGGGTAAAATGGTCCGAACAAAAAAAACATTATAGTTGCTTCAAATATAACCCCAAAACTATCTTATTGTATCGATTGAGTGCCTAAATTCTTTTCTTTTTTTCAATTGACCCCTCACTCTCATTTTTTTTATCCATTTAGCCCCTTCCCCACTCCACTCCACACCACACCACACCACCCCCCACCACCTCACCCCCTCTTCTTCTTCTGCCTTATTTTGTTTTATTTATTTATTAGATATTTTATTATCTTGAAATTAATTTTGTTTTTGATCTTTTTCTTCTCAGATGATTTTGTTCCGGCTGGTGGTAGTTTGGTCCGGCCGCATGTTTTGCCGGCGGTCTGGCTCCTCCGGTGGTCACCGCTCTTCTCCTCCGTTGGTGGCTTTGTGCAGATTATTGAGTGACCAGTTTGGCCTACTCTCCTCTTGGCCCGCGACCCTGATCCTGCGCTTGTAAGAAGAAGCCCCACCAGCCGTGAAACAGGATGTTTACCCGCGAGATTGTTAGGTAATGTTTCTCTAATCCCACATTGGTTAGAAAAGAAAAGTGTAAAGGCAAGAGGCCTTATAAATAGACCCACCTAGTGTTGAGTTTATTTGTACCAACTCCTTGAGTCTTGTGAGTGTTTAGACTTGGAGTTTTAGAAGAGGGTTTGTAATTTTTATTCCGTTCAAAAATTACATAATGAAAGTTTATACCCTCCGGGGTCGTGGATGTAGGTCTGCGTTGAGACCGAACCACGTTAAAATTCTTGTGTTGTTTTTCTGCTTTCTTTTCGTTTCCATTAGATTTGTTGTTTGGAGTGTTCCGCTGCCCAACAACTGGTATCAGAGTGTGAGGTTCAGGTTTGGGAGGAGACGAGAGAAGTTGCAGATTTAGTTTGCGGTAAGTTTCCGGTGCTGCTTTAATTAAGATTTGGTGTTATTTTAATTAAAGTTAGAGTGTTTAAATTATGGAGTCTTTAAACACCGTTGTGCCGATGAAGAGCGATGTTCCATCTCCACTCTTTAATGGAAAGATTGATTTTACCTTATGGCAATGCACGATTCAAGACTATTTAGTGCAGCAAGGTCTTGATTCTGCTCTGGATGATGAAAAGCCAGAAGGTATGAAAGATTCTGAGTGTGCTACAATTAAGAAAAGGGTGGTTAGTACAATTCGATTGGCTTTGGCTCCACAAATCAAGATGACGGTGTTGAGAGAGACGTCACCAAAGAAGTTGTGGGAGACTCTGGAGAATAATTATTCCTCGAAGACTTTAACTAACCGTTTGAAGATGAAGATGGATCTGTACTCACTCAAAATGGAAGAAATAGGTAATCTTATTGATCACACTAATAAATTTAATGAGTTAGTATCTCGACTTGAGAATGCAGGGGAAGAGATTAAGGATGAAGAACAGGCGTTGCTGTTATTAGCTTCATTACCGAAATCCTATAAATCGTTGAGTGCAAATCACCGTTAGCGGTGAAAGAACACACTCGCAATTGAATGAGGTTTCAAAAGCCTTAAAGGAGAACCAACAGATGATGAATGAGGATTACCCTCGAGGATGATCGAATACTAGTCAGTGAGAGTTCTCGAACAGGGAGGAATCGAGGCAAGAGTAGAAGTGACCAAGGAAGAGGTAAATCTCGGCAGAGAGGTGATTGTAGCGAGGTCGAGTGCTTCTATTGTGGGGAACTTGGTCATTTTCAAAGCCGTTGTCCACGTGATGAGGGATGATTTGAAAAATCTCCGTGACATGATGAAAGGCAAGGCAAAGATATGTGATTCCTCTACAAATATAGTCAACGATTACGATAATTTATATTTGACGAGATGTTTGGATGACACTCGCTGAGAATCATTCAAACCGGATTATGGATAATGTCGCCGACGTGCATATCCGGCAAGGGACCGAGACGTGTTTGATACTTTGCAGATGAGAGACTTTGGCTACATCAAAGTGGGCAACAACTCAAAGGTGAAGGTTGAGGGCGTTGGACGAGTCCGCCTGAAATTCCACAATGATGAGGTAAAAGTACTTCCTAATGTTAGATTTGTACCTGATTCGAGTGCCAACATAATTTCGTTGGGTGAATTGGCATCAAAGGGTTACAAGTATGTTGGAATTGGGAATTTCTGCAAAGTGTATAGAGGCAACCGTTTGGTTATGCGAGGCAGGAAGAAAGGGAAGAATTTATACCATCTTGATGGTCATTCCTTGAAGAAGCGAAGTAAAGCTCGGAGAAAGAACAGAGAAGGAGACCGCAAAGACTGAGAAAAGAGTTAGGTTTTCTGATTCTGTTGTAACTTGGGAATTTGAGAAAATGGAGGATATGTTAGGTAATGTTTCTCTAATCCCACATTGGTTAGAAAAGAAAAGTGTAAAGGCAAGAGGCCTTATAAATAGACCCACCTAGTGTTGAGTTTATTTGTACCAACTCCTTGAGTCTTGTGAGTGTTTAGACTTGGAGTTTTAGAAGAGAGTTTGTAATTTTTATTCCGTTCAAAAATTACATAGTGAAAGTTTGTACCCTCCGGGGTCGTGGATGTAGGTCTGCGTTGAGACCGAACCACGTTAAAATTTTTGTGTTGTTTTTTCTGCTTTCTTTTCGTTTCCATTAGATTTGTTGTTTGGAGTGTTCCGCTGCCCAACAGAGATGACCCGCGAAATCACCACCGACCCACTGACCCGTGCACCTTTAATACAAGCTGACCCGCGAGAGTGCAAAAATTGACCCGTAGACCAGCGAAAATAGACTTTTTACCCGTAAAAAGCCAAATAGATCCACTGACCCGTGAGACCTCTGCCTGAGAGGAGAGAATAAGCTGTTGATGACCCACAACAACTAAACAAAAGACATGCTTCCCTACAATGAATCAAAAAGCTACAAATTCATCTTCTTCGCGGCGAACACTATCAAGAACACCAAGGAAGCTTCAAAAATCAACCATCTCAGATCATGAAATAAATTAGATATTAGAGTTCCTCAGTCTCCAAATAGCTGCGAAAAGAAACAAATGTCCCCGATCTATTCCGACCTTACTCTTTGAATATAATAATGTCAGGATCAAAAGCACCTCAAATGCTTATGTAGAAACAATATTAAAAGCAAGAAAAGGCTTCCAGTAATGCAAACCCACTTCGAAATAATTACTCAAAACCCAGAAACAAACAAACCATTATACCCCATTAAATCTTAAAATATTAAGAAAGAAATGGATACAAAGGTTCAGGTCTCATAATCATCCACGAAAATCAAATCTTTAAACATGTTCCCTCCTAGAAACTGAAGATTCAAGAAGAAAAAGGTAAGAAGAGAGATGGATTGTAAGGGGAGGGGTCATTTGGAAAGAGAAAAGGAATTTAGGCACTCAATCGATACAATAAGATAGTTTTGGGGTTATATTTGAAGCAACTATAATGTTTTTTTTGTTCGGACCATTTTACCCCTCATCGCCGCCCTGTAGTTGCCGGATTCCGCCGATTTTGGGCAGATTTGGCACTCGTAAATAGATCGTGGGCAAAATGCGATAAAAAAAAGAATGTGGGCAAAATCGGAAATTCGTAAATAGTGAGAGGGCAAAAAAGGCTAATATCTCAACACAATTTTATCAGTTTGGGCGGCTGGATCATTAAATGAGTATGGAGTTGCGATTGTCTTAGCCATTTAACCATGGATTCAAATTATTCACCAAAAAAAAAAACCATGGATTCAATTGTCGAATATAAAGTTATTCAGCAAAAAAATAAATTGTCATATATAAAGGACCAATGGCGGAGCCAGGTAGGGCAAGAGGGTAATTAGGGGTGTTCAAGAATATCTTAAATTTGAAATTTATTGTTACAAGTAAAAAATGTTACATCAACTGCACTAGTCTTTTTTACCAGAGTTGGCATTTAAAAAAATGTAAAATTTGTTAGGATAAAAAAAATTAATTAAAATTTGCGAGTAATTGTTTGCCATTTTTCCTAACGGTTCACCGATGATCATAGTTATAGTTTGAGAGTAAAAGCAGTTGTCCAAAATGTTACTGTCAATTCTTCTTTTGGTTCCCGACCCATTGCAAAATTTCCTCCTTTTCTTTACAATATTTTAAAAGAAAGGAGATTTGATCTTAATTATGAAAAAATCTACACTAATAGATCTTAATTTTCTCTGGAAAGTGCATGAGGGTTCATACCACTTCAACAAAATATCTCCGATTTTCCATTTTAATTTAAAAAGTTTACTCCCCGTATATAACACGATATATTAAGTTAGTGATTTTTATCAAAGGTGTCTTAACTCAGTGGGGCAGGCGCCTGCCCACGACCTTAAGGCCGTGAGTTCGATATTCTCCGATTGCGTGCGGCAAACTTTAATCTCCCTTTTTAAGGCTATATTTTCCTCGTCTGAGGCAATTCTCTCTCCTCTATATAGGGCAACCGCCCAATCGGGCTTCAAAAAAAAAAAAGTTAGTGATTTTACAGTGACTTAAACAAACGTTTCTTGTATGAAAGTGTGATCTCTTATGCAAACATGAAAGGAACATTATAATTGGTATTATGCATTACCCATGGCTATTAGTAATTAAGTCTTTGAAAATTAGTCATAATCTCGAGTTGTCCTACGAGTTTTAATGGGTCTTCCGAGTTAGATACTACGTAGAATCGGTAATCCGGTAGGATCGGTGTAAACTCGTAGGATCTGACTCAGGAACGTAGGTATCGGTACGATTCCACGTGTCACTCAAAACTAAAGACTTTAATTGCTAAAACACTTTATATTTTCTATTTTTTTTTTATCATTTCTTATACTCAGGACTGATACTTGAAGATGTATACAAATTTATATTTCTCATGAGATATTTGAATCTTAATTAAAAATAGAAATTACGCACATTTTATCAATTAAATTAACTCCAGTAGACTTTTTTGTTGAATACTTAGTCATTAAAAATGAAGTTTCGCCATTTGAATCATGTTTCAGCAACATGTAAATTATTTGCTTTCAAATTATATCTCGCTTCTTGTTATTGCTAGATTATTTTTTTAATTAATTAATTTATTTTTATTATTATTATTTTCGCTAGACTGGGAACACTAATTTCAATTGGTATATTGCTATCCCTACTTCCAATAAATATCTCCTCATTCCTTCTCCTCTTTCACTGTGTGAACTGATATGGAAAGTATTTGGTGATTGACTGTTTCAATCCTCACATTTTCTTTGAAAAAATTAGTTGTTTCACAATAATCTCAGCTAATTTTACAGAATCTTTTTACATTGCCTTTATTTAATTTTGTTAACTTCAAATTAAATTTAATAAACATGTTTAATTTTAGTACATGATATTTGTACTTTTATCTTTATAATTAATAAACATGCTAATAAATTGAATGATTTGATTTGAGTATTTGATTATCTTTTTTTCTTTAACACACTTTAAATTTGTGATTGAAATATTTTTCTAAGAGTACATATATATTTTCAAATAATTTTTTAAATTAAGTAGGATCTACAATTCGAATTACGATGTTACAATCCTCATATGCTCTTCCGATCCTGCGTAGAATCGCGAGTTTGACTGCCTTGGTTGGATCATCCAACACCATAATCAAGAAGAAAAGTTTTGTGTGGTGATAAAAGGTTTCCCATGTATTTTGATTGATTTTTTTTATTATTATTAATTTTTTACAAAGTTATATCACGAGTGCCCTACTACCGTTGTTTTGGAGTCCTATGAAAAATAAATTACGGAATATGTAGTGTAGAATTAGAAATTAAATACGTGGTGGTCAGCACTCAGTAATATCGTCTACAATTTCCCCATATGTCAGCCCGTGGCTACAGTGCTGATGTAGAGCTTTTGCAGCATAGCCAGCACCGGTCACAAACTGTTGACTCTGCGCCTTCTTCATTCAGCGTCTAGGGATGTTTCTGCTGTCCAAGGTGCGTGCCACATTGAATAGGTTTTTTATTCTGCTGCTGTTGGGGCGCGTTTTCTGCGCCTGTTCAGTGAGATCGCGATTTGCGCACGGTCTTATCATTATTTTGAACGCATTTTTCCCTACAATCACGGGAGATTAGATTAATATGAGAAACTCTTTGTTTTATCCTCACAATAATGATAATCGTGAATTAATATAGCGGAAAAAACCTAATTCCTCTTGTTCATCTTTTTTCTCCTCTGTTTTTTTCCCCTGATTCCTTCAATGGATAATTCCATTATTGATAGTTTTAAACTACCAATTTCCTTCACCGAATTGCTTGCTAGCCAATCTATTCATGTTTATGATTCTATTGATTTTTCGTTTGCAAATTAAATTGGTTTTGATTCAATTCCAAGCTCTAATGATGATGTTAATGTTAGCGCGGTATTATAACTATTGTGATTGTAATTATATTACATTTTTTTTTTACATTTAATATTTTTTTTTATTTTGTGTTTGTCCTTTGAATTGTAGGTAGAACACAGTGATGATGGACAACATATTGTTTCAGATGGAATTGATTTACCAGATCATACTGTTTGTGGTAAAAAAAAATTTTGTAGACAACTGTTATTCTTGTTATGGTTTATGTAAATAGGTGTATTATATTTATTATATAGTTATTAGTTGTTGAACTGTATATTTTGTTGATTATGGACTTTGATTTGTCGTTTACTGATATTATGTACGTGTTACATAGCTATTATGTTCTTATCTAATAGCTATGTATAAGAGTTCTGGGAGATTATATCTGATATTTCATATTTTGCTCTGATTTTGAAGGAATTTCTGGTGAGACATTAGAAAATAACTTTTATGATGATTCTGAATGTTATAAACATTCAGAGTTTGATACTCTAGAAGCGATACATTCTTTTTATTCAGATTACAGTCATGGTTTGGGGATTTCCATTAGAAAAAATTATATGAAGCCCCTTCGTAAAGAGAGTACGATTATTGTCTATGTTAGTTATGTTTACAATAAAGAGGGATATAGAAAATGTAGTATTCTTGATCCAAAAAACCAGAAATCAGAACATACCGATTCATTTGTAAGTGAATTTCATCAACGTAGTCACCCTGAGGTTAGGGTTGGCTGTAAGGCTGAATTTCTCGTTAAGTTCAACCAAATTATGCGTGTTTACGAAGTTACAAAATGGATCAAAGAGCATAATCACCCTTTGCATCCCCCGGAGTATAGTCAGTTATTGAAATCCAATAGGAACATTAGTAATATTCAAATAATGGTAGCCGATATTAATAACAATAATAGAATTCCTTTACGGGCATCTTATAATGTTTGTTAGGGGTAAGGATAATGTAGGCTTTGTCAAAGTTGATTTGAAGAATCACTTGGCTAAGAGAAGACGAAAGGTAATGACGTTTGGGGATGGTGTTGCATTGTTGCAGCACTTTCGTAGCGAATCATATCAGAACCCTTCATTCTATTATGATGTCGAGGATAAAATTGTTAATATGTTCTGGGCTGATGGTAGGATAAAGATGGATTATAGTTTGTTTGGTGATTCCATCACTTTTGACACAACATTCAGGACCAACAAAAGTTATCGTCCAATAGGTAATTATATTAACTCTGAGTATGCTGTTTTACTCTCATTTGTCATATTTTGTAATAGCTATTAGTTACTGTCATAATAGTGATATGATTAACATACAATAGCTATGATACATGTTTGATACAGTTGTTTGGAAACTGATGTTGATACTCCTTACATTCTGTTTTTCAGCCTTGTATGTTGGGTTCAACCGTCACCGACAATGTTGTATTTTTGGAGCTGCACTTCTTTATGATAAGATTATCCTGTCTTTCGAGTGGCTCTTCAGAACTTTTGTGAAATGTATGTCTGATAAGGAGCTTATAACTATATTCACTGACCAAGACGCTGCAATTGCTGCTGCCATAAAAAATGTTCTACCGAACACATTTCACGCATTATGTACATGACATATACGTGAAAACGCTCAAAACAAACTTACTACCTTGTGCACAAATAAGTTCAAGACGAAATTTTGTTACTTAATGTACAATGTGGACGGCGAGGATGAGTTCAACTATGTATGAGATGAGATGATTAAAGAATATTTTCCGAGGGAGGACAACCGAAGTTGGGTCATGTGGATTCCTCGCTTTAGGAAAAAATGGTCATCTGCCTGGGTTAGACAGCATTTCACTGCTGGTATGGTTTCAACCCAGCTAAGTGAGTCTTGTAACAGTATTTTAAGAGGTTATTTAAAACTTGACCACAATCTTGTTGAGTTTTTCAACCATTTTAATAGAATGCTCGACGATAGACGTCGGGCTGAGTTTGAAAGGGAATACGATGCAAGAGACAAAGTGTCAAATAACAACTTCCCTCACAGTCATCTTGCCATGAGTGCTGCAACAAAGTATAGTGCTACTATTTTTACAAAGTGGCAAGAAGAGGTAAAAAATATATTTACTGATTCTCAGTTACAACTATGTATTATTAGGATAATAGCTATAAGTTTATTGTATTACAGTTATTAGAACTGCATGTGTATGACGATCACACTGTTTTCTCTTCTTCTGTTTTCAGTATCACCAGTCCATGTCTTACATATTTGATGAATGTCCATCAAATGACCTGAGTGGAAATAGGGTTTTTATTGTTTACAAGTACGTATTTTTCAACAGAAGCTCGATGAAAAAAACTGTAATGGTTGATGTTACAGGTGCAATTATTGAATGCTCGTGTCGTTTGTTTGAAACATTCGGGTGGCTATGTCGACACGCTCTAAGGGTCATGACAGTGTTTGGTTCTTTTGGTAGTCACACACAATTTAGGGAACTCCCCTCTCGCTATGTATTGAGTAGGTGGACCAAACATGCCAAGATTGAAGAGGTTTCTAGCATTTCGATGGCTGATGAAACACCTAGTGATTATGGGGAAAGATACCGGAAACTTTGTGGCAGAATGGTGATGTTAGCTACTAGTGTTAGTTCAAATGATGCGGCGTACAAACTCGTTAATAGTCAAATTGATATTATTTGCAAACAGGTTGAAGAACTCATTATTAATACAAGATGTGTCCATGAGTTTACAAGTTCCAACAGCAGTACATTGGTTGATCAAACAGCGATACAGTTGAAAGAAAGACCCAATCCGAATAGATCGAAGAAGAGGCTCAAAAGTCAGATGACGTTGCACAAGCAGAGAGCGAAAGCCATTATTAAACGAAGACGCTCTAGAGTGTCTGATGAAAATAACATTTCTCAGATGTAATAACTATTTAGTATACATGTTACAATTATTATATACATGAAATAACATTGTTTATATCAGCCATTTGTGGTTGTTTTAAAAACAGTTTATACTTATGAATAAATTTTATAAGTTTTAATAGCAGTCATGTTATTTGCATATAAGTATTATTAGGATGCAACCATAGAAGTACATGTTGTTTTTTCTACGTTGTTAAACTGTGATTAGATTTGTAAGGTTGTTTAATAGATATTAGTAATAGATGTTATACCTATAATGTATATTAACAATAGCTATTAAACCCATACAATAACTTTTCCATAATTTACTGTATTCAATATAATAACTATTATATCTATGAAACCCAAATAACAATAAAGTAATATAAAAATATACCATAAAAGATATTCGAGGATGTTAACCATTAAAAAAAAATCCGGAAAACAACTTTACATTTATCCATTTCTACTTCCTATGTAGATATGTGGCTGCTTGTTGTTTCCGGTAATGCAGGATGATAATATTTTGCTGATTCATCAGGTTTCAAAACAATGTGTTTCCTTTTTGCTGTGTCATACTCCACAATAGGTCAAGTGGTAAAACAATGAAGTGGTATGTGGCCGTCCCAATGTTCCATTGTATTTATCAAGAATACACCACAACTATCAGGACATCTGTTTTGTTGTGATGAAACTGCACCCTATTTGAAACTTCGCAGTAATAAAGGCACACTCTTTATACCCAAAGCGTCTCTCATCCATGTATCTAGAAACTAAAAAATAGCATATGCTATTGGTTCATAGACGTCTTTGATAACGTACATTTCAACTTCAAGATTGTTCAAACACCACTTTCTTCCCTTTTTGATGTCCAGCGCGATCAACTAGTAATGATCATTGCTGCAAACTGGTATGTAAAACTGCATGCATGACACATTGTATGAATTTCAGTGTAATAGCTGTAATCAAAATGTTTAATAACGGTAACAGTAATGTCTAATAGTTGTAACAGGAGTACAATATCATATCATTCAAGGAAACTTACGCATTCAACTTCTTTCGGTATCCAACGCTCTCCTACTTTCTTTCTTGGCAAATAGGAAGGTTTTTAAAGAATGTATCATCAATGAATTTGATTATATCTTCTCTTGCCATGCTTGCTTCGTTTGCAACACTTGCAAGTGTTGTTGTGAAGAAGAAACGCGTAAATTGCTTATCTTTACTTTTTTTTGTTCAACATGTGCACATAAGCATCAATGACTGCAGTGTCCATCTTCTCGCCTATTTTGATGGACCTTATTTATCTTCTTCTAAGGTCGACGAGTCCATCGCATGAATACCATCGTTTCTTCTCTCTTACCCCAAGCGCAATCAACCAGTGCAGCGTCAACCTTGGATAACTCTGGCAGTCATGTTTTCTTTTAAACAGTATAAGGCGAACAAAAAACAGACTTGTTTGGTTTAGTCTGTCGTTTCTTCTTCATTGACGATGATTTCTTGTTTTCTTTCGCATTTCCTTTTGGTTTTTTGGCAGCCTGCACAATATCAGAATCAGTCTAAAATAGATATTATACACACGTATTACAGATATTATTAATAACTTAGGATAGCTATTTAATACAATCCAGCCCATATGTGATATCAGAATATTAAAATAACTATTACACACATGTATTATAACTATTAGTAATCATTGATGATAGTTAATTTAAAAAATTGTTTCATATACAGTTATTATAAGTAGATAATAACTATTAAACAGTAACATTACAAATATTACCATTCATATTTCTCAAAATTGAAACACTTACACGTTCACGTTTATACTTTTGTGTATAATCTTCTTCCACAATGCGATCCCAACCGTTTGGGTCATCTCATTAACCCGCCTGCCCGCCCAGGTCTGACTACTCATCTTCTTCAACTTCAGAAGGAACAACATCATCTTCTACTTCTTGTAGTAAATTCCTTTTCTTCGAGATTGTTACACGGTGCTCTTGCACCCTTCTGATTAAATCAGCCAAGTTTTTCTCGGCTGATTTTGTGAAATCTTCTTCTGGCGTGATTTAGCCATTTATCTGAATTAGCTTCTTCATCTGTTGAAACTGATATGGCTGGTTGGTGCTGGGGTTCTGAAATGTCTTCTTCTTGATCTGATTGGACTGTATTTTTCCCCCTTTTTCAGATGTGCCAGCAGCATTGTCTTTCCAATATTTGCGGTTTTCATAATTTTCCTTTAACAGTATTTTGATTTCTTTCAACATTCTCTCATAAAGGTCGTTCAACTCCATCAACCTTAGTATCGAGCGTTTAACCTTACCTATACAAACTTTAAAATTAAATTGTTTGCCAAGTTTTGGCATTGCGTCACTATCAAAACTTTATTCATCAGTTTCTCCTTCTTCTTCTTGTTGTCTGCCTTTTGAACGCCCCTCTTTTTTGCAACTTTCCTTTCTTTTGGTGCTTTTTTTTTGTCCTGTTTTTTTTCCGATTTTCATCTGGATCACCATACACTCCCTCTTCAACATTTAAGAATTCGCCCTCCTTAATGCTTTCCATTTTAACTGAGACGATTTGATTGTCCCAGTACTTTGATGTTTTAGTCAGGCCACTTGTGTGTTGGCCCGACACATAATCAAGATAGTGAACCTGTGTTAAAGAAGTGTTGTAGAAAGTATGTCAGAAGTTTATTATCAGATAATAGCTATTATATTCATTTGTTATAACCATTGTTAACATTGACAAATAGCCATTTCAAATTTCAGAATGTTTTCACCTTACAACTATTAGCAAAATAACTTATAGCTATTAACCCATCATACATTTTTCATCAAAGTCACACATAATGTAGCACAAGTACATAATTAAAACAGTAACCTATATTAATTACAAGTATTACACACATGCAACATACTTATTAAGCCCAACATAGACACTTATTAGAGAGCCTTACCATTAGGAAATGCATATTTACTGATTAGGCTTTCGTATAGTTCACTTAAAAAGTACTCTGCCCAGTTCATCTTTCGAGCATCCGTCAATGGCTCTAGCAGTTTTGCAATTTGAAAATTCATGCTATCCCCTGTTGTCGACAGAATAGCATTGTGTATTACGAACAAAATATACAGTACACACCATTTATCATCGTCCCGAATTTCATCCTGTTTTAACAAATCTCTCATCACATAGTCTTTCATGTGCGCTTTTTTTTAGACTGGTACACTGTATGATTGACGGCAGTATGTTTTGGCCCATTTCGCATCAGGCAGTGATTGCATGTCGACTTGTTTGCCTTGATTTTTTACTCCGTATACTCGTTGAATGTCATCCGTTGTGAATGACAGTTTACGGACCATTAGACAACATTATTGCCTTCTCTTCCTGAACTGTAATTTTCTGAAAAAAATCGACATGCTTCCCCTAATATATTTGATAATTTGATTTCCGTGAATCCCAAAAACCAAGTCACTCTTAGTCTCTCTAATCGGCTTCTAATTTTTTTTTTCCAGACATTTGTTTGTTGAAGTCTACAACTTGTTTAAATCCAATAGAAACTTGAATAATCTGTTTCTTTTGATCCATTGTAGAATTCGCAACACTCGAAATAACTATTTTGATTCTGGTTTCCGAGATTAATCTCTGAAGAAATTCTTGAAATCAACTATCTGGGTGTAGTTATCAGAAAATTTGTCCGATTTGCAAGCAATTGATGAAATTGTGCTGGAGATCTTGTTTACAGATATTGTGGAAGGGGATTATCGCGATTTAGGGTTTCAATTTTGGGAGAGAATTTCTAAAAAAATCGTCTGTTGGAATGACGATGAAACCAAGGTTTTATTTAATATCTATGGATCCAGTGTGACGTGTTTTAGTAATAACAGATGGCCAGCACTTGTTTTCTTGCCTTTGGATCCGTGCCAATTTAATCCAGTGGCTCAATTGGTGTTCTGCATGTGTTGAAATTATAGGCGTTCAGCACCCAAGCTGGACCGCATATGCCACTACGTCCTATGTCCAGAACATTACTCTCTCAATTTTTAAATATAAGACTTTCATTAAATTGTGTGAAAATTAAAGTAAAATTGAAAATGTTTTATAAGTAAAATACTAATATTACTCTCTTAAATATGACTTGTATACCACTAATTCTATTTAAGAGAGTAATATTAATATTTTGATTAAAAAAATATCTTAATTTTTACTTTTTAAATTTTACAATATGTAATAAATGTTTTATATTAAGGAATGGAGGAAGTATTATAATTTTTTAACGAAAATAAGTGGATAATCTTTGGGAAGCCAGCTATATGATCAAAGAGAACAGTTTTGACATTTTGTTTTTGTTTTTGAGGAAATCACTGCAACTGTTTTTACATTGAAACTATGTAAAATTTTCACTTTGTTTCTGTTTTTTCTTCTACAAATAAACTATATTTTATGTAACTCAATATTAAATTTTCAATCAGAAACTCAACTGATCTTATCTGAAAATTTAGGTTCCAGATTTGAGACATTTGGAGATCAATATACAGACTTGAAAAAAGAGAAAGAACATAAATTACTAAACCAAATCAAAGATTCCTTGAATAAATAGCTGTATACATCAACTTATTTGTGTTTAGCCACTTTTATCTTTTTTAGCAAATTTTAATTTTTTTGATTCCCAATATATTTACGGGCTGCTAAATTGATCATTCCGTAAAAAACCTGAATATTTTCAATCCAAACTAATGACGCATAACAGGATTGACATTCTCTCTCTTACAAAAGCAAAATGAGAAAAAAATTATTCTCCTCCTCAAACTTCTTCTTCTTCCTTTATCCAACACCATGCACCACCACTCACTGCCGCCGCATCTCATTCATGTCTTTTTATTCATTTCATACCTTCATTAAAATCCAAAGTTGAATCAATATTTCACAAGAGCTTTCCAGAACAGTAACAAGAAATCCAAACCCATTTTCCCTTTTTTTAGTTCAACAAGATATTCCCCGTTATATTTGAACAGAAAATACTCAAGTTCTTTAACGAAGTGATGAATTTGACAGCTCGTAAATACATTGAGGAACAAAATGGTTAAAAATTGCTAAAGTGATGTCATGTTAATAAGAAAATATGAATTTTATATCATATTTCGACTTCATAAATTGAGAAACAAAGTAAAAGATAAATCAGGAAAATTTCATTTGTTACTTCAGAGTTTTTTAAAGTATTTTTTTTTGGCGGAACTCATAAGGGGAGAGTAGCAGTCTCATAAGAGGAGAAGAGATTAATCTTAGAAAGGGAGTCAAATTAAAGCATGTCTCATGCGCGAGAAAGGTATCAAACCCACGAGACCTCACAGTCGTGGGCAGGTCCTTTCCTTACCCCATTGGGCAAAGAACATTTGATAGTTTTTTAAAGTATTAATATATGTAGTTCTTTTACTTGCAAAAAGAAAATGAGAAAAGATTCATCGGTTAATATTTAATAGGTTCACTTTTCTTCTCAATTATTCAGAAGAATTTTCTGCATGCTTCAGACTTTTCAATTAACAAACCCATATTTGATGTTTATTTTGGTTAAATATATATATATATATATAAAAAAGGAGTCTTCATTGTCAAGCATAATGTTTTTAAGAAATATCAAAGCTTAAATTATATTTAACTATTTTATGCCAATTTTAGGCTGATATCCTTAAATTTATTTCGGTACATAGGTGAAACAAATTTTATTTTAACGAAAGCATTTATTTTGTTAGTGTCAATCAAAATTGTTATTATTATTATTGAAATGAGCAGTGGGTTTATTTTAACAAACAATTTTATTTTGTTACATACAAAATTTTCACTTGATAAGGAATCTACAACTAAACTAAGAAACAAAAGGTTTATACTAGCAGAAATGAGTAATTATGGAGTGAAATCGGTTAAATAAGTCTAATTTCAGCTTGCATTCTGCATAAAAAAAAATAGGCCGTGTGTAAATTTTGAAATGAATCTTGATCTATTAGATAGGTTCTACCTCCATTTTTTTGCACCGAGTATCGAAATTTACATAGAGGGGGACGACTGATACAAAAATACATAATAGGGTCGGGGTGACTTTTTAAAAAACGAATAATTTTTTCTTTTCTTTTTTTGCTTAATAAAACAAATGATATTTCATCTAAGAAATGTAATACTTTTTTCATGCGCAATTTTTCTATGAGGATTTTAACATTTTTTTTTTGGAAATATCTGATATGGACCAGGGCCAGGGGTAGGGCCCTGTCCACTTGGTCCTGCTTTGTCTACGTCGCCCCATCCTTAAAAAAAAAATAAAAAATTCAAACACAGTTAAAATACAAAAAAGATAGTTATGATATGGACACAGTTAAAAGTAAAAAAAATATCTCAAATTTGTATATTTTTTTTACTTTTAACTGTGTCCATATCAGAACTATCTTTTTTGTATTTTAACTGTGACTGAGAGATAAATATATATATTTTTTTTAAAAGAGGGCGCGATGCGATAAATCCCAGAGCTAAAGCTGGACTGTGGCCCCTACCTCTGGCCCTGGTCCAGGATACTCCTTTTTGCGTCATTAGGTATAGGGATAGGGGAAGCCCTACCAAAAAAAAACATGGTGAAAAAGTATTTTATTCTTAAAATATAAAAAGGTATACACTGTTTATCTTCTTTAACACTCCCTCAATTCTTTAGTATAAATTTTTTTAGAATATATAAAGAAAATTAAGAAAGTAAAAAATAATATATATTTTAATTAAAATATTAATATCACTCTCTTAAATAAAATTAGTGGTACAAAAGTCTTAGTTAAGAGAGTAATATTGATATTTTGACTAACAAAATAACTTGTTTTTTTTTCTCTCTTAATTTTGGGTACATGTCTTAACCAACTTATATTAAAGAATGAAGATAGTATAGTTTATTATTTTTAACATATTAAATTATGTTACTTTTATAAACATTTAACTGCGAAAGCATTTTTTCTAATTTTAATATATTTTTTTATATAAAATATTATCCCGTACATAGCAAAAGTCGCAGTTTTGTTATGAATGATCTCAACAAGAAGATGCATAGCGACTGGAAGATATCTTCAATATAACAATGGCATTTTGTTATTTTGTTCAACTGTCGGTTTTGGGCCTTACTAAAAAAGGAAATATGAGAGTCATCACTTCAACAAACAGGGGTTTGCATTAGAATAATCATGATTTAGTAGAATTGTCATACCATAACAGTTAAAATATTGGGGAGAACATTTTTGTCCAGAATGGAAGTGGGACTTCAGTTCTGGAGCCGTCAGCCCAGAACGGAAGTGGGACTTCCGTCTTGGCCCCAGAACGAAAGTCTCACTTCCGTTCTCAACTGGTAGAGAGTTTTGGCAAAAACACTTAGTTATTTTTTTTTGCTACAATTTTTTGCATTGGTATTTTTACAACATAAAAAATCACTAAAACATAATATTTACCAAAAGTTGTGTACGAAAATTACTATGAAAAAAACGACTTTATTAATAAAAAACGAACACCGTAAAAAGCGAACAAATCGTTTATAACATAAATATGTCAAATTGTATGTAAAAAATTGAAACGAATGTAAGCAAAATAAAGTAAATCCTATCTAAGTCCCCGATGGTGTGTATCTATCGGGCCTTCTCCGGTCTTTTCGGAGAAGGTACGTGTGGCCATCTCTCGTTCGCAGGGCGCTACCATGCTCCGTTGCGAAGAATTCTACACCTTCGGGGTCGATATGTATCGGCTCCTCGGCGGAATCTGGTTGGGGCAGTGGAGTGTGTTGCTGCGTCTGAGTCGGGTCTAGGTCGAGGCTAAACGATGATGACGCACCAGAATAGACACCCGGCTGTCCCGATGTAGAGGTACCCGCTCCAGGATGCCCCCGTCTGAATACCCGGGGAATAAGTGTTGATGCTCGCAAATTGGAATTGATATGCGCTGGTTACATCAGCCTGATTCGTTAACTGAGTCTGAGGCTGCGTCGAATCTTCCTGCAGTTGAGATGATTTCAGCACACGGCCACGTTGCCGAAGGAGTCGTGCGGCAAGGTCCTCTTGAGTGGCCTGCCGATTCCCGCGAGTACCCTGCCTCCCAACCGCATCCCTACCTGCAACATGCTCATTTGGTTGTGTGACCGGATGCAGAACTGCAGGATCTACTACATCGGCAGCACGCGATCTGCATGAAACCGTCTTCCCAGCCGCTACGAATGCATCTTTTATGGTTTTGGCAGCCCAGGCGATGATAGTCCTGTACTGATTATTAGTTCGAGTGCCCGACTTCTCGATATCTTCCAGCATCACTATGTTAGACTCCTCTTGTAGCATAAACATTAAAATTAGTATATTTAAAATAAAAAGATTAATGTTTACAACGAAACGAATAAAACTTACAAAAATAGCCTCAGATGTGGCGATGGGTTGAATGCTCATCGGTAGTGGCTCGGGATCCCTATTTTGTGGGTTCATCATAAGGTGAACGGTAATGAGATTGTACCAATCCATATACTCGCGGGTTGGTGCAATAACATTACCGGGACCGGAGCAGCGTCCTGCTAGTGCATCGACGCGGTTGTCCCACAAATCTATGTATATGCGGTGGTAGTCTTCCCAATTCCGTCTCGAACCCGCCTTGCATGTGTGGAGGTCAACACTCTCGATAGTTCCCTTCGTCCCCGCCTCGATTGATACCACCTGCTGGAAGCCAAATTGCCTTGCAACACTGTAAGGCTGGTGGAACTCAACCATCTCGAAGCAAACGAGTGGCGTACGGGCTCGACAGGTCATCATGAAGCCTTCATCCCGAGCCGCTCTCTTGGCAATTACCCAATCAGGGTACGGTCTCCACATAAACTGCAAAAAAAAATTCAAGTTAATGTAAAACAATTTATTTAATTTAAATAAAAAAATACGAGATTATCGAAATTAACTTACCTCTTGTGCGTCCGTCAGCATATCTAGCTGATCACGAAACACCACCCATTGCGAATGAGCCGCGTTAAGGAAACTCAGTCCTGTATTCCACCGTGCCCCGTAAGCTCTACCGTCATTAGGAATATCATGTAAAATCGGGCCTCGGTTCGCAGGACAGACATGAAATTCGCTCCCACGCCCACAACTGGTAAAAACAAAGAGCATCGATTATTAAATATTCGAATTACATATTAAACATAAAATTTATATAATTTAGACAAACCTGAATTAGCAAACAGCAGCCGGCCATGTCCTTGGAAGAGGCCGTGCATGAGATGCACATTTGGCAGTACAAATGTGCAAGGACACCGCTAGCCCAAGAAGTCTGGTCTTGCTCGAGTAAACCACTAATGGTTAGGAGATAACGCATGTTTCCCCGGGCCCCCGACTTATTGGGAAAAAGAAAAGTAGACATCAAGAAGAAAATCAAGGCCCTAGCCCTTTGCTCTATCGCCAACTCAGTAACATCATTGCCTAAGGGCTCACTAATGTGGGCATAAACCTCTAATAGCGCGATGGTGTTTCCCGAAATTGAAGCCGCTGGGGATCGAAATCCTAAAAGGGAGAACACCTGCTCAATCCACTGAGTGGGGGACATATTGTAGTCTTCATGCCACGACACTACGTGACCCCTAGTAGGTAGTCCTAGAAGACATCCTACGTCCTCTAGTGTAATGGTCGCGTCACCGCAACGTAGGTGAAAAGTATGGGTCTCAGGGCGCCATCTCTCTACTAATGCAGTCACTAAAGCGTGATCTACCTTCATTTTTCCTATTCTACAACATCCCCCAAAACCTATTTGGTCTATCAAGTGAATCACTCGCTGGTTGGTTTCTCTTTGTTACGCCTCAAAAAACTGTCTGTCGTTTCTAATAATCTTTAGTGAATTGTTTAATAACTCATCCCCGTGCCATATTCTTAAAGATCTATGAGATGTCTGTTTGTTTAAAACACAATCATCATAAGGACCAGACAGAAGATGAGCAGGAACAGACATCTATACAAAAAACAATAAGCATACAATTTATCAGAAAAAACACATGTTATATTACCAAAATCACAAATGCTCTAAGTATAAATTCACAAATTCAAAAATTAACAATTCACAAAAACCCTAAATTCATAAATGCCCTAAATTCATAAATACAAAAAGTTCAAAAATTCAACAAATTACTCTAAATTACCAAATTCACAACTATTTATAAACATAATTTGTAGATTTAAAGTTAAATTAAGAGGTTTATACCTTTGAAATTGAGAGATGAGAGAGAGCAAGGTGGTGGAGATTGGTGGTGGAAGCAGCGACGGCGGAGGCGGTAGGCGGCGGCGGGAGGGAGGGAGACAGGGGGATTTTTTCCTTTGCCTTAGGGCTTTTTTTTCTTTACTTCGAGTGAAAGGGAGAAGAAGAGGCTGTGGAGTTTTAATTGTGGGACTTGAGAACGGAAATGGGTTCCGTTCTCGGGCCAGGGACTTCCGTTTTGGGCTGACGTGGCAAGGCGCGTCTGGAGAACGTCATGTTAGCCAAGAACGGAAATGGGACTTCCGTCTTGGCCTCTAGAACGGCTAAACCATGGTTAGTCTAATGCAAACCCCCAACAAACAAGCATGTGAGCTCATATTTCTAAATTGGTAGGCAATGTAACTATTTCTTTTCAGGATTTTCTCTAGGGATGGCAATTTGATCCGTGATCCGTTGATCCGCTCTGCCCCAACGTCTTTTGGAGCAGATCCGCTCTGCCCCGTATAGAAAACGGAGCAGATCTGCTCCGCCCCGCGAACGAGGCAAATCGGATTTGGTATTTGTGTCTGCTCCGCCCCATTTTGCCCTATATATATATATATTATATTATTATAATATTATTATTATTAAGCCTAATTATGTTTAATTTTCATTTTAATATACTATTTGTACTTGTTTGAAAATTGATTTAGTATAAAATTTATTAATTATACTTGTTGGAGGCTCTATTTTTATGAATTTAAAAAAAAAAATTAATGATTTTTATGGTAAAATTAATGATTTTTAAAAAAAAATAAATAAAAAAATAGGACTGGGCGGGGCGGATCACGGAGCATAAAATTTTGATCCGGAGCGGATCACGGAGCGAAATTTGGACAGTGCGGAGCGGATCGGATCGGACAGATATCCGACCCGATCTGCCCCATTGCCATCCCTAAATTTTTCTCTCTTATTTATTTTTATTTTTATTTTCAAGCAGAAATTTGACCGCTGTACAAATAGACCGAGTCAAAAAAAAAATTTATTTCTTTAGCCCATAAATTTAATTCACAGTTTCATCTCTTTGTTTCAAAATTAGCTTAAGACTCGTGTTATGCACGGCATTGTATTATATGATTTTAAAAAACTATTTCCATCTACTTGCATCAAAATTGGAAAAGATTAAAACAAAATCATGGCATTTCAAAATGCCAGAAAAAAGTGTCATTTGACTCATTCACACTTCTCCCGTTATAAAATTTCATTAGAAACAGAAGTGAGATAAGAGAGAGTACGTAAATGATAAATCAACCTTGTTCTATTCTATCGCAGATTAGATACTTCTGGAACACCTTTTCCAGATTTCTTATGAGGTTACGGAAATTAGATACATGAATTTTGGATTTTTTTTTCTGAGAATTCATATCTCAAAAATTGGGAAAAAATAAATTATTTATGAGAAAAAAATATGGAGTGCCAACTGCCATGTGAGAATTTTGTGTTTGAATTAGAAAATGTGGTGCCCAAATAACTCTGCACCATACATCTGCTTCACAAAGAATAGATCGGTCACACAAAATAGCTTTTGTGTTTAATGCTACAAAATATAAACAATACTTAAATAATGCATGAACAATAAAAATGGGTTAACAAAATAATGTCATGAAAATACTACGGGAATGCTAGCGGGAAAAGTAGTATTAAGAGATGGACAAAATGAAATGTTAGGAAGTTGTCAAAATGAAAAGAAGAAGACAATTTGCAGTGGAGCAAATTTGGTATTATATAATCACTCATCACTCTTTTCTCCTCCTAAGAATTGAGGGAGCATACACCGCCTTTTATATCCAAAATTCAACCCTACGGATTTGAAATCCGGATTTGAGATACAAAGCAATTACAAGGAAAAACAAATAATTGAAACGTGAAAGGATTACCACAAAAGCCTGCACACTTCAAACAAAAAATTATAAAATACTAAAAAGCATTAAAAGGCAAAATAGCACGACTGATATTTTTTTTTTAGAACAAAGCACTAGAAGACGAAATATAAAGACTGGTTTACGAGCTTGTATGATCTTCTGTTTCAAAATCATAATCAGAGTTACTAATTGGATTGGGTATAACTTTGATTTGGCCTGACTTGAAACTCAAATTCATAATAAAATCAGTTTTGAATCAAGTCTTGAAATGAAATCTGAAAAATTAAATCATTTAAAATTTGATTTGGGTTTAAAATTTCTTTGAGACTCATATCAAAAACTCAAACTCAATCTAATCAGACCGAGGAAAATTACAAATTGGGTTAAATACATGCTCAATTTTGGATGGAAAGTAGCTGCTAATTTTGTTCTTTAAAAAAAACTAGAATAAAAGGGAGGCTTAGTAAAAAGTAGTCCTTAAGGAAAGGTTTACATTGGCAAATATGATACTCAACACTACATTGTTGATCAACTTCTAAGGAAAGGGGAAAAAAAGTATTGTTACTCAGACTACACATTCTAAGTTCTCAAAGTTGAACTTGTGGTGTTAGGCAAGTAATACAGGAACTCTTTTCCCAGCAAAAAAATGAATTGAGGGCTAATGGGAACACCAAGCAACCATGGGTCAATCTGTTGTCTTAAATCTTAAAAACCAAAGAACCCAAGTTCGCTGGCCTTCTCCTTTTCGAATGTCTCGAAGTACTGGTAAATGATGGTCACTGCCAACAAAATCCCCGTACCTGAACCAATTGCCCCCATGAAGTCGGCCAACACAGTAAGTGCTCCGATACATATCCCACCAAAGGCTGCTGCTGTGGGTATGTACCGATTCAGCTCCTTCTGCAGATTTGATTCTCTATGCCCCGGCATCACCATTTGTTGTTCCTGCATTTAATAAATATTTTATCAGATAGGCCCAAATCAGAAATGAAGTAAATATACGTCATTAAGTCACCAGAAGAAGATTTGTTTCTGCAGCTAATTACATAAAGGATAAACTAGTTCAACGGCCTCCAGTTAACTATTAGATGCTACTCGGCGTCCCCTTTTTCTTTCAGGGGCCGCGGGGTTGGGAAAGGGAACAGTGTTGGTTTAGTCTTAATGAACCTGAATTGTTGATCGACAGGGATCATATTGTGTGTTCCGAGTCAATTGAACAGTTCAACAAGAGAGTTGACACTTGAATGATAATTAGGTCAGATGAACTCGGGTCGGAACTGGTGTACTATAGGGGGTATTTTAACAACACATCAAAGGATGAAGAAAAACATCATTGAGGATTATCCTCGCATGTTCTAGATGCACCCATGTTTCAGAAAACACCAATACCTATTATTGTGCTAGCAGCAGGACAAGCTAAAGGAGGACACAAAATCTCTTTACTAGATACTAATTTCTAGAAATTACAGAAGTGGCCTGAGCTGACTATTGATATGAACAGAAAATAACTATCTACTGAACAAAAAACATAACAAACCACTCTCAACAGAAAAGACATGTTGCATTTTTGTTACCCTCCCTGATTTAAAGAGGTGGAAGAAAATCGAAGTTCAAGTCTGCATTGATACCGGCACTAGTTCAAAATTGAAAAAAGTCAAATCTTCTGGAAAGTGCATAACTAAAGAGGAAATATTGATTCGGGCACTAATTCAAAATTGAAAAAAATTCAAGCCTTCTGAAAGTGCATCACTAAAGAAATCTGTTTCCTTGTTATGCTCAGTGGTTTTTAAAAAAATAATAATACATCAACTGTCCTAAAGCAAATCAGAAAATTTAAAGCTGCACAAGATCATACCTTAAGTTGCTTTGCAACATCTCTGGCAGAGGATCCTGAAACTTCAATCCAGGTTTTTGAGAACAAAGCACATGCTGAGAGCATAAAGACTATATAAAATAGTGCATGAAACGGATGGGCTGCCATATCTGCAATGCTGCAAAATCAATAATAAGCAGTATTAGTAAAGCATAACATGAAAACTAAATAGCAACTTAACTACCATCTATAAATCAAATGAAAAGAGTATGAGAACAAGCATGAATGAGAATATGTTCTCATGGTTCCTCTACCTCGATGGTGCAGTAATATAATAGGCAATACCCCCAACTGGAATGGATTGACCAGAGTATTCGGATTCCTTCCACTTGCCCAAAAGGTTCACAAGGAAATTCCCGCTATACCTTCTATACAGCAGCTGAGGGGGAAAAAAACAATATTAATTATTAAGTTATTAACTGATGTTTTAAATTGAACTTATCCAATATGACTTTCACTTGGGAGCAGTGGTTCAAATCAAATACCTGAGAAATGAAGTATAGATTGGAGACAAGAGCAGACTGCAAGATAATGGGCATGTTGGAAGTGTAAAACAACTTAATTGGATATGAACCCTGCTGCCCACGAGCATTCTTTGACCTCACAGGCAAAACCACACGGAAGCCCTGGAAGTAGATAACGATAAGGAAAATCAAGACTGTGGCAAGCAAGTTTGTCACATTTGGAAGATTCTGTCGATAGAATGCCTCTCGAAGTGCCCGAACTTTGTCCGTTCGTGTTATCAGCAAATGGAACAAAGCAATGACAGCGCCTTCAAATTCAGCTCCACGCCCACTGTTGATTGTGGTAGGGCTAAATGCCTTCCAAATGATGTTCTCACTGTTGAAGCCACCAGAAAGCAAAACATTTCATAAACCAGTACTGAAATCAACTAGTAGAAAAAGTAAAGCGATATATGAAAGCTTACCAGATATTAGTTGCAATGAAAAGTGAAATTCCAGAGCCTAGACCATATCCTTTCTGGAGCAGTTCATCTAGGCAAATTACAATTATACCAGCGAAGAAGAGTTGAAGAATAATAAGAACTGCATTCCCAACTCCAAGTTGACTGACGCTGCCATACATCCCAGAGAGAACATAAGCAACAGCCTCACCAACGGCGATAAGGATGCCAAGTAGCTTTTGTGCACCATTTCTGGAAGCAAGACAGCCAAAAAACTACAGTAAGTAACACACTAAGCACATTTACAAAATCGAGGAATTTTGAAAATACAAAATCGAAAGATAATCAAAGATATTAGCCTCCTAGAACACTTACAGCAAAGCACGATCCTCGCGTACATTGTTATCCACTTCGATTATTTTAGAGCCAGCCAAGAGCTGCATAACCAGTCCCGATGTAACAATAGGCGTAATCCCAAGCTCCATGACAGTTCCACGATTCGAGGCAAGGATAACACGCATCCAGTAAAATGGATCCGCGCCTGTAGTGGAGTGTATACCATACAAGGGAAGCTGACTGCACACCAGGAATATGAAAAGAGCGATCACAGTGTAGATGACCTTCTCTCTGAATGGGATTTTCCTGTCAGCACTCTGAACTTCGGGCAGAAACGAGAGAAAAGGTCGAACGAGGTGCAACACCCTGAATCCTCCCCCCATCTTTTTCTGACCAAATTAATCAACTGAATCTATTGCATTAAATTGTTAGAACCAACAAACATATCAATAATCAATTCAACAAATTCTAAATTCAAAGAATCAGTTCATTCATCAGTAGAATGCAATCAATTAACTTCTTGAAATCCAATAATCAAGTACACCTATTCCTTGACTAGAAAATTATATCCGAAATGCAAAATTTCAAATTGATACTAAAACATGACAGGAGATAAATAAGTGATAAACCTTGTCCTGACAACACTCTTTATATAACACGCATAAAGGTCAATCCCTAATTACTCCCTACATTCCCTAATATGAGTCGCGTAATGTAAGTTTCCCATATAACAAGTGACTTATATTATGGAATGGAGGGAGTATATTCCAAGTTCATTTCCTAATTTATTTATTACTCTGTCTCATAACTAACCGCTTATATACAGAAGTGATGCAAGCTCCAGGAACATGTGATCTTCACATATCTAATGATATTGTTATAATTTACTTATGGTCAAACTTCTATATAGAAGTTCAATTATGTAGACATTCAATTTGTGATAGAGTGAGTACAATTTAACTCTCAATTCCTCATTTAATATATTAAACTCCCATTCAGCATTTTCTTCACTGGTAGCTGCCGTCCGCCGGCGATTAAATGAATCTAAACGATTTTGCTAGAAAAAAAATGTAAAAAATGTGTACACAACACTGAACTTTCATAGATTTTGGTTTTTGACCAGGCTAAGGGAAAAACTGCTATGCATGACTGATTTTTTATATCATTGCGCCCTTTTGTTAAGAGTCGAACCCTATTTTTCCCAAAATACCCCGATTTTGGTCCGTATAGTCCTATTCCGTCGGAAAAAAATTGAGCGTGCACACCTTTTATCCAAAAAAGGTACAAACGCATTGCAGAAAATCTGCAATCTAACCATGAAACAATCAGGGATTCATCTCGAATCTTAAAATTTTCGTTTTCTTCCTAAGAATTCAAAAATAATCCAAATCATGCATACATATATTAAAATAAAAAAACAAAATTCTCAATCAGGCATCCAATCTTACACAACAACAGGATCAAGGAAAAAAAACTATAATAATCGAAAGAGAAAGGTACCGATTAATAACCTCCTGGAAATTGCGTCTTTGATTGATTCTGTTAGCTTCTTTGCTTCTTTCCTGAGATCTAATTTGAGAAAGATTTTTCTCATTGTGGCGTCAACTTGGGCGTTAAAAAAAGTTTTCCTACATAGCAGCAAGTTTACACGTGTTCACCCAATCAGAGTGTTACATGTGTTCAAGATTAAAACTACAAGTTACACCCTTATCCTTTTATAATTTCTATTAACCCCACGAACTTATTGTAATTTCATAATCCATTCTAGAATAAAAAAATAAAATTTTTTATTTTTTATTTTCAATACTCGACAGTATATAATTCATAAATTTATTATGCTACAAGTAAGATATTTTAGGGAAATTAATAAAGGGTCCATCAATCATTTTTGTTTTGCACAAAATATACATATTTTTATAATTTCTCGTAACCCCACTAACTTATTGTAATTTCATATCCCAAACCAGAAAAAATAAAATAAATATTACTTTTATTTTTTCAATATTCGATGGTGCAATTCATAAATTTATTATGTTACAAGTAAGATATTTTAGGGAAAATAAGTATAAAAGTCCCTCAATTATTTTTGTTTTGAACAAAATATACAATTTTTTGTTTTCACTTTTTTATAAATTAATTATCTTCGTATATCTAATTAATTATACCTCACCATGATGGTTTGTATGTGAAATAATGGGTGGTGTCATATGAAGTTGGTGCATTTATCACTAGAAATTGCTTTATATACAATTATATAAAATTATCAACTAAATCTTCATATTTTATTTGCTCCAAAAAGATCATTTCTCAATTGTTATCATCGCTAATTTATTGAGTCTTTCCTGAGACATGGTAGAATGCGTGTATGACTTCAACAACTCCAATTTTGAAAAACTTCTTTCTGCAGATGTAATAGTAACTGGGATAGTCAACAAAATTATGTATGCAATTATTGCGTTAGGAAAACAATCTACACGCTTCAAGAACATCAAAATATCAATAGGTCCCATCTTTTCATTATGCAAGAATTCTCTAATCAACTTAGGCTCCACATTCAAATAATTTACATCGATATCAAGAAGAAATATAACATTTTTCACGTTTTTGGGGTTTTACCTATAAATAGAGTGAGCGGGTTCGATTCCCACCGTGGATATCGACTCTCGTGGGATTTTTCCGTTGTGGTAGGGCTCCGTGTATAAGAGCAGTATGGGCCAGGCCCTCCCCCGCTAACGGTCACGCTACGGGCCAACCGCAGGCCGAGCCCGGATTAGTCACCATGTTGTCGGTGGACACCGGGTGTCCCTCGGGGTGAACCAAAAAAAAAAAAACTAATAATATTTTTTGTTAGTTCTCAACATAAAAAAGCCCAAGTAACTACAATTTTTATTATTCATTCAACAAAATATATACGCGCGCGAGCACACACACACACACACATATATATATATAACATAAAATTGAGTCCCCCAATTTTTGGAGGTCCTATACGGTCGATCACCTCAAACAACCTCTTAACCGCTCCTAAATACTTCACAGCTATAGTAAAAGTTGGATAGATGTATATATTTAAAAAATGTAGAGAAAAGCGGTAAAAAAATGTAGAGAAAAATGAAAGTTACAAAATAACTAAGGCAGGCCATACTTAATTTGTATAAAAAAGATCAAATTTCACTAAGTGTTATGTTGAATCTGGTTTACTCTCAATCTTTCAAGATATGACTCACAATCTCGTCCCACCACGGCTCCTATGCTGAACAAGAAAATTCAGTATATACGGGCCAACCTGTCAGCCGTTGGATTTTGTACTTTTTGTACTTTTTGATCCAACGACTGTATCAAAACAGGGGTATTTAAGTATTTTTACATTTCTACAAAAACACATGTTCTTCGTTAGAGAATACATGTTCTTCGTTAGAAAACACATATTTTTGTATATTGAGGAGAGAGAAAAGTTACTTTTCAGCCGCAACTTTTCTCTCTCCTCAATATACAAGAACATGTGTTCTCTAACGAACATGTGTTCTCTTAAGGAGAACATGTGTTCTTGTTCAGCCGCAACTTTTCTCTCTCCTCGGTAACCCAATCGATGTGACAGTTGCGTGTTACTTTTTGTTGTTATTATTATTATTTATTTGTAAAATTACATATGTACCCTTTTGCCCTTTTTTTAAATGACAGCCGTCGATTCACTTGAAAAATGAAATCAACGGCCCAGATCGTGGCCCGCACGTATGAAATTTAGGCCGTTCAGCACAGGAGCCGGACTGATCTCGTCCACCACAATCCGTTAAAGGATACTAAGACAATTTAAAGAAGATATAAGAGAAGACTATGGAGAGAGAGAGAAACTGGCTTTTTTTTTTTTGCTAAATAAAAAATTATTTATTAATCATAAAATAATTAAAGTCATTATAATAAAAGATATAATGAAAATATAAGAAAATAAAAATTATACAATGATGAAGGCCACCATGTGAGAAACCAATGCTTGCCATTAGGCGACAGTCCCTATTCCATATGACTATATATAGTCCTAAGTCATGCTCGTACTCTGGATCCTTACTAGTTAATGAGTTTTACTATCTCTAAATTTCTATTTCGAGAAATTACTATATTCTATTTGTTTTTACGAGTCTTCCAATTATTCACTCATATATATATATATATATATATATATATATATGTCTTCCAATTAATTTCTAGAATTAATTAAAATACAATATCTTAAGCCCTAATTTATTAAATAAGGACCAGGACAAGGATTTTTTGTTCTATGTTTATATGGTGAATTTTATTTTTGGTCCCTATAAATAGTTTGTAGTGTTAAGTTTGTCCCTGAAGTTTTAGAAATGTCAACTTCGTCCCTAAAAATAACCCTCCCGTTCCAAAAAATTCCTCTCGTCGTTGACTAACTCTACTCTAACAAAGACTAAGTGGAAATGAGAAGAAATGCTAAAATTTAAAACTTGTAGGGGAGAGTGTGAAATTTTGAAAATTTTGGTTCTATTTCCCTAATTTCTGAAATCATTGTTTTTTTTTTAGCACATCTACCCCAATTAAAATCATGTTACTTAATCACCGATCATACCAAATATCTAACACGTAAGACATTTTAAAACTCGTAGGATCTTTTTTATTTTTTTTACTTTAACAAATAAAAACTTTGATTTTTGCCACATGGCGTTTGAGCAATTGAGGCTTGGTCCAGCAGGGCAGCCATTAACTATTATCGCTCACTTTTGTGCCTACAACCCTCTTTTTACCGCAAACATGATGTTTTTCTCTTAAGCAATTTTCATTCAGATTCAAGATTTTGAGACGAGATCATTTGTCGATATTTTTAGATCGGCTTGTTCCTCCTTTCTTTGGTGGAAGGACATGTTTACCCGGATCTGATCTGGGCCCTTTTCTTGAGTTTTTACCTATTTTCTAGCCGATTTTTAAATCGTTGATACGCCCATGATCGTTTGAATCGCTGTCTATGAAAATTATTGGAACCAAGTGCTTGTCTGCGTGGTTCGAGAATGGCGATGAAAATGTTGTAGATAAGACTATCTTTTGTTTGTTGTTTAGATTACTATTATTAGTATTTTTAGTTCCTTCCCACTTAGTATCCCTCAATTATTTTTGTTTTGAGCAAAATATACATTTTTTTTTTGTTTTCATTTTTTATAAATTAATTATCTTCGTATATCTAATTGTACCTCACCATGATGGTTTGTATGTGAAATAGTGGGTGTGTCATATGAAGTTGGTGCATTTATCACTAGAAATTGCCTTAAAATGTACAATTATATAAAATAAAATAGTTCATATATGTTTAAAAGGACTATGACCTTTACGTCTCATAAATCAGCTCCTCTCATCTTATAATGAAGTTTTTTTTTTTATCGGGCAATACTTCACAACTATATTAAAAGTTGGATAGATGTTTATGTTTAAAAAATTTTAGAGAAAATCAGTAGAAAAAATGCACAGAAAAATGAAATTTACAAAATAATTGAGGAAGATCATACCTTTTTATTTATTTATTGGGGGAGGGGAGCTATCTATTATAGGGTGAATTTCATTTTTGGTCCATCTATGTGGCTTGTAGTTTTAAATTAGTCACTGAAATTTCAGTAATGTCAACGTCGTCCTTAGAAATGACCCTCCCATTCCAAACAAAGTTCTTCCGTTGTTGACTAACTCTACGCCTATGGTCCGATAACTTGTGGGGGAGAATGTGAAATTGTGAAAATTTTAGTTCTACTTCTCCAATTTCTGAAATAATTGTTTTTTTTAATCACATCTACCCCAATCAAAATCAGAGTTTACACGGATGGTACTTGATAATCGATCTTACCAAATATCTAACATGTAAGACATTTTAAAACTCGTAGGATCTTATCCTAAGAGTCAATTTGTGAGTTAATTACCTTGCATGCCATTGCCATAGTATTTCCGTCCAAATTCATCCCTCAAATTTCTACTCTGTTAAATGTATCCTGTTAAAGCTCACTTTTCAAGAAATCCCAAAGTATTACAAAAGTCATTGCAGCTAAATATTTCCATAAAAAAGGGTAAAAAGAAAAAAGCAGCACACAGTAGTAATGAACTGAGTAGGAGAAGCAAGTGGAAGTTGGACCAAAGTCTCTCTCGACCAATAACAGAGTGCAAATCTAGTATGGTTTTTTGTTGAAATTGAAGCTTCCGCCATTGCAAGCAAAACCATTTACTACTTGTTCTGAGTTCTACTAATAATGGTGTCTGAGGGAGGCATAAGGAGTTCAGTTTTTCTTCTTAGTTTCTTGATTTTGTTGGTTGCTTATTATGTTCAATTTCAAGCTCATGCTACCCCAGCCCCAGCAGGTATGTTCTGTTGATTCAATTCTCCTTTCTTTTGTCCCAATTGTTCTAGATTTGAATGTTGTTGTTTGATATCTGAATTTGTTTTTTTTTATTCAGGGCCCTTGATAAAACACGTTTCCTCTTTGCTCAAATGGACCAGGCCTTCCTCTAAAACACCCCAATCTGGTAACTTCTCATTTCTGGTGCTGTTTTTCCCTCTCTTACTGCTTTTTGGGGGGGGTGGGGTGGGGGGAATTTGAGTTCTTTTTTAATGGTTTTTGTAATCCAACTCCAAACAAATACACCCTTTTGCTTGAATTGAATTTGGCAGTGAAAAAGGGCAATAAAGTTGCAGATAAAGAAAACCAAAAAAAGAACTTGTATGTTTTTTAATGTGAATTCGAAGATTGGAGAGTCCAAACAAAGACATCTTGTTTTTTTTTGGGGGGTGGGGGGGGGGGGGGGTCGGTTAATAAGAAGGCTAGTTATGTGATAAAGGGGTTTTGTTTAGTTATTTTTCGTTTGTGTTGGATTTATAATGTTTAGCCTTTTTCGTTTGTGCTTCTGCAGATGGAAATGTTCTCCAATTTGAAGATGGTTATATAGTAGAAACTGTTGTGCAAGGCAACGAACTTGGGGTAATGCCATATCAAATCCGTGTTTCGGACGAAGGGGAATTGTTTGCTGTGGATGCAGATAAGAGCAATATAGTTCGAATTACTCCCCCGTTATCCCAATGTAAATGTTTCTTTTTCTTTTTCTAATAGCCACTTTACACCTTCAGCTTTTTGAAATTTGAGCCCGTGCTCCTAATCATTCATTACATTCGGGAGCATGTAGTAATGTAGACTTAACCAGCTCAAGAAGAAATCATAAGGGGAAAAATTTTCTTTATAGGGTTGAATGAACTGAGAAGTCAGCCTCTGATGAAAAATATTTTCAAGACATCCTGTTTTATGTTTTGGTTGAATAAACTCTCCTGCATAAAGTCTTCATGCGCAGAGTAATTTTTTACTGCCGTGGTAATAAAGAGTTTCATGATTATGACGAGGAAGGTTCCATCTAAATCTATATTCGTAACTGGGAAAACACTATTTTCTTTATTTTCTGATCCTGGAGGTTACTGTGTATGTTATTTTCTTTATTCTCATTATGTTGTAATGGGAAAATGCTGCAGATAGCAGGGCGAGATTGGTTGCTGGGTCATTTCAAGGTTACACCGGGCATGTGGATGGAAAATTCAGTGATGCGCGTTTTAATCACCCAAAAGGTGTTACCATGGATGATAAAGGAAATGTATATGTTGCTGATACCACAAATCTTGCCATCAGAAAGATAGGAGATTCAGGTTTGTGCAATTGATAACATAGTATCTATCTCATAGCTCATAGACTTGATTGATTGACTATAATAGCTTTTAATATTTATTTTAGTAAATTTTGGGGTATCTACTTCATTTTAATACCTTGCAGTTAGTTATTGCACAAACAAGAAGCTAACATTATAGAAGAACGTCAGAGAGTTAGTATACTGTGTGACTATTTGGCGATAATATTTTAACTTTGAGTATTAAGAGATTAAAATTGAATGCAGGTGTGACTACTATTGCTGGAGGAAAATCAAATGTTGCAGGATATAGGGATGGCCCGAGTGAAGATGCTAAATTCTCATCTGACTTTGATGTGATATATGTTCGGCCTACCTGTTCATTACTAGTTATTGACAGAGGAAATGCTGCCCTTCGGGAAATTTCACTTAATCAAGAAGACTGTGATTATGAGTACAGCTCAGTTTCAACAACAGGTCAATTTCCCCATTAACTTTGTTATGATTTGTTGCGGACAGTTCATTTACATTTTCAGTTCTGATGTTGGCTCAGTATACAATGCTTTTTGTTCCATCTTCTTATAATATTTGCAGTATCCTAAACATGCTTGTAATTTCTGTATACGAGTTTTAATGTGCACTACTGGCCATGTTATGCATTACCCTCTCATGTTTGATCATGTTCTCCAATCTTACACGTCTATAAGTTGATATATAGCCATCGCTGAAACAAACCAATTACTTTTCTTCCTTAAAATATTAGAAAAAGAAATGATCCAGTCTTTTTTCTTGTATCCACGATAATCTTGTGTCATAAGAAATGCCATTTTTCTTTTCAATATTTTCTCCTCGAAAGTTAGTATTTTGTTCTTCAAGGCAGAAATCTTGTAATGGACACTGGCAAAACTATAGATCTTCTGTGAGCGTTTTTGAACAAGTATCCATAGGGAGAAGGTCCGAACCCAGATTGATTCTATTAGGGGAATAAATACAACTCTAATTTGCATATAGCCAATGCCTTGTTTGTAGTCCAACTGGATTTCAGTTTCCTTTGTCCTTGGCTATAAAAATAATGTATGCTATTATCTTTCTTGGGTTTTTTTTTGGGTTCCTTGATAGCCTGTTTGCAAGATGTTAAACTATCTGAGTTGTTTAAGGGTTGCTTTTGATTGTACTTCCATCTCAAAAAAGCTCAATCATTGCTCTAATGTATCTTGTTCTTGTAGCAGATATTTTGATGGTAATTGGTGCTGTTTTAATTGGATATTTTGCTTGTATGCTTCAACAGGGATTTGGCTCATCCTTCTTCTTCAGAATGGTATAGTTCTCCCTTGATGATTTTCTTTATGTTTAGCCTTCACGGGTGAAAATAAATTATGCTGTTGCCTTCACTTTGGACCGGTTGTTCTCTAAATTAATGGTTTTGCGTATTCATGCAAGTTCGGTCCTGCAGGTCCTTGCATGAAATGATATACTAACTGGGAAAGGCTTAAGAAAGTTCTTTTCCCCATTTTGTAGTTTTATATGCTAACTTGGCAGTACTTTCGGTTGCAGCAAGGACAAATAGGTAGTGCCAGTCAAGAAGAACAATTCAAGAAGGAAAAACCCTCAACAGTAGTGGAACCTGTGAAAGAGGACCAAGAGGCAGGGTGGCCATCTTTCGGACAGCTTGTTGGGGATCTGTCAAAGTCTGCATTCGAAGCATTGGGTGGCACCCTACTTTCACTCATCCCCTTCCAGTTCAGACGGATAGGCATAAAGAAAGGCCTAACTCCACTGAAAGATTCATTGGTCATGCCTGAAGATGAAGCTGAGGCCCCGGTAGCTCAGAAGCAAAGAGCTCCAGCTCCTATTTCGGAAACTAGACAGGCTTATCCACCAAATGCAAGTGATAATTTTTCCGAGGTCAAGCCCCCTAAGATCAGATCAAGCAGTTTAAAAGATCCTTCACTCTCTAAGCAGCACCGATCATCTAGAAGACATGAATATGCAGAATACTATGGATCGGGCGAGGTCCCTCCACCTGTTCAGGTTAGGTCTAAAAGCCAGAAAGAAAGAACAAAGCATCGACAAAGGGATAAAAGTGGAGAGGTAGTTTATGGAACATCTGGGATGGAGTCGAAACCTGTTGAAAGTAAGCCAGTAGTTAACTATGATCATTCAAAGTATGATCAATACAATATGAGGAGCAAGTACGGGGATTCATTCCGTTTTGAGTAGGTTGCTGAGGCGAAATCGCGCTATTCTCCTTTGTGGGCCTTAGCTTACTTCCCTCCCTCCCCTGACTAAACATGAGGAAGAGAAGGAGAAATATCAGGTTGATGTTGCTTTAGAAGTTAGTCCTTCAGAATGCTATTATGGAACTTTCTGGAATCTTCAGAATGTTGTTAATGCTAAAGACTTCTTCTCTTGGGATTGGTTGTTGTCTGTACTTTGTATGTGGTGAATCTGAGTACTTTCACCTGTATAATAGCACTGGGGGTTAGACTTTGGGATGGCCTTAGAATGACCTAGTATTTTCATAATGGGTCAAGCATGCTGGATGTCTGTCCACGTCAATTCAGGACGGATTTGGCAAATCTATCATTGCCACAAAAAATTTGCTAAAAAATGAGGTGTCATGCTTAGCTCATTATGAAAATACTAGGTCATTCTAAGGCCATCCCGTATACTTTAGTATAAGTGTTTTTTAACTGGTATCTTATTTAGAAAGGAAAAAAAAAAGGTATTTACTGTTATCTTGAGACTGAAAAGAGGAAGCAAAAGAAGCATATGGGTGAAATTTTCTCCTTGTTTTTTTTGTTTTGCTAGAATCCTGATAAAATGTCTCTAGAAATGTTGGAAAAATCAGTGTACTCCTTTTTCTCCATAATTGAATGTCTATTTTTTTTTTAATTCAACGAATCTATAGCCTTGAATATCTACTTTTTAAACTACTTGTGGGTCTATATGATGTAAAATAGAAATTTTTTACTTCATAAAATAAAAAATAAATTGATATTTTACACTCAAAGGTCAATAATAGGCAAAAAAATCATGTCCTTGTTTCTGTCTCCATTCTTATCTCCACCCAATCACAATTCAACATGTGTATATATAATTGGAAAAAATATTTATAAAGTAAATTCTGATTGGATGGAGATAGGAATGGGGACAGAGGATTTTCACCACAATAATATAAAAGTACAATATTACATATTTTTACTTTTTATATTTATAAGAATGTAAGTAAAATTTTTGTGTAAAGCACGAGTTTTTTTTTTTTTTTGCTAAGTAAAATTTTCGTGTAAAGCACGAGTTGTTATGCTAATTTATTTGGTATATAAAAGCGGATATTCATTATTAATGAAGTGACTAGTGAAAAAAAAAAAAAAAGTGACTAGTGAGAGTGCTAATTTAGAAAAAGGGTAACGATCTGACCCTTAAACTTTTAGAAATCCAAGTTCTGCTCTCAAACTAAATAAACAACAACGAATGACCCTCTAACTATTAGAATGGTAAGATTTGACCTGCCATCCGAATTTTCCTTCCATGACTAACGAAAGTCAAATCTTCGACTACATTTGGAGTTTATTTATCATTTTCCATATACTGAAAACTAATAAGAAAATAATTAGATTATATTTTAAGGTAAAAAGTGCCAACGCCCCCTAAATTATCTCGGATTTTGGTTTTTGACCCTCAACTAAAAACGTCAATTGCTTGAACCTGAACTTTTTTAAAGTATCAATAGTTCCCCTTCCATCCAATTTCTCTGTTAAATAATAACGGAAGGTACCTATGTGACACTCACATGATAAAAATGGGGTAAATTTGACAAAAATTAATTAATCTTTAAAAAAATTAATTAAAAAATGGAAAACCCTCCAAAATCTTTTGAACCCTCCCTAATTTTTTTTATCATCCTAAAATTAAAAAAGTCCTAAATGCTTGAAAAGAAAATGTGATCTCCCATTGGAAATTGATTCAAGAAATCTTGATAGATAAGTAAATAGTATTTTCAATTTCTGGTAATTTGTTTTTATAGACGTCATGCTTAGGTTGTTATGGGATACGATGAAGACATTGAATATCTCTTTTTGCTCAAATCTAAGTTAAAAAATTCGGTATAATTAGTTACAGCTTTCATGGAGTTTAACATAATTTCATGGAAGCATCCTTAAGTTATTTAGCAAAATAAAAAATAAAAAATGCTCAAGTTGTTACTGGGGAATTTGCAAGATTTTCATTTCAGAAAGAAGTGAGATTTCACTAGACATTAAAGAAAGAAGAAATTAGGGAGAGATCTATGGCTAACCTCAATTTTCTATTTTTTTTTTTATGGTTAATTTATTTTTGCCCAATATGCCCCCATTTTTATCATGTGAGTGTCAAATGGGCACCTTCCGTTATTATTTAACGGAGAAATTGGATGGAAGGGGAAGCATTGATACTTCAAGAAAGTTCAGGTCAAGCACTTGACGTTTTTTAATTGAGGGTCAAAAACCAAAATCCGATATAATTTAGGGGGCGTGGGCACTTTTTACCCTATATTTTATTTATATATTAATGAGTTAATCACTATTTATACCCCTCGGTTATGTTTCAAAAGCAACGGTTACCCCTCAGAAATTTATGGTGCCATAAATGTCCCCAACTATTTACAGGGTGCAATTAGTGCCCAAAAGTGACGGAATTCGGCGAGAGGGGGCGGTGTTCCACATGTGCAGCCCACACAAGTACACTTTCAGGGGCAAAATAGTCCACACTAACCATTAACATAATTTGTGGGTTTGATTCATTTTGTGTTAGTGATTGGTGTGGACTATTTTGCCCCTGAAAGTGTACTTGTGCGGGTTGCACATGTGCATTGCCGCTCCCTCTTGCCGGATTCTGCCACTTTTGGGTACAAATGGAACCCCGTAAATAATTGGGGTCATTTATAGCACCTAAAAGGGTAGTAGATTTGCTTTTGAAACATAGTCGAGGGGCATAAATAGTGATTAAATCTATATTAATTTTCTTTCTTCTCCTTAATTTGTATTGACTATGAATAGTTTTATCAATGAGCAAAAGAAACAAGTTCCTTCAAGAAGAGGAAGAAAAATACTTCATGGTTTTGTGTTAGGATAGTGAAAGAAGTAGGAAGTACAAAATAAATTAAAATTAGAGGATGGAAAAGGAAAATGGCCTCAAAATTTATTGAAGAAAGAAAATTAAATATATTAAAAAATTAATCTTTTTCTTTTAAACGAAATAATTAATCTTAGTTTATGTTTTTCTTTTCTTTTTCCAATAGGATGAAAAATGAAAATGAGCAATATAACTCTAAATCTAGTCAAATATTTGACTTCCATTAGTCATGGATGTAAAATTGGATGGAAAGACAAATCTTACCATTGTAATAGTTGGAGGGCACTTTTACAACTATTACAACTATTACAATGACAAATGCCTATATCCTAAAAGGTTTCATCTACTTTTTCCAGCTCTTGTGAATTATGGATTTTAGGCCTTTCATTCTTTAAAAAAAAAAAACCACAAAAAAGGTGATACATACTATCTATCGTATTATAAATCGAAGGGCACTGATTTTCTTTTTCTTTTTTGCTCTTAAAAAAGTGATCTTTATTAAATCAAATATAGATAAAGTAGTAATGCTAAATTTATTTTCTTTGGAAGAGTTTTGCCAAATTGTTAATAAATAAAAAAACCAATCTAGGTACTTAATTAAAACTTTAATTAAATATCTACCAAAAAGTTAGATTAAATGACACATACTCTCTAGTGAGGAGTATGGTATATATTTAGGTTTTATATCAATAATTTTATACTTGTAATTGTTGAATTTTTTTAGTACTAAATAGGATACACTTGTCAAGGTATCTTACCTTAGAAATAGCATAAATATTGTACGTGATGAGTTTTTTTTGTTTTTTTAAGACAAAAGTACAGATATTATACCATCATGTCCAAAATTACAAGAGTCTGCAGACGGCGAGGAACGTCCTCCATTCATATTCTAATATTATTTAAAGGATAGTGCTAGGTGGCTAAAATCTTAGCCAATTAATTAGTTAAAAATTCAAATTGAAGAGTTTAAAAGTCTAATATACCCTTCGTTTATATATGAATATATTTATTTATTTTTATATTTTTTAAATAGATAACTAATCTTTTTCCTACCTATCCCTCTAACCTACTTGACACCCTACACCCTACGCTGACACCTCCATCAAAGTTGCTACTCCTTTCTAGTTCAACTGTTCCATTCTCTAGAATACCCAAGAAGAAGACAACTTCATAAAAATGGGATAATTAACAAACTTTGAATCAAAACGAAGGAAGACATGGCTAAACTCTTAAAATCATAATGAAAACATGGCTAAAAACAACACATCTTCTTTAAGATTAGCAAGTTTTCTGAGTAAATATCACTGCCAAGAACTCATTTTCTGAGAGACAGACAAATTGATGATTTTCATGAATTTTTAATGGAGAAGTTCTACATGGCCCATCAAACTGCAAAAACATTAACACACATGGAACTGTAAATTTTTTGTAGATGGCTCAGTCTTGCACTGAACTTTTTCTGGAATTTTTTTGCCTTGCAAGCTCAGTCTAACATTAATCAAACAATACTAATACACTATAGTGAATCGCAACAATCATATCAATATACTATTAGTTATATGAATATTTAACATAACGTTTACAATGTCAAACATAGTGTACTAATAAAAAAATACTAACTATAATGGATCACAACATTCCTATGTTTATATTATTAGTTATATTAATGTTTAACATAACATTTCTATCGTCGACTTAGTGTAATAATCAAACAATACTAATGCACTATAATGAATCACAACATTTCTATCAATATAGTATTAGTTATATGAATGTTTAACATAACGTTTACCATATCGAACATTGTGTACTAATCAAACCATACTAATACACTATAATCGATTGTAATAAAAGTCGAAATTAGTATTTAATTGAAGTAATTATAGTGTAATCAAACTATATTATATTATATAGGGGTCTGATTGTAATTAAAAAAACTTAAAACAAGGGTCTTAAAGAATCTTATTTCTAACATTTGGACCTAATTGTAATTACTATTAGAACTAAAAGGGTTGCAATTTTTACACATTTTCAATAGCCATGTCATCGATCCGGATTTACCCTAGAGATTAATCCGGACTGTTGATAAAACTAAATCCAATGGCCATTAAGTGTATTATTCCTACCCAAAACCAACTCACTCTCTATCAATTCCTTCTCACTCCTTCATAAAAATTTTGCGGTGTTATGGAAGTAGGTAGCAAAATTTAAATGATTGTTGGCTTTGACAACCTAGGAAATAGAAATGTCAGATTTTATCCCTATTAAAACTTTATAAGTCTAGGTAGGTTGCACACAAAAAATGGCCACTATTATCTTCTTCTTTTTTTCGAATTGAAAAAGCACTTCAGGGGCATTATTGTCCCGTTGACCAATTTTGACCCAATTTAGCCAATTTTTAGTCAATTAGGCTTAGCCAAAGATCATTTTCCTTATTTAAATTAAAGTCCATATTAGTTAACCGATGAACAATTTTGTTACCTTGACGTTTGACATGAGAGATATATACAAATCTCACGTCGTAAAGAGTTTTTTGTCCAGTGAATATACTATTCTTCCAGAGTTTTTTAATCAAAATGATCATGTTTTGGCAGAATCAGTATTACATGAACATATTTTTGGTGGACTGATTTTTTTTGGCATGAACGAATTCAGGGAATCTATTTTCAGATTTTTTTTTCCTTTCAAAATTTAGTAAAAGTCTCATTAAAATATGTTTTTTTTTGTTTTGTTAAAGTATTTTTTGATTGTTAGGTTTTTTTTTGGGGTTTTAGGGTTTCTTAGGATTTTATTTGTCAGGGTTTGTTTAAAGAAGGTAAAATAAAAACATTCAAGATTAAAAAAAACATAAACGGGAAAAATATTTTGAATTAAAATTATACAATTTATTAATGTGATTGAATAATACATCAAAATTGATTTAGTCAATACAACTAAAGAACTCAATGAGAGCTACTTTTCGGTGGAGATTGGATTTTGTTGATGGGGCAAGTTTTACGGTTGTGGTCAACTTCTTGACACTGTCCACACTTTTTTTTTTGGCTTTTTTTTTTAAAGAATTGTTCTCCGTATCCATTCCCATTTTTGAATTTTCTAATTTGATTTTTGCCTGGTTTTGGACCTTTCATGAGTGGTAGGTAGTGAACCAGCTCAAATTGTACAGATCTCCGTTGACTCTCATCCAATACCGAAAGGAAGGAGTCATATGTCTTCATGTAGTTCTCCATTGAATACACCAACGGAATATAATTCGTTGCATCCATTCATATGAATTTCCCAACAACGACACGTGAAGAAGATGTAGAGTAATTGGACCATTTATCACATGAACAACTAAACTCGACCACCATCACTTTGTATCTCTTTCCCATTTGACAAGCATCTTGTCTTGGTGAAGTCACGTTGTATATACCTAGTGCTCTAGCATGAGGGGTAACAATGAAATATCGGGATTTAAGCTCATAGACTCGCCATAGTTCCCGAACCCTTTTAGGGAATGGAGCCGGATAGTTCATTGATTCTTCCAAGCGAATATGAAAATAATGCACAATAAGTTTGTTTTTGAAATAAATGCCCACATTAAGAGTTGGGTTATCTTTATTCCACAACACAATAAGTTTGTTTCTATACATATTATCAATGTCAAGATCGTCAGATCCGAAATCGGACCAACAATAATATTTTTGATAATTGTCGTATTCTACTGAGGTACCCTCGTCTTCCAAAATAGTCGGTTGGTCTGCTTAAAAAACGGATGTCATATCAGAAAAAGACGGATTTTGGGAATCCTCCCTTGGTGAAAGACGGATTCCCAGATTATTCGTTCATGCTAAAAACTCCCCTCAAAAAACATGTAATGTGATAGTACCCATTCTGCTAAAACATGATCATTCTGATATAAAAAAAAACTCACTTCCACCGCAAAATCCTCATAATTATTTTGTAAATTGAACCAGAGTAAGATGCCCCTTTCAAGGATAGAAGACAGGATCCCTGCGTCTCGAGCTAGCTGTATTATGTTGATTGTCGCCATGGCTTCCAATTGCAGCATGCTACACTGCTTGTGAATTGGCTTACTCAACGATGCCATCGGCGCTCTAGAGGCATCCTTTATAATCACCCACACACATGCAGAACCACATTTCACAACTCCATCAACATTAATCTTGTATCTACCTTGCGAGGGGGGAAAGATATCGTCTCCATGGTAGCACATGCATTACCGTGTTGAAGATCATCATCTTTTGATCCCCTTGGGGAGCGGGAGACTCACTATCCATAAGAACCATAGGCTGAACCTCCTCTCGATGCTCCTGAGTCAAAGAATAATTATAATTCATTTTATCTCCGGCACCACATGAGGTCCCACTGCCACCTCATCCGAGGAATCATAGAGAGCATTCCCGATTATCAACAGAATAGACTTGTGTCTAACTCAATCCCTTAAAAGGTACCTCAAGAGGGGGAGGATTGCCCAATCCTTATAAGAATGGAGATGTCGCTCTTCTAGAGGGAGAAAAATGAATTATATGTGTGAGTCATGATTCGATACTATGCTACAAATATTTCTTTCACTCAATCTCACTTGCCCCCTCCTCCCTGCTCCTCCGACGTCATTTTTTACGAATTACGTGCTTGTATATTAGAATTAATCGCCATTCAGGTCATCAAGTAATTTACGCCTAGCCAGTTTTGTCACTTTTAGAATTTTTTACTTTTTTGGGTCACAAATCAATTTACTGGTCCGCCAAACAAGTCATTCCGTCCAAAACTTCTGGAAATTCTGTCAAAGTGTACACGTGGCAATAACGGCTCAAATGAGACCCCCTCTCTTCGAAGGGCATTATTGGAAACACAAAAAAGGGTCTCAAATTTGACCCACATAGACCCGTCATTATAAAACAAATAACAAAACCCTAAAAAACAAAATCCCAAATCCAGTTTGGCGATTCAAGCTAGGGTTTGTACAAATCATAGACCCACCATTACATTCATCATTTTAATCATCAATATTCGAAGCTAGAAGTGGAATCAAGAAAAGGTATTCAAAAAAGAGTAGAAGAAAATGATTCACAGGGGATCAAACGACAAAGCACCTGGCTACTGTAAGTATTCCTTTTACTTTAATCGATAATTTTGCTGAAAATATCATTTTTTGTAGTACTTTGAGGATAATGTTGTAGTGTTTTTGTCTTACTCGTACTGGTTCTTTTTGTGTAGGGTTTAAAAATTGAATAATGGTCCCCCCCTCCCTTTTGTTTTTCAAGAACATATTTTAATATCTTTTTGAAAGTAGGGTCTACAATACTGTATTAAATGAGATGTGTTTTTTTAATAGTTGAGTTTGTTTTATTTGCAGTAAAAGCTCTGAATGATAAGTTTGACTATTTCACAATAATAATCAGACATAGGGGTAAGTTTGTTGAGACTGAAGGAAATAAATTTTATGAGGGAGGCTGCACAGATATATTTGACTAATGTAGTGGTGAAGAAATGTCAATAGTAGAGTTAGATAAGATGGTATACATGCTAGGCTATAATGAGTATGTTGGGTTTTGGTGGAAATGGTCATTGGTTCGAAGGTTGAGTCTGTGGAAATTTTTGCAAACAGATGATGATGTAGTAGACTTTTGTTATCATGCATCTCAAAAGAGGCAGATAAAACTGTTTTTAGCTCAAGATGAAGATGGTTTGGAGATGTTTTTTTATCAAATATCTACCCAAGGATGATAGGGAGGCTGAAGTATCTGATGAAGTATGGGCTGGTGTTGAAGTAGCTGATGAAGTAGGTGGTGGTGTTGAAGTAGCTGATGAAGTAGGTGCTGGTGATGATAAATCTGATGAAGTAGGGGATGATGTTGACAATTGTGATGAAGTAGGGGGTGGTACAGAGACTTGTGATGAAGTAGGTCTGAAAGGTGAAAATTTAGCAAAAGTAGGGTCTGATATTGTGAATAATGAAAATTTTGGGGATGATGTTGGCATTACAGAAGTATTAGTGGGTGATGTTGGGAATGCAGAAGTATTAGGGGTTGATGTTGGGAATACAGATAATTGTGGGGATGATGTTGGCATTACAGAAGTATTAGGGGTTGATGTTGGGAATACAGATAATTGTGGGGCTGATGTTGGGCATACAGAAAATTGTGGGGCTGATGTTGGGAATACATAAGTATCAGGGGTTGATGTTGGGAATACAGATAATTGTGGGACTGAAGGGTTCTCATAAAGGAATATTAGTATCAGCTGTTGGGGTAGATGCAAATGATGGAATATACCCTACAGCCTATGCTGTTGTTGAATCTGAAAATAAGTCTTCCTGGGCTTGGTTTATTAAGGAGCTTAAGAAGGACCTTAAAATTGAAGATCCAAGAGAATGGTGTATTATATCAGATAGACAGAAGGTAGCAAATCAAATTTATTTTTTCCTTAACCTTATTTCATGTTTACGTGTTGTAAATACTTACTGAAATTGATTTTTTTTTGCTTGCAGGGATTACTTCCAGCTGTTACAACCGAATTGCCTTGTGCTGAACATAGGTTTTGTGCAAGGCATTTGCACTGCAACATGAAGAACAAATATCCAGAAGAAGAATTGAAGGTGATGTTTTGGAGGTATGCAAAAGCAACATATGTGAATGAATATGAAAGGGAGATGTAAGCTCTTAAAGAATTGAACCCTTGTGCACATGAATGGATGAAAATCACAGCTGAACCCAATCATTGGACAAGGTCTCATTTCAGAACCACCACAAAATGTGATGTCTTGTTGAACAACCACTCTGAAGTGTTCAACAAATGTATACTCTCTGCTAGGAACAAGCCAATCCTTGCTACTTTAGAAAGAGTGAGAGTGTACATAATGCTGAGACTTCAAGCAAGAAGAACATTGATAGGAAAACAAAAAGGTAGAATATGTCCAAGAATAGGGAAAAACTTGGAGAAGCTTAAGTCCCAAGCAAAATTCTGGTATGCTGCATTTTGTGGAGGATCAAAGTTTCAGGTAAAAAAAGGTGATGATCAGTTTAGTGTAGATACAAACCTCAGAATATGCACTCGTAGGGCATGAGAGTTAAATGGCATTCCTTGTATTCATGCAATTGCAGCCATTGCTAAGGAAGGTAAGGTGCCTGAGGATTTTGTGGATGAGTCTTACTCAACTGCTACATTTAGGAAATCATATGAACCGATAGTCAATCCAACAAATGGGCCTAATAATTGGCCTAAAAGTGATAAGAGTCCAGTTGTTGCTCCTTCGAAGCTGAGAGAATATTTGGGAGACCTCAGACTAAAAGAAAAGAGTCACTTAAGCCAACAAATGAGGGTGAAGATGGTGCGACCGAATCTGAAAATGCTGCTGCTGAACCTGAATCTCCAGCTGGAGAATCTAGTAACAAAAAGCAGAAAGTTGCTAGGAATGCCCATTGGGTAAGTAAATGTACTGGTTGTGGTGTAATGGGTCACAACATCAAGAGCTGTCCAAGAAGAGAAGAAAGCACTTGAAGCAGGAGATGACTTCTATGTGCAAAGTTATAACAGATGTGGAAAGTGTCATGGAGTATGACACAATGCAAGGGGTTGTCCAATATACCCAAAAGAATCCAATGTTGATGCTAGTCAACCTGCTGAGGCTAGTCAAACTACTCAGACTAATTTTCAGTCTTCTGGAATTGAGACTGGCGAGGCTTCTACTGCTAATGTTTTGCCAGATTGTCCAACAGGCAAGGTTTGTTCATATTTATGTCTAACAATGATTCTTTCAATTGCTAACATCTTGTTTGAACTTGTGAATCATTATAATTGTTGATTTTTCTGTCTTGCAAGGCTCCAAGCACGACTAGGAGACCAATCAAATGTGGGAATTGTAGACAAGTTGGGCATAACAAGGCAACATGCCCAAATCCTCCACATAATCCATTGCTGGGACTAAAAAGGAATGGAGATCATTGGATTGACTGAATGGATTTAACTCCATTTCTTAGTATTTTGCTATGTAACTTAAAAACTCAATCATTTTGTTGCTTTGTAATGCATGGTATATGCACATTTCGTAAGCAAGGCATTAACAATGTTACTCTTTTTGGGAATCAATTATTGATCTTTTAACAGTACTTGTTTGGACAATGTATTTTTAGAGTAATCTGGAAATTTAATTTTGAAAAAAAATAATTAAGACAGAAAAATTTGTTAAAATGGGTGTATATTTTTACTAAAATATAAGGAATTGGGTCAAATGATAAAAAATGGGCAAGGTTTATTCAAATGGGTTGCTCCAAACGGGTCTATGTGGGTCAAATTTGAGACCCTTTTTTGTGTTTCCAATAATGCCCTTCGAAGAGAGAGGGTCTCATTTGAGCCGTTATTGCCACGTGTACACTTTGACAGAATTTTCACAAGTTTTGGACGGAATGACTTGTTTGGCGGATCGTAAATTGATTTGTGACCCAAAAAAGTAAAAAATTCTAAAAGTGACAAAACTAGCTAGGCGTAAATTACTTGATGACTTGAATGGCGATTAATTCTTGTATATTACATAAAAATTACAAAAAAGAGAAGAGAAAATACATAGAAAAAAGAACTAAAATATTTTTCTTTTTTAATAAGTAAACTCTATTCCAGAAAATTGCAAAGATTACACGACTAACACATTAAAGGGGCTCTCGATTTATGGATTTAAATTCTCTCCAATGTAAATGTTTTTAGTGCAAATTAGATGATGAAAATATTGTCAATTGGTCATAAAGTCTCACCATTTTCACAGAGCTGATTTCTTGAACTGTAAATGCCAAAAGAGGGGGGGAACCATCATCATGGAAAACAAAGCTCCATCAACATGATAACTTAGTTCACTTGGACACACCTCTAAATCTTTAAATCTTAAAAATCACGAATTTGAGTTATTTATGAAACAATTTAAAATCTTAAAAGTTTATTCAGTGTAAAATCACGAATTTGAGTCATTTTTGTCTGAGTTAATACTCGAACACCGATAAAAAAAATCATTTGCTCACCTTCTAATCTTTACTATTCTCTGCTCACGAGAATGGAACATGACATCCAACTACTCACCGGTCACTACACTTTTTTTTTAAATTTCCGTTCATTTCCAAAATTATCATATGAATTGATGGGATAGCTACAAATTTGATACTACTACCATAAAACCAATTCAAGACAAAAAAAAGCAACCTTCAAAACCCAATTTGACTTCAAACACTTCCTCACATCATAATTCATTCAATTCTATCTAAACAATTTCTTCTTCTTCTTCTTTCCCTTTCTCTCATGCATTCACCGCCTAGTTTTTTCTCTGGGACTGAATCTTTTGTTGTTTTCTGGCTCTTATTTTGATTCTTGAATAGTTAATTATCATGGGTTGTGCTGGATCATCGCAGAACAAAGGGGATGGTTAGTTCTTGCTTTTGATTTTCCCTCTGCAAATTATTTACTTATTTATAGTAGTTTTTTTCTGAGTTGGATTGGAACTAATTTCATGTTTGTGTAATCTATGAAGTTGCTTTAATGGCTTTTGAGAATCTGTGGTTTCATTTTGAATTGTGCACATCAGATATATATGACTATATAAAAAAATGTCGTATCCAATACACAAGGTTCCTAAATATATATGATTATATGCACAAAAGAAAAAACTCTGTGATTCTGTTTCGATATATTTGTCTACTGATAGAAGGTTGACTAAAGATTTTACTTCCCCTGAAAATGTCATTTGAATATGCCTCTGCATCACAATATAAGGACCTTTGACAATTTTTGAATAGATTAAAGAAGAGGAAAATAAGGACCAATTTCGCTAACATAATAAAGAATGAGAGGATTTTATTTATAGGTGAGGTTAACTTTAGAAAAATAATCCTTAAAATTTGTCAAAGGCCTAATATTTTGAGAAGGGAGAAAATGGCTGAAAAAGCCTATACTCCCTCCATTCCATAATATAAGTCGTTTAGGATATGTATCGAAAATTAAGGAAGCAAACAATCCTATTTAAGAGAGTAATATTGATATTTTGACCTACATGTCCTAAACGACTTATATTATTGAATAGAGGTAGTACTATTAAACAGAGGGAGTGTTTGTTATGGATCCTTTTGACTCTTTTGTTGCTTACTTTTGCCATGGCCTATGAGTTCCCTTTAGTGTCAGCAAACCTAGTCTGTAAAGGATTGATCCCTTCTTTCTCCTGTTTTTTTTTTTAGCAATGCTTATATCTGTGAGTTTCTATTTCCATTTCTTAAATGCATTCTGGTTGATCTCTATTTAAGAATGAGGGAGTATTCTAACTAAAGAGGAGTTTATGATTTTAAGTTCGGAAAGTGTGGAAAGGACGATTCTGAGAGCTATGACCTGAGCATGAATTTTGGTTTCCTCGACTCCTTGCGCATTAATTCTGAGCTCGAGTGCTTAATGCACCAGTGTGATCTTTGGCCATTACAGGATCCATTAAAAAGATCAGAAAGCCAAAACCTTGGAAGCATCCTCAGCCTATAACAAAGAGTCAGTTGGTGCAATTACGCGAAGAGTTCTGGGACACTGCTCCTCACTATGGTGGAAGGAAAGGTAATCTCTTAAATGATCGCGCCAACGGGTGTTGCATAAATTTTACTATTGTTTATCCTTGAATATAAGCCATGGGAAGAAGTTATCTAACTCGCGTACGTACTTCTTGGATCAATCAGAAATCTGGGATGCGCTCCGAGCTACAGCTGAGGCTGATGTAAGCCTTGCTCAGGCAATTGTAGAGAGTGCAGGGGTCATCGTTCAGAATGGCGATTTGACAGTGTGCTATGATGAAAGAGGTTCTTATATCATATTCATCCCTTCCAACGGATAATTGCTGCTTTAGGAATATGATGCATTCTGTATTATGTTTGTTAATCTTCTTAGTTCTTTGTACTATTATTCTTCCATTACAGAGTATTTTATTCTTAAAAATCTTTGTTGCAGGTGCTAAATATGAACTACCAAAGTATGTTCTGAGTGAGCCTACCAACTTGATACAAGAGTTAAAAGGATGAATGATATAACTTTTTCGAATTCGTTCATTTTGGTGTATGTATATCATGTATATTGTTTGCTTCTAGATGTTAGTTAATATTATCGAAGAAACATTTTGATTTTCAGATTTCTTCTTTTAACACTAACAGCTTGGGGTAACCAATGGAGCAATTGAAAATGTTTGGGCTGAAGACGAGTAGAGTAGTACAAACCCTATCGACAAACCTAAAATGGAACACAATTTGAAGACACGGAATACATTCCATGGATGAGATGGTATGGCCTAATCATACAAAAGTGATCAAAGTAATATTCAACAATGGTGTAATTTTACATTGATAAACCGAAGAGTGTAAGACGAGCAAATCATAACAGCAGATTAGTATAAATTTCGTCTAAACCTTCTTGAAAAAGGATAGAATGTTTCCTTGTTTAGGGTCTTTGTTCACTGCTTTCTTGTTTCCAGCTTTGCCTGCTTGGTTCACTGGAGCGTTGGTTCCCACAGCAGGAGACTTCTTAACCGATGGTCTGAAAAACAAACACAAAAACAAAGAATGTTTTAGAAGAGCAAATTATGGAGGTTGAAATAGCGTTAAAAGCCAACTGAATCATACGTGACATAATGTGTTCAGCTGTCTCTGAAGATACAGTCGCATATACCACTCATCAAATTGATACATAAACAAGAACACTAGGTCCCTAACAGAAAGGGACTGGCAATTGACATTTGACGTTTCTTACGAAGAAAACCTCCAATGCCATCATAAGGTCATAACAATATGGCTAACACATGCAGTCATTTTCAAACAATGCATCCAATAATTGCATACTTATTCATAACAAACTCAGAAGGGAGTTTTTTTTTTCTTTTCCGGAAAGTAACTGAGATGGGAGATAGAAGGGTCTATAAGAGCAAATTCATATATGGCGGATACATTCTGTCATATTTACTAACGCATCAATCATCAGATATATCAACAACCTACCTCGTTAACATAATAATACAAGAAAACTCTATTATTCGAGTTAATTTTTCAGTAGTCTCAAATGATCCATTTACCTGTTGAAAGCATTTGCCGTAGTCTTCTCATCAACTTTCTTCACTGCTTGGCAATCAGGTTTTTTCTCTGCCTCTTTGCCCTCCCAAACAACCTCAGTAACTGCAGCCACAAGTATAAGTGAACATTATGAAACAAAATAGCATAAGATATAAATCAAGAAAATCTCACTGTAAAATAGCTTATACTTAAAAAGTCAGACCCCTGAATGTTCAAGAGCACTAGAGGACACTAACTACATGAACAAATTTTCGGTTAGTATGCACGATGATGGCGTACACTTAGATTATCAGATTCTTCAGAAACTAAATTGGATACATAAGCCATAAGAAGATAAGCGATCATTACTAGTGCTGCAGTGGATTAGTCAGCTTAAACAAAGATTCCAGTACCAGTGAATTGGAAGTTGGAACATTTGACGACTGTGAGGGAGAATTGGAATAACCACCCAAAAAAAAAACTACATATACATATTAAATATAGTAATCGGATGCCCCTGGTCATTAATTCATCAAATTCAATAACATATCTTCAGGGGGACCCGGGGGGAAGAAAATGAAAAACCAAAGCTATCGTTTCCCTCATGCAAACATGACTTCCAGCTCCAGAAGTGAACATCCGTTATAAGAGGCTAATATTTGCAAAAACCTCTTTCAGCATTGCCTTTTCTCATTCATACAACTCTTATCAAAACCTCTTTCAGCGTGTAGAGAAAACCAAAAATATTTGCAACATAGGCAATGACATATATCTGTGCCATAGAAATTGAAGAAGATCATATCTATAATTTTACCTTCTCTTCCACGCTCATCAATCCGTGTCTTTAACACCTTTCTCCTTTTAGGAGACTTTGGAGCAGCATCAGTTGTTTTATCCTTTACATTTGTGCCGACTGCAGACACATTGCTAACATTTCTTTCTGAAGAGGATGTCTTCATGTTGGTGGGTTTGCTGAGAGTTGAAGATTCTTCCTTCAATGCCTGATTAGTTTTTGTTTCAGCTTCTTTTCTCTCCTTGACATTTGGTCCCTGTTCCTTCTCTTCATCAAAACTCAACTTGTTCTTCTCCAGGTCCAAAGAGGCTGAACTCTGTTTTGAACCTAGCACTGGCTCCATTTTTGGAGGATCAGGAGATGCTAGAGTAATCGGCTCTTTCAAGTCATCTTCTTCATCTGAATAGTCGAAAACTACCCTCCTCTTTCTAGAACCTTCTCGATTAGGTGCACGCCTAATGGTGATATCATCATCACTATTATCATCTCCTAGTTCTTCAATAGCACATATCAGAGCATCTGCACTGGCTAATAATATATGAAAAGTTAAACGCTTTATATGTAAATAACAGCCTGCAAATACTATTAGAAGAAATCCACAGTTTTTATTAACTTAATGTAAGTAAAGAAACAAACCAGCAGAATTAGGTAAGCTATCGTTAGCTTTTGCTGTGGCAGGTTCGCTTTTTGGTTTTGCAGAGGCACGACCCCACATATTAGCCAATGAACTGCCAGTTCCAGAAGAGTTCTTATCATTTGGACCTTTCTTTTTGTTAACAGGAAATTGAGGAACTTTTCCTTTAACCTCACTAGGCTTGTTTTGTTCATGTGTTTCTGTGCTACGATTGTCATTTTTAACATCTTTGACCACATCAGCCCGCAAGCTAATACTGGGGCTTGATTGCTGAACCTTTTTCTGCACCGGCTGCAGAATACTAGGACTCTTTTGTGCAGAGGTGCTTTTAGATTGCCCTAGGACTCTTGTACTTTTCACCTGAGATGTAGAGGTGCTTGCATCGTTTCCTCCGGTATTTCTCTTGACAAAAGAATTTGAAACTCCACAGAATCTAATTTATGACAAGCGAGAAGGAGACAAAGTTAACTCAAGCATTCGGCAAATACACAGACCTGATTACTTATCTCTCTCTATATGCATTCCAGAGCATAATCATGAAAGTGCAACTTTGCATCTCATTTATACATCTAAAAACATAGGACATTGACACACCCGAATCTAAAGGATGTAATAAAAGCGGAATAATCTTGTGGGCAAGAAATTTTTGGAGAATTACCTATTATCGCGTAAACAATTATCAACTGCAGGCGGCTGCTTAAAGAGTTCTTCTGCTTGGACATATTCAGCATTCCAAAGGACTGTTGGATCTTTCGGGAGGCAAGCTTGCACGCTATAGACTTGGAGAGAGCAATTGTTATCAAATTCTTCTTTGGCTTCTGCACATAAAAGAAAAAGATAAAATTTTAATTATGTAAGAACAGAAATCCCAAGAGTCAAAGAAAAGCTCAAGAAACAGGAAAAATAGAAGAAAAATGTTATATCTCCTGTTATTTGTTCAAACTGATTGATTCACCTAACACTCGGCAGGAAACAGAATAACATGCCAACTCAAATTAAATAAATAATTGATCAACATGCAATGAATCATGCATAGTATTCAATTGAGGCAGCTCACAGGCCCCATAATTTAATTTCCACAGCTAAGCTCGTACCAATCACATTTCATGCAAGACTTCTGTTATGTCGTAACCAGCTATGAAAAGTATAAAATTTTAACATACAAAGAGTCTCATCCATTGGCGGTCAATGGACAAGGCACTTGTTATTAGCTATTTGGAAGAGATTAGTCATAGTTAACCAAAACCAAATTTCCTGCACTTCTACCCAGTACCCACCCTTGCAATCAATTGCTACCTCTACCCAGCAGGCATGACCTCTAGGACTATTACCACCCTACAACATTGTGGCCTGTCTTAAAAGCTTGTGAATGGAGATCAGAATAGAGTAATATACATCATCACCCAGGAATGGGATCTTAGAAACATTGGGAGTAAAAGGATTCATATAACTTTTCCGAGGCGTCTGGCTATAAGGATTAAGAATATTCATTATATTCATTGCACTTGATCCCCTAAAATGCATGTAATTTCTCAGCACCAAGTAACACAAGAAGAGTTGCTCTAATTCTTGCACCATTAGAATATCCACGCCCTCACCACTGTTCATGCTTGTCAATACATCCAGAGACAGAACTCTTAAAAGTCAAATAGTGATATGTCAAAACTGAAAGTTCCAATCATTCAAATGCAGCAAGAAACAAATACTAGTAATAATGTACAATGCACAGAACTTTCTATAACATGATGAAAACTAGCTAGTCTGTCCTGAGTTTGGAAGCACAATTTGATGGAATTTTTGTTAAGAGATTCTTAACACTCAAAAACTAGATAGTCCTGAAGAAGATTTAGATCAGTGCACACAGATATACTGTGGAAATGACCACAAACAGATGCATCTGACCTTGGCAGATCAAATCAATTGTAAGAAACATCATGATGGTAAAATCTGAAAAAGATTTCCAACCAGGAATCTGAAAGAAAGAAAAAGGATGAACTTTGAGTAGTTATTGTCTAGCTTGATATTACAACATTGAGAACATTAGAAATGAGAATATTTTTCATGACATGATCAACAAATGACGCTAAAATCACAAGATATAGATAGCTCAAAAGTAAGAAAATGCAATAAAAATTAAGAATGATAATGATGAGGAAAAAAAAGAAGCATCAGTGTGTAAGAGAAAATCTCTTTGACAGATAATAAACTAAGAGAACTAGTTTGGAGTTTTACAACTCCAAAAACAGAATATGAAAAAATTCAGAACAAAAACCTGCAAGTTTGGAATGGGGGACAAGCTTTATGTGGTATGTCGAAGGATTATTCTTCAGCCAGCCAGATAAAGAATAAATTACTTCTAACCCAGCTCCATACTTCTTGACAAACTCTTGAAGCAGCCTGACAACAGCAATAAACAACAAAATTAGCTTAAGTGGATAAATCTAGGGATTTCATTTCCATACCACAAAACTGTTCTTACTTCTTCGCAACATTGGATGACACCAAGAAATTCCGACTTAGCCATTTGTATGATACCTAACAAATACACCCACCAACGTCAAAATGCAATTATCAAAATATTGCACAATTGAATAAGCAATCTATACACCACACGCAATATATACTTCATGATGTTCAAGCCACGACGCTGGAAGGGCTCCAACAAACAAAGTTTTACCCTTTCGATAAGTCAATGAGTTACAGAAATGAGACTGATTTACAAACTTACAAATTTACAATAGCGAAGCCAGTTAGTAAGCTATATTATACTCTCTCCATTCCATAATATAAGTCGTTTAGAACATTTAACGAAAATTAAGGAAGCAAACGAAAAGGTACTTTGTTAGTCAAAATATCTATATTACTCTCTTAAATGGGGCTTCTATACCACTAATTCTATTTCAGAGAATAATATTGATATTTTGACTAACAAAGTACTTTATTTTTTGCTTTCTTAATTTTCGCTACTTGTTCTAAACGACTTATATTATGAAATGGTCAATGGAGGTAGTACCTAAACTCTGTTGCTCCAGCAGTTGAAAGGCTTTACAAATTTCAGTAACTTAAAAATAATTTGACTAAAATTAATCAAAGAAAAGCACCTTAGCTCAATCTTAAAACTATCCAGTCTGCCAAAAGGGAAAAAAAATCACAATGCAGTTAATTCTTTGTTTAATTATTATAACTTTAAAAGTATATTAGACATGCTTGAGATCAATAAAGCTAAATTCTTGCACCAAAAAGAATTTAAAATGAGATTCAAATTGTAAACCAGATCACAGGAACCCCCCCCACCCCCAAAAAAAACATATTTCACAAAATCCCATCAAAATCTTGGGTAAATTTAACAATAATGAGTCGAAAAAATTATCAAATTAGAACTATAGTACTACGGATAATCGAAAGAAATTGGATAGAGGTGTTCTTACCACTTGAAGTCTATCGGAGACGAGGGTTTGAAGCTCGTCGAGGATACCTATGGTTTCGATTTCGGCCATATTCGGGTCTGTAGGGAAACTGGTCGAACCGACTACTGCCCCCAAAAAAAACGAGGGAAACTGATAAATGTTTCCTCTGAAAAGGGTAGGGAAAGGGCACTCAATTTCCCGCCATTACATAAAGGTCATCAAGTGTTCCTGGTGAGGGGTCCAAAGCGTATCCGATCTTGTGGTCCCACGTCCCTCTCTAATGAATTGGAGTGCAATCTATCAATAGTTTCCAACATGACTTCTTCTTTTTTTGTTTTTCTTCTTCTTTCTAGAATATATATTGATATCAAAAGGGATCTCCAAACCATTTATACGAGAATCTATTTGTCATAGATGGTTTTGTCAATAAATCTATAATATATTGACTATAATATTTTTTACAAGACTAACAAAATGTCCCATAGAATAGAGATCTTCGTGGTTCTGTATAATTATATTGACTATACATTGGCAGTCACTTCCTATTGTGCAAGGAGAGGAGCCTCTTTCTTGGGTAAGTCTGGCATATTGGGTCCGGCCCCACACTCCTCTCACATAAATTTATATAGGATCCACCTACAGAGTAGGTCCCGCAGGTCAATCAGGTGGGTCCTCCCTAATTTATGTCAGAGGAATGTGGGACCGTACCCATTGGGTCCGTCCCATGCCGAATTTTTCCCTCTTTCTTGAAAGAATGTGCTCTTTCAAGTATTGCTAAAACTTCAACATGTTACGGGCTCGGGGATGTGGCTATGAATCTTGAGAAACCTACTATAAAAGCTCCACTATGATCGCACAAAATAGCTCAAATTCTCGCCTACACTGAAATTCAAGAACCATCCACGTTAAGTTTATACTTGTTGACCTCTGGATGTTTCCATTTCAATGAAAGGGGGACGATTTGAAGCTTGACTTGACGATGCTCCAATCTTGCATTCGCTACTGGTTCAGAAAACGCCTTTGCTTTCCCTTTAAGAATGTTTTGGATCACTACATTTGTAGGGAGGGTAGAACGAGGGTCTTGCATGGGAGATTTTGTTAAGCCGAGGGGTTTGCACAAATTCACCTGATTTAGTAAGAGTTATGCTTGCGGTCTCCTCAGCAGGGCGTCTCTGTGCCCCTAAAAAATAGTTTTGTTCCTGGTGCAGCATATGTTCCAGACTACAAATATGAACTATGAGGCAACCTCCCCATCTCTATTCAGAATGTGAAGGAGATTAAAAGGAAATTTGTTACAATCTATCATCTCTTCTGGTACAAAATTGGTATGCTGCCAGACTGACAGAGTTGTAAGGCAAGTAAGAAGTGCATGACTGGCTGACTCATGTTCTTCCGGGAAAATAAGGCAGAACGAATATGAATTCATATGTCTAGAGATAGCCAAGTTTGTAGGCAGAATATTTTTCATATTAAAATTTGGAGTTTTGGTGGCACTGGGAGATGCCAAATTTGGTCCCAAAAGATACGAGAGGCTCTTTGTGAAGTAAACGGTTTAGAGTGCACATTCCCTTTCGATTCAACTCTAAGATGATAAGGTGATTTGCTATTAAAGCAACCATTTTTCGTATAAGCCCAAACAAGACTGTCATGCGATCAAGACTCACATAATAGAACTTCAAAATCTCAGTCAATCTCATAGGAAGAGAAATAATGTTGAAGATGATCGAACTCCCAGCTCCATTATGGTAACCAATTAAGCTAGAGATCGTCGTGATGCTTTTAGAGAAAAACATATTTGGCAGAGTTTGGAGTTTAAAACGATATGAGAATGGGTGAGCCATTTATTTTGCCAAACACTAACTCTTATTTCATCCCCGATTCACCAAAGAAGACCTTGGTAGAGCAACTTCTTTTGTTTAAGGATACTTCTACGGATTAGGGATGTACGCCCTTATAGTGAGATAGTCAAAAAGTAATCCAAATGAAAATACTTTGCCTCCAAAATTATTGAACAGATAGAAAAAAAGATTATCGACTATGCGCCAACTTTGTTTGGAGACTAATGCTCTGTAAAAAGTTTCGAGATCCTGAAAACCAAGTCCCCATTGGGACTTTGGCTTGCATGTTTTTCTAGAGTGATACAAGACACTTAAACTAGTGCTACAATTTACAAGATATGCCTTTAATACAAACTCTAACATTCTAAGACTTCAAGTTTCAAGTATCACCCGCATTCTTCAAATCTTTAATGTATATGAACACCAATGAACTTTGAGCTCTTGATTGAAGTGATTAGTGCTTTCGCAATCCAAATATCACCAATACATAAACATATAACATTAAATGTTAAAAAGATCCCACAACTGACAAGTTTGTGAGCATATTTGCTTCTTATATAGATTGGAAAAATCCTCCCCCTCTTGAGGTACCTATTGGGGTTGGAGTTAGGTACAAGTATAGTTTTAACATAGTATCGAGTCACTTAGTCCAATATTGATCCCACATTGATGTTATTGTTGTTCACGCTTCAGATGTCCATACCTGAGCGTAAGAGGGTGTGTTAAAGATCTCACACTGGTTATTTTGTGAGCATATTTGTTTCTTATATGATTTGAGTAATCCTCTTCTCTTAAGGCATCTCTTTGAGTTGGATTTATGTCTAAATCCAGTTTTAATATTAAAACTTCATCACATGTTTGTCAAAATAAAATTAAAGATAAAGTCATTAGAGCTTTTATTAGGCCTATAAAATTATACCGTGATTTTTTTCCATTAGGTTATAAACTTTTTAAAACTATAAACTCGTGACTCTTAATAGCTAATTGAGACGGAAATGAAACATAAATGATAAAGCAGTATAAGAAAATTCGAACTGAATTAATGGATGTCGACTTCCCTTTTTGTGGAGTGTACTCGATGTCTTTAGTCTACAACTGACTATTGTTACATTCATGTGGTATCACTTATCAAGATAATCGAGAATCAGATGACAAACTATTCACAAAGTAAATTTTTTATATGGATCTGATTCATATAGTCTACAACTGACTATTAATAGATCTTGTGGTGCAAAATGATTTAGAATAAGGAGATAAATAATTAATAAATAAGAGCAAATATTTCTCTTTATCCTATAATAATGTCAAATTCATAATAGAATTATCAATTCATAGAAAGTATATGACCGCTATAAGAGAATGAGATTCCAATTTATAAACTAGTCAAATGATCAAGCCTAGGCAGATGATCAAACCTAGGCCAGTTGATTTCTCTATTTCTCTAAAAGGTGGTGGGGAATATTCCAACCACTCTCATGTTCTTTATCACACCCCGTAACCATGAGGTGATATGGCAGGGTCTTATTCCCCGGTAAGACACCGAACCAAAAACGGAAATACCCATACAACAAAAAAAAAAAATCTCTTCAACTCATACTTAACTTGAAAGAGAAATTACAGAATATGTATGTTCTTACATCATGAAATAGAAAGGGTTAAATATTCGACAACAAATGAAATTCTAATAAATCTATTACATAAAACTTCACACTTCTCCTCGGTCCAATCCTCAACACGGTTACCACTAACCTACTCATCTGCAAAAAAAAACATATGGAAATGACTGAGCTACTAACCTAGCCCAGTAAGATCCAACACCCTTGGGAAGAAGCACTAACTATAGACCCAAAACATTTCCCAACCCAAATCGATTGTACCAAAACGGAAACGGAATTTAACTTGTGAAAGCATTTAAAATAGTAAATACAAAACTTAAAACGGAAACGAAACAGAATTAAGAACACATGACTAAGCAGAGGCTGAACGAACAAAACAGAACCAAACAGAGTATTCGGGCAACCGGATAGAGCATCCGATCGACCGAAATCAAGACAGTAGCTAAATCAAAAAATTCGGACGATGGGGGACTAAATTCGGTAGATCGTAGGTCATCCGAACCAACCTCGGACGATGGAAAAACGAACTGGTTGACCGGGCTGACCAAGAGAAGTCGTCTGATAGCTCCCAATAGTTTGGTCGGCCGACCGGAAAGAGGCTGCGGTCGACCGGACTAAAGGTCCAGACTGCAGAACAAAATATTTCCTACACAAATTAATAAAGGAAAAATAGTTTTCTGAACATTTAAAACATCCCAACCCAAGACCCCCGTTTTGACATTAAACCACATATCAAAACATATACGAAACATGTTTATAACATACTTTGCACTACATACGGACACAATACTAACAATAACATTATAAATAGACTTCACATACTTGAGCACGTTGTCTAGCTAAGATCTTACACCTCATAACAGTCTTTAACTAAAGCCAACTTTTTATCCTCGATCTTTAGGTACCGAGTTTGACGGAGCCCACTTTTTATCCTCGTTAGAAACCGAGTCTGAACAGACGGAATGCCAACTTTTTATCCTCGTTAGGTATTGAGTTTCACGAACGGAATGCCAACTTTTTATCTTCGTTCGGTATCGAGTCTGACGGAACCCACTTTTTATCCTCGTTAGGAACCAAGTTTGAATGACAGAATCTCAACTTTTTATCCTCGTTAGGTACCAAGTCTGGCGGAACAGAATAATCAAAACTAATTGTTTATATACTTGAATATGTTTTGGGGCGGGATCATTAACAGACAAGAGCTCTAATCAGAACTAAAAATGAAGACTTTCAAAATAATGATTAATCATATAACAGTTACCAAACGCTATTACACCAATCATCAACATATAATTTCAATGCAATTAAATCAATACTCCATTCGATTTTTAATGCAAGAAAATGTGCTATAAAATCCAATTCAAAGCAAATTAATACATTAAGAAAAAATGACAGTTTATGCATACTTTTAGGACTGAAAAACGAGGGTGAAGGTTCCTTACCTATCAAACTTAAGCAATACAACTTCTAAAATCCGAAATCCAAAAACAACCTCAAACGACGAACTTCAAACTGCTGTAACTCTCAATTTCGAACTCCAAATTGTAATCCATCAAATCCCAGACGTTCCCCTTTCAGTTATCTTTGAGACCCAAAAAGAATCTTCAATTCCGACAACTATAGCTATGCCAATTGGCCAGAAAACCTTTCAGTGTACAAATTTTTCTGCACCTCTCTCTCTCTCTCTCTCAGCCGTTTCCTTCTTTTATCTTTTCTTTTATGGTCTCCTTAATTCCCTCTACCAACTCCCCCTTAATTAACTCCTAGATTTGGTTAGGCAATTAGGAGTCTTCACAACAAACCCCCAACAAGTCCTTAACCTTCTTAAACTCCCACACTTAAATCCAAATCTTTCTAATATGTACAAAGCGCCCCTCGACTAACGTACCCAGAATTAACACATGACATAACAACAACAAAAATATAGTCAAATAATCATGTAATCACGTCCGAGCAATCGGTCATGCCAAAAATTAATTACATGTCAAAATTATGTAAGCAAAAGTTTCGGGTATCACATTTTTAAGTTAGTTTTTTTGGGAGAAAAAAATACATAGAGAAAATGCTCAATATCTAGAAAGCAGTTATCAGATGATCAAAACAACTAAGTTTACCTAGTATTTATAGGAGGTAAAATTTCAAAAAATATACTCCCTCCGATTCAAAATATAGGTCTTTTTAGGAGTTTTCACACAATTTAAGATGCTAATTTAAATGACTAAAATAACCCTAATTAATACTCCAAATAACATTAAATCTCTTCTCACAATCAACATTTTCAAAAAAATATTCCATCTTCCCAATAACAAAGACTTGATAATGGAGTAATAGATAGTACTTGGGAATTACACATTAAATGGTGTAGGGGTAAATTAGCCCACAAATGCACAACTTTTGTAAAAAGACTTATATTATGCAACAAAAAACAATCCCTAAAAAGACCTATATTATGAATCGGAGGGAGTAGTAATTAGCAATTTCACTAAAACACAACTTACCATAAGTCTTTAAATGGAAAAGGATTAGGAAACACAAATCCATAATGAGTAAGACACCTTGTCATTAGACCAAAACTAGATGGGCTTATTCCCAAATATTAGACATGCTTTGGTGTGGGCTCACTCGGGTTGTTAGTTACTCGGGTCCATATATAAATCTTGGGTCGAAACCTATCATAAGCCCCCCAAGACTTCAAATGAAGATAACGGAACATGAGGTATTTAATAAAAGTTTGAGAGGCACATGATCCAGAAAAAACCTTTTAAGAACCAACCCTCAAGAAAATGTTCTTTGGGAAAATATAATTCGGGCAAATATTTCTTCGGGGGTGAATGTCTTTCGGGAAAATGTTTCATAAAACCCGAAATCATATCACGAGTATAATTCTCGAACATTACAATTGAATGAGACCAATATATACCATAAGCCCTTCAAAAGATTGAGTGACTTGCTAGGACTCAATGGTTTTTATCAAGCCCTTCAGTCAGGCATGTGATATTTAAATTTATCAACGTGGATGAGTTTGAGCACTTAGACATTGCTTCGTATTTGTACAAAGGAATGCACTTTTCAATTTTTACCCGAACCGTGGTCGGGTTGTTTCTGAAAGTGCGGGCTTTTTGCTGTTTGTCTCTACTTCAGGCATGAGTTTGCACATTTATCTGAACTTTTTTATAGGTTGGGACTTTCCCTTAGCCTTAATTTGTTTTTTTCCACATGTATGCACTTTATATTTCTTACCTGAGCATGTTAAGGGTTGAGTTACCTTAACCAAAAAAAACTCAACCCTTAACAGTGCTCAGGTAAAAAATATAACACTCTATCGCTACGTTTTTGTACCAACGTTTTTATTTCTTTAAACGTAGCTTAAAATCGAACTGTGTAAGTTAAAGCAACACTTTTTTGCAAACGTCACTATATCTGAATTTTATACGACCTTTCATAACGACGGTTATAACAATTGTTGTTCATACCAACATTTTGAGGTTATTTAGTGACATTTATATTAAATATTGTTATAAATTGTTACTTTTGCGACATTTATATGTTATGGCGTTAGATATTGTGACATTTTCGGGAAAACATCGCTATAATTGAATTTTATTACGGCGTTTCATAGCGACGGTTATAATAATTGTTGTTTAAATCAACATTTTAATTTTCGTTAGCGACATTTACATCAAATGTTGTTATAAATTTTACTTTTTGCGACTCATGTAGCGGCATTTATATACTATATAATTGGATCATGTGACATTTCATACAAATGTCGCTATTTTTTAATGACGTTTCTAACGACTTTGTAATATAGATATTCATACGACATTTTAATGTTAGTTAGCGACATTTACATTAAACGTTGTTATAAATTGTCACTTTTGCAACTCTTAAAGAGACATTTATATCATGTAGAATAAAGAAGTTTAAGTATTCAAAATTTAATGAGAGTGTATTAATTTTAATTTGATTCATGAAAAAAAAAAAATCAAAACACAAAAAGAAATTAAAATAAGTAAATGTACAAAATCCAGAAATCCATTATAATAAATATAATAGGAGAAACAAAAAATAAAAAATGATCAGTTAGCACAGCGGCCCAACGCACGACATACATATGGGGGGTCGTGGGTTCAATTCTCATTCCATTGAGTAAGGAGAAACAAACGTCATAATAATTTAGTACCGACGCTTGTAATAAATGCACTTTTGTATATTTTACCCGCACCTCTCAAGGGTTGGGTGTTTTGTTAAGGTCGGAGCTTTTTCCTTAACCTTATTTTAATATAGTTATCTTCACAAGTAGAGACCAAGAAAATAAAATTGAGATGTCTCAATCGATACTCAACTTCGACTCCAACTTTTTTTAATAATTTTCTCTTTGATCTTTTTCTACTTACGTTCCAAACCTGTTTGGAGGACTAAACTCATTCTCATCACTTACAAATGGCAAATAATTGACTGTACCCGTCTGTATATCTATTTATGTACCCTAATCAATCACAATTCACTATGTGTATATATAATTAAAAAAATGATCACTTGACGAATTTTTATTGGTTGGGCACAGAAATAAGTACACAGACAGGTACAGATAATTTTCACCTCCTTACAAATAGGAAAAACTCCATATATAGTGATTGATATTTCTAGTTTCTTTTTGGACAAAGGGATGGGAGTTTTGTTAGAATTCGAAGGGAGCTGCTTCCACCACTGAGCAAGGTTCTTGGACAATATATGTTTACGTTTACGACTTTATAAGCATTTTCTTTTTTCTTTTTTTTGAAAATGACTTTGCATGCAGGGACGAAGTCAGGAATTTGGTATTGGGGGCGAAACTGTAACAGTATGTCGAACTACATATAAAAACGGCAAAAAATAAATCTTGGGTGTGAAATTGATAAAATATTCCGAACTACATATAAAATTTACTATAGTATTTTTAAAAATTCCGTCCCGCCACTGTATTATTCCCTGTTTGCATGCATGTTTCTATTGCAAGCAGACTGAAGCAAGTTCAAGAAACGTGTGCTAACAAATAAATGAAATAATGGTGAAACAGACAAAAAAAAAGGGGTTGGTAGGGTTATTCACCCAAAAAAAGGGTTGGTAGGGTATATAAGAGCAAATTTTATTTATTATTCGAACTAGCACACCTTATTCATCAAAAAAAGAAAAGAAAAAAAGAACTAGCACACCTTAGTTTACTAAGAGGAAATTTGAAACACAAAAAAAAAAAAAAAACAAACACAACTTTGTCTTGACTGTGCTGATTTTTCTATTTATTTTTTCAATGTTTTTTTGGATTAATAAAAAAATGAGGATTTGAGAGCACAACTTTCAAGTCATTCATACATAATCATTTAACATAACTGACAACACTCTAAAACCAGGTTAGAAATTATCTGTCCCCATTTAATATCCTTTTTCCTATCTTATTAATAAGAAAATGATATATGTTAAATTTTTAATTAAAAAATTATAATCTAAAAAAATAATAAAACACACAAAAAAATATAACGTAACAAATATTTATTCGTGATAATACAAAAAAGAGACACAAAATAGGGGACAAGCGATTTTTTGCCAAAACCAGAGCGGATAAATTAGAATCATGAATTGAAACTGACAAACCATAAAATGAAACTAATAATGTAAAATGAATAAGAAATGGGTAGGTGTAGTATAATTGCCCTGACAGCCTCCCCTGGACTAACAAGTATGTGTACGCAAATTGTTTATAGTTGTCATATACGGATAAGATATTGTTATATCTTCAACAACCTACTATATTAACAGTCCGGTTATATTATAGAATGATCAAAATTTAATATATACTGAACAATTTTAAATGTTTTGGATTGTTAAATTAAAAATTTTAACGGTCCAAATTTGTTTTTGTAGGAATATTTATGTGATTTTCAAACACCTATTACGTAAGACAGGTGTTCATTAGGATAAAATAATATTGCAGACTTATGACAAATGTTCATAAAGAGACAATACATGTTGCATAAAATTTAACACATGTCCAAAAATATGTAATAACTGTCCAAAAAAAGTTCCATATGTATTAAAATTTAAGGCAAACCGTACACATATATTAAATAAAATGAACCCCGCATGAGAATTGGCAAAAATATATCTATTCTCATTATGTGTCCCGTTTTTCATCACATCAATAAGAAATTATCATGTGTTAATTTATTTCTTGATGGTTCACTATTTCTTTTATGTTATAATTTTTTAATTAAAAAATTAACACATGATAATTTCTTATTGATGTGATGAAAAACGGGACACATAATGAGAATAGATATAAAATGAGATACAGAATTGGATAAACGATTCTTATGATGAGAAGTATAACTCGTGTATCCCATTTTTTTTTGTTTTTTCCCATTGATTGAATCTAGTTTTATTTTTATTTTTTATTGAATCTAGTCTCTTATGACTGCTGCATATTATGGTTGAAACCAGCAGGGACGGAAGCTGTGACTTGTGCAGTGAAGAAAAAAAAATTAATTATATACATGATATATTTTACTCTATTTAGATAATAAATGTACAAATGATCTCAGTGAATTGTTGTATATATCAAATGACCCCAGTGAATTATATTTCTAGAAATCAGTATATATAATATACGAGTCTTAACATAGTTTTTGCACCAACCTCCTCACTTCTCTCTTTCTGATTCTTCTTCACCTCCTTATAATTTTTTAAGCTTTGATTTTATTATTATTCTCCAAAAAAAAAAAAATGGGAAGCATTGATTCAACAAATGATGTTGCCCTTTCCAATGGCTCTTCTGTTGGAGAGTTCAAACCTCTTGAAGCTGAAGAGTTCAGAAAACAAGCCCATTGTATGGTTGATTTCATAGCTGATTACTACAAGAATGTCGAAAGCTATCCAGTTCTTAGCCAAGTTGAGCCTGGCTATCTCCGGGAACGTCTCCCGGAAACAGCCCCTTATCTACCTGAATCGCTTGACAAAATCATGTCCGATATTCAGAAAGATATAATCCCCGGAATGACTCATTGGATGAGTCCTAATTTCTATGCATTCTTTCCAGCCACTGTGAGTTCCGCCGCTTTCCTAGGTGAAATGCTGTCCACTGCCCTAAACTCAGTGGGATTCACATGGGTTTCCTCTCCAGCTGCCACAGAGCTCGAGATGATTGTCATGGATTGGTTGGCTAAAATGCTTAAACTTCCTGAGTGTTTCATGTTTTCAGGCACCGGCGGCGGCGTTATCCAGAACACCACTAGCGAGTCAATTCTTTGTACCATAATTGCTGCACGTGAGAGAGTACTTGAAAATCTAGGACCCAATAGCATCGGGAAGCTAGTTTGTTATGGATCTGATCAAACCCACACCATGTTCCCGAAAACTTGCAAATTAGCTGGAATTTTCCCAGACAACATTAGATTAATACCTACGACTCTCGAAACTGACTTCTCCATTGACCCTCATGTACTACGTGAAATGGTCAAAGCCGACGTGGATGCCGGTTTAATCCCGCTTTTCCTTTGCGCCACGTTGGGGACCACTTCGACCACGGCTACTGACCCGGTGAGTAGCTTGTCTGAAATCACGAACGAGTTTAATATCTGGATGCATGTGGATGCAGCTTATGCAGGCAGTGCGTGCATATGCCCCGAGTTTCGGCACTACTTGGATGGGATCGAACGAGTTGACTCACTGAGTCTAAGTCCTCATAAGTGGTTACTTGCGTACTTGGATTCCACTTGCTTGTGGGTCAAGAATCCCAATTTATTACTCAGAGCTCTTACTACGAACCCTGAATACCTAAAAAATAAACAGAGTGACTTGGATAAAGTGGTCGATTTCAAGAACTGGCAAATTGCAACCGGTCGGAAATTTAGATCCCTAAAGCTGTGGCTCATCTTGCGTAGCTACGGTGTTGCAAACCTCCAAACACATATTCGATCCGATGTTGCAATGGCGAAGATGTTCGAAGGGTTTGTAAGATCGGATCCAAGGTTTGAGGTAGTTGTACCGCGAAATTTCTCACTTGTCTGCTTTAGGTTGAAACCTTTACCAGGTTCAGACGTGGAGATTTTGAATAAAAAACTGAACGATATGCTTAACTCAACTGGCCGAGTTTATATGACTCACACTATTGTGGGAGGCATTTACATGCTGAGATTGGCTGTTGGATCAAGCTTAACTGAAGAACACCATGTCCGTGCTGTTTGGGAACTCATCAAGAAATTAGCAGATGATTTGCTCAAGGAAGCTTGATCTGTGAGCCTTTTATTTTATTTTATTTTATTTTATTTATTTTGGTGGTTGCAGATTGTTTGGCGATATTTTAAATAAATAGTTTTGTAAAGCTTATTGAGCTCAAACTATCATGCAATTACCTGTACTACTTAAATAACATCAAATAAGACTTTGTTTGGACTACATTTTGGATAATTATTCCTTACTTTGGAACTGTATTTTGGAAAATTTAATCATAGTAGTGGGACTGATTCCATAGTCTCCTCATATAAATTGTGGTCGGGCTATTTATAAATGTGGGTTCCGTTCAATTTATGTGAGTGGCTGTAGGGCAGGGACGAAACCATAACTTTTAGGTTGAGGGCAAAAAACTGCAACAGTATGCCGGACAAAATGTTGAGGGCGAATTTGATCGAATATTCCAAACTACATATAAAATTTATTATATATAGTATGTATTTTTAAAATTTTCGGAAGGGGCGACTGTCTCACCCGACCCTTTCTCCGTCACTGCTATAGAGACAATCTTATAAGAACGGTTTTAGAATTCAGTGATTAAATCAGAACTTTTAAATTGCGGGGGCAAAAAATTACAAAAGTGTGTCGAACTACATAAAAATAAAAAATAAAAAATTGCAAAAAAAAATATGTTTAGGGGACGAATTAAATGCCAGAAAATGTGAATAATTGTCATTGTAGGTAGACCCGTGTTGTGAAACCTAGTGCGCCTTGTCGATTGGACTAGTTGAACGGTTAATAAAGGTTTTTAGCCCAGTGGAGCAAGGGTCTGCTCACGACGATTATGAGATTGTGGGTTCGATGCCCTCCTCATACATGAAATAAACTTTAATTGTCTCCCTTTATAAGACTCTCTTTTTCTCTTGTGAGGTGTTCTCTCTCCCCTTATAAGACAATCGCCCAGCCGAGCTTTTAAAAAAAAAACAGCTCGGATTAGATAGAATCTAAAAACCGTTTTATTTTGTTAATCTCTATCTTTATGGCTGGTCAGATCGATGACTCGGTAATCGGTTTTGAGTTTCATCGAACTGGCCGGATTAATATTCTAGCAAAAAAATTGCATTTTTTTAAAAGAAAATATCATATAATTGAGTAATTGATAGGTTATTTTGTAGGATAATTCTGATGTGGATCAGGTTCATTGGACCTTGCAGTCCATAATTGACCACATCATTAGAAAATTGTCTCTCTCCTCATTCTGTGATGATGTGGCCAGTTCTGAACCACAAGATTCATATCAGAGTTTTTCTATTATTTATGCTGAATCAGTGATTTGATTAAAACTATTTCATAAGATATCAAGATTTGTGGCTAAATTAACATGTATATTGTAAATTATGTGGCATTTTGATAAAGGGTGATTATGAATTTTCAAATTAATGATTGTTATTGATTACTAATCTATATTCTTTAATGGACTTACGTTTCGAGTTAATATATTTGTTTTTAAGTTGAGTTAATATATTAGCCTCAACTTTCTGCGCGAGGAATCATCTCCAATAATGCATACTAGGCAAAGTCATCATTTTCCAAGCTGTAACTTATCTTGAGAAAAAAAATTCCAAAATGGGAACAATTTCTCAACTCGACGTCTAGCTCAGTTTTTAGTGGCAACAACGTGACAACTTAATATTTGTTGGACAAAAAATGAGATAAAAAAATAAGATAGTATTATGAATATTGTGGATGTCCCTTTGCATTTCAATAAGGTTCATATCATCTCCATTAATGTATTGAATGTCTAAAGATTCTTGGTTTTTCAAGTGGCATAACATTCATTATATGTTATGTATTTCCTAGCCTATAAATAGGCATGTATATTTGTTGAGAATGATAACAAGAAGAAATACAATTCTCCTCCTTCTCTTGATCTCTTGAGTTTTAGTTCTATCATATTATATATTAGTAATTTATACTTGAAGTTTCAAAACACGTTATCAGTACGAGACTCTACCCAGCTAATCAAATCCATTCACAGCTACACTGTTCTAATAAATGAAGGATTGAGGTACACTTTATACTGATTGAAATTTATATATATATATCTCTTAATTGTTTAGTATTATTGATTTTGGGAGATCTGGATACCAATCATATACATAAGATCACATTTTATATTAGCATACCAGAAAAACTAAGACATGTCTTGTTATATTATTAAGTCTGTTATATATGGAAATCATCATACTGAATCAAATCATTAATAAAATTCATAAAATCTGATTGTTTATGAGAATAGATGTGTAATGCAAAGTGAATTTTATTATTATTAAGAGACTCTAAATACACTTTTAGTTGCATGTACATGTCCGTAGTGATCATCTTTGACAAACAGCAAAGGGTTGCTTTAGTTCTACTTTTTGTATATGATTAGAATACAACTGAAAAATTTTAAGAAAACAAATTCAGCCTAAGATATGTAGATTTAACATGTCTAGAGACTAGTCAATCTCTGAGACCCAGGTCCAAGGATTCCTATAATCTGAAGCCAAGATGAGAAAAAGAAAAATATCATGTTTATTCATACTTTTGTTATATACTAAATTAACGGTTGTTATATATCAAATTAATCGTTGTTAAATTTGAAACTTACAAGTGTTATATATTGAAATAACAGTTGTTAAATCTGAAACTTATTGTTGTTATATATTAAAGTAACAGTTATTGTATTTTTTAGCTATGCATATATTTTCAATATATGTACATCGATATTTGTGTCATATATTCTCATTATCATGTTGGAAGGTCGAAAACAATATATAAATAATATATTGTAACCAAATATAAATTTGTAAATTTTCTTATAATTTGATATATTCCTTTGAATATTTAATAATGTCGAAACTTGCAAAATTTGAATTTGTTATGTGGTTAGTTCTTGTTGTAAACTTATCTAATAAAAAAAATAGTAATGGCTTGAGTTTCTTGACAATAGAAGATTACAACATATTATTAATCTAAATAAATTAAGGTTTATTTAGCAAAAAAAATAAATATTTAGGTTTGAGCCTACTAGAGAAACTTGCAGATTCCCCTTGATCCATGTTGCTTGAGATAAAATGAAAGTTTCTTATACTTTCTGTAACTACTATGTTGCATGTATATTCTTGATATGGAAAGCAACTTGTTCATAAAATGCTAGTGTGAATTTCTATATGAAAAAATGTTCATGTTTTTACATAATTCTTTTCATGGCTGAGTTGTAAGTTGAAAGATTATGGAACTTTCTTGTAAATAGCTATTATCTAATATGTTCTTAACAAAGAAAAGAAAATAAATTAAAAGTCAAACATGTCAGAAATGTAGAGCTTGGACTATCTAATGCTTAGTCCGCTAGAAATGTTCTTTATAATCCATTAGATACATGATAGCACTATATGAAATGATGGAATATGTTTTAGACTCATACATAAGGAGTTTTCTTAGTGAATTTATTCATCTTGAAGAATAAGACAAATACATAGTTCTATCATTGACTGAATAAATTTTGTTATAACAACAATAAGCATGATATCCTGGAAAGTGTTACATTTATATTTCATAAGCATAAAGGATAACCAATACCAAAATGCTTGATATCTGCTGAATTTTGACATAATATATATTCGTGACTCAACTGTATATGTCACAGATTTATGTTCTGAATTATTTGGTCGTACTATGCAATATTATATAATTTATGAGACCTTTAAATATTTCTTGTGACATTTATTTCTATTTGTAAAGAATATGAATATCTCTCCAATTTAGTTAAACATAAATGGTGAAGATTTATGTCTGGCAGACAGTGCAACTACTCATACGATACTTGAGGATAAGAAATATTTTTCTCGATTGGTAATGAAAAAGACGAGTGTGATACGATATCGGGTAGTACAAAAAATTATAGAAGGCTCCGAAAGAGCACATGTATTGTTGCCTTGGTGAACGAAACTTGAAATAATTGATGCATTACACTCTCCAAAGTCTCAAAGAAATTTGTTAAGTTTTAAGGATATCTGTCATAATGGGTATCACATTGAGACAACCAATGAAGGAGATAATGAATACCTCCAAATCACGAGTATATCCCAAGGCACAAAATGCACTTTGGAGAAATTACTTGCATATTTCATCGGGTCTGTACTACATAAAAATTAATTCAATTGAGACACTTGCTGTAGTAAACCAGAAGTTTACTGATAACTTCATAGTTTGGCATGACCGGTTGGGTCATCCCGGTTCTATAATGATGCGAAAAATAATGGAAAATTCATGTGGACATTCATTGAAGAGCCAAAAGATTCTTTCTAAGAATCACCAGCCAAGATAAATTTTGAATCTATCAATTTTCTAGAACGTATACAAGGAGATATATGTGGGCCAATTCATCCCCCATGTGGACCATTCAGATATTTTATGGTTTTAATTGATGCATCAACTAGATAGTCACATGTGTCATTGTTATCACATGTATCATTGTTATCAACCCGCAACCTGGCGTTTGCGAGGTTACTTGCTTAGTTGATAAGATTGCGAGCACATTTTCCAAATTTTCATATCAAGAATATTCGTCTGGATAGTGCTGGTAAATTCACTTCTCAGTCCTTCAATGATTATTGCATGTCCATTGGGATAAATGTTAAACATCCTGTAGCACATGTTCATACACAAAACGGTCTTGCTGAGTCATTAATTAAACGCATTCAATTGATTGCTAGACCGTTGCTTATGAAGTCCAAACTCCCAATTTCTGCTTGGGGACATGCTATATTACATGCAGAGTCACTAATTCGTATAAGGCCAACAAGTTATCATAAGTTCTCCCCATCACAACTGGTTTTTGGTTAGGAACAAAATATTTCTCATATAAATTTTTTTGGATGTGCAGTATATGTGCCGATTGCTCCACTGCAGCGATCTAAGATGGATCCTCAAAAGAGGTTAGGAATATATGTTGGATATAAGTCCCCGTCAATAATTAAATATTTAGAACCATCTACGGGGAATTTGTTTAAGGCTCGTTTTACTTATTGTCATTTTAACGAGTCAGTTTTTCCAACATTAGGGGGAGAAAACAAAGAGATGGGAAAAGAAATTACTTGGAATGAATTATAATTGCCTTAATTTGATCCTCGTACTAAACAATGTGAACTACAAGTTCAAAAGATAATTCATTTACAAAGTTTAGCAAATCAATTGCCAAATGCATTTACTGACCCGAAAAGAGTGACTAAGTCACATATCCCAGCTATAAATGCTCCAATCAAAATTGATGTCCCAGAAGGACAAACTCAAGCTGCTAGTGAGTTTAAAGCACGATTGAAACGTGGTAGACCAATCGGTTCCAAAGATAAGAATCCTCAAAAAAGAAAAGGAGCAATAATTGGTATAATGGCCAAATCGAGGAAGTAATAACTTTTGAAAGATCTCCAGAAAGAGACTTTTGAAGGATCTCCAGAAGAGACCTTAAACATGACAAAATAAGAGAATCGTGTACCTGAAAATGAAGAGATCTCAACAAATTATGTCATGTCTGGAATAAAATTGAACCGGAAGCAAATCGACGTCGATGATAATTTTTGCATGCAATGTAGCGCTTGATATTTTGAATAATAATGAGGATCATGAACCAAAATCTATTGAAGAATGTCGACAAAGAACTGATTGGCCTAAATGGAAAGAGGCAATTGAGGCAGAATTGAAATCTCTTATAAAAAGAAAAGTATTTGGAACTATAGCCCGCACACCTGAGGGTGTAAAACCAGTGGGATATATATGGGTTTATGTGCGAAAGCAAAATGAAAAGAAAGAGATTTTGAGATATAAAGCTCAATTAGTTGCACAAGGGTTCTCACAGAGACCTGGTATTGATTATGAAGAGACTTATTCTCCTGTGGTGGATGCAACTACTTTTAGATTCTTAATCAGTCTGGCGATAAGAGAAGGACTTGACTTACATCTAATGGAAGTAGTCACAGCCTATTTGTTTGGCCCACTGGACAACAACATTTATATGAAACTCCTAAAAGGATTTAAACTGCCAGAAGCAGCAAATTCAGTTCTCGAGAACATTACTCCATTAAATTAAACAGATCTCTTTATGGATTGAAGCAATCTGGGCGCATGTGGTATAATCGCCTTAGTGAGTACTTATTAAGAGAAGGTTATAAGAATGATCCAATTTGCCCATGCATTTTTATAAAGAGATTTGGGTCAGGATTTGTCATAATCGTAGTGTATGTTGATGATTTAAATATCATTGGGACTCTTGAAGAGATTTTGGCAACAATGCATACTTGAAGAAAGAATTTGAGATGAAAGATCTTGGAAAGACAAAAGTTTGTCTCGGGTTGCAAATTAAGCACAGAAACAATGGGATACATACATAAAAAATGTACTTAAAAGATTTTACATGGACAAAGCACATCCATTGAGCACCCCAATGATTGTAAGGTCACTTGATATGAACAAAGACCCTTTCTGTCCTCGGGAAAAAGGATGAAGAAATTCTTGGTCCTTAAGTGCCATACTTGAGTGCAATTGGGGCACTAATGTATCTTGCTAGTCATACAAGACCATACACATCATTTTCTGTCAACCTATTAGCAAGGTTTAGTCCATGTCCTACCCGAAGATATTAGAACGAAATTAAGCATGTACTTCGCTACCTACAAGGTACAAAAGATAAAGGTTTGTTCTTTACTAACCTATCTAAAGAAAATTTAATTGGTTTTGCAGATGCAGGGTACTTATCTAATCCTCATAATGCTCGTTGACAAACTGGATATGTATTCACATATGTGGAACTCCTATTTCTTAGAGTTCTATGAAACAAACTATTGTAGCGACTTCTTCTAACCATGCTGAAATTTTGGCAATCCATGAGGCTAGTCGTGAATGCATATGGTTAAAATCTGTAATTCACCACATACGAAAAGATTGTGGTCTATTCTCTGGAAAAGAAGCTCCAATAGTTTTGTATGAGGATAATGCAGCATGCATTGCACAACTCAAAGATAGATACATCAAAGGTGATAGAAGACAACATATCTCACCAAAATTTTTCTTCACTCATGAACTTCAGAGAAATGGCGATATAGGTGTTCTACAAATTCGTTCAAGTGAAAATTTAGCAGATTTATTTACTAAGGCGCTACCAACTGCTACATTTGAGAAATTAGTTCACAATATTGGAATGCGTCGACTCAAAGATCTCAATTGATGTAATCACGAGGGAGAGTAAATGCGCGTTGTACTCTTTTTCCCTTAACCATGGTTTTTTCCACTGGATTTTCCTAGTAAGGTTTTTAATGAGGCAACATCTCATGCGCATTATGGAAATTGTTCCAAAATAATGGACATTCAAGGGAGAGTGTTATGAATATTGTGGATGTCCCTTTGCATTTTCATAAGATTCATATCATCGATCCACTAATGTATTAAATGTCTAAAGACTCTTGGTTTTTCAAGTGGCATAAAATTCATTCATTGTCCCATTCATTGTATTTTCAAATGGGACTTGACACAAGGAGTACAACAGACTTCAAAGTATTTACCATTTCGAATAAAAGAGATGTGAGGTGAAGATTAAACCCGCTACCAGACCCCGGGTCACAAGTACCAAAGTTCTTATTGCAGAAGGATTTCGAATGGGTAAGGAAGGAAAGAATAATGATTTATCTGAAAACAAAGAATAATGGTTTAAAATGCCTAGGAAGGGCAGCAAAAGACACAACTCAATTAACCAAATACAATACTCCCTCCATTCCCTATTAATTGTCGTTTAGGAGATATCTAGGTATCCAAATTAATTGTCGTTTAAGGTTCTTTTATTAGTTGTCAATAATTTATTTCAATTATACCCTCAACATTTTCCTTTCTTTTCTTTATGATGTATTAGTGAGAGAGAGGGAAGGTGGGGTAATATTGGAAGTTTAGGTGAAAATGACAACTTCCTTAATTTTCTCAAATTGTCTAAAGAGTCTTATATTTAAGAACGGAGGGATTATTAACTACAAAAGCTGTCCAATAGTTTTCATTGGTGGATAACCTCCACCTTTAGTTAGGTCGATATGCAATTCTTGGATTTTTTTTTCCCAATTAGTTCTTTAGTTAGTTCAATTTGGGATTGCATTCCATTAGTTTTGTATATTTTCAGTCGAATTTGAAGCTTATATCCTCATTTTATTTATATTTAATTATGTGTGAATTTCATTTTGGTCCCTAGAAATGACCCGCAATGTCAAGTTCATCCCTATAATTTTATAAATGTGATCCTCGTCCCTAGAAATGACCCCCGAATTCCAAAAAAGTCCTTATGTCGTTGACTAACTCAAGATTAATAGAGATTAAGTTTAAGTGGAGCGAAATGATTTTTTTTTAACTTGTGGGGTGTGTATGCAAATTGTTACAACTTGTAGGGTGTGTTTGAAATTGAAATAATTTGACTCCTTCTCCCCCCTTAAAAAAAAACAACGATGAAAACTCTATCATCTCCACCATTCATGCCCGACTAATAACATGTGTATTTTCCACTATTTTTGCTCATATCTTCCAAATCCATAATATATGAGAGGAAAAATAGCACTGCTTTTTTGTGCTAATAACCTGTATAATTTTCACTAAACATTTAAAACCATAAAAGAGATGGGAAACAACATATGATTAAGTAAATAAATACCATTTTCTTAAACCCCATAAAACAATCAATTGTCAATTGTCACTTGTATCAACAAAAATATACAAAAACTAGCATATGCGATTAGTCAAAATAAGTGCACCAAAATAATATCAAATTGCAGGCAGTTCAAAGCAACAACAATACTTCAAATAATTCATGATGCATATTAGAAAAAAAATCAAGACTTGAAGTGCTGATTTAGATCACAGAATTGTGGCTTTTGTTTTTGTTATGAAAAAATCAATTTTTTTTATTACCATAAATGGAGTTCAAAGTCGCGGGGATCAACACCAATTGTATTCTTTTGGAGGAACCATCCATACACAGGTCTTCTCTTCATCACCGATCTGCTTCGATTTGCAGTAAGTTGGGACATTCTCCTTCTCTTGCTCACAATTTCATTGTCGTGTCCTCTCTATTATTCTGTTTCGGGAAAACACCATCGTTCTTTTTTAGGGGGAAAAGGATCCAAATTATTTCAATTTCACACACACCCTACAAGTCGTAACAGTTTGCATACACAACCCCACAAGTTTAAAAAAAATCATTTCGCTCCACTTTAACTTAATCTTTGTTAATCTAGAGTTAGTCAACGACATAAGGACTTTTTTTTAAAACTGGGGGCCATTTCTAGATATGGGGTTTACATTTATGAAATTATAGGGACGAATTTGACATTGCGGACCATTTTCAGGGACCAAAATGAAATATGGCCCAAAATGAAATTCACCCATTTAATTATTAATCCATTTTCAATACAATTGGCCTACTTCTTAATTGTTATTTGCCAATTTTAGAAAAATAGTTCAATTTTTTATACTACATTTTGTTTTTTTGTTTTTTTTTGTTTTTTTTTTTTTTTTTTTTTTTGTGGAAGTGGAGAAACATATTTATTACAAAAAAGTATGTTGAATTAAGAAGGGGAGGAGTTGAACCCACGATCTCTATTACATGGGTCTCAACATTAACCACTAGGTCAATGCCACATCGGCTAGACTAGAGTCCCTAAATCATCACTAAGTCCTTGAGCCTCTACAGAGCATATCAAGAAGGAAAATTCTGATATAGACCTGGCCTACCACTTGTTCCAGAATTAACCACATCACCTCTTTTGATTAAAAAAAAAAAAAATCTCATAAGGTCCCACCTATTTTTATTATTTTAATCAAAACTGTGATGTGGTGATTCTGGACCAAATGATCCATGACCAAGTGGTAGGCCAGGTCTATATCAGAATTATTCTATCAAGAATATACAATAATCATTGTCATAAGTTCCTTATTTTTTTATTTTTTCCTAGGCTAATTCATATTTTTCTACAAAGTAAGTGGCACATTAATCACTTTTGCCAATTTACAGAGAGACAGTCGTATAAGAGATTTATGAAATTTTTAGGGAACAAACAATAGCATGCCCACAGCGGGATCGGTCACTGGTTAGGAAGTTATTCTAGTATGACAAGTAAGAATAATAAGAAAGTCGATACTAATCCCACTAATCGGCCCGGCGCACAAGCTCATATAAGCAATGTGCCTACCGATGCAGGTAGAAAAAGCTCAGGTAGATCTATCTACCAATGTTCAAATTGAGTTGATCAGAAATGATAGTTGTTAAAGATCCTACATCGATTAGTTAGTGAATAATTTGTTCTTTATAAAGATTGGACAATCCTCCCCCTCTTGTGGTACCTTTTGAAGGATTGAGTTAGGCCAAAGTCTATTTTTAACATGGTATCAGAGTCACCTAGTTAGGCTCAAGTACATTTTTAACAGTACACTAGAAGATAGGACTACAATCAAATCGAGCCTTTATCGAACTGTTTGGACTCAACTTGAATTCGATTTTTTTGGCCTGAAAGCTCGTGAATATCCTCGATTATATATTTATATAAATAATAATAAATATTATATTTTTATTTAATAATAATAAACATAATAAATATTTTCCTTAATTATTATATATAACTCACTTTTATCCAAATTAACCATTGTGTTAGAAAAACTCTCTAGGCTCTAGGGTTCCCTAGCCACCGCCATGAGACTCTCTCTCTTCGTGAGAGTAATTTCTCCGGTGCAATATCCGGCATACTACTCTAGTGAACAAGCACACAGAGAATTTCAGAATAGTTCTATTAATAAGGACTCCCAAGAACCATCCATCAATGGCAGTAACACATCAATACTCTTATCCCATGTCAATCGGTATGAGATCCGGTATCAAAATTTCCATGAAGCCTCTACATATTTCAATTGGATCCGAGGATTGAATCCAAAAATTGTAATGATAATTAAGCTAGATACTTCAATTGGATCAAAGGTTCCAATCGTCATCGTCGGAACATTGTGTGCTGATGTTTGCGAAAGACGGACTAATTATGCAAATTATGAACTTTTGAGAACTTTGCTTGTTGTTTTTGTAATTTCTGCTCCTTCTCGGACCAATGATGCAAATTCAGAATTCTTTGGGACTGTTTCTCTTATTTATGCAACTCCTGGTCCGCAAAGGACCAATGACGCAAATTATCAGCTCTTAATGACTTTTTCTATAATTTTTGTAGCTCCTAGTCCACAAATGATCAATACTGCAATTTTAATGCTAGTGGATACCAGCCTAGTTGGGAAGCAAATGCTTGACAATGATGACAAGGCGGAGGTCGCAAGTCGGCCCCGCCAAGCCCCATGAGTTGCTTGATTTGGAATTGTTTGGGACTTAATAGCTCCTGGACAATTCAAAACTTAGTGCGCCTCAAAATGGCTCACAACTCTAATAGCATTTTCGTTTACATAATAAAGTCGTTTGCAGACTTAATGATTAATATAATGGTAGTACTAGGTTTTATTTCATGTTTTAATTTAAGATTTAATTCAAGTTTTAGTGTAAGCAATCAATGGGGGCGACCGTCTCAAACTTGGAGAAGCATCTCTCAAAGTAGAGTTTTATTGCAACATGGTTTCATATGGAGGATCGGGAGTAGACGTTCTGTTCGTATCTGGCGTGGTCGCTAGCCAACTACTCTATGCGGTTTTCAGCTGATCTCCCCTCCTAGGTTTATGTGTTTTGAAAGTTTGCAGACAAGAACTCTAACACTTGTGGAAGGCCTTTGGTTTGTGCGTGACCTCAGTTTTCCTCTTGTTTGTTTGGTATTAAAGTTTGATTATACGTTCATAGAACTTTGTACTATAGGGCAAATATTCTCTAGATTTTTCTATGTCCACAGGTCATGTAATGGTCTAGCTAAATGGTTAGGTAGACATTTCTTAAGGCTTAATGGCCGATTGCAAAGGGTAGGGGATCAATCGAATTCCACCTCCTTCATGTAGCTTCTGATATTGATTAATGATATCACTTTCTTTTTCAAAAAAAAATAATAATAATAATAAATATTATAATTTACTATTTTGTATATTTTTGAGCTTTCGAGTCTAAAAATTTGAGCTTAAATATGAAATTTCGAGACTCGAATTAAATTAGAACTTTAACTCAGCTCGATTAGCTCAAAGTACGGCTCGGCTCGGCTCATTTGCACACCTACCAGAAGGGAAATTCGTGAATTGGTAACCTATTTGATCATGGAAACTTATGTTGTGCTTCGGGAAAGACCTTGATGTCGTTGACTTTACTCGGATTGGGTCGACGGAAATTATTCTCCGCTGAGAAATTATAAATTCTGGGAATTCACCAAGTTTTCTACCGATGAGGATCAATCGACAGTGAAATATATATGCCGATTTTTAGACCAATTGACAGTCATCTAAAATTTGATTTGAGTTTGAAATTTTTTTAGATGGAGAAAATTTTTTATACCACTAATTTTATTTAGAAGAGTAATATTGATATTTTGATTAACAAAGTATCTTAATTTTTATTTCTTTAATTTTCGCTATATGTGCTAAACAATTTATATTATGGAATGAAGATAGTAATTAGTTTAATAATCATTTATATGATAAAATATCTTAAAGCAATTCTTTTACATATATTCTTAATATCACCTTTTTAGATAGCAACAACATGTAACAACATTTTTAGATATCATAATAATGACTTTTTTTGTGTGTAAAACGTTTGATAATATATTCTGGAGGTTCCCCTTCTCACTTTGTCTTGGGCTGATGTGGCAAGGCGTGTCTGGGACGTGCCACGTTAACCGGGACTTCCGTTTTGGACAAAAATGTTGTTCCAACAAAATTTTATGTCACGTTATGAACATTCTGCCCAACTAATGTCAGTCTAATGCAATGCACAATGAAATTCAATGATGATGATTAGGTTGGTTCGGCAACCGAAGGAAAATGTCCTAAAATTTTCAAGGCAAACTTTACATAATAGAATATTTATTTGCATTATACTATCATGATTGAACATTGGTTAAGTTGGTTTACTGCGATTTATACACTTAAAATGGTACATAATTCAAATCTTACTACATTCTATTTTTATTTCATAAAAATGAAATGAAATTTTAATATGTAATACAAATTTATATTAATTTTCATTGTGGCCATCATTGTAAATTTATCGTATAGAATAAATTATACTATTAATAAATTTCAATAGCGCTATAATATAGTTATAAGTAATGAAAGTAACGTTACAATCTTAAAGATTACTCGATACTACTTTTTAAATAAAAAATTAATTATTGGGGGAGGGGACTTATCTATTACTAGACATAAAGGGATATAATAAGCGGGGAGGAGATTCGAACTCATCACATCTACGTAATGAGATATCAACCTTAACCACTATACCAATGCCTCATAGGCAACTCAATACTACTTAAATAATGTAATGATCATTGTATAAGACACTTAAAGGTTGATGATCATCTATGAACACTATCAAATATGTATATACTCTTATAATTTTAAGGATAACTCTATACTACTTATTATTAAAACAATCATTGTAAATGTAATTAGATTGGTAATCATCTATTAAATTATTGTTAACAAATTTAAGAAGTTAAATTATATAATATTTAAAAATCACTTACTTAAGATTATATCGATCTTAGGAACAATTTGCTTACTTAAAGATTATATATATATTAGAAAAAAATTACTTAATTAGCAATTTTATATTACAAGTTAACAATTACATGTTAGTCAATGTATTGGTCAATGACAATGTTAGTGAGTGTACATATCAATGCCAATGTCAATTACAAGTTAGTCAATGTATCGAACATGTTAGGTACATAACTACTTATCAATGAGTTCATTAATTATTGTATTAGTTTTAGTTTATTAATATTGCGAATGAGTTAAGGGTAAGAATAACATTAAATATAACTTTTTTAGATTATTAACCATGTATCGATTGCATTTATTAGTTATTGTATTAGTTTTAATATTTTAATAGTAAGAGACGCATTAAAGATAACATGTTAGATACTTAACTACATATCATTTGGGTTCATTAGTTATCAATGTGTTCATCCTTGTAAATGTAACTACATAAGTAGTTTCTATTAACACTATCAACAAACTATAATTACACTTATAATCTGTAAGACAATTCTATGTTACTTAACAATGTGTCCATAACTGTAAAGGTAAATACATAAGTAGTTGTCATTAATACTACCAAAGAGCTATAATTACTCTTAAGTACTTTTAAAATGATATAAGTGACGAATTATAAACAATTTGTGGTCAATTTGCAATTATTAAAAAACTAATTAAGAAATTCGGGGGTCAATTTGAAAACTAAAATTTATTAACTTCAGGTCATTTTGGGGCATTTCATAAGTGTTGAAAATTTTGGGTCATAAATGCAATTTAATTTAGGGACTTTAGGGTTTATAATTCATATTGATGAGGGACTTAGAGTTCATAATATTGTACGTTTTTGTTACATAGGGTTGCAAAATGTCAAAACCTGAAAATGCCACATCATCGATCCAAGTAATGTACCCAACGAACGATCCAACCGTTACTGTCATATCAAGATCAAAGGTTAAAAACAATTTTAAAAAAGGACTTGGCAAATTCGCAAAAATAGTCATACAACAATTTACGACTGGCAGCTTAGGTCCTTTTTCTCTAGATCACACAACAATTTACGACTTGCAACATAGGTCCTTCCGTCACTTTTTCCATCATTCAACGGTTAGTAAACTTTTGAATAAGGGCATTTTTGGTAATTCACTAAATTCGCGAAAATCTGGCAGAAATCGCGAAAATTTTCGTTACTCTTTTGCGATTTCTGGATGATTCGTGATGAGTTTGAAGCTCAAACTTTACACGTAGCTTCGTCTTTTAACTGTGAACAAGTGTATATGATTTGATTTTGGTGAAATGGTCCAGTAGTGATTGGGCTTTTTTTTGGAAAATTTTCGGGTTCAAAGTTGTTTTTACGCGATTTGATGTTCATCAATTTTAGGCGTTTTTTGGATGATTCTTGAGGAATTTGATGCTCAAAATTTATACTCTGATTCGTCTCTTCACCGTGAGTAAGAATATGTGCTCGGATTTCCGATTGGTTCTATGTAGAAGTGGATTTTTGGGTTTGAAGATGATATGGTGTTCTTGAATTTTTTGCTGCTGCGGCGCCGGCGTCGGTAATGGTGCCGGAGGCGGTGGTGGTGTTGGCGGTGCCGGAGGTGTTGATTTTAGTGAATTATCAAAAATGCCCTTATTCAAAAGTTGACTAACCATTGACTGATGGAAAAAGTGACGGAAGGACCTATGTTGCAAGTCGTAAATTGTTGTGTGATCTAAAAAAAAAAAAAGAGAAAAAGGACCTAAGCTGCCAGTCGTAAATTGTTGTATGACTATTTTTGCGAATTTGCCAAAGGACTTTAGAAAGGGAAAAAAGTCCAATATTCCCATTATCAACAAATGTCATATCTCAACAGCAAATATCAGAGAATTCACATGGGGTTTTTAACTTTTTATCTTTTCTTCTATAAAGAGTCTGATGCTAATTTTTCTTTTGGATATTTTTTTATTTATCCAATTTTGTAATTCCCATTTAATCAAAGGGTGTAATTGGAAAACAGTTTACTCTTAGCCAATTATATCCAAATTTTGCTTAGCTCTTAATCATTTCCTTTATGGAATATGGGGGTAGTGGAATTTAGTGGTGTTTGATGATTCTTTTGCACTTGTTTCTACGTGTTCAACCAGGTAGTACTTTGGGTGTGTAGAGTAGAAAGGGTAAGAAATGCATCATAATTTTTATTTAAATTTATTTATTATATTACAGGAGGAGACATATCTATTATAAGAAATGTAGATTCAAAAAGTGGTGAGAGGATTCAAACTCATGACATCTACGTAATGAGGTTTCAGTCTTCACCACTAGACGAATGCCTCATTGGCAAATGCAGCATACATTTGTATTAGGAAAGAAAGTAAAAATTAAAAAAAAAAAAATCAAAATATCAATATTACTCTTTTGAATCAAATTAGTGCATATAAATCATATTTAAGAGAGTAATATTGCTATTTTAATTTAAGAGAGTAATATTTTCTTTAATTAAAAAATTTTGAATTTGAATTGTTCCACACCACCTGAAGCTCCTTGAACAATACCAAGAATTATCCGAGCAATCCAGGAAATGCTTCAAGATCATATTTGTTTATGTTTAAAACTTTTGAGAATATAATTAAAAAAAATTAACTGTGTCGTAGACATCCATACTTGTAGCAGAATTCAGCCATCCTTTGATATTTGAACGAAATTCATTTTTTTCCCCAGAAACTGAAACACAAGGCAAAAATAATGATGATGATTTGAGCTAACAATGATGATTCAGAGACTATATTTAGCTGAATATGATTCCCTTTGATATAATATGATTTCTTTTTCAGAAAAAGAAAAAAATTAACGGAACCATGAATCGCCGACGGAGATCTCGTCGGAGAAGAAAGGGATGGGGATTTGGTTTTTATAATTAGGTATTTACAATTTGGTACCTGTAAAATAAAAAATTATCTAAAAGTATATATGTGAAATTCTTAATTTTCTTATTCACCAAAAAAAAAAAAAAAAAATTCTTAATTTTCCCTTGTTCCTTTGACCCATTTTTTTAACGGACGTTCAATTTTCGTAAAAATTAACAGAATGACGTATTTATTTCTCCGTAAATTGAATGGGGACCTAAAAAGTTGTAAACGGTCATTAGAGATCAAGTACGCCAAGAAAAATAATTTCAGAACTAAATAAACCAATTAGTCTTTATTCTTCTTCTTCTTTTTTTTTTTTTTTTTGATAAAAACTTCTTCTTCTTCTTCTTTTTGTAGGATATGAAAATTTCCTCTCATTTTTCATCCCCTCATGTAATTGTGACTCAAGAATTGCTGGTCTAATCGATAACCTTTCAAATGACTATATTTCAACCTTTATTAGTGAGTAACTTCCTTTTCATTATTCTAAAAAAAAAACTTCATTTTCATAAAAAATAATAAAATAAAAACTAGACAACTGACGTTTTGCTTCCGTGTTCTAAAATTTGTGTGAATTAAAAATAATAACTGATAAATTTGTGTGAATTCTTTTTTTGGTTGGTACTAAAATTCAATTGTATCTGCAGTCCACGACTAATTCAATTTGTCTTTATGATTTTAAGACAAAATTCTCAACATAATTTTTTAACTCAATAATTTATTTAAAACACATCAAACTCCTTCCTATCATGTTTAGGGGCGGGTATTGTCAGGTGCTAAGTGAACGACCACATAGGGTCTCCAATTTTATTTTTGGTCGAGATCAGTGTCCACCACTGAAAACTGTTACTAATCCCCTCACCATAAGATGACTTCGAAAAGGTAAATAATTGTTCATAAAATATTACTAACTCATGGTTAAAGGACGAGGTGAGTTATCACTACGCTACACCTCATGTTTATGTTCCAAATTCTTTTGTTATATATATAATTTTTTGGATTTGCGCATTCTGAATCCAATAGTTACTTCTTATATAATGATTTATTTTTTATTATATTTAATTAAAAATGTGTTTTTTAAATTATACTTATCTTAAAATTTTACATCAAATTTCTAAAATGATTGAGACGGTCTTTCTCAGGTTGATATGAATGTGCGAATTCAAGCCACAACGGAGATTACTCACTCTCTCTCTCTCTCTCTCTCTCCTTCTTCTTCCGATTGAAGCTTCTTCATTTTTTAGTTTCCATGACTAGATCCAACCATTCTTGGTTGGACTAGCTATCCTTCTTCTACTTTTGGTGTGTTCATCACCCTCTTCTTTTGCCGTAAATTTTGATGGAATTTTTTCAAAGCAGTATTATTCAAGATTCAAGACTCAGATGCAAGACCTACTTCAGATCCTTACAGATTTGGAGTTTATCTCTAAACCCGGAGTTGTTTTGGGCCCTTTCTCAGTTTTCTTCATTTTTCCGAGACAATCTATGGGACGGTTGATAAGCTCATGGTCTCGTAGATTGTTGATTTCTAAGAAAGGTGACGAAACTGAGCTTGCTGCTGCTGTTCCAGGATCTCGGAGAAGCTGTTGCGAAGAATTTTATCATGTATTTATTTGTTTTATTGATTTTTGTGTTGTTTACCAGGTCTGGGGTGTGGACTTTTATCTGTTATCATGCAACATTGTATAACTTTTATTTTTCTTGTATTTACGTTTTATCTTTTGATTGTAATGGTTTTAGCTATTTTATAATTAATGGGTAAATATTTATTTAGCAAACAAAAGAATTTTGCGAATTCCAACATAAAGCCGGAAACAATGAAATTGCACAACAATGTCAATGAAGAACCCACCCGATAATTTCCCGCCAATCCAATCTCCTCATAACGGTCTGTGAATGTTGTGCTCTCTACGCTTCCCCAAATCCACTTTCAATCTCATTCTTAGAACACCCTTTTCTTCTTCTTCTTCTTTCATCTCCTTCTCCTCCTCATTTATAAAACCCTTATCTCCCAATCCCCTCATTTTAACTTCTTCTTCTTCTTCAATCCCTAGAATCAGCTCCAGAACCAGATCAATGTCCTCTTCCAATTCCAAATCCGAGAAGAACGCCTTCCACTTTCTCATGTCCGGCCGTTCCAAGAAAAAACCCACCACCCAAGAAGAATCATCCTCTCCCAAGAAACGCAAAACCCAAGAACCCACCACCCCTAATTCTCCTCTAAACCCTAATCAGATTATTCCCGCCAATTCTAATGAGGCTCAACAAGTAATTGCTGCGATTGAGGGTTCGGAAAACCTGAATTCCGGTGAGAATAAGAAACCTAGGGTGGTGACAATTACTCCAGCTGAGAGTATTTCTGAAGTCAAGAAAAAGGCGGCGAATTTTGACCCACAGAAAGCAGCATTTTGGGGGAAAGGTGAGAAGGTGCCGTTTATGTTTGTGGCTAAGGGTCTTGATGCGATTTCGGAGGAGTCTGGACGGATTGCTATCACGGAGATTGTATGTAATTTGTTGAGGACTGTGATTGAGACCACACCTGAGGACTTGGTTAAAGTGGTGTATCTTTTGGGTAATAAGATTGCGCCGGCTCACCAAGGATTGGAACTTGGCATTGGAGATGCTTCTATTATCAAAGCCCTCGCGGAGGCTTGTGGGGCTAAAGAATCACACATCAAAAGCAAGTATCAGGTGAATGTCTGCAGAATTTATCTTTTCCTGTGTCATTAATAACAACAATATTCTGAATGATCTGTTTAATTGGATTGATATTTGCTCTAGGCGTGATTGGAAATGTTCTGATTTTCTTTCAGTTACGATGCTTGAAATGTTATAAATGCTTAGAGACGATGTTTGAAACTTATTTTACATGTTATAAATTCAAGACTGAAAGTGTCCGTCTCAATTTTTAATCATCAAATTGTTTGTAAGTTAATTGAAATTTAGTAAAGATGCACTAAATTCCGCAGTTGTAGTTACAGTTTCTAGAGAGAAACACATATTACTTAACTTCAGGTGAAATTTTGTTCTGGCAGGAACTTGGAGATCTAGGGCTTGTTGCAAAAGCATGCCGGTCATCTCAGCGTCTGATGCGTCAACCAGAAGCATTAACTGTTGCAAAAGTTTTTGATACATTTCATGCAATTGCTACGGTACTTAAATGTTGTTTTATTCCTTTCTTTGATTTTTTTTAACTTTTAAGATTATCTTCTCCTTCTATGACTTAAAACTTGCTATGTTTTAGTCTTTGATATATGATCTGGTATGTAATAGATATCACATTATTGTAGCAAAGAAGTTGCTGCCTCCTATCCGTATTTAATATGTCTGTTCTTCTCAAAGTACATTATCTGAACTTGGGTCAAGCTTGGTTAACTACAGCGGATCTGTTTTATAGAAATGATTAACCTGTGCAAGTACATTACTTCAGATAGTTTCTCTAATGTGACTTATGTTGGTGTGATACTCGAGTTCTCAATATAAATGTTTGAATTTCATCCAATTTTTTCTTGCTCACATTTCCAATTTCGGATTGATTTTAATATTAAATTATACATTTTTCCTTGGGAATAAGTAGTTCTACAGTTTTTGTTACTCTCTTCACTTCTTGTGTTTCTTCTTTCTTTGAAGCCTTTGTGGAAGTTTCTGGACTTTTGACCATGTGGTTTTCAATATGAGCTCTCATTGTTGAGGTTGACTAGCCTGGAAGCATAACCTGGGCACTTCTGGTGTGAAATAATTCGATTTGGGTTGGTTGGTTTATTTGATTCTTCAATATGAACTTTGGCGATAATGTGCAGGGCATAATAGAATAGCTAGAGATGTGGAAACTTACCATTCTTTTCCCGGTCAATCAGAAGGAAAAAAAAAGTGTTCATCTTCTAGCTTACCGATAGTTAACTGGGTTGGACATTCATGATGTAGAAGGAGATAGGGTGGCAAGGGTTAGGTATATTAGAATGAGACAGGGGGAAAATAGGAGTAACATAATAAACAGATTTCTTGGATAGGGGTGATAGTGACTAAGGGATGGCCCTTCATGATGTAGAACGGAGTCGGGTCGGCAAGATCTAGGTGTTAGGAGGAGAGAGAAGGAAATGAGTGATATAGTCAGCAAATTCTTTTGATTAGGGATAAAAGCGTGTTATCAAATTCTGTTGTTCTGGCGATATCATCAGCCTTTTAGATGATATATGTTAAAAAATATAATGATGAACTTTTCTCTAATAAGATATGCAATTATTTTCATAACTAATGTCCTTCTGTAGGAAGTATATAATATGCATCCAATGATTTCTTATTTTTATCTCTTGTTACAAAATTCTGACAGAGAGAACACTTTTCTTTATGCACGCACGACTGTTAAGTATTAGTTCTGCAATTGAAGAATTGTTATGTGGGGATGCCTTTATGCAGGAATCTGGTAAGGACAGTCAAGATAAGAAAAAGAAGCATATCAAGACACTACTTGTTGCAGCTACAGATTGTGAACCACAATACTTGATTCGTCTACTCCAGGTTGGTATCCAGATGGTTTCATTTTGCATACTACTTTCAGTTCTCATGAAATTCATTTGAATATTCATGCAGACAAAACTGCGAATTGGTTTAGCCGAACAAACTCTTTTAGCTGCATTGGGTCATGCTGTAGTGTATGCTGAGAAGCAATCTTTGCCTTCTACCAATATGGGCTCTCGTTTAGAAGAGGTAAATTCAGTTGCTTCAAGACCTAGCAAATTGTCTATTTAGCATACTTATGTTTTGTACCTATACTCTGTAGAATTTGCAGGAGATTAGTTAATTAGCTGGTTTATAGTTTTGGTAGTATCATTAAACTTATTTTTCTGTGCACCAGGCTGCAAAGATTGTGAAACAAACTTATTCAGTAATTCCAGTATACGATAAGATAGTCTCTTCCCTTCTTGCGGGCAGTGTTTGGGATCTTCCGAAGACATGTAATTTTGCACCAGGTGTTCCTATTGGACCTATGCTAGCAAAGCCAACTAAAGGAGTATCTGAAATATTGGATAAGTTTCAGGATATGGAATTCACCTGTGAGTACAAGTACGATGGGGAGCGTGCTCAGGTAATGACAAACAAGATGCATGTATATCGCTTAACTTTTTCACCTGAAGATTGTATGTTTTACTCATCCAATTTCCTACAGATCCATTACCTGGAGGATGGTTCAGTAGAGATATATAGTCGAAATTCAGAAAGAAATACTGGAAAGTTCCCTGATGTTATAGCTGCCATATCAAGGTAAACCTTTTGTCTGACCACTTTTACTATTATATTTGCATCATGGTGCCTATGGCTTAAGATTAAAAATCCAATAAAAGAAATGTGCCTCTTTGCTGCAAGTTAAGTCCCTTAATATTTCTCTTCTTATGAATCCAGAGCTTTGCACTATTGTTATTGAACATTAATGTACCATAAAGCATTATATTATTGGGATTGAAAAATTGTTTATGCTTACTTTTATGTCCTGACATAAAATTCATGTCACTTGTCTACTAAGATATAAACTCATTATTTTCTTATGAATGCAGAAATTTACACTATTCTTGTTGAACATTAATGTCAAGCAATATATTCTTGGGATTGAAAGGTTGTTTATGCTACTTTTGTGTCCTGACATGAAATACATGTCACTGGTCTACTAAGATGTAAACTTTTTTGCAGACTGAAACAGCCATCTGTAACTTCATTTGTTCTCGATTGTGAACTTGTTGCATACAATCGCGAGAAGAAAAAGATTTTACCCTTCCAGGTGAACTATTACCTCAGTTTCTTTACATGATCATTTTTTGCAGGTGTAAGTTGTTATAAGATCTTACAGTTGTGAACATTTTGGGGTTCTTGGTAATATCTCACTATTTCTAAAACAGGTGTTTTATTTGCAAAAACTTATGGCTATTGCGTTTTAAATCTCTGTTATGCTTTGGTTGAGTCGGGATGTTAGTGAAAATCGTTAAGGTGCACCCTGAGTTTCATTAACACTCTATTGCATGTCACTAACAAAGTGGCTACATTATCCTTTCCCTTTTCCTCGGGGACGAAGATGGGGGGGGGGTGCACTATTTTCCTTTATAAAATTTGAAAATTTGAAAACATTACTAAGAAAATTACACTTCAGCTCGTCCTCCCAATTTTTTTTGTAAAACTCAATGATACCTAGTTCTGCCTCACAATTCTTATGTTGCCTTTCTGATCATTGACGTTGGAAAACGGATGAAAAGAAGTTTCCACAGAATCAGATGATGAACTTTTAATTTCTAGCCCAAAGCAAGCATCTTTGTCCCTCTATTCTCTTCTAGTGTGGGAGTAGTCCTTAATTTTTTTCCTACCTGAACCACAGAAAAGTACACTCTTTTTATGGATCAAATGAATGCTCTAAATTATCTTGAGTTATGACTATAGAGATACTAGGATTTTGATCCGTAAGAGTTAGAACATGGTGAAACTCAGGATATATGCCACTAGAATTCTGAGAATATGTGCCAACAAATCACCTTATGATTTAATAACAAGTGCCATTTTGACAACCATATTGAGAATTGGCCCCCTTTTTTGTGGTGTGAAACACATGAATATCAGGTCATATAGCATAAGGTTCCTCTTATTTTGTTTACTTATTTCTTCTTCTTTTGGGGTTAGGATTGGGGTTTTGGGGGGTGGGGGTGGGGTGGGGTGGGTTAAGCAGTTGCATGTTACATTTATGGGTTTGACATTCATGAAAGTATAAGCATATTATTTTCTTTTATGAACATTCCTGAAGAGTTCAATAACTATGCAACATATTATGATAATGTTGTAAAAAAAATCTATGAACTCAAGACTTATACATGTGAATCTTTGCAGATCCTCAGCACACGTGCCCGCAAAAATGTTGTCATGAATGAAATAAAGGTTGAAGTTTGCATATTTGCTTTTGATATTTTGTACCTTAATGGCAAAACTCTTTTACAAGAGCAACTTGATGTTCGTAGACAGGTATTCTAATTCTTCCAACTCAACTGATCTGAAAACAATATTTCTGTACTCTTATGTTATGTTATGAGTGTTTTCTTGGGGTGAGCATGGGTAGGGTACAGGCTGAACCTTGTACCTACCCTAACTTTATAGGGTAAGAGCTCCCTACCCTTACCCTGCCCTATCAACTTTTGTATCCTACTCTAAATAAACATGATAGAGTACAAGATCAAGCCGCATGTTGTTATTTTACAACAGCAAACAACATCCGTCCGACATATGTTTAGATAAAAATAATATGTTCTGTCATTTTATGCCATTCGATGGATTTTTGTTTTTTTACAAATTTACTTATATAATATCTTTACATAAGATTTAAAAAAATAAATGAATTGAGGAACTAACAAAAATACAAGTAAATGGGCATGGACTTTAGACCTGCATCAGCTTGGACTTCTTCGTATTGTTAGTCGCTTCAGAGGTCAATTGGAGGTCCTTGGTTCAAAATAATATTATTATACTCTTTTCTTCAAAAGGAAGAGTTACACTCAATTTTCCTTTATTTAAAAGATAATTAAGGGTTACCTCAAAAAATAAGAAGATAATTAAGGGTAATTAACCCTGACTGGATCAATAGGATAACCCTGTTCCCTAATGCCTCCTCCCTATACCCTATTCTAAATTGTACAGGGTCTGGATCCTTATTCCTACCATACGAGACATTGTACACTTATCCTACTCTACCCTATCACAGGGTACAGATTAGCAGGCGCAGGATGGAGGATTTGGGGGAGGGGGAGGGGGTAATTAAATTTTTTTTTTCTTTTTTAATAAATGTGCATGGTAAAAAAATTCTCAACAGAAAAAATGGCCCCACTACATGTGTTTCCGTCCTTGCAGGTTAGGATACGGGACCCCTACTTTTGTCACAAATTCTTCTTGTTTAATTAAGTTGGCCATCCTCCTTGACTGTATGACAGCCTGCAATTTTCTGTTTTTTTCTTCTTTTTATTTTATTTTATTTTGGGGGGTGGGGGTGGGAGGAGGTAGGTTGTTATAACTTATAAGGTAAAACCAAATCATGGATTGGGGAAGTTGACTAAAACTAAAAGAAGAAATATTCAATTATGTAATCGTGTATATTTGAACATATATGTAGGGGAGCAACAAAGGCCCTTATCTTTCTATGCTTTCTTACAATCAATTGTTGAGGAATGGGAAAAATGTTCTGAAGAATGCCCGAATTTAACCTGCTTGTTTGTGGGCAGTGGGGCTATGAGTCTTCCTTTAGGAGTTAGGGTCCCATTTTGTGGCCTTTTCTTTCTTTTCAGAAACAACTTTATAGTCCTTTTTAATATTTGGCTGAAATACTGCTTCTAGATAACATCGTTTCAATAGAATTAATATGGTCATTAAGGAGTTCTGAAGTTCTGTCATTTGTTACTTTTGTCCGAAGTGTTTTATAACTCCTAATGTGTCACAGCCATATATTATCTGTTCTAGCGAATGAAGATGTTATGGGCTTCTTGCGACTGCAAATATCTGTTACTCTTAGACACAAATTAAATAATAAAATAAAAGGGTAAATGAAAAGACAAATTTTGTGCTCAATGGCCAAATCCATGTAAATAATCTCTCTCTCTCTCTCTCTCTCTCATGCTGGAAAATAGCCCCATAGCAGGAGTCTACTAATATTATTCATGAATTCCTAATCATTAGCTTCTATAGCCCAAGAGTGCTAATCCGTAAAGATTTTAAGAAGCTTGAAATGGCGTAAAGACATTCTTAAAGAGAAGTTAACCTTTTAGCAGAGCTATCTAAGTAGAAGATGAAGTGAACAGGTGCAGACATATATTTCTATGCTTGCTTTCTCTTTCAATTTAATGAAGTTTACAGAAAGCTAGTGGGATCCTAACCTATATAGCATAGAAATTAAATCTAGTAGTGAATATGTCTTGCACATTTATGGTTGATGATATTGTATCACTGTCAACAGGTCCCCAAGTCTTAAGCTTCTCCTCACATATAGCTTCAGTTTGTAAATTGGAACTTCCCCTCTCTTTCTAGGCAAGATGGTTGACAATTGAATCCTCCAAATCTTCCTCTCACTGGGACTGTGACAATTCCAACGACGCACCCAAAAGCATGTGTCATTTTTCAACTCATCTCCATGCTTTACCTTCCACATCACAATCACTAAATCCCATGCTTTGACTCTTATGTTCATTTGGCTAGTTATTGATTCCCATATGCCAAAATTGCAAGCAAACAGAAGGTTCAATATGAACGGTAGCAATTATTTCCTACATTTCAGACGGATTACTGTTCTTTTTCTCTATTATCTATTCTGTATCTGTTTATATGCTTACATTAAGCAACTTCAAGCTGTCATCTACATTGATGATTATCAAGAAGCTTAATCCTTTTGGCAATTAATATCCATCCACTCATAATTTGCAACTTTGGCTTTATCTAGCACCTTTACAAGTCATTCGAGGAAGAACCTGGATTTTTTCAATTTGCTGTAGCAATAACATCAAATGATCTTGAGGAAATACAGAAATTTCTCGAAGCATCTGTTGATTCCAGGTTGGCATTTTTTCTCTCAAGTTTGAGATCCACTACTTTTACTTTATTGTGATTTGATTTCTAGTATTTCCATCCCAAAGTCGGTCCTTTTGGTACGAAAAATGGTTTCGTATTGTCAGGGGTATTCTATGGACTAAGCTGTTTGTACTGCATCTTCTTTTCGTTTCAACAACTGTTTTGATTTTATGTCTTCGCGGTCAAAAGCGTCTTCAGCAATTCTTCAGCTTCCTAGTGGATTGGAGTTGAAGGGAATTAACTTATAATATAATTATAGGATGGCTTCATCCAGCAGAAGTCTTCTTTTTCTTGCACATTTTCCCTTTACTGTGATACTTTCTTGAATGGCTGAATTGGCAAACTTTATATGATGTAGAGAGAGATTCGTTGTCACTTTCCAAAGAGCAATGATTCTTTCCCATTTCAGTTTTGATTGTGGTGCTTTTTGTGGAATTAGTATTCTATTATCAGAGTTTTCATCATTTTGGTTGTCTTATTCATCCTACTTTGCAGTTGTGAGGGGCTGATCATCAAAACATTAAATAGAGATGCTACCTATGAGCCTGCTAAGCGGTCAAATAATTGGCTGAAGTTGAAAAAAGATTACATGGAAAGGTAAGGGATAAAGGGTGCTGCTTTGGTCTTTGCATGTGAATTGATTAAGATTATTGTATACCAACTCTTTCACCATTTATTCCTGCAGTGTTGGTGACTCACTGGATTTGGTGCCCATTGCTGCTTTCCATGGCAGGGGAAAGCGTACTGGTAATCCTCCCATAACTAGATTTGCTGCAGCATCGTAGTCTAATAAATCCTGTGATTTTTTGGACAAATATTCACGCTTATTCCAACTATGCTGACATTTTCACCTCAATTTCTAGAGAGTGAATTATTTATGCTATTCCCTCTTTTTTCTCATAGCTATAATTGATCCATGACACGCTTTAGGTGTTTATGGCGCTTTCCTCCTTGCTTGTCATGATCCCAATAACGAGGAATTCCAGAGCATATGTAAAATTGGTAAGATGTTTACTTTTTCTTGTGACAAGCTGATGGTCCCACCATAAAATCAACAAGCGGTGTAGAATGCTCTTAAACATTTGGTGACTTTTTATGAGTGCAAAGTCTCTGATGTCTAAATGACTTGACCCTTTTCTAATGATGGTCAGGTACTGGATTTTCTGAAGTTATGCTTGAAGAACGTTCTGCGAGTCTCCGCTCAAAAGTTATTCCCAACCCAAAGGTCTTTCACCCCCTCCCCGCTCAATGTTTTATGCTTTAGTTCAAAGTTACATATAAACCTTGGAGTTTTATTTGATCTCATACATGTATCCTTTCGTGCAATTTTCAGCCTTACTATCGGTATTCAGACAGTCTAACTCCAGATGTATGGTTCGAACCTACTGAGGTACTAGCTGTTATTTTAACAACTTTTTTCGCTGCTTTTCTGCTTTAAGTTTGATATTTTTTTTCTTCTATTTCTTTTTCTCTTGTTTGTTTCTGTTTCTGTTTCTAGTTTTAGCTTACAAAAAAGTTTTTTTCATTCTAGTTTTGCCATTTTGTTATGGATCATGGAGTTTAGCATCAGTTTCTAGATCAATATTTGTTCTAATCTCCAAATCTTTTTTTTGGTTCCTTTGATCTGTCTTTGAATTTTCACTTGCATAAATGTGCATCTCTTCCTTGTGAAACATAAATTCTCTTTAATTATAGCGCTTCATCTCATTGAACGTGGTAATGTAATCATATATGAGATTATTCGTTCATTTTATATCTTTTTAGGTTTGGGAGGTTAAAACTGCTGATCTGACTATCAGCCCTGTTCATCGCGCTGCCATTGGTATCGTCGCTCCTGACAAGGTACCAACATTGATTAGGTCAAGAAGTTTTTACTTTCATCTCGAACTAGTGTTAGGGTGGTCCAAAAAACGGCCAACTAAAGAAAACTCAATTGAGATCCTCCTGGTTTTGATCTTGTTTCTTTTGTCATTCTCAAGGGAATTTCGTTACGATTTCCTCGTTTACTTCGGGTACGAGAAGATAAAAACCCCGAGGATGCCTCGACATCTGAAACGGTAAAAAGAAAGTTTCAGCTTACTTTAAGATATCGGTGTAGTAGTCCCCGGCATCTTTTTGTAAATATTGTTGTGTTAATATGTGCAGGTAGCCGAGATGTACAGAGCTCAGAAACATACCCAAGAGAATCATCAGGCTGTTGATGAGGAAGAATGAAGAAAATATTTCCATCTTTATTCATTTCGTTTGAAGAAAATATTTCCTCTGTATAGACTTTTTGAGTCTTTGAGTTTCCTTTTTTTTTATATAACTAAAAATCTTTAAAGTCTTGATTAGCGTATCATCAAGACGTTTTCCTGATTTATTTTCCCCCATGGATATTTTATTCTTTTTGTCTGTTTTTACTTTTCGTTTCCTTTTTTTTTTTTTTTAACCACTGCTAGTAAAATTAGCAATGAAAATATGCCAACCTTCTTTCGAGGCAATTTTGATGTTGCAATATGGCAGGCAATAAGAAGTTATTTAACACTATGTTTTTAATGGAATGGTGGCTCAATTGGTTTAAAACCTTTGTCGAATCATAGATTTAAGGGGGGTGTATTCAATATAGATTCTATAGGATTTTTAAGGAGTTTTAAAGTTCATGGGTATTCAATTTGGATTTTAAAAAGTCCAATGAAATTTGTAGGTATTCAATTTAGATTTTAAAAAGTCAATTAAAATCTAGAGGTATTCAATTTAAATTTTAAAAAGTCCATTAAAATCTAGAGGTATTCAAAACTCTATAGATTCTCATAGATTTCATTAAAGGTAGGATTTTGATGATTTCATAGGTTTAAATGTGTATGGTGAAATCTCTTCTTTTTTCTCAAGATTTTGATTTTCTCTCATTAATATTAAAATTAAAATGTCTCTGATAATTTTATCTTAGATTACAATTTTTTTAGTAATCTCATTTCTATAAAATTATAAGAAAAACAAAGGAAATATTTCAAACTACAAAAAAAAAAAAAATGAGATTTGTTTTAACATCGTTAAAAAACTCAATACGAAATGTTTATTTCTCAAAAGGAAGTCATAATATCCAAACAATTTTCTTTTTGATCATCTTCAAATAGAAATTAAAGAAAGCAAACAATTTCTTCTCTATTTAACCACAAATTTCTATTTTTCAAACATGAATTTCATTTTCCTGAAAGAGAAAATCAAAGAGAAAAAAAAAGTTCAAACAAAACTTATCACAAAACATATCTTAATTAAACCAAAGCAAAAAATACAGTAAGTAAATTATACAAACTTTGAACAAATAAATCAAAAAAGCCGCAGTTACGTGATATAAAAAAAAATCAAAGACTATCGCCAAACTTTTTAAATTTTTAACAAAATGATTTAATTCCAAAAAAAAAGATTGATAAACATATGTTGTCTTTGGAAATTCAACACCTTCGGATCTGTATAATACACCACTGAATCAATATTTTCTTTATTTTTTGGTGCTATCCAAATAATCTATAGACTTTATAAATCAAAAGAAATCCTAATAAATCAATCTAATAAAATCGATGAGACTTTCATGAGCTCTGCATAGAGTTAAAACAATCCAAAAGTCAGCAGAATCCATAGACTTTTGAAAATCAGTTAAAATCTTTTAAAATCCAGGATTGAATACACCCTCTTAGATTTGAAATTAAAAAAAGAAAAGAGAATACACTTTCGACCTTATCAAACAATACTTGTTTAGATATACTAGTTATCTACCCAACGTGATTCACGTGGGGACTTTGCCCAGTAAATACTTTTAAAGATTAACGTATTAATAGCGTATTTTTTGTAATTTTATTTCAACAGTGTATTTGTTTTATTTTTTAAAATTTAACTGTAAAATGTGTGAATATTTTGATGGACAGTGCTAGGTGGCTAAGACATAGTCAATTAATTGGCTAAAAACCCAAATTGAAGAGTGCAAATGTCTAATATATCCTTCTGTCTATGTATAATATATTTATTTATTTTTATATTTTTAAATAGATAAGTAGCTTTTCCCACCTACCCCATTGGGAACCCCGACGCATCTCCCACCCCCTCCGTCATCTTCATCTGCAACCGCCAGTCAGAACCCGGCACCACCATCACTGATCACCCAACACCATCACTGATCAGCCAAATCATGGTAAACTTATCTTCAGAACAACGGGTGATATCCCATATAAATCATCCTATATGTCTATAGGATAATCGATCAAAGTAACTCAACTATTCTCTGTAGTTCTGGGGGTAAGCATGTGGCGATTCTTCTCCATTCACTCATAGGCGCACGCAGGAGTCGAAATCTGGTGGTGCAAATCGAAATTTGGTGGTACAAATCTGGGGGGCGAAACTGATAAAATCCTTGGAGGGCAATAAAAAAGACAAAAAAAAAAAAAAAAAATTCTGGTGGTGCAATTGCCCCAGTCTGCCGTGCATAGATCCGGCTATGCATTCACTTCAGCACATTTATTTGTTTGCCCAAGCAATTAAACCAAGAAGGACTAAGAACAACTCTTAACATTATCTGGTAACCAATCTATTAGAACAAAATCAGATTTTAAGTCAAAACCAAAATCAGCAAAATTAATGGAATTTGTAAGCATGATGTTTCCTCTTCTATTTCATCTGAATGATCCAATTCCCTTTACGCCTAGATGTGTGCGGCATGGAGTTCAATAATTTCGAAACGGAAGCATTTAAGTTTCCTTGCTAACAATCATAGTTAAAAGTTCAAATCCTAAGCAGATGGCGCGAGTACCGGAAACTGATCCCACTGCATCATTTCTCTCCAAAGCTTTCTGCATAAAACACAAGAAAGAATAAATCAAACGAAGTTCGATAAGAAACAGAAAACCATAAATTAACTCATGTGAAACTTTCAGTAATCAGCTTCTTTATGCGTCACATTTGATAAAATACAACCACATAAGTAACGTGGACAAGAGTAAGTTCAATGTGCCACCTCGTTGTTATTACTAATACAACAGTAAGAAATATATTTTTTAACTTTAGAATCGATTTATAAAACAAATTGAGAACAAAACAAAAATAGAATAGAAGAAGAAACAATTTATATATTAGAAAAGTTACAATACCGAGGCCTGTGTAAACACAGTTTTCTTAAAACAAATTCGTCCCCTACCGTTCGTAATAGGATGTTTGTTTCCCAGGATACAACGGAAATCCGTAAGCGAACTTGAACTACTGCCCGAGATATACCACCAAATTCTTAGAGGCTTCTAATATTCTTGGCTCATAATAACCAAAACTCTTTCCAACACACTTATAACAATTGAAGAGAATTTAAAAAGAAGAGATTTTCATAGAGCTAGAATGTTACGGGAGGAACCTATTTATACTAGAGGAGATGTGGAGAGATAATGAGAGGTTATTCTTTTTGGGTCGCGACCTTAATTCCTAGGAATTTTATTTGCCTCACGTAGGAGGCGGGTGTCGAACCTGGGACCTCCAGGTCGCAGGTCAAGACTTGCCCCACTGGGCCACGGCCTTCTTGACATAATGAGAGGTTATTCAATGAAGATAGATTAAGTGATCTTCCATTAGATGAAGTCTTCACTTAATACTCATAACTCTCACATTGTGATAAATTCCAATCTTCTTCATACGTTGCAAGCTCAATCTTCTTGGGCATCTGCATTATCTGTATCTGTTTCTGCTGTCTATGTTACTGTTTCGTCTTTTTTTTATTATCTATATTACTGTTTTAGTTCCCTGCTGAGCACCGGAGCTCGGTCCGATATCCGGTTTTGCTGTTTCAGGTTTTGTAGATGTTGATTCCACCTGTGATGATGGCACATGGGATGAGGATTACACCGAGGGATTCTAAACTGCTAGTTCAAGAATATTGTTTTTCCCTTTCTTAGTTATTTAATTTGGAACTTGTAGTTCATTTATCAATTGTAATAAACTTAGAAATATTTCATTTGTAGAATAACGCTTCCGCTAGTTCTCTTTTTACTATTTGTGGACTTTGAATAATGAACTCCTTTATTTAGTAATCTCTGACTGTGGCTTAGGTGCTTCATTAACCAATAGGGCACTGCCATGTCATCACTCCGGAGATGGGGTGTGACATGAGGTCCTTCATAAGAGTTCACAGCTTCTTTAAAGCTTTGAGGCTCGCTCTCTAGCATATAAGTTAGGAAATCCGAACCATAAGATTTTTCTGTCCTAATTCTTTTACTTTGCCTTGGCTCTATCTCTTCTTCATCTTGGTCATTGTTGACACGTGTCCGTTTAGAAGAACTTGTTTCCTCTTTGGACTTAAGCGGAAACACATCTTCAAAAAATGATGCGTTTCTTGACTCTATTATTGTGTCTTTGTGTATGTTCAATATTTTAGATTCATACACAATAAATCGATACGCACTACAATTATGCGCACATCCAATAAAGATACAATCCACTGTTTTTGGACCTATTTTCACCTTTTTCGGTGTAGGTATTGCTACTTTAGCCAAACACCCCCACACTCGTAGATATTTGTAAGAAGGCTTTCTTCCTTTCCATAACTCATATGGAGTCTTTTCTTCATTCTTTCGGGGAACCTTATTTAAAAGGTAATTAGCTGACAACACAGCTTCCCCCCACATGTTCTGTGGCAACCCAGAACTTAATAGCATTGCATTCATCATTTCTTTTAAAGTGCGATTTTTATGTTCTGCAACCCCATTTTGTTGAGGTGAGTAAGGTGCTGTAGTTTCGTGTCTAATTCCATGTTTAGCACACAACTCAGCAAATGGTGATTCATATTCACCTCATCGGTCACTTCTTAACGCCTTAATCTTTTTGTTAAGTTGATTCTCAACTTCATTCTTATAGAGAACAAATTTCTCTAGGGCTTCATCTTTACTTTTAAGAAGATGCACATAACAATACTTTGTGCTATCATCAATAAAAGTAATGAAGTACTTATTTCCACCACTTGTCTGTATTGATTTTAAATCACATAAATCTGAATGTATTAGATCAAGTGGTTCGGTGTTTCTTTCAATAGAATGAAACGACGACCTAGTCAATTTTGCTTCAACACAAGTTTCACACTTATGTTTAGAATCAATATGGAATGTTGGTATATTATTCAAGTTAATTAATCTACGCAAAGTATTATATTTAACATGTCCTAGTCTACCATGCCACAAGTTGGAAGACTCGAGCAAATAAACAGAAGAGTTATTCAATTTATTCATATTTGGCTTAATAGCCATTACATTGAGCTTAAAAAGCCCATCAGTTACATAACCCTTTCCAACAAACATTCCACTCTTGGACAAAATCACTTTGTTTGACTCAAACACTATGCGAAAGGCATGTTTGTTCAACAACGATCCAGACACCAAGTTCTTATGGATCTCTGGCACATACAACACATTAGTCAGAGTCAATTCTTTCCCGAAGTCATCTTCAGAATGACATTTCCTTTACCCTTGACCATTGAGGTAGCTGAATTTCCCATGTACAGCTTCTCTTCAATTTCTGTTTCCTCAAAGTGTAGCGAACATTTCTTTGTTCGAGCAGACGTGACGGGTTGCGCCAGTGTCAATCCACCATTCTTTCGGGTTTGAACCCACCAAGTTGACTTTCAAAGATGACTGCTACAAGGTTCATTTCAGCGTCATTATAGGTGTTGTGACCTATCACATTTGTCTCATTTATGATATTCCTCTTCGACATTCTGCACTCTGAGGACTTGTGACCAACTTTATCACAATTGAAGCATTTCCCAATGAACTTCCTTGAGACTCCTTTTGGTCCCAACTTCAACCTTTTCACAAACTTGTTTTTTTTTCCTCTTGAGTTTTGGCCATGTTCAATAACATTAGCCTTAGCCACAACAGGATTGAACTCGCTTTTCTAGGATCCTCAATACGAAGCCTGACAACAAGATCTTCAATGTTCATTTCCTTACTTTTGTGCTTTAGGTAGTTTTTTAAATCTTTCCACGTTGGAGGTAGTTTCTCAATTATAGCCGCCACTTGGAAAGTTTCACTCAAACTCATTCCCTCGGCATGAATTTCGTGCAAGATTACTTGAAGCTCTTGTACTTGACTATGCACGGTTTTTGAGTCTACCATTTTATAGTCCAAGAAGCGGGCAACAATAAATTTCTTTGCACCCGCATCCTCAGTCTTATATTTATGTTCCAAGGACTCCTACAAATCTTTTGCCGTTTTCTTCGCGTAGTACACAATGTAGAGCGAATCTGACAAACCATTTAGAATATAGGAAATCAGAATGCTTCCAAGCTTTAACCGCACTGACAGCTTAGACATCTCCCTCACCCTGATTTAGTTTTGGGCCATTCTCAGTCAAGAACCTTGCAAGATTCAAAGTGGTTAGATAAAATAACATTTTTTGCTGCCATCTCTTGAAATTCACTCCAGTGAACTTCTCCGGTTTTTCTCCATGATTAACCGGAACCGTTACAGCCGCAACTGTTACTGAAGCCACAGCTTGGGGTATCTGAGCCACTACTTGGGCCTCATTCCTTCCAGTCGCTACATTAGATGCCATTTCTGAAACAAGTGGCAAATGATCAATTTTCCTCTTCTCTGTTTTATAAATCGATTTAATGAAGAATTTGTTTTAAGATTGTTATTGCTAATACAATAGTAAGAAATATATTTTTAAACTTTAGAATCGATTTATTAAACAAATTGAGAACAAAACAAAAATAGAATAGAAGAAGAAACAATTTATATATTAGAAAAGTTACAATACCGAGGCCTGTGTAAACACAGTTTCCTTAAAACAAATTCGTCCCCTACCGTTTGTAATAGGACGTTTGTTTCCCAGGATACAACGGAAATCCGTAAGCGAACTTGAACTACTGCATGAGATATACCACCAAATTCTTAGAGGCTTCTAATATTCTTGGCTCATACTAACCAAAACTCTTTCCAACACACTTATAACAATTGAAGAGAATTTAAAAAGAAGATTTTTTTAGAGCTAGAATGTTACGGGAGGAACCTATTTATAATAGAGGAGATGTGGAGAGATGTTGAGAGGTTATTCAATGAAGATAGATTAAGTGATATTCCATTAGATGAAGTCTTCACTTAATACTCATAACTCTCACATTACTCCTCACATTGTGATAAATTCCAATCTTCTTCATACGTTGCAAGCTCCATCTTGCAATCCAAAGAAAATAAATGAATAATCCAATCTTATATTCATTCAATTTTCATTCAATACCTTTTATTTTCCAACACTCGTTTCAGTAGACCTTGGCTATCTAGCTACGACTATACAGGAGCTTATGATATCCCAGGCATGCCAAGAAGAATGGAGTTAGCAAAAGCTGAAGAGAGCCAAAGACTATTCTAGGAAGAGTGGAAAATCTAATTATATGCAGTTATAACTTCATTAGAAGTGTTGGGCCCCTATCTTATATGGACAGAACTCAGAAGTATACATAAAATATTATAGCAACTCAGGTATCCATACCAATACTGTTAAATAACCATGTCAAGGGTTCCGAAGTTCATATGCATCAATCTGGAAAAGTACACGAGGTGGTGTCATTTCGCGGTTAGATGCAACAAAAAAGAAAGTTGTCATTTACCTTGAAAACAGCCTCTACCATGTTGAAATAGAGACTAGTTTTAGCCCACCCACCAGTGAACAGAACCCCCATTGACTAGATTGAGTTTCTGCACAACGAAGGAAAATTTTATTTGAAGTACTCGAGAGGAAAAAAATATTTACATTTTAGAATAACACTTTAGTAGACATCACTGCATCAGGGACAGTTGTCTCTCATTAGAAAGCATGTGAAACCCGTAACTTTTGCTTACGTGATATTTGACGTGTAATTAATTTTCGCGAGTAACTGTGTGGCCATCATTTATTTCGTTTGATTACGTGTTCATTTAATTTTATAACATGTTACATGTTTCATTATGTGCACATTTTATTGAGGGGCGTTTCACACACCTATTATAATTAAGGGGCTTAAACTGTGTTTCACTTAGATGATGGATTGGAATTAATTAGGAATTTAATTGGATTAGAAAAATTCAATTTAATTATATAAACAATAATTACTATACATATAAAAGGGGTTGCTGGTGATTGGGTTAATAATAAAAAATAAAATTAAAACAAAGGCTTTTCGTGGGCAGTGAATAGGTTTAATAAAATAGATTATAAATAGAATTTAATCAAAGAAAAGGAAGAGGCATTTCGTGGGTCGGGGGTTATATATATATATATATATATATATATATTTCATTTACAAAAAATTCGAATATACTTAGATCGATATTGGTTGACACTAGCATATATATATAGTATATTCGAATTTTTTGTAAATGAAATATATATATATATATATATATATATATATAGGCGATAGGTCACCTAAATCAGAGAACATAAATAATAAAAGAGATAACAAATTAGGGGCAGCAAGAGGGTTTGGGAATTGTGCCTTAGTGAGAGAAAGAGAAACGTGGACCTGGTGATTACAAGCATAGCAGTCAAACTCGCGAGTTGACTCGTAGGATCGTACGATCCTACGAGTTTTGAGGGGTGTTTCGAGTTAGATCCTACGTAGGATCGGTGTAGGATCGTTACGATCCTACCGATCCTACGAGTCTACTATTCCCTAAATTTTTTTTTTGCTGAAACACTTTATATTTTTTTTTAAAATTTTTTTATCATTTTCTTTATCCTCGAAATCGATACTTTAAGATGTATACAAATTTATATATCTCGGGAGATATTTGAATCTTAATTAAAAATAAAAAATTAAGCACATTTTAGCAATTAAATTAACTCGATTGACTTTTTTCTGTGAATACTTAGTCATTAAAAATGAAGTTTCGCCATTTGAATCATGTTTCAATAACAGGTAAATTCTTTGCTTTCAAATTATATCTCACTTCTTGTTATTGCTAATTTTACAAAATCTTTTTACATTGCCTTTATTTAATTTTGTTAACTTCAAATTAAATTTAATAAACATGTTTAATTTTAGTACATGATATTAATAACTTGAATGATTTGCTTTGAGTATTTGATTATCTTTTTTTCCTTTAAGACACTTTAAATTTGTGATTGAAATGTTTTTCTAAGAGTACATATATATTTTCAAATAATTTTTTAAATTAGGTAGGATCTACGATCCGAGTTACGATACTACGATTCTGATATGCCCTTCCGATCCTACGTAGGATCGCGAGTTTGACTGCCTTGATTACAAGGGTCACGACTGTTGGTGGGCAGCCGCAAGGAAACAATAGACAATTTTTGGGATTTTTGGTGAGTTTCAGATTTCTGGTCAGACTTTGAGAGATTACTGAGGGAACGTTACTGGTCCAATTTTGACCCATAATATATTCACACGACCGCGTTCGAATAAGCTTTCGAGTGAGTGCAAACGGAACGTCATTTCGAGTCCCGAGCGAAAGTTATACCTTCGACAGATTTCGAATTTCCTGTTATCTTTTGTCTCCGTAAGAGGTAGGGACCTCCTACGTCATTTAATTCTCGCATATAATTATGTATAATATTGGGTTTACATATTGAGTGATTAATTATTGCACAGCAAAAGCGGATAATCTATTCAATTTAAGAAATAGTTGCACGAATTGTGTTTATAGCTTTCGATATTTTATAAACTGTTTTGGCATGATTTAAATTCATTATAATCTGATTCGTAAATTGATTAATGCGTTTTTGTTATTGCCATGTCAATAATCTCAAGACAGATCTCGTTCAAGGTTCAGTAAAAACATTTCATTTTCAGTAACATTAACAATAAGGCCTCAATTTTAGAAAACGTTTCATGGTATAATGTAAATGTATCCAATGCATATCATGAGTGGATCCAGACCATGAGTGCAATGAACAATTAATTAGCACACGATACGTATATATAATTTTGTAAAAAGGGTTAAGACCACTCACCTGACTAGTTGACTTTCTTCAAATTCCAAATATATCCTAGAACAGAACTTCGCCATAATTTATTAATAGATCATACCTTCCAATAAACAACACTACAATTTGGCACAAATGTAGAGATTACAAAATCATATGGTATAAAGAAGGAAATGAAGAAGATGAGAGATTTTTGAATGAAAATGAAATCAGGAAATATGAACTATTTATAGAAGAATGGAAGCTTCAAAAGCTGCTGAGCAACTACTTTTATAGCAGAGGCGCAGTTCTAATCCATATTTTGAAACTTTTGTACACATGAGGTGCTTGAAAGACGGGTTGTTACATGTACTGTGACCCGAGCGGTCTTCTGATATACGCGTCTCTGAACCCTCACCCGATGAGGTTATCATTGGGACGGTAATGGCTTTGTTGAGTCCACTGTAGTGGGTGATGACACAATAAAAGAATGGATCCTTAAACCCTGGGCCCATCGTTTGGGGGACCGTACCAAACCCGCGCCTGCATATTCTGAGTCGTCCTAGCTCGGATAATAGCTAGGACCATTACCGTTATTGTTGATTGAGAGTGAATAGATGAGTCAGCTCATGTGGCGGGATTGTGTGTCATAGCGGTAGTGACGTTCTTAGTGTTTAAACGATGTTGTAATCGAGTGTAGTGTATGAGCAATGTGTGGTGCTTGTTGTGCATTCGGTTATATAAGCGTTTAGATGTGAGGAATATGGCTACTTAGCTTATTTGTTGTTTTATACTTGTTCGTTCTTTTTATTAGTCCCTACTGAGCACCGGAGCTCAGTCCATCCACTTTTACTGTGCAGATGATTTAGGTGACGAGCAACACTATGAGGATGATGGCATCTGGGATGGGGATTATGAAGAGTGATTCATAACCGGTTTCAATTAAAGATTTTAGTTTATTTCATTATTAGTATCGTTGAACAATTTCATTTGTAATAAATAGTTTTCGCTATTGAAATCTTATTTCGGATTATTTCATAATTGAATTTCTTTGTAGTAACTATGTTTGTCGGCTTTGGTGTTTCATTAACCAATGAGGCATTGCTATGTCATCTACCTGGTTACGGATCGTGACAGAAGTGGTATCAGAGCACGTCAAACCTTAAAGATTAAAATTTGTAATGAACTTAGGAAACAAGAACACTTAATGTGAGATGTGAGATGGGTAGAGACCATGGACTAGGGTGTACTTTTGTTTACTTAACGCTTTATATATTTTTTCATTCATATTATATTATGTTATTCTTATGTTTTATATCATACCCTGCCATACTTGTCTTTGTTTCATATATATATAACTTGATTCAATTGCTATATCGCCTTATATGTTACCGCTTCCATATATACTATGTTATTCTCATATGATATATACTTATATGATATGTCTTTTCATATTTGTTTCATGTGTTATTTCATGTCTACCCTTTATTCTATAACATGTACCTTAAGTGGCTAAGTGAATTAATTGTTTATCGCTTTATATTTTTTTACTATTGTTTTATCAGACTAGCGCAGCGAAAGCGTGGTGGTAACAAATTTTGGTAAGTTAATTTTCCTTTTGTAATAAATATTATTGTTATAAATTTTAAATTACTTTTTTGATTGTGTAATAATTTTAATTACAGGCGGCGTCAAATAGAAGAATTCTCGAGACATTCGAGAAGTCTGAAAATACATACCAATCTGTAAGCCAGTACAAAAGTATGATCACCTGGGTGAGCAAAGTCATCAAAGACAAAGATGCATTCGAGGCGGCTGGGAAGGCAGTTTCGTGCAGACCGCGCTCTTCTGACATTTTAGAGGCTGTCATTGAGCGACCATTGACACAACCGAGACAACATGTTGAAGGTAGGAGTCAGCGTAGGAGGCCGGGTGGTCGTCGGTCTCGCCGGGGTACGCAGGAGCATTATGATAGGATACGGCGCACGCGGCCCGGCGGAGATACAGGAGCTCTTCCACCACCCGAGGATCAGACTCAGACTGAAGTTCGCAGGGATGCGACTGAAGTACCCTCCCAATGGGTTTACGAGTTCCCGAGCAACGTCAGTTGGTCAACATGAATTGCATATCAACAGCGCTTTCAATTCGGGGGATCCTGATACGGGGATGATGTAAACATCAAGGCTATTCAAGATTCCGCCCAAGTACCAGTTGGACTAGCAAAGAGGGCCCAGACAAAACTATTCCGAGAAGAACTTAATAGTTTTGTCCAAAGAGTCCAAGAACAAGAAAAGCACGTGTTCCTTAAAGGGAGTGAGTCGAAGATGGTTACACTCATCAAAGTGGACACAAACATGGACCGACTTGGCGGAATGGAGAACGTGGGTTAAAACGTGGTCTAAACGTCCAACCACGATCTAGACCATTATTTTCCGCATTATTTTTAGTTGCTTTATTTTAGGCAGTTTAATAAAGTAGTTATTTAGTAGTTTTATTATTTTGTATTTCAGTTCAAGAAGAATTAGACTTTGACTTGGACTCGAAAACTATGTCGTATTTCAGTTCAAGCAGGATTATACCTTATCTTGAACTTTAAACTATGTCGTATTTCAATTCAACTATGACTAGGAAACTTAGGCCGAAATCTCCCTATAAAAGGAGCATTCGGCATCCTTTGTTATTCACCAATTCATTTATATAAAACGTGAGCTTTTGCTTTCATCTTGAGTTCTTGAAATGACTTATTCGAATTTATCAAGGATTTCCTTGTGGCGTTCTATTTGACTTATCAAACGAATTATTCACCTTCGTTTGTGGCGTCTTTCTTATACCGAGGTTGCTAATCACAGGTTGATTAGAGGTCGAGGTTTCCACCCATCATAAGTCGATTATACCTAGGTTGCTAGTCACGAAGTAGGATCCTTCATATTGGTTGATTAGAGGTCGAAGGTCTTCATCCAAACCTATACTTGGGCGAATTTCTGGAGTTGTTGCCGAATCGAAGAGGGTCTCGTTCACATCGTTGGCGAAGGTTCGCATCATTTGGTATTAGAGTCGAGTTTCATTCGGTTAGGACTATCTTTACTGTTTTAATTTCGTTTCCGCATTCGTTAAGAATTTTTGTTCTTCTCGACGAAAATTCATTTATTTATCTATTTATTTTCTTTAGTTCTGAAATTGTTGATGAACCCAGATTGTTGAGAAAAAGAAAAGAGCCCAAAAAAGAAGGTAAAAAAAAAAAAACTGGGTAGAAAGTTGCCTGTGCATGAATTATTTTTTTCAAAAAAAAAAAAAACTCTTTTTAATTATTATTATTTGTTATTCTCGAGCTACACGATCAAGAGATCTTTCTACCGAGTATCAAAGGAAAAGAAAATTTTGATTCAATTTTCGCCATATTCGGACCTTCAATCCTTTTGATTTGCTACAAGAAATCCATTGGTGATCGATCGGACTAGTCTTACAAGAACTTGAAGAGGAATTCGAGTGGAAAAGGCAGAGTGTGAGCACATCAGAGGGTAAAAGCCAAATTTAATTGAGTGAAACACGAGGAAAAATTGAGTGATCATTATTACTTGAGTGAAACACGTAAGGGAGTACCATCACATTACTATCGCGAGCTCTACCTTAAGTTACAAGGACTTTACCAAGAGAACCGAAGTGTAGATGAGTACTACAAGGAGATGGAGATGGCTATGATTACAGCCAATGTGGAGGAAGATCGAGAGGTGACGATGGCCAGATTCTTAAATGGACCGAATAGGGAGATTGCTAACACCATTGAGCTTCAACACTATGTGGAGATGGAGGACTTGGTGCATGTGGCAATCAAAGTGGAAAGGCAACTTAAGAGGGGTGGCACAAGGTCTAGACCAGCCCCGCAAAATTCAAATGCAACACCTTGGAGGACTAACTACCCCAGAAAGGAGGAAAGTCCGTCCACCTCAAAGGAAAAGGCCGAGCAAAAACCAGTCCACCCAACTACACATTTTCATGGTAAAAATTGTTAGAGGAATAACCGGGTCACAAACAAGTGCGCAGCGGAATAAAACTTGACCCACCTCTACCAGGATCTTCCATGAGTAAGAACCTACGACTATGGGATAGTGTTTTACCTTATATTGATACTAGAATGGCTGAAACGCTTTCAGCGGTATGTTGTCACGAACGGAACACCATAAAGCAGGCTCCGTCTCTCCCAGTATCCACTCGATCTTCCAGGGATGGTCTTCTACTGTTTGGTGCTAGCCAATGCCTTGTAGAAGCTTTGAAGACACTCTTCAATGGAGTATGTATTTCAGACCTTTTCAGAAGAACAAGATACATGATTTCTAACTTCTTTCCTATTAGCAAAAAGCTAGAAAACAAGTCTAGAAATCTATCTTTTCTTTTTTCTCTCTAAAACTCACTTTTCTCTCTTCTCTCAAAGCTTCAAAAGCTGGAGAAAAATATGATTAGAATAGTATGGAAAATCAGTATTTTCCTCCTAGTCTATCAAGAGAGAGTGTGGTGAGATAATGGGGAAAGTAGGAGATCATGGAGGAAACCACTCCTCCACTCTCTCCACCCCTTCAACCACCATAATGAGAGCTGAAATTATGTCTAATATTCCAGCCATAAGGTCGGTCCAAATGGGTCGGTCGGCCCAATCATATTGGTCGGCCCAACCCGATTAAGGGCCCAATCCAATCCCGGCCCGGCCCAATCGAATTGATTGATCCAAATGGGTTGGTCGGCCCAACCCAATTAAGGGCCCAATCCAATCCCGGCCCGGCCCGGCCCAATCGAATTGGCGCACCTTAGATTAAATGTACTCCAACAAAAATATCCCTACTACATCTCGTTCTAGTGATATTAGATGTTTCAGATGTCAAGGGAGATGACACATATCAAGTCAGTGCCCAAATAAGAGAGTAATGGTAGTTCGAGACAATGGTGAGATAGAGTCCGATGACGAAAAGGAGTGTGGGGAGGAAGAGGAGTTTGAGGCCGAATATGGGGAGATGCTTGCACTAGTCACTCGACGAGTCTTGAACTTGCAAGCTAAGGAAGAAGAAGAAGAAATAGTGCAGCGAGAAAACATCTTTCACACTCGTTGTCATGTGAAAGATAAGGTCTGTAGTAGTGTCATTATTGATGGAGGTAGTTGTACTAACGTTGCTAGTCAATCTATGGTGGAAAAGTTGGAACTTCCCACAATCAAACATCCCCGCCCATACATATTGCAATGGTTAAACGATAGTGGAGAGTTGAGAGCTACTAAGCAAGTTATGGTGCCCTTTCGGATTGGGAAATATGAGGATGAAGTTTTATGCGATGTAGTTCCCATGCAAGATGGTCACCTTCTTTCACTACTAGAAATATAGCTTGTAGCGACGAGACTTTTTGCGTCGGGCGTTTACCGTTACAAATAACTGTCATTTGCGTCAAGAATGACACACCAACACAAATAACGGTACGACGTCGTTTCGTGATATGCATTTACGATCGCTAATTACTTTTTGTGTCAGCAAATTAATTCGTCGTGGAAAGTGGATTATATGCGATGGGCTTCAGTCGACGCAAGAAGTTTCGCCACAAATAATCAAAATTTGCGACGGGATTTTCCCGTCACATATGAAGTTGATGCAAATGACCAGATTTGCGACGTGCTTCGTTCGACGCAAAAGGTTTCGTCCCAAATAACCAAAAATTGCAATGGAATTCTCCGATCGTCACATAGAAAGTTGATGCAAACGATCAAAATTTATTATTAATTTTAGTAGTAGATTTTCTCGTCGCATCCCCTAAAACACACTAGGACCTTCAAAGCATAAACAATGAATGGTAGATATTTTGACAAATTAAGTTAATTTTTTTAAAGTTTAAAACGTTTAGTTATAAATGACCGAAATACATATTGATTGCATCGAGTTTTAAGTAAACACAAGTTAATTAACGGGGTGATAATTTATTATATATGTAATATCAATAATTGTTGTATTTTTGTTAGAATAATTCAGATCAATATTATAAAGTAATTTTTAATCAATATTATAATTTAATAACATTTGTAATATAATGAATTTAAATTTGTTTCATGTATCAAGATCTTCTAATTAAATATTCTATTTGAAATATATTATTTTATTCATTACTAATTTACGAGCTAAAAAATTCATATTCCTTAAATATGTATTGAGAATATTGAATAATAAGTTGAGAATAGATATTAATTAGAAAGTGGGTTCACAATTTATTTTGTGCACTAAACAAAAATTAATTAGACTCAAAATATGTTAAAACTAAAAAAATATATATATAAAAAGAATTGGCAATATTTTGTTTTGCATACAGATCTTTAAAAATGTATAATTTTATTTTCAATATATATGATTATCTGTTTTTTTACCTCAAAAAAAAAAGTTCTTCCTCTCTCTTTCACTTGCCCCCGCCCCCATTCTCCTCTCTCTTACCCTAGCCACCATCGGGCAAAGCACCATCACCGTCACCGAACTTTGTCTTCGCGTTGTCACGTACTCCGTTTAAGAGTTTTCACCATTTTCGAGTATCCATTTTTATGGGTTTTCTTCTTTTTTTCTCTCTAATGGAGTCACCGACGACGACGATGACCTTGAATTCCATCTTCGATGATCCTTCCGCTGTTGATTTCTTGTACTTCGACGAAATTCTCTGCAGAATTTGCAGAATTTTATTTATATAATTTTCGTTTTTAAAATTGGTTTAATTGATCATGGTTTGAATTAGATCTATTGATTTATTAGCTTTAAAGTAGTGATCTTTTAGCTTTATTTTGGTGAAATCATAGACCCGTCTCGTTTTGTTTACTGTTGTCGTTATTATGGTGGAAAATATTGGTAGTTTTGGGTGTCAGTACTTTTAGTTGCATTTCGAGTGAACTGTGCATATATTCTACTGATTTAGGCATTAAATTTGAGAAGGGTACTTTTATGTAGAAAGTTTGATTCATAAATTCCTCTGTTTTTGGCATTTGGGATTTCCAAAGTTTGCTTCTTTATGGTCAGATAAGAAGAAAGTTTACTGAACCCCTTTTGAGTTCATGTGATAATTATGCACTGATTGAAGTGAAAGATTGGATTTTGGCCAATCCAACTGAGGATTCGAGTTGGGTTTTGCTTGAAATTGAAAGAATTGTATCATGTCTTGGAAGATGAAAGGAGCTGAATCAAATTTAAAAAGTGTTTTATCTCGAAGATGTACCATTTTGCTTTGTATTGGATGCTTCTGTGGTGGGATGCTTTTCACCGACAGGTTAATTGGTTCAATCTTTCTTGAATTTTCAATCTATACCTTCAGAATTATTTAAATTATTTCATATCTGGTGGAATTTTTCATATGTTTAAGTTGTATTCTGTGAACTTGCAATAAGTGCTTGGTTGAACTTGCATTCAATTGTTTCTTTGTTTTAGGCTGACTAAATTAAAAGCTACATTATGCGCGCATGGGCATCCAGGATCATGACTGCTATTTGTTCTCTTCTCCGTATTGGAGTCTTGTTTTGTTTCACAAAAATCATTTCTCATATTGGAAATTTTCCTACCATTTGGCCAAGAACTCGGGCTAAAACATTACAAACTTTATTACTCTGTCAAGAAAAAAGCTCACCTTTGTTGCATGCTTATTTTCAGCTCCCGAGATTAGCTATATTAATGATGTTCTGGGAAATCTCGTTATCTTCTTCATCTCTTTTTAGAGTTACCTTGGTTAAAACTCGAATAAATTCTTTTAGACTATAATCATTTTGCTAGTCAAATGACATGGAATATAGCTATGTGTACGTTAATCTGACTAATCATAAATATACTTATTTTCCTTCAGTCCTTGATCCTCCACTTTCTAAAGTCTGCTAATGATTTGCATTTTTACTTCAAACTTATGCCTTAGAGTGAGGATTATGCCTTTCTAGAAGTAAATCCTTTTTTTTAGGTGCAAATCCTGACCCTGTTGTACTTTCTGAATTCTTCTATTGGTGGTTCTGTTACATTAGTTGGTGAAACATATAAGATGACAGACAAACCATTTCTGTTACTCTTGTTTTCTTAGATGAACCAAAATATAATATTTCCCGCACTAGATAATGTAGAAATAAACCAATTATCCCCAGAAATGGTGTTAATGCAATCAACTTCAGTATTAATGCAAGTGGTTTTTAACATTTAGTCTGTTGCTTCTCACTTATTTTTTTTCATATTTGTGCAATTGTAGAGTCAATTCATAACAAACTAAAAGTAGAACTGAATTCCATTTTTCTAATTTTTCCGAGTGGGTATGGGGTGGAATGGTATATGTCTCAGGAAAGGTTAAGTCCGTGGTGACCAACAATTTACCCTGCTCGACAATCATATATCTATCTGTAGAAACTTTTTTTTTTCTTTCTGCTTGTTCCAACTTTGAAGACATTTGATTTTCCTCCTGATATCTTGAATTTTTGTAGGCTATTACCTTACCATGTAGTGGCCGATTATGAAGCGGAGGGACGACGACAAGATCCTCGACTCGATACGATCCGGCCAAATTCTATCTCGTTCGCAGCAGTGGGACCACAACATCGCTAGTTAAAGTTGCGAGTTCACTGCTACATTTGAGAAACAAGTTGTTGCATTTAATATCATTTCTCACAAGCGAGAACTCGGGGAATTTCGGACGGAGGAGAAGCCGATGGTAGAGCAGATTGCTCTTGCAAGAAGAAAGACGAAGTCCGATTGAATCGAGGGCACAATTGGATTCGAGACGAAGGCAGGGTCGAGAGACTCGGGAATCTAACCTCCGAATGGCAGCCATAGCTCATGCCCTGACCATGCTCGGGCTGAATCACAAGCTCATTCTGAAATGATGGTTCGAGCCCCTATACAAGCTAGTGTGCTTGGTTCTCAAAGCGATAATATTGCCATTGACCATGACATGGTCGATCGGGACCAGTAGCCAACCTAGATGAGATTATGAATGGATGGGATAACAGTATAAAGAAAGATTAAAAGGAGCCATCGGAGGACTTCTTGAATGATGAGGAAACGAGAAAATGGAGAAAGCAAACGAATGCAAGATGAGTGTTGCGGAGGGGAGAGTTGAATTTAAACACACGATGATAATTTTCCATATTGGTGTCGTGTCTTTTCTTTGTTGTATAGCCTTCTGCATGAACATTACAGTATTAATTCTTGTTTGCCTCTACAGGGAGTAAAATAATTTGATTTTTGTTATAGCGTCGAGATAAATGCTATATGCGACAGATTGCCTCATTGCAAAAAATAATAAATATAATATTATTATATCCTTTGCGACGGTTAAAAAACTATTTTCGTCAGATTGTGCCATTGCAAAAAAATAATAAACAAATTTTATTATAATACTTGCGACGCTGTAAAACTATTTTCTACACTATATAAGGTGTCGTAAAAATTGTTTTTTGTGTCGGTTGTTGCGTCGGATATTATAACCAACACAAAAAGTAGTCGTTTTTGTAAAGTTTTCTTGTCGGAAAAAACGCGTCGCAAAAAGTGTTTTTTGTGTCGGTTGGTGCGTCGGATATTATAAGCGACACAAAAAGTAGTTGTTTTTGCTAAGTTTTCATGTCGGAAAAAACGCGTCGCAAATAGAAAAATTCCCGTTGCAAAAACTAATTGCGTCAGACGCTTTCCGTCGCAAAGTTTTTGCGGCGCCTTTCGTTGCGACCCTTCAATTGCCGTCGCATGACCGACGCAAAAAGGGTTTTCTCGTCAGCAAAGGTACTTTTTGCGCCAGGCGCTGCCTGACGCAAAAATTGCTTTTTTAGTAGTGTTTTGGGAAGGCCGTGGAAGTTTGATCGACGTGTGCAACATGATGGCTTCACCAACAAGTACTCATTCACGTTCAAGCAACGAACAATCACCCTAGCCTCACTAACTCCCAAACAAGTATTTGAGGATCAAGTGAGGATGGAGAGAAAAAAAATGAGTGCACAAGAGAGTGAGAATGAGCAAAAGAAAAAGAATGAGAAAAACAGTAAGGCCGAAACAAGTGAGGAAAAAGAAAGAGAGAAATATTCGGCCAAAGAAAAAAAATAGAGAGAAAAAAGAATTTCTTTGCAAAAGCAAGTGAGGTTAAGCGAGCATTGTTTTTCAAGAAACCTGTAATTGTACTTTGGTACAAAGAGGTTCTTCTTACCATCACACCACACGTTATGGTTAGGTCCCAAATTCTTTTGTTATATATATAATTTTGCACAAGGCCTCCAAAATAATTGAGACGATCCTGATCATATGCATTGTATCAGTAGCGGAGCAAGCACCGTACTATAAATCAATAGCTACGTATTCGTAAGTGTTATTTGTCTCATGAATTGAATTTCGAACTTGCGAGTACGGACAAAGATTGTACAAGAGAAAAGAGTTTTTTCAGTTTTTATTTTTTATTTTTTTCGTTTTTATAAGTAAGAAAGATTTATGGATGGTCCGTCCGTGTCTAAACTTATTAAATCCAAAGTGGTGTTTTCGGTGCCGGACCAGCCGGTGATTGTCAAAGTATGATAATGATGATTAAGAAATACACCAAATGCAAATAAATGCCCTCTTGGTGGCCGGCATATCACTTTGCTCTCTTAGCCCCACTATCGCCTGCTCTCTCAAATTTCTCTGATTGGATTGAGTTTTAATCTGATTTTTTTTTATCTCAATTTCAAATTCAAATCAAATTTTTAGCGATTTAGTGCTTCAAGTTTCATTCACATATTCAATTTAAAGAGTATTTGGGTTTCAGATTTGAGTCTCAAATACAAATTCACACTCAATACAGGTACACCCCTTATAAATAACAATCTCCTTATATTAATTTGTATTAAAAATGAGTATCAATCTGCTATTAAATTATACAGTTTGAGTTCTGCGAGATTTTATAATTTTATAAGCTGAATGTGTACAAGCTTTATATATTTTGGAAAAAAAAGTTTTTTTATTTTTTTGATGAATATATTTTGGAAAAAAGATTTGAACCTAGATGAAAATAGCTCTTTTTTTGGTTCACCTCGAGAGGCACCCGGTGTCCACTTACAACGTAGTGATTAATTCAAGCTCGACCTGCGGTTGGCCCATAGCGGGACCGTTAGCGTGGGAGAGCCTGTCTCATACTGCTCTTCTACACGGAGCCCTACCACCACAGGAAAATCCCACTAGAGTCGATGTCCACGGTGAGAATCGAACCCTCGTCAACGGTGAGGCATATGACAACTCCAACCAGTTGTCCCAGAGCTCGGGGTTCAAAATAGCTCTTTTCTTATGTACTGGATTCTTTGCTAGTAATGAATTTAATGGAAATTTTATTTTTCTTTTCTTTTTGGAGAAGTTCATTTAATGGAATTTTATAAATAAATGAGAAATGAAAAGAAAAAGAAAAAGAAAACAGATAATAATATATGGGCCCATAAAGCATGAGGAGGTCACGTGAAACTGGCAGTAGTGATTTGGTGAAGTCCTCCTTGCCCCCCACGCTGCAGTAACCTAACAGAAGCACCGAAGAGACTGGTGGTCTTTTGACACGTGCATGGACCTCGTCCACGTGCCACATTAATTGTTTTAGAAAATGATTGAGCTTCAATCTTAAAACTTTTACCACTCAATTTAAATTGTGGGAAATATTTTATTTGGATGCACATAGGCATAGTGTTCTATATGTACATAAAAATAACTTAGAAATAAACGACTATGTACATGAGCGAAATCAAATTTCCACACTCTAAGTGAAAATAATACTAATATAAAACTACGCTTAATGAATTTATCAGTTGAACTATGTTTCGGAAAACAATTGTTTTAGGAGTAGTAAGAATATTGTCATCCATTTTATATCTCCAGTGCTTTTTTTTGGGTAAGTTATATCGCCAGCCTAGAGCATTAAATGAGGTGGGTTCGAATATAGTTTTGTTAATTTTGTATTTGTATCGAGCTTGAATATAAATTGAAGCTCGTTTGATAAATGAACGAAAAGATCTTATTCGTAAATGTTTGAGGTTGTTTAAGAATAATAAAAATAAAAAAGTATATTTCATGTTCTAATTATATTGATTACTGTTAAAATATATAATTTTATTTTTAATAATTTTTTTAAAAAAATAGTTAAACGAGTTCGAACAAGATTTAGATTAACAATTCGAATGCAAACACCGTAATCAAATTGATATTGAGTTGTTCGCGAACATTTTGAACAATTAAAGGAACGAGTTTGAACAAAATTTAAGACTCAAGTTGAACACAAACAAATTCAAACACATTCAAATTTCGATCAAACTCGAGCTTAAAATTTTGATGCTCAATTCGTTCGAGCTCGTTTACCGACTTTATCACCAATGGTGAATGACATAACACCTTTTTGTTAGAATGTGCTACTATTACTACTTATCAGATTAATTTGATAATTTAACTAGTTAAATACTCACTTCATTCCATAATATACGTCGTATAGTACATATATTGAAAATTAATAAAGTAAAAAGTAAGGTATTTTATTAGGTAAAATATCAATATTACTCACTTAAATAAGACTTGTATATTACTAATTATATTTAAAAGATTAATATTGATATTTTAATTAAAACTACTTTATTTTTTTTACTTTCTTAATTTTCGTTAAATGTCTAAACGACTTATATAAAAAAAAAAATAGTAATTATTTAGTTGAAATGAATAACTATAATGTATTTAACTAATTTATCATCATTTTATAAATTTAACTTTTTTTTTATGAATCATTTTATAAATTTAACCACAAGGAAAAACTCTAGTCACAAAATAAATTCACATGAGTTGGTTTTCTTTATAGATAAGTTATTGAACGAAAAAAAGATTATTCATTTAATATATTTTAGCAAAGATTAATGATTGAGATTTATTTTCAAGTCCAAACCGAAAAAAGTATTTACTCGGAATGTATTTTCTTAATATATAAAAGAAACCCTTGCACAACCTTTTTGCTTTCCTGTATTATTCTAGTTGCAAGATTAGTCACAAACGTCTGCTCTAGGATAATCTGCGGAATATATCTAAGTCTAATAATTTTCCTTGGCTATTAGTTGGTGACTTTAATGAAATTACAAATGCTTCTGAGAAATTTGGGGGAAAAAACTTCGTCTAGGATTAATGAGTTTGTGTCTGTGATTAATGACTGCAATCTAATTGACTTAGGCTTTAAAGGTCAACCTTATACTTGGAGTAATCACAGTAAAAATAAGAGAGGCATTATCATGGAAAGGCTGGACAGATGTCTTGCAACTGCTGATTGGATTGAATGTTTTTCTGATGCAGTTGTAAACCATTTGCCTTCCTTAAGCTCTGAACATAACCCATTACTTATTTCCACGGCTACTGCACCACCAGTTAGAGTTCCGTTTAGGTTTGAAACTATGTGGTTTAGTGACCCCATCTTTCCAGCTCTAGTTAACAGAACTTGGTCTCCTTCAAATAATCTAAACTACAAATTCACTATTAAGAACTTTCAGCTGGAAGTTAAACACTGGAACTATAATACTTTTGGGAATATTTTATATAGGAAAAAGAAAACTCTTGCTCGCTTGGAGGGTATTCAGAAATACTTAGCATATAAATTTAATCCTTATCTTGTTGAATTGTAAGCTTAACTTAATAAAAAATACATGGATATCCTGAAACAAGAGAAGGAATTCTGTAAATTGAAATCCAAAATAAGCTGGCTATAGGATGGGGATGCCAACACTTCTTTTTTCCGTGTTTCCACCATTAATCGTAGGAGGAAAAAAAAAGATTCTCATGCTTAAAGATAGAGGGGGAAACTGGGAATATGATTCTCAAGGAATTAATAGAATTATTGTCCAACATTTCACCCATATATTCCCTATTGAACACATATCCTCTTCTAGGAACCAAACTCTACCCACCCCATCTTTCAATAACCAACAACTTATGAACCATTTCAATCATAATTTGGCATTCATACCTACTGAATTTGAAATCTACAATACCTTTCAAATCTCCTGGACCAGATGGGCTACACCCCATTTTTTTCCAAAAATATTGGGAACATACTAAAGGCAAAGTAATCCCTATTATAACTAACTTCTTCCAAATTGGTATTCTTCATAGTGACTTAAACCATACTTTTATATGCATTATTCCAAAAGTTAAAAAACTTGAACTTGTCTCCCACTATAGACCCATTAATTTATGTAACACTTTGTATAAAACCATCATAAAAATCATTGTGTCTCGTATTCGTTGTGTACTGAGTGATATAATTAGTCCTAATCAGAGTAGCTTCTTTCCTAAAAGAAGAGCTTATAACAATGCTAGTATAACCGATGAAGTATTACACAGCTTTAAACATAAAAAAAATGGGTAAACTAGCTTTTATGGCCATCAAACTAGACATGGAAAAGGCTTTTGACAAATTAGAATGGTCCTTCATCAAAAAAATGTTTCACTTTTTTAATTTTCCTGATCACTTGGTTAAGTTAATCATGACTTGTATTACAACCTCTTTCTCTGATGTTCTTATTAATGGAAGTCCAACAAAGTTCTTTCAGCCAAGTAGAGGACTCAAGCAGGGAGATCCCCTGTCTCCCTACTTATTTATTCTCAGTATAGAATACTTAATTTTGAGTATTAATCAAGCTGTTTCTCAAACACTTTGGTCCCCCATTCGACTTTCTCGAAAAAGGTCATGCCCTGACTCATCTTTTATATGTTGATGATGTTTTATTGTTAGGTAAGGCAACACTCAAGAATACTCATTGCATTATTGATATTTTGAATAATTTATGTTCTTTAGCTAGGCATAAAATAAATCACTCCAAATCTCACATTGTTTTTCTGATAATGTTAATCCTAGTATTGCCCAAATTTTTTGTTCTTAATTTCAGATTTCTAGAAGTAATGACTTTGGTAGATACCTAGGTTTTCCCACATATGATCTCACTTTTAAACATAGCAATTATCAATTTCTCTTGGATAACATGAACACTAGACTTGCACATTGGAAAACTAAGTTCCTAACCTACCCAGGGCGATGTACCCTTATTAAGACTACTCTTTCTGCTGTACCTAGTCATGTCATGCAATTACATAAATTACCCATGAAAATCAATAATCTTATTGACCAAATCTGTCGTAACTTTATGTGGGGTACAACGTTGGAGAAAAAAAAGCTTCATTTAATTTCATGGGATAAACTTTGTCAGCCATTTGAGACGAGTGAACTTCAACTTCGTAAATTTAAACTGCAAAATTTGGCTTTGTTAGCCGGTCTACCATGGAGGTGTCTTATCTCAGATACAACTTATCTTTGGTCTCAAGTCACTAAAATAAAACACTGCATCTTCCATTATAGCACTGATAGTAAGTCACATTACGCACCTCCTTTCTGGAATAACATTCTCGCAGGTTGGGGACTGTTTGCAAGGATAATCTAATCTGGAAAATTGGAAATGGAAACTCTATCTCTATTTACAATGACCATTGGTCACCTCTTGGCCCATTATGAAACCTATTCATTGACCCATTTAATAAAAATGAGATGCTTCTAACTGTTAACGAAATCATACAGAACAACACTCTTTGCACAACCAATCTTACCTTTCCTATCCCAACTCCCATTTCAGACATTCTTCAATCTACCCCAATACCTATAAATGCCAACAGCTAAGACCTAGCTATTGGGACCTTACCAACTCTGGTCTATTCACGATGTCCCCTGCCTATCGTTCCCTGCAAAATACTGGACCTAATCAATTCACTTTCCGTGGTAAATGGATCTGGAAGATTAGCACCCTCCTTAAGATAAAAAATTTCATCTGGCTTGGTATTTAGGATAGACTGCCCCCACTCCCCACTGCTTAATAAAAGGAAAATTCTTCCTTCAAACTCTTGCAACATCTGTACCTATAAGATTGAAGATACTAACCATATTCTACGCTCATGCCCTCAAGCTATTTTATTTTGGAAAGGTTTTACAAAAATGCTTAACATTGACATCATCTCCCTAATTTTCTCCCACTGCCGACTAAATACCTGGCTAAAAACAAACTGCACAAGTCTACTTAGTCATCACTCTAGTATTCCTTGGTTCACTACATTCACCTTTGCTTGTTGGGGCCTGTGGCTTAATAGAAATAATAGAGTATTTCAAAAGAATAACATAATTATTAGCCCTAACGATGTTATCTCTCAAAGGTCTGAATATACTTATGCAAATGATCTCTTTACTAAACCATCGAGTATCACTACAATCATGATTAATTGGCTTCCACCTGGCTCACCTTTTCACTGCCTTAACACTGATGGTGCATGTTCTCATAAATCTCGAATAGGGGGTGGCGGAGGCATTATCAGAGATTGCAAAGGTAACTGGATATCAGGGCTTAGTAAACAAATACCCTTCACCACATCTAATGAAGCCGAATTGTTAGCACTGAGACTTGGGCTCATCTTGGCAAAAGAGGAAGGCATCACTCATCTTCATATTAAACTTGGCTCCCAACTTGTGCTAAATTTGATTCAGTCTAATTCATATATAAAACATACTAATATTGTGTCTGATTGCAGATTGCTAATATTTCAATTTCAACATTACATTCACGAGCACGTCTACCGCGAGAGCAACAGAGTGGCTGATGGTTTGGCCAAATTTGCAATCGCCCAGACCTTGGAATTCTATCCAGATTTTCAGAAGCGCACCCGATTTCATACTCAAAGTATTGCTTTTATGAAACAGAAGAAAAGAATACCAAAGGTTGAATGTACTTACGAGCCTTTGAGATTCTGATTAGAAGAGAATAAAGCAATAGAGAGAATTGGGGAAGAAGCAAATGTTCTTCATTGAAGTTTTTCTGATAATTACAACAGTACAAGTATTAGAGTATTTATAGACAAAGTTAGGTAAAAGATCTAACTGCTTTACTATGCTAATATGACAAACGAAGAGAAATCTATTTCTATGAACTCTATGTACATCTAATGTCATTGTCTTCCGGTTGCACTGATCGCTAAATCAATGTCTTTAGTATGTTTAGCATCTCCTCGGATAGATGCTTGTAGAGGAAGTATCGGTTGTAACTAACTTACGCAAGTGGATTGCTTGAGATGGAAGAACCTTCTAGACTCAAGCAAGTTGCGGGATCGGTTCTTCTTCCCGGTAAGTCTGCATTTGGTAAGATGGCTTAATCTACCTTGATGTTGATCTTGTGTGTGCTGCTCCATTATATGAACTGTGATCCTATTTACATACACACACTTATAATTTCAACAGCCCCCCTCAAGATGGAGGTGGTTGAAATAATGACTTAACACATAAACCATCCAGCAGTTCATGAAATTGTGCTGAAGGCAATGGTTTAGTTAAAATATCTGCTAGTTGCTGTTTGGTAGATATATGCAAAGGTTTAACCACACCAGCTTGATACTTTTCCCTTATAAAATGACAGTCAAGCTCAATATGCTTGGTCTTCTCATGGAAAACAGGATTTTCCACCAAATATATTGCTGATTGATTGTCACAAAAGAGAGGAATATGACAGTAATGTGAAACTCCAAAATCCTTTAGCAAATATAGCAGCCATTGCAGTTCACTAACACACACAGCCATGGCTCTATATTCTGCCTCAGAACTGCTTCTTGCCACAGTAGTTTGTTTTTTAGCTTTCCAAGAGATCAAGGATTCCCCTAAGAACACACAATAGTCTGAAACAGATCTTCTTGTGTCCTCACAACCTGCCCAATCAGAATCACTGTAGGCAGTAAGCTTTAAAGTAGATCTGCTGGACATAAAAATCCCTTGTCCTGGATTGGTCTTCAAGTATCTAAGTACTTTGTAAGCTGCTTTCATATGTAAAATGGTAGGGCAGTCAAGAAATTGACTTAATTGCTAAACTGCAAATGAAATATCAGGTCTTGTAAGGCACAAATAAAGCAACTTCCCTACAATACTTCTATATTCTGTGTTGCTTGGCAGCCTAACAGAATCATCTTTAACAAGCTTGCACTTTGCACTCATTGGTGTAGATGCTGGCTTGCTTTCAAGAAAACCAGTACTCTTCAATAAATCCAATGCATATTTTCTTTGATTTAACACTATGCCAGAAATGGATCTACATACTTCTATCCCAAGAAAGAATCTTAAAATACCAAGATCCTTGATGCCAAAGAGTTTGTTCAAGGTTTCTTTTACTCCTTTAATCTCTTCCAAGTCACTTCCTGCTAAAACAATATCATCAACATAGACCAACAAACTAAGATAAGAATGATCAGTTTGTTTCACAAATAAACTATAATCACTTTTGGATTGTACAAATCCCATTTTAAGAAGTGCTAAAGTAAGTTTCACATTCCATTGTCTACTAGCTTGCTTTAATCCATACAAAGACTTCATTAATTTGCAAACCTTTCCTTGTTGAGCAGTAAATCCTTTTGGTAATACCATATAGACTTCCTCATTCAAATCACCATGTAAGAAGGCATTGTTGATGTTTAATTGATGTAAATGCCAACCCTTGATGGCAGCTAGTGCCATCATTGTTCTTATAGTTGTGGCCTTAGCAACAGGTGAATATGTATCCATATAATCAATACCAGGCTGCTGAGTGTAGCCTTTGACCACCAATTTGGCCTTATATCTTTCCAAGCTTCCATCAGATTTGTACTTAGTTCTGTATACCCATTTATTACCTATGGCAATCTTGCTAGAAGGAAGATCAGTTATGATCCATGTTTTGTTCTGCTCTAAAGCCCTTATCTCAGCTTCCATAGCCCTTTGCCAATGTGAAAATTGAACAGCTTCCTCATAAGAACATGGGTCAGAATTGGCAGTAATAGACATTAAAAAATGCTTGCAATTAGGGGCTAAAAAAATCATAAGTAACAACCTTGTTAATGGAATGTGGTGAAGAATGAAAAACTTGATTACAAGAGTAATCTTGTAAATAAGATGGAGGTTTAGAAGATCTAGAAGACTTTCTAACAGTAGGAATGGATTGACAAGGTTGAGGAATAGAAGTATCCATAATAGGATCAGAAACATGGCTAGAAACAGAAGGGGCTGTTAGATCAATAAGATCAAGATAATCTGTATTGATATTTTGAACAGTAACAGTAGGAAGATCAATATTAGTAGAATCAGTAGTAGGCAAATCAGCAATACTGACATTAGCAGGTAATAAATGAAAGTAAGTTTCATGAAACACAACATGTCTAGAAGTAAATAACTGTCTAGAGAAAAAATCCAACAGAATATATCTTTTACTTTGAGCAGAAATGCCAAGATAGATACATTTCCTTCCTCTAGGATCAAATTTAGTCCTTCCTTGTTCTAGAGTAGTACTAAAAGCTAGGCAACCAAACACCTTGATCAAATCAAAGGAAGGAGTTTTACTGTAAAGTCTTTCAAAAGGTGTTTGATTATGAATAACAGGAGAAGGTGAAATATTCACAAGAAATGTAGCATGTTGAACACAATAATTCCAATAGGATATAGGCAAATGACTTTGAATTCTGAGAGTTCTAGCCACATTTAATAAGTGTTGATGTTTTCTTTCCACTATGCCATTTTGCTCAAGGGTTTCAACACAACTTTTTTGATGAATTATGCCTTTAGAAGCAAAGAAAATAGGCATAATAAACTCAGATCCATTGTCTATTCTAATAACTTTGATGGATTTATCAAACTGAGTTTTTGCATAAGCAACAAATTTCTCTACTATTGATCTTACTTCAGACTTATGTTGCATGAAAAATACCCAAGTAAACCTGCTAAAGTCATCCACCACTGTAAAAAAATATTGCTGATTATGCACAGATTTATGCTTGAAAGGCCCCCATATATCCATGTGAATGAGGTCAAAGCATTTTTCAGAAACAGAATTCCTTAAAGGAAAAGATAACTTTCTCATTTTTGCTATAGGACAAACATTACAAACATGTTTATTTGGTAGAGTAATAAACTGATACTTAGTTTGTAGTAATTTCATCCTTTGGACAGACATATGTCTTAGTCTGAAATGCCATAACCAACTATTATCTATAGCAGAATGAGTAGTACAAGACACACAAGAAATTGCCTTATTGGCTGAGTCACAAGCAATGACAGTTTTAACAGGAGTAGGATGAACTTTATTAGGAATTTTTGAAGGAAAACTATCTAAAACATAAAGGCCCTTGCACTTTTCAGCTTTGCCAGTCATCTTCATAAGTGCAAGATCTTGGAAATAACAAAGATCATTATGAAAAGAGATCAGAGTGTTAGGATTAGTGGTGACTCTACTGAGGGATAACAAATTGAATTTGAAATCTGGCACATACAAGACATCTTTTAGGATAAGATTGGAATTAAGAGTGATAATTCCTTTGTATAATGCTTGTAAACATTGACCATTAGGAAGAAGAATAAAAGCATTTTGGATAAGATCATAGGAATCAAACCAAGACAAAGTAGTATATGATCTGAAGCCCCTGAATCAACAATCCATTTATTAATGAAAAAACTGTAATTCTTACCATCATTTGTTGCAGAATGAGCAAAACTGGTAGTTAGAGCTGAGGCTGCTTTGCTAGGTTCACCATCTTGTATTTTTGCATTCTGCAAAAATGACATAAGCTGTTGGCAAAAGTTAAAAGGCAAAGTTATTCTTGGATCAATAATTTTTGCTTGTGCATTGCCTGCAACTCCCTTAAATCCTTGCTGATTTGAATCATTCTTATCTTTGCCTTTAAAAGTAGTTGGATAGCCATGTTTTTGATAACATCTATCAATTGTATGTCCTGATTTGCCACAATAAGTGCATTGAAACCTTTTGTTTCCAATTCCACCTTTATTGTAGGAATTATAAGGTTTCTTATAATTGCCAGTTACATTGTTGCCAAAACTACCTGTTTGATTGATATTATGCATTAAGGCATTAAATGAAATGCTACTGTCAATAGCATTGGTATTTTCAACTGTAGCAGCTAAAATAGGTCTTTCTATGCTTTGTCCTGTATTGCTCCCCTTATGCATTTGCATTTCATGCTTTTTTGCTAGACTAAAAGCTTGTTTGATCTTTGGTAGAGGTGTCATCAATAGAATTTGTGATCTGACTTGTGAATATTCTTCATTCAGACCTTTAACAAATCTGATTGCATGTTCCTCATCATAGTATTTTTGCATAGTCACATATCCTCGACAAGTGCATTTTGTAGAACATGAACAACTAGGAATTGGCCTCAGCATAATCATCTCATCCCACAGAATTTTTATTTTGGTGAAATACATAGTCACAGAAGAAGAACCTTGCCTCAGATTCCCAATTTCATCAAGCACTTCACTTAACCTATAAGCATCACCACAACTTCATGTGCTGAATTATACCACAAAACACTTTGTTTGATGGTAGGTGTCAAAGAATTCAAAATCCATGACATGGTCATATTGTTACATTGCTTCCAACTTTCATACATAGTGGCATCTTGACTAAGAGGTAATATGCTTCCATCCACAAATGAGAGCTTATTCTTTGATATTAGAGCCATTCTCATGGCTCTTTTCCAATTTTGATAGTTACAGTCATCAAGCAAAGGCATAACCAAACCTTGAGAAGGATTCTCAGTAGGAGAAAGATAATAAGGACTAGTAACAGGTATAACAGGATGAATTTGATTATTGTTGCTTGTCATTGTAATCAAATCAAGAAGAATTTGTCAAAAATTAAAGAAGAAATTTCGAGAACTTAATTCCTGTTAAAAAACAGAAATTAAAACAAAACAAATTGTAACAAGCAATTTGAAATCAAGTATTAACAATATATGAATTAGGATCTATCTAGAATCTGAATTCTAGTGCTCTGATACCATATTGCTTTTATGAAACAGAAGAAAAGAATACCAAAGGTTGAATGTATTTACGAGCCTTTGAGATTCTGATTAGAAGAGAATAAAGCAATAGAGAGAATTGGGGAAGAAGCAAATGTTCTTCATTGAAGTTTTTCTGATAATTACAACAGTACAAGTATTAGAGTATTTATAGACAAAGTTAGGTAAAAGATCTAACTGCTTCTATGCTAATATGACAGCAAGAGAAATCTATTTCTATGAACTCTATGTACATCTAATGTCATTGTCTTCTGGTTGCACAGACTGCTAAATCAATGTGTTGTATGTTTAGCATCTCCTCGGATAGATGCTTGTAGAGGAAGTATCAGTTGTAACTAACTTCTGCAAGTGGATTGCTGAGCTGGAAGAACCTTCTAGATTCAAGCAAGTTGCAGGATCAGTTCTTCTTCTGGTAAGTCTGCATTTGGTAAGATGGCTTAATCTACCTTGATGTTGATCTTGTGTGTGCTGCTCCATTGTGTGAACTGTGATCCTATTTACATACACACTTATAATTTCAACACAAAGCTTGGCTGAAAGTCAAGGAAGGGAAACAATTTCCAAGATCAAGAGTCTCTTGATTATGTTTTTATTTTAATATTCGGATAATTATTTTAATTTTCCTGTCTGTTTTATGTCCATACATGTGTCTTTTATTTCCTGTAAACTACATTTATATTAATATATCTCTTTTTCCCACCAAAAAAAAAGAAAAAAAAGACAGTTACGAGAGCAAAGACACCGTATGATGCCAAGTGGCATAGATACGTCACGTGAAGTCAGCAAGTCACGCTTTCGGCAAGTGGTCCCCATCATCCACTTATCCATGTCGATGCCCTCTTCCCGTCCTTTTGTTTTTTGTTTTTGTTTTCATTTTTGCTTTTTGTGTCTTGTAGGAGAAAAAGAAAAGTTCATCGGATACCTAAAATACCCCTCCCTTTACACCAGATTAATCATATTTTTGTTTTTGTTTTTTTTCTTTATCAATGAATACTCATCATGAGCATGAGAGAGACATTTTGTGTCTGCCCATAAATGTCGTAGTTAAATCAACACCCAATTTTTCGGGCATGCAAAATAAAAAATATCAATATATACTAATATTTTTTTAATACTAATTATCATATATGTGTTATATATTAAGAAATATATGTTATTTTATTAAGACATGTTTTAAGAATTATAATATATAATTTACGTAGCAAATGTTATAAAATCACACATATGTTTGTTGTAAAAAAAAAAAAAAAATTTGTTAATTTTCAAAAAAATTAATCGATAATAAAAAAAATTAAATGTGTAGTGAATTTTTTTATGTATTATTTTGAATTATTTTTAAAAAGATATGCAACTTTACAAACGGAATTTTAAGAGTTTAGTTTAAGTTGATGAAGCCTACCAAATATACACCTAAAGAAAGTATAATTCTCCTTCACACTTTAAGGGTCAATACCTAAAAAAACAAGATCATCAAAATGGACAGGAAAAACTTTAAACATGTACTTTTTAACTATTATTGGCACTGTAAAACAAAAAAAAAAAAAATGCATACAAATATTTCTTAAACATATAAAGGTTTATGGTAAATAACAATACTCATAAAACTCTGCTCAAACATTTGACGTCTGAGATAATTTGGGCCTCTATAAATATTATGAAGAAAATATTAAAGCAAATGATCACAGCCGTCAAATTTTAAATCAAACAGCACGTAATTGTTCCGCACTAAAACCGTAATGCTATTTTTCATAACTGTCACATACTAGAGATAGAATTTTCCTCAATAATCTATCTTTAGTTATAAATTATAGATCACAAAGTTTATACATGAAAATATAATACAAGATACATTACATAATGCATAGTCCTCCTTACGGATCAGATGAATGTAATATACCTTACTTAGTAACGGATCTAAAAATATAATTTATTGGAATAATTTGATATACACAATAATTTATTAGGGCCATTTATACATTTATTATCTAAATATAATAAAATATATCATATAAAATTAATTCTTTTTTCTTTTCACCCCACTCACAGTAAGGTGGATCCGTGACTTTACTTCTAATTAAAGATCAAATATCTCTTCTAACGACATATAAACACTATACACATTCGAGTGTCCGTTACATGTAGCTAAGGGTGCATTTATGCATCCGTAAAGATAGTCAAATTAGTTCCGGGGTGGTAAATTGTGTAGAGGGACTCATGATCGATTCTTGAGTGCAATGTGAAAGTTTCAACCCTCCAATGTGGGGTGACTTCTTGTGAGTCGCCTTAATTTACATCCTCCAACCACTCTGTCAGATAGGAGTGTGGGGCCCTGAGGGTATGAGTATCTCCTTTTATGTGTAGTGGGTGCATTTATGCACCATTTTTTGCATATTTTTCAACATAATTTTTTATTTTAAAATCCACATATTCTCTCATTAAAAATTCTCATAAAAAAAAAAAACCAAACAAAATATACATAAAAGAGAAAACACTATGTTGGTCAGAATATAAACATCTGAAAAGAAAGGAAAAAGACATGTGAAAATTTGAAAACAAAACCATAACAAGTTTTAGTCAAAAGAAAATCAAAAGCACAAAAGACATGGTTTACAATTTACATCGCCACTTTTACTTTTTTCGATCGTCCGTTTATACCCCTACAACCCCTTTTGTTTATTTGTCGTCATGCTAGATCAGTCCCATTTGGACCATGCTGATCCCAAATTTGACCACATCACTGCATTTCCTTCTCTCTTCTCATTCTGCAAGGATGTGGCCAAATCTGCACTACATGGTCCACATGGACCCAGTCCATATTAGATATTTCCTTTTTTTTTGGCCAAGTCTCTATCACATAAAATGATAGCAAGTAAAAGGGCACTTTTGCCAATCACCAACCTTCCCATACATCCCTACGAACGATTCCTCATATAGACTTCCAGACAGTACTAGTACTACTTTAACCTCTCCCTTTAACATTTGTTAAATACAAAAAAAAAGAAGTAATTATTAAATATTTTTAACTGTTCAATAACAAATTTAACCGTTCAAATTTTATTTGATCGAACGAATATTGTCATTGTAATATCCATGACCGTCTCAATCATTTTGGGGCCCTATGCCAAACTTTAAATTAAAGCCCTATATAACTTTTATGAAAATATAACAAAAAAATCATTACAATTGTATATTAGTATTTGTTCTTCAAAATGTATTCAAAAGTTCAATAATATGAAAAAGGAAATAAATTAACGTTATTTAGCTGGTGGTATCCAAGTGAAAAGAGGAGGAAAAATAAAATTGGCTTGAAAATATGAGCAAATAATTAGGTAAATAAATTGAATCGTCAAAATTGATTCTAATTTAGTTGAAAACGAAATACTATAAATCAACGTATTCTATTGAGCAGGGATGAAGCCAGGAATTTGACGTTGGGGGAACTGCAGCAGTATGTCGAACTACATGTAAAAATGGGGAAAAACTTTGGGGGGAGAATTTGATAAAATATTCCGAACTACATATAAAATTTACTATATCTAGTAGTATTTTTAAAAATCTCGGAGGGCGACTGTCCCGCCCCTGTCCTCGTCCCTGCTATTGAGCATGAGGGGCCCAAAAAAAAAAAAAAAAATATATATATATATATATATATAAAATAAAATAAAAAAAACTGGGGCCCCGAATGTTTGGAGGCCGTGTGCGATTGAGCACTTCGTACTCCCTATTAGCCGCCCATGGTAATACCGACAACCTAAATGTTACATACTTTAAAACAAATATTAATAAGAAAAGAATATTGTAACACTTTTAAAAATACAGTAAAATCTCTATATAGTAATACTCTATATAAGAATAAGTAATAAAAAATTTTGGTCCCAACTCGGGACCAGTTATAAATAAGAATAAACTCTACATTGTAATATTCCATGTTTTTTTAGGGATCATCCTTAAGAAATTTACCTCCATATATTAATAAAAAATCATTAAATTTTAAATATATTTATATATCTATATAAAATAACAACTTAAACTTATGGGGTATCTTTTAACCATTTTGCAAGATATTTTTTGCTTTCAATATGGGTTGATTTCTTTTATTTTACGCAACTCGACAGGAATACTTTCAGTGATTTCGTTTGTTTTTTATGTGACGTGACTTGCTTGAAGTAGAAAATGTATAATTTGAAATGATAATGAAATTTATGATTATACTAGCATTTATATATGTATAATAAAAAGAAAACAAACGATAAGACATTTGAAAGATACAACATACATGAGTGAATATTTTAAATGCAATGTACACACTTTTTTATATATTACATTTCCTAGCTACTGTATGTATATGAATGAATTTTCTAAATCTAATATACGCAATTACATGCATGAAGTACGTACACTTATTTTTTTAAAACTCATGAATATAATATATCTTTTAAATTCATGTTTTTAAAATATGAATGAATACATTTTCAAGTGTCGTATAATGTATATTAGTTATTTTTTAAAATTATAATTTTTATATGTAAGTCTCTATTTAAGAATAACATCGATATAATAATATTTTTCTCCGGTCACGGGAGTATTACTGTATAGAGGTTTTATTGTAATACTAAGTTCTAAATATAAGATTTTTATTAATGTTGTAAAAATTAATAATGCAAAAATTAAAATATTTTTGTAATCAAATTATTAATATTACTCTATTAATTAAAATTAATGGTATACAAGTCATATTTAATAAAGTATTATTAATATTTTAATTACAAAAATATTTTAAATTTGTTTTTTTTAAATTTTCGCGTAATTGAAAGGCTTATATTTAGGAATCGAGGAGTAATCTTACAGCCGCAGCCCTATTTAACATTCATATACTAACTAGCCCATAGCTCTCTCCCTCATCATCTTTTTCCCTCTCTTCTTTACTCTTCTCTCGCTTCCTCAAAACTACTACGGTGGTGGTGGTGGAGGAGGCCGGATGATGACGTCAGGAACGAGACTTCCGACGTGGAAGGAGAGGGAGAACAACAAGAGGAGAGAAAGACGGAGAAGAGCTATTGCCGCCAATATATTCGCCGGTCTGAGAATGTACGGAAACTACAAGCTCCCAAAGCACTGCGATAATAATGAAGTCCTTAAAGCTCTTTGCAATGAGGCTGGCTGGTCTGTCGACCCCGACGGCACTACCTACCGGAAAGTACGTACTAATCCTCACTTCTCACCGCCGTCACCCGCCCCCCTCTTTAATTTCTCATTTCTTTTTCCGAAAAATGATGGCGACTAACGTGCGCCTTGCTTCCGTTGCACGTTAGCAATGCTTTAAATTCATTCGGCGGCCGCTGTTTTTTTTAAGTCCGCGGTGTACGATAGTATCTAACTGTTGTTGTTGCGCATTTTAGTGTGGGTTGTTGGTAACCGCATTTATATTTTGTGGTTCTTAAAGCCATATGTCTAGTAGTTGTTTTTGGTTTTACGCTAAAGTGACCTTGCCGGAAGCGGTTCACGTTAGCTACTACATCATTACCGGAAAAGAACGATTATTTTTTAAAAAAAATCTGACTTGGAAGAGTTGGGGATAATTTATTTTTCCACTTTTTCAGTTTTTGTTCTTTTACTGTGTCTTATTAAGTGGGAATTATATTCTTCATGTTCTTTTCAGCTTTTTTTTTGAACCGCAGTACTCTGCAAAATAAATTGGATATTGTCTGCAGTCTTACACGCTGTAAAAAAAAAAAAAAAACTGGCCATTTTTTATTTTATCTCAGTTTCTTTCTTTTTTTTTCATAATGCAAAAGACTACTGAATACTTTTTAGACAATGTTATATTTTTTTTATGTGTTAAATCTTATGTAATTAGTGTTCTCTAATTATTAACACATGTTATAATGCTGCAATATATTTTTATACTAATGAATATTTGTTTTTATGCATGCAACATCAGTTTACTTAGCAAAAAAAAAAAAAAAAATGTAACATCTGTCTTACGTAATAGGTGTCTGAAAATCACAAATGCCGCTTAAAAAAATTTGATCATTAAAATTTAGTTTTAACCAACAGTCTAGAACAAAAAAAAATATTTAATGTATATTGAATTTTGACCGTTCTGTGCTATAGCTCAGACCCTTCTTTTTTCACGAAGAATTTGAAAGATTCCCAGACTGGATTTTGTTTGTAGTCTGAAAATGCACCATGGTTTCATTGCGAAACGGGTATTTATTCCGCATGTGCGGAACAGATTCTCAATTGTTGGATTAAATTTTTTACGGTTAAGATTGATTTTAAAAAAAAACACTTGTTTTCATTTTGAGAACACCTATTTTTTTGTAAAAAAATTATACGAAAAAAATCATGTTCCGATAGGAGCCGGACTGCTGAAAATGTATTGGGTGTGGAATAATTTATTCATTCAGGAGACAATTATGACCCTATGGAATTCCTAATAAATTCCATCTTCAGTCTTTTTGAGCGCCCGAAGGCGATTGCCTCCGAAGGGGAAGAGCGGAGAATACCCTAGATAAGGAAGATTGAAGCACTGCCCATGCCCTGGGAGGGAATTGTCTCACCGGAGGAGGAAGAGAACGCCTCACCAGAGGAGGAGATATATTATTGTCCCATTGTGCGGGGAGCAGGGTGTCGAACTTGGGACCTTCCGGTCCCAAGCCAAAGGCTTACCCACTGGGCTTCAGTCTTGGGATTCCCTATTTAGACCTCGATGGATGGTGCATTTGATGCTGTCTTTGCCTTTTTCCTGGTTTAGCATTTACTTGTCTTTACTCTCTCCACTTGTAAACTGAGGTTCCTTTTTACACTTTTGAGGTAGTGGCCAAAAATGTCCCAAATGTGGTTTCTGACTTTAGCTCTCTCGTGAATGACTCTAAGTTTTCACCTTTTTTTACTAGAGCTTTTTTTTTTGGGTGGTGGTGGTGGGAGGGTAAATGATTGCTAGGTAGGAATCTTTTATCTTTTATCATTATCCTATTTCTATCCTTACTAATAAAAAATAGAAATATATTAATTTTTTAATTAAAAAATTTATAATCTAAGAGAAATAGTGGAACCCGTAGGAGAAAAGTGAGCACGTGAAAATCATCTATTCGTGGAAAGAGGGAACGAAACACATAATGTGAACATATGATATTTTGCCATCAGTATTTGGTTTTGGGTTGCATATGTAGGTAAATTAAGAGTCTGATTGGATTGACTATCAGATTGAGATTCTGATTTCAGTTTCAAACCAAATAATTTAAGGACCTTGCTAGGCTACTAGAATTATTGGCTAAAAAAATTGACTAAAATAGTTTTTTGGACCTTTTTGCCCTTATAGTTGGGTGAATCCCTTATACCAGCAGGGGTAAGATAGTCATTTAACACCCTCAATTTGGGGGTTTAGGGTTTTTATCCCCAAAATTCTAGGAGTAAATCATTTTCCATAATTTAATACTTTAAGTTTCATTTGCAGACTCAATTCAAATATAATTTAGACCTCAGTTTAAGTTCATAAAAAACTCAAATCCGACTCAATCTAAATACACCCTAAATATTTTTTTGAGTACAACACTAACAATATACTCCATAATCATCCCATAAGAGAAAGAACATTCAGTTTCGGACTCAGATAGTAAGATATAAGCTTACGTAGTCCGGTGGGCTCTCATTCATTTCATATTCTTCAATCATTTATATGATCTTAGTTTATTGGAAAGAACTATATACGTTCTTGTAGTGCATTAGATTAGCTTCATATTTTATACCAAATAACTTCGACCGTTAGTTTTCTGCTTGCTTTAGGATCCTATTACTAATTCTTTAGCCATTTGAAGTAAAATTGTGCAATAATATGGACTGTAAAATGTTGTGATATAATATAACGGAGATGTTTCTTGTTAGTCATATCGTTCTTTTAGTCGGTCGAACTTTGCTGCAACAAAATGTGGTGCTTTAAAAAAAAACATCTTGATTTTTTGGTTATCACTTAAAGTGGATCCTATTAGACGTGAACCGTCAAACGAATAAAGATTTGGCTTAGTTATAGATTGAAAAAAAGAAGGAAAGGGCCAGGGGTTAACCTTTATGGAGCTACTAGACCAGGGCTCTAGTTAAACTTATCTTGCTTATCATTGTTGCTTGTCACAGGGATGCAAGCCGGTGGACCGAATGGATATCATGGGTGGATCAGCAACAGCAAGTCCATGCTCCTCTTATCAGCCAAGTCCTGGAACATCATACAACCCGAGCCCTACTTCGTCCTCTTTTCCAAGTCCGGCTTCTTCTTCGTATGCTAATCTTAATGCTGATGGAAATTCTCTAATCCCCTGGCTTAAAAACCTGTCATCTGCATCATCATCATCATCCGCCTCGTCCTCCAAGTTTCATCATCTATACCATGGTGGCTCTATTAGTGCTCCTGTTACCCCTCCCTTGAGCTCACCTACTGCTCGAACCCCTCGGTTAAAAGCTTTTTGGGGTGGATCTCATCATTCCTTCCTTCCGTTATCTACTCCCCCGAGCCCTGTACGTCCAATCATTCCGGATTCTGAATGGTTTGGATCAGGTGGACCAACATCTCCAACTTTTAGCCTTGTTTCTTCAATTCCATTTGGCTTCAAATACGGGAATATAGGACATATCGGTTCTCATATGTGCACTCCAGGGCAAAGTGGAACTTGCTCGCCTGCTATACCTCCAGGCTCTGATAAAAATGCTGATGTTCCCATGGCCGAAGTGATTTCCGATGAATTCGCATTTGGTAGCGTCAAAAGAGGTTTAGTCAAGCCATGGGAAGGAGAAAGGATCCATGAAGATTCTGGATTGGATGATCTTGAGCTTACTCTTGGAAGCTCCAAGACCAGGGGTTCGTTTGCTCTCGTGTGATGAAATTATTAACTAATGAATGCATCATTGAAACTATGCAATTTTTACTTAAAATCTTTAAATGTTCAAATTGCAGGTAAAGGAAATGAACAAGAAAGATGATGAAGAATCTTGTCTCCTAGACTAGAAATTAATGTTGTTTCCCAGGTGTTTGAGAAAAAAAAAATCAATACGAGGTTGCTGAGTTTCCTTAATTTGAACTGTCTAATCATTATATACCATTGGAAACAATGTTAAATCAATTTGTGAATTATGATGAATTTCAATAGTTCTCAAGTACTGCTATATCATTTTTATTTGACTTTGATTTTTTGTTTAAAAACTTTTAGTTTGAAAATTGTGTGAAGAGACAGACACAAGAAGCATTTTGATTTATATGTACATTACCAAGTTTTTTTCATTGCCAAAGTTTAGGTCAGTTTTTAATCCATTTGTTTTAGTAACATTCTGGTAGCAGTCATTTTGTGCATTTATTATCCAATGTTAGCAATACCTCATATTCTTGCCCAATGTTAGCGATATATCATGTTCATCCCCACATATACCTCAATTATGTGAACTTAACTTAATGAACTTAAGTTAGGGGTGTAGTAGCACTTTAGTCCATAAAATTTCATTTAATATATTAAGGGTTCATTGAACGTCAGTCAACTGTTAAGAAATTGGATGACATCTATTTCAAGTGTCAAATGACATTAATATGCATATCTTTTGTTTTTCTGATTACTTCCTTTTTTCTTTACATAATTACACACAAAACAGTTATTTTAAAAATCACTCTCAAAGATAAACCCTAGTCTTCATTAATTTTTTCTATCATGCCATTTCGGTGTTGTCATCGTCAATCACACTTATCACTAGATATAATGCAAAAATCTCATAGTCGCCGTTAACAGTCTCTTACTCACTTAAATTCGTTCCTTTCATTTGTTACAATTTATTACCGTGAGACTACCATTAAATTTAGCTTTGTAAATATTTTTGGATAGTTTTGATATGGAGCAGGTCCATTATACCATTTGGTTCAAAACTGACTCACATCACAACAGAATGATGATAGAGACCATTCTATAATGACATGATTAATTCTAAACCACAAGATCCGTATCAGAAAAATCCAATCCATTAGTACCATCCATCAAACCCATACTCATTATAAAAGCCAAAATGGGTCAGTTTTCCGGTCCCATGGGCCATGGGCATTGGGCATGTATATATCATTGTCGTTCCGGAATGAATTTCTATCTTTAGAACCACAAGAGGATAACCACCAAACGTAGCTCAACGTAAAATCCATTTCTACCACCCAAAAAAGACAAATATTATAAAAAAACAACACATTTTTTTCTTCTTCTTTCGAATGAAAAACATATTTTTCTTATCTGATGCAGAATACTGTTTTATGTTTCCACGTGAAAATATTTAATTGTAAGTGGATCTAATTACTAAATTTTTAAGAATATTAATTTCTTTTTTAAACTATTAGTTTTTTCAATACTATTTTCATTTCTTAATATAATACATGTTGTAAAAAATAAAAAATAATTTTTTAATTAAAATATTAATATTTTATTATTAAATAAAATTCGTATTATACAAATCATATTTAAAAGAATAATATTTGTATTTTAATTAATATCTTAATACATTTTTGTCTAGATTTTTAAATCAAAAACACGTTTTTTCGTTTCTTTCTGGGAAAAAGATAAACAATTAGAAAACACACAAATTCTAATCAAATTCCAAAACCAAGATCAATAACCCCCTTCTTCGGAAGAACCCTAGCTTCCATCTTTTCCAATTCTTATCCACTTCCAGTTTCTTCTTTTATCAATCCCCAATCCAAAATAAATATATTTCCTCTTTTTTAATTCTCTTCTCGAAAAGGTAAAAAAAAAGCACTAATTTTCAATCTCAGGCTGCTGCTGAATCGCCAGTTTTAAAATTGTGAAGGAAATTTCGTCATTTTCAATTCGGTTGAGTTTGCTGCCTTTGAATTGAACACGATTTCCCAGGTTTGCGGATTTAGTGAATTAAATCCGATTTATATGTTTTACTTATATGCATATAGTTGCTGTAATCGACTATTTGATATTGATTGATGGTATTGGTGGTACACAAGCTCCCAAATCAGCAGGGTTTATGAGAGGTCCCCATGTACGCAGCCTTATTTTTCCATAAAGAGACGGTTTCCGGGGTTGGAAACCGTGACCTAGGCGATAACAATTAAACACTTACTATCGCGCCAATCACGACTTTCATTGATTGAGGGTTAAAAAAACACAGAAAGTAAAGATAAGGGCTTTATTTTATGATTTTTCGTTCTTGATGAGATTGATATGCTTATTATATTTTGACATGGTTTTCCTATAGAGATAAGTAGTAGTATAGTGTTCTCTTGGGTACTGGATTGTTAAAGTTTGAATCTTTGTGGGAAATGATGTCTGTTGAGAGATCATTTGAAGCATGGGAAGAAGTACAAAGGCATGGCCTAGACTTGGCTGATAAGTTAGTTCAGGGTTTTACTGGCTTGATTCAATCTCATCATATTACTCCTCCATCTTTTCCATGGCCCAATTCTCAGACACCAAAGTTATTCGACATGGAATTCGCTTCCCGGAATTTAGTGGTAAGGGATTTCGGGCTTTCAGTTGATAATTCAAGTATTAATGGGGTTTCAGCCATTTTTGATATTGGGAATAGGATTGGGCAAGCCGGTGTGGACTTTGGAGCTTGTGTAAATGGTATGGTACATCAATTTTTCAGGAGCATACCAGTTCCATTTCGACATGAAGAGATTGTGGCTGTGTCGTTGCGCTCTGAGGTTAATAGCCAGAGGAATGATATTGGTATTACTTTGCAAGAAGACTTGGGATCGTTAGCTGAAAGGTTTAGGGACTATGACTTCATAGATAATGAAAAGGTTTCAGATGAATCTGCTGATGAAGAAGCTTCTGGATTTAATTTGAAGGCATCAAAACTCTTCGGTAGATCGCAGGTATGTTCGGAATCTGTTAATACATAGAATTCTCCCATGCTATTGGAAATTGTGTTGATTTTTTTGGATTAGGTAACTATCTGATTCTTTGATCAATTAGTTTTCTTTTTATCTCTAAATTTGAATTATTATGAAGTTAAATGGAGAAACTAAAGGGAAAAAACACGTGTTTGGAGACCAGTTAGGCACACAGGTTAAGATATGTGGTCTGCTTCCCATGTGTACTGAAAGATAATTTTACTGCTCATAAACTTGAGCAAAGAGAAAATAGTGATGGACTACAATTTTCTTCTTGTGATGAATCAAAATAACATAGAGCTTGGCATGTGAACATATACATGAATGGTGAATGGTGATCAGCATGATGGTCTATATTATCACAAGTCGGGATAATTTTTCTATAAGATTGAATTGTATTCCAATTTCTGTCTAATATTTCAGCAGGGTACCGTGGAAGAAGGATAATATAAGATGTTGATTGTAGATGATGTAATCTGTATCATTTCCTTTCTGACTGTAATCTAGATAGGTTTTTTAATTGCTCTTATTAGCTGATCTTGATGACCAAGTTGTCACATGTAGGGAACCATTAATTTTACATCAACATATGAGAGTAGGACACGAAATATTGAAAGTTCTTTGGTGGCAAGGGGAGACTTGTGGAGGGTGGAGGCCTCGCAGGGTAGTTCCACATCAGGGAATGAAACTTCTTCCCTGTTTCTTGTTCAGCTTGGTCCAATTCTTTTTGTTCGTGATTCGACACTTCTGTTGCCTGTCCATTTGTCCAAGCAGCATTTACTGTGGTATGGCTATGATAGGAAGGTAAGATTAGTATTCGATTGACTTGTTATCAACTGTCTTTGACAGTATGGTTTCTTAGCAAAAAAAAAGTTAAGCCTGCAGGTCTTCCTAAAAAAAACATTTCTTAATGTGCCTTACAATTGATCTTTACTTGGTGAGCATTGTCTTATGCTTTTCCTATGACTGTTAGTGTGCTAGCTCCAGCATATGGCTTGGAATTTGAGAATAAAGCACTGTTCAGTTTAATATCTCCGTGCTAGTTCTAAGCCTTCAAACTTTTGTTTCAATGATTATCAAATTTGAAATTAAAATTGGGGTGATGTTACCTTTCCCCTTTGAAGTGTTGAAGCTCTATAACTTGAACTGAATTTATTTTCCTTAACTTTAGTGGATCTTAAACTCAACTTTATAAAGGCTTGTGCTACCATATGCCTACTGATGTAGTAAGTAGTAACTAAAAGGAAAACAAAAGAAACTCAAGAAACACCTAGTTTTGGAGATTACTTCATGGTTAAGGGAAAAACTTCTAGGTTAAGGAAGTCAAGAAGATAAAAATAGATGTAATAAAGGTTATCCAAAAGCTGCTGCCTCCAATACATAAATGGGGTATTTATAGGAAAACATAAACCCTATGTTGCCCTAAGACGGCAAAAGACCAAAATGCCCTTACTTAAAGAAAACACCTAAGTCCTAACAATCAAAACAAAACACAAAAAACATAAGTAACAGAACAATTTGTGTGATAATAATGCTCCTGCATCACCTACACTACGTGCTTAAGTATCAAAATTTTATTTACGAATGGTTGTAGCTAAACCCTCATTGGATTACAAGTTACTCCCTCCGTTTCATAATATGAGGCCTTCTAGGTAGTTTAGCATACTGCATACGTTAAGGAAGGGAGGGACAATCTATACTTTTCCTATTATAACCTTAAGAAATTTAATTTATATCATCAAGTCTCAATCACCAATCTAGGGATGGCAATGAGGCAGATCGGCGGTCACGGGTCAAATTGCCATCCTTACACCAATCTATCTCCCTTTCTCCCTGTAGTAAGGGTAATTTTATAAATATATTCTTGAAAGTTGAAAAGGACATATTTTGGGAAGAAATGGAAAAGCTAAAAGACTTTTATTATGAAACATAGGGAGTGTCATATTTTTCATTAATTACACTGCTGTACTATAGACAGAAATTAATAATGTGTGGCGTGGCTGAAATTATGGACTTCTAATTGCGGAAAGCTTGTTAATCTGCTATATTGTTTTACTCATGTTTGGTCTGTTTGGAGTATCAACCATCAACTGTAATGGAGCTTGTGACTTTATATGTTCATTTTGAACCATTATTTTCTCAAAAAATTGCCAGATGTCTTAAAGGGAGAAAGAGAAAGAAGTATCTACTACTCCATCCATTCCATAATATAGGTTGTTTTAGACCTGGACACAGAGACCAATAAAGATAAAAACAAGGTAAGTTTTAAGTCAAAGTACCAAAAATCCCATTCATCTCACATCTTTTAATTTTCTCCTCTTCCAACACAATATCAGATTCCCAAAGAAAACTTTTAATCGTCATCTTATTTCCTTTTTTCTCTGTCACACAGAGAGAAGATACTCCCATAAATCCACCGCAATCCACTACAATTTACCGTAAATCTACCACTGCAAATCCAAACTCCCCAGAATCCACCTTCTTGTCTGTGGAGTACAAACGCCCTACTTCCTCTAACTCTCTTTTAAATGCCATGGCGCATTCCACTTCGCTTCCTTCTCCCCTATCGGCCTTGGTAGAAAACCCATCCATCTTCAGGGAGAAGACAGCCGAAGAAAAAGATGAAGTGGATGCTGGCTGCGAGCTCGAGACTTTACCAGTTGCTTCCGGTTCCAAGGGCCTCTACCTTCTGGGCATGCTTCTGCAAACGGCTTTCGGCTCCACAGCGATGTTGTGATTGAATTCAACATAGATTACCGTGAACAATAAATTGTTATAAATCAGGGTAATATTGGAAATATATATTAAATTCTTCTTGATAACAGTAAAACGACTAATAATGTGGAAAACCTTCACCTCTCTAAAACGACTAACAATATTTTATGGAGTGTAACGACCCGAAATCTCAAGTACCAATTTAAAGGTTAGTATTATATTAATTTTTCACTTGATAAGGTTAAAAGTGATTTTTTAATTAAATAGTAAGGGTAAAATGGTCCAAACAATAAATTAGTAATTTTATTAAAAGACAAGGCATAATAGTAATATTAAAATTAAGAAATAAAAGAAAATGAAGAAAGTTAATGTTTATCCTATTCTTGCGCATCAAGAAAACACAAAATATTCACATTACAAGTCCCTGAGTTACATGTTATTTACACAAAAATATTTACACAAAAAGTCCTTGTAAGTTCAAGAAATTGCTACTAAGGTCCCTAATTCCTACTATAAATAGAAGGCACTTCCCCCTCATTTCACTCGCACCTTTCCTCTTTTGGAAACATTCTCTCTCAAAGTAAACTTTCTAAAAAGGGAAAACTTTCCCAAAATAGACCCCGCTCCAAAATAATATTCCGTCTACCTGGAATCTCTGGCGGTGAATTTGGCCACGATAAACAGGTACTCTTCACTGCAATCTGTTATTTTGATCCTGCACCATAAACGAATTTAGGTTAATCGGGCTCATGAAAGAATTGGATTATATTCTCTGAGACTGTCCTACACTCCGTAACCCACCCCACTGGTGGAGACTTTTTCTAATCGGACTTTTGCCGGTTAAGACGGGTGAACCAGAAGAATATAAGTCTAATTCTTAATTGATCCTAGACTAGAAAAGAGAAACATATATTTTGCATTATATTTAAAATTAAATAGACATTAAGCAAATAGAAATATCCAGTTATAATATTGGAAAGCGAACAAGAGCATTTCAATTTTAGAACTTGGAATCACTTATTATCTTTAACATTGAAAATATTATTTTGTTTCAACCTGTTATTGAAATAGTATTTTCATAGTTTTCTATTTTATTGATAATCTGAAACTAGGAAGAAATAAAAGAATTTTATTACTTTCTTTCAATAAAATTAGATCAAAGAAGAAGATCACAGTAGTTGTAATAATAGCAATGAACAGTAACAATCAAAGAAAGAAAAGCAGCCGTAGTAACAAGAATTATGAAAACAATAGTGATAATATTAATAGTAATTACAGTAACAAAATAAAAAGGAATTGATGAAGAGTTAGATTACCTGTAACCTTTAAACATATTCTTTAGATTAGGTTCTACTTTCTGAAAATATACGAGTAAGTTGCGTAGATCTCAAATAATAAATAAAAGTTATAATAGATATCCCCAAGAAAACCCAGGCTGGCCGGAATAAACTCGCCGGAAAAGACCATAGGCAGCGGCGGAAGAAAAGTAACAGTAAGATAAAGAAAAATGCTAATAACAATAACAGTGCAAAGAAATTAAGGGAAAACATAATCTGAATAGTAATAATCTGAATAATAAAAATAATAATAGTAAATTGGTAAATATATAGAAGAAAGAGACAACCTGTGATGAGTGAGCGGCAGCCGCGGCGGCAAGTCGGCGGCAGCAGCTTAGCGGTAGATCTGAGAACAATTATCAAGAATCTAAAAAGTTATAATAATAATAGAAAATAATGATAATAGCTATAATAATAAATTAGAGATGGAAAACAGAAAATGAAGAAAAAGAAAATAAAAAGCTTACCTGCCGGAGAGCCGTTGATCTGCGGCGGCAAGTTGGCAGCAAGGCGAGAGGGGCAGATCTGAGAAGCAAATGAAATAAAATAATTGGTTAAATAGAACAAAGGAAGAAGGGAAATTAGAGTAGAGAGGGAGAGGGAGAGAGAGAGAGAGAGAGAGACGAACCTAAGATGGCGTCGGTGACGGTGGAGCGGCGGCGGCTTCTCGGAGACAGGAGAACTGAGCCGCGGCTAAAGCGGAAAAGAAAAAAGAAAAGAGGAGAGAAAGAAGTAGAAAAGAAGGAGAAGACAAATTTTAAAAATAAAATTTAGGGATTTAGGGATTTAGGAATTGGAGGAAGAATTAAAATAGAGAAAAGCAATAAGGGAGAAGAAGAAGAATGATGAAGAAAGAAAGAGAAGAACAAAGAAGAAAGAGGGCGGCAGTGTGGTGGAGGAGCCGCCGGAGAAGGAGGAGAGGGAGAGAGGCTGCAGCTGGGAAGGAAGAACCAGAAATGAAAATTTTAGGGCTAGGGTTCTCTTAAGAGCATTTATATACCAAGGACTAAAGTGGCAATTAAAGTATTAGCACATAAGATCCTAAAAAATGCTTAAATTACCAATAAATCGTAAATGCCTTACTTGATATTTATTTGGACATTAAAATTAAAGAAAATAATTAAAATAAAATATATCTGAAATAACTTTATTCAGAGTCTGGAATAACTTTTAGAAGTTACATTTTTGTCCCTATAATTTTATATTTGACGTTTAAGGCCCGTTAGAACTTATAAACTATTTCGGAGAATTTATTAGACTAATAAAAATATATATGATATATTTATGGTATCAAAAGATTAGAAATGACGTAGAATAAATATTTGCAATTTAGTCCCTAAACTTTAGGAATTTACCCAAAAGACCCCAGAAGCCTAGAAACTTAGTCTAGGCATATTAAGGCTTGCATGTCTTTAGTTTCATAAGTATTCTCTAAAGAGTTGGTATTTGCAAAATAGGTTCATATCTGGAAGAAGGTACAAACGATAAGAGGCTAAGGTGAGTTCCTCTCAAAACCGGAGAACTTGTTTTATAAATGTGTTTTATGGAAACTGTTTATAAAGGAAAAGTTACTGATATTTCTAAAATAGAATTCTGAAATATTTCGAAAAGTATTTTTGGAAAATATATGAATGACAACACTGAACGTTATCGAATTTCAAGAGAGGCGCTAGCATCGCACAAATATGGTAGCCCTCGTCCCCAACCATTGGGGTCCGCACTGGGTACGAGGCTAGTCACCCGTACAAGCGGCATCTCGCACCTTTGGTTTTGGACACTCGGGTATCGTAATGGGATCCCAAAACCTCGTGTGGGAATCGTGACGGACAGGGAAAGCAACTGGGTCGATCGTATTCCCTACGTGCACCACATATGGTTCTTAATTCGATCGCTGACATGTCTCCTGGGTTAGGAGGTTTAACTTTGGAGTCATTAGTATCTTGGTTTCTAAGTCGGTGGTACCCCAGCTTCTTGGTTACATCGTAAATCGTAAAACCCGGGGATAAGGTTGAAAATCGTGGCCATGTCCAGTGTAAGGCTGGTATTGACTAAAGAGTAATTGACTTGGCCGGTCATGCACTCTTTTATTTCTGGATCTGATATACGGAATGGTCTTTTTATTCCGGTGGATATTTCTGAACTTGAAAAGAAAGAATATTTCAGATAAAGGATATTTTCTAAAATAAAATAATTTCTAAATTGTTTTGGAAGAACAAGAAAATGCTTTCTGAAATAAAATGATTTTGGAAAAGAAAAAGTATTTCTAAAGGAAGTTTCTCCGTGTCTTCAAAATAAAAATGTTTGCGAAATAAAATGAGTTTCAAAATCACTATCACACACTTCACTGGGGACTCACTGGGCTATTTATAGCTCACCCTTTATCTATTTTCTGTTTTAGTTCTTGCAGGATTGAGTGGATAGCACAAGAACATTATGAGGTGTAGAGTTAAACCAAGGTAAAGAATTGAGTCAACGCTAGACAGTGACCCAGATTAGAAGATTTTGGTATCAGAGTGCGCAGCGAAAGCTTGGGATTAGAAATCTGTACATTGGGATTCAGTCAAAGACCGAAGTCAACTTAGAAACAATAGAATAGTTTAGAAAAATTTTATCCACTTGTAATTTATATTGTAAAAGATAGAACCCAGTGCCGAGAGGCACGCGGCGTACCCGACCCGAGAGGGACGGGGCGTCACATGGAGGGTGTAAGCCCTAAGGGCGAACAAACTCAATTTTTGATAATGGACAAACATTTGATGTTGTGTCTAATGCTCTCAATCTTTCTGATAGAATATCGGAAGTCATAATAGAAGATCTAAGTACTTCAATCAAGCCATGATCAAGATTCAAAGTTATACTTAAAGGCACATCTCATCGAGATTGAAGATTGAAGACTTAGGTTTGGTTAGGATAGCTTTGTCTTTATAAGTCTTTATCTTATAAGCTCTAACCAATGCTCTTAATGAACTTAAGTGTACAACACCCTAGTCTTGCATGTATCATAAATACGTTTTCAAAAGGCTAAGTTTCAAAATGATCCTTATATGTTCTAATTTCAAAAGCCTTTGATTTCAAAGTCTAAGTCCTTTAAAACGGTTTTTCAAATGTTCTTACTTGTTACCTTTTGGGAAAACCTTTTAGACTTCAAAAGATTTCAAAACAAGTGAAAAATAAACATCTCTTAAGCTCAGGAAAGTCGGATCATCCGAGCCCTTGCACGGATCATCCGAACCGAAACAGAGAGTTGAGGTTTTGGGAATTTGCTTGGCTCGGTCGACCGAGGCATACTTAGGATCATCCGAACCTATGCTCGGATCATCCGAGGTGATTTTCGGTCAACTGAACTCTGCGAAAACTAGCCGTTATATGACCGTTTTAAAAGCTGTTTTTTGGATTCTTTTGAAAAGTATAAAAGCTCTAGTGCAGAGGAATCTTAAAAAGACCACTAGAGAGAATATACATTGATTATACAAAAAGCTTTAACACTTTCAAAGCATATCCAACTTTATTCATATATTCAAAAGTTCAAAATCATAATCTCTCTTGCAAGACACAAGTTGTTGAGTCATAAAGTTCAAAGAGCATTAAAGTAAGATCTTTAAAGGTATATATCCTCCACTTTATGAGTGTGTAATCTTCTCTTTATATCTCCATCTTTCCCTCTCTTAGTGATAGGGTATTTATTGTGTAAATTCCTACTTGGTGTGGGATTTGTACTCTTAGTGAGTGGAGTCTATAATTGTGGTTATTTGTGTAAAACTCTTTGTGAGTTAGCCACTTGTGTAATTACTTTTCTTAGTGAAGGAGTTGAAAATCCTTGGGAAAGACTCAAGGTAGTGGATGTAGATTCTTTGTGAATCGAACCACTATAAATCACGTGTCTTGCTTTTCTTGTTTAACTTTAGCTCTATTGTCTTTAAACTCCATATATAAGTTCCACATTTCAAAAATTTGAAAAGAAAAATAAGCCACTTTTATAAAAACCCAATTCACCCCCCTCTTGTGTTTTCAATTGGTATCAGAGCCTCGTCTTCACCTTTAGCTTAACCGCTTGAAGTAAAGATTATGGCCAGAAATTCCGCTTTAGCCTACCTAGAGGGATCTTCCACTAATCGACCACCTCTCTTTGATGGAAACAATTTTAATGCTTGGAAAGACCGATTCAAATTCTATGTGTGCTCTATAGACTACTCCTTATGGCATATTTTTGAAGAAGGTCCATATGTACCTATGAAAGAGGTGGATGGTGTTCAAATTCCAAAATTGGACAATGAGTTTAATGAAGATGAGTCCAAGAAAATGACCCTTAATTTTCGAGCTATGAACATCATTAGTTGTGCTCTTAATCCGGATGAGTACAATCGGATACGTGGAAGCAAATCCGCTTACAAGATGTGGAAAACCTAAGAAGTCACCCATGAGGGGACTAATCAAGTCAAAGAATCAAAGCTCAACCTGCTTGTGAGGGAATATGAGCTTTTCTCTATGAAGTCAAATGAAACTATAAATGAGATGAACACTAGGTTCACCAATGTTGTCAATGGGTTGAGATCTTATAGAAATGAATACTCTATGGGTGAAATGAATAGGAAGATCCTCAACTCACTTCCTAAAAGTTGGGAAGGCAAAGCTCTAGTTATTGAAGAGGCAAAGAACTTGAAAACTTATCCCACGGAGGAGCTCATTGGTTCTCTTCTTACTTATGAGCTCACACACAAAAAGGATGAGCATGTTGAAAAGGCAAAGAAGAGTATTGCTCTAAAGGCTATTCTTGATCTTGATGAATCCAACCATTCAAGTGATGAAGAAGACATCAACTTAGATGATGAGACCATGGCTTTGGTGGTAAAGCGCATGAAAAAAATGTTTTCCGGGAAAGGAAGAAAATTCTTCCAAAATAGAAGAAAACAAAATCCTAATGGGATGAGATGCTATGAATGTGGAAGCAACCAACATCTCATAGGAGAGTGCCCCTCCGCCAAAGAAAAAGAGCCCAAGGAAGACAAAAAGAAAAAATTCTTTAAACCAAAGAATGCCAAGGGCATGCTAAGCACATGGGGATCAAGAAGGGAGTGGCGATGAAGAAGAAGAGGAAAATGCAAATGTGTGCTTCATGGCTTTCGGGAATGAGGTACATCTTACACCCACTTCTTCTAACTCCCTTGATGATGATGATGAAGATGATCATAATGAACTTTTGTGTGATATGTTTGATCAACTTAAGAAATGTGCTAAGCAAAACCAAGAAATGAAGCTTAAAATTGAATCCTTGCTTGAAGAAAGATCTAGGTTGCTTAGTGAAAACAAAAAGCTATGTGATGATGTTGATTGCTTGAAAATCGAAAATGAAAAGCTTATGACTACTTGCAATACATCATCATTGAAATATCAAGAAGCATATGATAAATTGTCTTTTCTTGAATGCAAACTTGTTGAGTTTGATTGTTTAAAAATCAAAGTTGTTGATCTCACCTCACTTGTTGATAAGTTCACCAAAGGAACAAAAGATCTTGATCAAATTCTTTATATGCAACGTACTTCAAATGTTAAACATGGATTAGGCTATATACATTCAACTCACTTTGATATTGCTAGCTCTTCTAAGTTACCTAGAAAACACTTTGTGCATGCTAGTACCTCACATAAGCAAAATAGATATTGTGAGCATATTCACAAATTTTCTAAGCCATCTACTTGTTGCACATATTGTGGAAAATTTGGACACACTAGTGCTAGATGCTATGTGAAGAGAAAGATTGAAAAAGGAGTAAAAACTGTTTGGAGAATCAAGCGTATTTTAACTAACCCTCAAGGACCCAAACAAGTATGGGTACCAAAAGTCACTCCTCCTCATTTGTCTTAGGTACTTGCAAGCAAGGTAAATACTCCGGCTCAATGGTTTCTTGATAGTGGATGTTGTCGCCACATGACCGGAGATGCCTCATTACTCAAAGACATGGAACCTATCTATGAAGGTTATGTCACGTTTGGGGACAAAAAGAAGGGTAGAATCCTTGGCATTGGAAATGTTGGTAAATGTTCATCAACTCTTGTTAAGCATGTTCTTCTTGTTGATAGCCTTAAATATAATTTGCTTAGTATTAGCCAACTTTGTGATAATGGTTTTGATGTTATGTTTAGCAAAAAGGCTTGCTCTATTGTTGATAGCTATTCTCATGAAAAAGTGCTTGTTGCTAATAGAACCGGTAATGTTTATATGTTGTCTTTGGATGATCTTGTTGCATGCGATTTTAAATGCTTATCCATAAATGAAGATGATGCATTCTTATGGCACCGTAGGCTTGGTCATGTGAGCATGGATCTCTTAAATACTCTTTCCTCTAAAGAGCTAGTACGTGGGCTTCCTAAAGTGAAAAATGAGAAAAACCGTCTTTGTGATGCTTGTCAATTTGGAAAACAAACAAAAACGTCTTTCAAGCCTAAACAAATGGTTTCCACTTCTAAACCACTTGAACTTGTTCATCTTGATCTTTTTGGACCAATAAGGACCACTAGCTTAGGTGGTAAGAAGTATGCCTTTGTTATTGTGGATGATTTTTCAAGATTCACTTGGGTACTTTTTCTTGCACAAAAAGATGACACCTTCCATGAGTTTTCAAATCTTTTCAAAAAGGTTCAAAACTCGCTTGAACTAAAACTTGTTACCTTGAGAAGTGATAATGGAAGGGAATTTAACAATCAATTTTTTGAAAATTTTTGTAATGAAAATGGCATCACACATAACTTTTCTGCTCCAAAAACGCCTCAACAAAATGGGGTTGTTGAAAGGAAAAATAGAATTTTACAAGAAATGGCTAGGTCTATGCTTAGTGAAAATTCTTTACCTAAATATTTTTGGGCCGAAGCCGTGAACACTGCTTGTTATATTGGTAATAGAGTTCTTTTAAGGCCTTTTGTTGGAAAAACTCCTTTTGAGCTTATCTTTGGAAAAATACCCTCAATCTCATATTTCAAAGTTTTTGGTTGCAAATGTTTTGTGCTCAACATTAAAGATAGCCTTGGAAAATTTGACAAGAAATCCGATGAAGGAATATTTCTTGGCTATTCTTCAAACAAAAAGGCTTATAGGGTATATAATAAAAGAACCTTGTGTATTGAAGAGTCCATGCTTGCGTCTTTTGATGAATCTAACATCTACTTGCCTAGAAAAGATGATGATGATATAGGTATGCCCTTGGAAAGTGTAAATGAAATCCATCAAGCTCCTATGATGGATGATGATTCCAAGGATAAGGAGGACATCAGAATTCACTCAAGATGATCCCCAAGTCACTCAAAGCAATGATCCTTCAACAAATGAGCTACCAAAGGATTGGATATACAAGCAAGGTCACCCTCAAGAGAATGGTGATCCATTCGTTGGCGTCAAAACAAGGCGGTATTTCATAGATAATCTTGCTTTACTTTCCTCTATAGAACCTAAGAACATTCATGATGCTTTACTTGATTACTTTTGGATTTTGGCTATGCAAGAGGAACTAAATCAATTTGAAAGAAATCAAGTTTGGACTTTAGTCCCTAGACCTATTGATCGCCTTATTATTGGTACAAAATGGATTTTTCGTAATAAACTTAGGATTCAATCAAGAGGAGGGCATTGATTTTGAGGAAACTTTTGCCCCCGTAGCTAGACTTGAATTTGTTAGAATGCTTCTTGTTTTTGCTTGCTTTAAAGGTATTACACTATTTCAAATGGATGTGAAAAGTGCTTTTCTAAATGGCTTTATTGAGGAGGAAGTTTATGTTGAACAACCTCCCGGTTTTGTGCATGAAAAATTTCCAAACCATGTTTACAAACTTACAAAAGCAATGTATGGTCTAAAACAAGCTCCTCGAGCTTGGTTTGAGAGGTTGAGCAAGTTTCTTATTTCCATTGGTTTTTCAAGAGGTATTGTTTACACCACCCTTTTCATTAAAACAATTGCATCTCATGATATCTTACTTGTGCAAATCTATGTTGATGACATTATTTTTTGTTCAACTAATGAAGTGCTTTGTGAAGAATTTGCTAAACTAATGCAAGATGAATTTGAGATGAGCATGATGGGAGAGCTCAACTATTTCCTTGGTTTGCAAATCAAACAAACAAATGAAGGAATTTTCATCAATCAAGCCAAGTACACTAAAGAACTACTTAAACGGTTTGGAATGGATGATGCAAAAGAAAACAAAACTCCGATGAGTGCAACCATCAAGCTTGACAAGGATGAAAAAGGTAAACCGGTAGATGAAACAAGGTATAGAGGTATGATTGACTCTCTTCTTTATCTTACCGCTAGTAGGCCGGATATTATGTTTGCCGTATGCTTATGTGCTAGATTCCAAGCTTGTCCTAAAGAATCTCATCTCATTGCCGTTAAGCACATTTTTAAATATCTCATAGGTTCTTATGATTATGGGTTATGGTATCCTAGAAGTGATTCTTTTGATTTAATAGGATATTCGGATGCCGATTATGCGGGGTGTCGTATTGAGCGTAAAAGCACTAGTGGGCATTGTCATTTTCTTGGTCATGCATTGGTCTCATGGTATAGCAAGAAACAAGCTTGTGTATTTCTTTCCACCGCTGGTTCGAATATATAGCAGTAGGTAGTAGTTGTGCTCAAATTCTTTGGATGATGCATACTCTTGTGGATTTTGGCTTTGCATTTCAAACGATGTTCCCATCTTATGCAGTAACACTAGTGCAATCAACTTAACTAAGAATCTCATTCAGCATTCTAGGACTAAACATATAGAAATTAAGCATTATTTCATTAGAGATCATGTTGCTAAAGGTGATGTTTGCATAAATTTCATAAGCACGGATGAACAACTTGTAGATATTTTCACAAAGCCTCTTGGCACAGAAAGATTTGAATATCTCAGGCGTTGCCTCGGAATCACAAAATTTCAGGACTGATGTGTGTTGAGTGTGCAGGAAGCAACAGGGAACCTCAGATCAACTATCCAGGGAACGGATGATCCGAAACTAAGGATGTAGGGAAAATAGATCAGACGGTCGACCGAACTTTTGTATGTTGAACCGGACCATCGACCGTCGAAGCTACTGGATTGGCTCGGTTGATGCTTCGGTCGACCTCTTTAGTGAACGGTCAACCGAGATGTGCGGGATACTGCATATATGAGAAGAAACCCAAACATTTTTTTTATCCTCTCATCTTAAAAACAGTTTTTCTCTCTAATCCCTCTTCACTTCAAATCGATTTCCCTCAACCCAAGCCTTATCTATCATCAATTTCATCTTTCTATCTCTATTCCATCATCAATTTGTTTGGAATTCATCTATATTCCAAATCTTTTCATCTTCCCTCGGTTCAAATTAACCCTAATCCGAACCTATTTTGTTTTCTCTCAAATGGTGAGGACTAAAAACCCTAACAAAGGAGGAAATGATGATGCCAATACACCTCCTCACAAGAATCCTCAGAGGAATCTACCTAAACGACCACTTGAAAAAGGGATTTCCATCAAGGAACCCACTCAAGCCACACCGAAGAAAGGCCGAGCAAAAATGGTGGCTCAAAAAGTCGTGGGTAAGGGCAAGAAAATTGTGGATACCGATTCTAGCCACTCGGAGGACGATTCGTCTTCACCTTCAAGGGTATCTCCACCTTCAGATTTCGAGGTAGGAGGATCATCAAAATTTTCAACGAAAAAGGTAACGACTCCGTTTTACAATACCGCTTCTAAGCAATTGTTTGACAAACTTAAGAAATCAATTAGAGGTTTCATGACAACATATTTTAGAGATGATATTATGTTTGTTCAAGGTAAAGGGCTAGATGAAGTCATGCGGCTATTTGATGATATGAGATGGGTTAATCTGTTTGATATTGATGAATGTATTTACCCTTCAATTGTTTATGAATTTGGTGCTAATTTGAGGAAGGACGAGGATGATGAGACTGAAATTAAATACAGATCTTGTGTTGGAAAGTTGGAATTTGCATTTACTGAAAAGATGTTTTGTGAGGCGATAGGAATCGAATATGTGGATCATGCCAAGAGATTCTATAAGAATACATTGAATTCAGATGATATCGGTCTTCTTGACATAAAACATTTTAAATCTCAATTTGGAATTATAGGCAGTTTCTCCGATTATAAGGAAAGAGTGATTGACAAGTTGGATGAATTTGGTCGTATCCTACAATTCTTCGTATCCAACATTGTGGCCCCGGTTAAAGGGCACAAGTCATCAATTACTTTCCTTCAAATGGTAATAATGCAACATCTTTTGGAAAGGAAAGCCTTGAACTTCGCACACCTTGCGCTTCAACACTTTATGGCTGCTATCAAAAGTTCAAGGAATTACATTCCGTATGGAAACATTCTTACAAGGCTCTTCAAACGATTTGGACTTGATTTGAATAATCCGTTGAAGAAAAAGTTTGTCAAAGTCGATGAAGCATGTTTCCACCGAATGAAGATGATCTATATAGACAATCAATGGAAATTCATTCGAAATACCTCAAATGATGAGATAGGGGCTGCTATACTTGCTCGAAAGGTATCACCTTATATGCTTAAAACACTTCTAAAGATTGAAAAGAAAAGGGGTGGAGCACCTTCAAAGCCTAGAAGTGATCCGACAAGTGATGAGCAAGAAGATTTAGAAGCACGTAATTCACTTAGCTCAAGCGAAAAAGCCTCATATGACAATGGTCAAGAAGAAGAACCTGATTCTCTAACACAAGCAACTACCAAGAGTCCGCCTAAAAAAGTAACACTGATAAATAAAATGTTTGCCTTGATGAAGAAGATGGCAAGAAAGATTGAGGCAATAGCGGAAGAGATGAGCTGTATCAAAGAAAATGTGCAAACAGTGTCCGACAATGTGGACAAGACTGTACAAATGCAGAAGAAGTTAGCCAAGGAGTTAAGCCTTTCAAGTTCAGATAAAGATGATCAAAGTTGAAACTTGAAACTTTCTTTATTTTTTGAACTTTTATGATGTTTTGAAGTCTTTTTGATTATGTCAAAGGGGGAGAAATATATTGGTTATCTGTTTGATTATCCTTGCTTATCATTATTGTAAAACACAAGGGGGTGAATTGAGTTTTAATCAAACTTGTAAACTTTTCAAATTCTAAGCAAGGCTAGTGTAAGTTTGAGCAAAATGAACAAAAGCAAAACGAAAGCCAATCACAAGACAAAGAATTTATAGTGGTTCGATTCACTTAGAATCTACATCCACTACCTTGAGCCTCACCCAAGGATTTTCAACAACTTCACTAAGAAGGATATTACACTTGTGGATAACTCACTAAGAGTTTTACAAGACAACAACAATACACCAACTCAATAAGAGAGCTCGCCTACACTAAGTAGGACTTTCAATACAACAATAACCCTATCACTAAGAAAGGGAATGAGATGGTTTAAGAGAAAGGGATAAGCAAGGATAATCAAACAGATAACCAATATTTTTCTCCCCCCTGACATAATAAAAAAGACTTCAAAACATCATAAAAGTTCCAAAAATAAATAAAGTTTCAAGTTTCAACTTTGATCATCTTCATCTGAACTTGAAAGGCTTAACTCCTTGGCTAACTTCTTCTGCATTTGTACAGTCTTGTCCACCTTGTCGAACACTGTTTGCACATTTTCTTTGATACAACTCATCTCTTCCGCTATTGCCTCAATCTTTCTTGCCATCTTCTTCATCAAGGCAAACATTTTATTTATCAGTGTTACTTTTTTAGGCGGACTCTTGGTAGTTGCTTGTGTTAGAGAATCAGGTTCTTCTTCTTGACCATTGTCAGATGAGGCTTTTTCGCTTGAGCTAAGTGAATTACGTGCTTCTAAATCTTCTTGCTCATCACTTGTCGGATCACTTCTAGGCTTTGAAGGTGCTCCACCCCTTTTCTTTTCAATCTTTAGAAGTGTTTTAAGCATATAAGGTGATACCTTTCGAGCAAGTATAGCAGCCCCTATCTCATCATTTGAGGTATTTCGAATGAATTTCCATTGATTGTCTATATAGATCATCTTCATTCGGTGGAAACATGCTTCATCGACTTTGACAAACTTTTTCTTCAACGGATTATTCAAATCAAGTCCAAATCGTTTGAAGAGCCTTGTAAGAATGTTTCCATACGGAATGTAATTCCTTGAACTTTTGATAGCAGCCATAAAGTGTTGAAGCGCAAGGTGTGCGAAGTTCAAGGCTTTCCTTTCCAAAAGATGTTGCATTATTACCATTTGAAGGAAAGTAATTGATGACTTGTGCCATTTAACCGGGGCCACAATGTTGGATACGAAGAAGTGTAGGATACGGCCAAATTCATCCAACTTGTCAATCTCTCTTTCCTTAGAATCGGAGAAACTACCTATAATTTCAAATTGAGATTTAAAATGTTTTATGTCAAGAAGACCGATATCATCTGAATTCAATTATAGAATCTCTTGGCATGATCCACATATTCGATTCCTATCGCCTCACAAAACATCTTTTCAGTAAATGCAAATTCTAACTTTCCAACACAACATCTATATATAATTTCAGTCTCATCACCCTCTACCTTCCTCAAATTAGCTCCAAATTCATAAACAATTGAAGGGTAAATATCTTCATCAACATCAAATAGATTAACCCATCCCATATCATCAAATAGCCCCATGACTTCATCTAGCCCTTTACCTTGAGCAAACATAATATCATCTCTAAAATATGTTGTCATGAAACCTCGATTTGATTTTTTAAGCTTGTCAAACAATTGGTTAGAAGCGGTATTGTAAAACGGAGCCGTTACCTTTTTCGTTGAAAAATTTGATGATCCTCCTACCTCGAAATCTGAAGGTGGATATACCCTTGAAGGTGACGAAGAGTAATCATCCTCCGAGTGGCTAGAATCGGTATCCACAATTTTTTTGCCCTTTCCCACGACCTTGCGAGCCACCATTTTTGCTCGACCTTTCTTTAGTGTGGGTTCCTTGATGGAAATCCCTTTTTTAAGTGGTCGTTTAGGTAGATTTCTCTGAGGATTCTTGTGAGGAGGTGTATTGGCATCATCTTTTCCTCCTTTGTTAGGGTTCTTCGTCCTCACCACTTGTGATAAAGCAAAATAGGTTCGGATTAGGGGTAATATAAACCGAGGGGAATATGAAAAAATATTTGAAAATAAATGAATTCCAAACAAATTGGTGATGGAATAGAGATAGAAAGATGAAATTGAGGATAGATAAAGCTTGGGTTGAGGGAAATCGGTTTGAAGTGATGAGGAATTAGAGAGAAAAACTGTTTTTGAGATGAGAGTATTAAAAAAAATGTTTGGGTTTCTTCTGATATAAGCAGTATCCCGCACATCTCGGTCGACCGTTCACTAAAGAGGTTGACCGAGGCATCAACCGAGCCAATCCAGTAGCTTCGACGCTCGATGGTCCGGTTCATCATCAACAAGTTCGGTCGACCGTCCAGTGTGCTTTTAATACAAATCTAGTTTCGGATCATCCGTTCTCTGGATAGTTTATCCGAGGTTCCCCTGTTTCTTCCTGCACGCTTAACACACACATCAGTCCTCAAATTCATCTTGCATTAGTTTAGCAAATTCACCTTTAGAAGCAACACCATGTTGAAGAGTTTGGTAGTCATTTTGAAAATCTTTTGATCTTCTCTTCATCTTTGATAAGATTTTCCAAGATAGGGTATGACGAGCTTGTTTCTCATTTTTCACAAGGAGTCCTAAAAAATAATACAACTTTTTCTATACAAGAGATATTAGATTTATCAAGGTGCATAAACAAGAAATAGAGTAAAAGAAAACTTTTCCTTTTGCTTTAGCACCAAAGTGATATTTCCATTGCAAAGAGACTTGACACCTCTCACAAGCACTTCTTCTTCTCCGGTTATGTGACAAAATCATACACATTGAGACATCATAGCGCCGGAGCATCCCTTTAACTTAACCTATAAGAGCAAAGGAAGAGTAACTTTTGGTACCCACTTTTGTTTGGATCCATGGGGGTTAGTTGAAGTATGCTTAACACTCCAAATGGTTTTTGCTTCCCTTTCAATATTTTTCTTCACATAACATCTAACACTAGTGTGACCATATTTTCCACAATAAGTGCAACAAATATGTGACTCAAAAGATTTGTGAACATGCTTAACAAATCTATTTGCCCTATGTGGCGTTCTAGCATTCACAACACGATTCTTAGGTATATGAGAAGAGCTAGAAATAACAACATGATTAGCAATATAACCAAGATCATGTTTATAATGAGAAGCACGTTGGAATTAATAGCCATTTTGGTCATCAACATAGTTTCGGGCAGCCATTTTCATCCTTTTTCTTTTTTTTTTTTTTTAACTTTTCACATCCCCAATATATTTTCAAACAGCTACTTTCATCATTTTTAACTTTTTTCAGCCACTTTCATCCCCAACACATTTTCAAACTACCATTTTCATCCCCAATATATTTTCAAACAGCCACTTTCATCCCCAAAAAATTTTCAAACAGCCACTTTAAAAAGGATGAAAGTGGCTGTTTGAAAATATATTGGGAATGAAAATGGCAATTTAAAAATATATTGGGGATGAAAGTAGCTGAAAAAAGTTAAAAATGATGAAAGTGGCTGTTTGAAAATATATTGGGGGATGTGAAAAGTTAAAAAAAAAAAGAAAAAGGATGAAATTGGCAGCCCGAAACTATGTTGATGACCAAAATGACAATTAATTCAAGCACGTTGCATACCAAGAATTTGATCAAGATTTTTCTTACCCTTAGTAAAGTTTTCAACAAGAAAGGTAAGGTCATTAATTTTGTTTTTCAAATGATCAAACTCAACAAGTTTGTTTTCAAGGGATGACAATTTAACACAAGCTTCTTTGTATTGTAATGAAGATGTTTTACAAGTAGTAATAAGACTCTCATTTTCAGATTTCAAGCAATTAACATCATCACATAACTTTTTATTATCATCAAACAACTTAGATCTTTCTTCAAGCAAAGATTCAATTTTAAGCTTTATATCTTTGTTTTGCTCTGCACATCTTTTCAATTGATCATACATATCACATAAAAGCTCATTAGGATCATCCTCATCATCATCATAAGAATTTGAAGTGGATGGAGAAAGATGTACCTCATTACCAAATGCCATAAGACACATGTGGTCTTTTTCTTCTTGATCATCATCACTTCCTTCTTCATCCCAAATGCTTAACATGCACCTTGAGTTTTTGAGATTAAAGAACAATTTCTCTTCCTCTTCATGATTAATGATGAAATCAAGATCAATACCCTTTTCAGGAACATTTTTCCTTTTCTTCATCTCGAAGGTGAGTAGAGAGCCAATAAGTTCTTCCGTTGAATATGTCTTTAAGTCCTTGGCTTCTTCAATGGCAAGAGCTTTTGTTTCCCAACTTTTAGGAAGAGAATTAAGAATCTTCCTATTCATCTCACCCATAGTGTAATCTTTACCATAGGACTTCAAGCCATTTATCACATTGGTGAATCTAGTATTCATCTCATTGATTGATTCATTTGGCTTCATGGAGAATAACTCATATTCTCTAACTAGCGAGTTCAACCTTGACTCCTTGACTTGATATGTGCCTTCATGAGTAACTTCAAGTATTTTTCACATAGTGTGGGCAGATTTGCTTCCATGGACACGGTTGTATTCATCTGGATTCAAGGCACAACTAAGAATGTTCATTGCCTTATAATTTCGAGTCATTTTCTTGGACTCAACTTCATTTAGCTCATGGTCCGACTTTGGAATTTGAACACCATCCACCACTTTCATAGGTACATATGGACCTTCTTCAAATATATGCCATAAAGAATAATCTATGGAGCACATATATCTTGAATCGGTTTTTCCAAGCATTATAGTTGTTTCCATCAAAGAGTGGTGGCATATTGGTGGAAGACCCCTCTAAGAAAGCTAAGGCGGAATTTTCGGCCATAACCTTTTACTTCAAGCGTTTAAGCTAAAGGTGAAGACGAGGCTCTGATACCAATTGTAAAACACAGGGGGGTGAATTGAGTTTTAATCAAACTTGTAAACTTTTCAAATTCTAAGCAAGGCTAGTGTAAGTTTGAGCAAAATGAACAAAAGCAAAACGAAAGCCAATCACAAGACAAAGGATTTATAGTGGTTCGATTCACTTAGAATCTACATCCACTACCTTGAGCCGCACCCAAGGATTTTCCACAACTTTACTAAGAAGGATATTACACTTGTGGATAACTCACTAAGAGTTTTACAAGGCAACCACAATACACCAACTCAATAAGAGAGCTCGCCCACACTAAGTAGGACTTTCAATACAACAATAACCCTATCACTAAGAAAGGGAATGAGATGGTTTAAGAGAAAGGTTGTTCACTCTTCTAAGTGAAAGATAAATACATTTGAAGTACAAGAATAATCAGCTCTTAGAACATAAGATGCACACTCTTTGTCTTGCTTTAGAAAAATCACTTTTGAATGATTTAGATCATAGAGATGAAGAGCAGTTCCTTTGAAAGTGTTTAAGACTTGATAAGAAATCAATGTATATTTGATGAGCAAGCCTTTTTGGAGTCATTCTGTAGCTTTAGAGCTTATATACTTTTCAAAATATGCTGAAAAAAACGACTCTGCAACGATTATATAACGGCTAGTAATAGTGGAGTTCGGTTGACCGAAATGGGACCTCGGATGATCCGACCTTTACTTAGGTCGACCGAACTCAACATAGGTCGACCGAGCCAACAAGTCTCCAAAAACTCAAACTCTCTGTTTCGGTTCGGATGATCCGTCCAAAAGCTCGGATGATCCGACTTTCCTGAGCTTAAGAGATGTTGATTTTTCATTTTTTTTGAAATCTTTTGAAGTCTAAAAGGTTTTCCCAAAAGGTAACAAGTAAGAACATTTGGAAAACCGTTTTAAAGGACTTAGACTTTGAAATCAAAGGCTTTTGAGATAAGAACACATATAAGGATCCTTTTGAAACTTAGCCTTTTGAAAACGTGTTTATGAGCATGCAAGACTAGAGTGTTGTACGTTTATGTTCATTAAGAACATTGGTTAGAGCTTATAAGATAAAGACTTATAAAGACAAAGCTATCCTAACCAAACCTAAGTCTTCAATCTTCAATCTCGACGAGATGTGCCTTTAAGTATAACTTTGAATCTTGATCATGGCTTGATTGAAGTACTTAGAGCTTCCATCTTAGAGAACCATTATTCTATCACAAAGATTGAAACCATTAGATACAACATCAGATGTTTGTACATTATCAAAAACTAAGTTTGTTCGCCTTTTGGGATTACAATTATGCTATCATTACTTATCATTATGCATATTGTGTTAATAACTAACTGTTGGTTGTGTGAGAAAGTAAATTTTCGAGATAGATCGATTGCAAAGCAAAGTGTCTGCAGAATTTTTTGGCGAGCTCGGTCGACCAAGTCCTCGACCAAAAGCTCGGGATGATCCGTACTGCAGTGCGCTTTCTAAAGTGAAGTTTTTGTATGGCTTCTGTAAACTGCTGAAACATAAGGGAGTTTTCTTAACTTATTTTTATCCTTGTAAAAATTTTTTCCTGGCATGTTTTGAGGGGGAGCTTATTATATATCTTATTTCTCAAAACATTTATTATGGAAGGAAGGAGGAAAGGAGGTTGGTTGGGTTATAGGGCTCTTATAAGAGTCCCTAGATGCTATGGCAAAAAGAAGTTATCATGCTAGTACTTTTGTCTCCCGGGTTTTATCTTCTAAAGCACTAATATTTGTTCTTAGTTGATCTTTGTCTCTTTGCCATGCTTCCTTGTTCTTAATGTTGTCCATATTCTATCTTATTACATCAAAGTTTGTCATAATAAAAAGGGGGAGATTGTAAGCCCTAAGGGCGAACAAACTCAGTTTTTTTATAATGGACAAACATTTGATGTTGTGTCTAATTCTCTCAATCTTTGTGATAGAATATCGGAAGTCATAATGGAAGCTCTAAGTATTTCAATCAAGCCATGATCAAGATTCAAAGTTATACTTAAAGTCGCATCTCATCGAGATTGAAGATTGAAGACTTAGGTTTGGTTAGGATAGCTTTGTCTTTATAAGTCTTTATTTTATAAGCTCTAACCAATGCTCTTAATGAACTTAAATGCAGTGTTGCAAAAGTCGCTAGTCGCTAGCCTGGCCTGGCAGACAGGGGACTAGCGACTAGTCGACTTAGTCTGGGGAGTAGCTCGACGACCCCTAAATATTAAATATATTTTATTTTAATCATTTTCGAAAATATTTTCTTTTATATTTTTGGTCTAATTAAATATTAAAAATATAAAGTAGGTCATTTAGGACTTGTTTGTAATATAAAATATAAAGTTTGAGGTCTAAAATATAATTTTTAAAAGTAATTTCGGACTTTAAATACAATTTATGTCATTTAGGACTTGTTTGTAACATAATTATTTTTATGGGATCTTATGTGCTAATACTTTAATTGCACCTTTAGTGCTGGGTATATAATGTCTCCTAAGAGACAACCCTAACCCTAAATTTCATTTTTCTTCTCTCTCTTCCTCAGCCGATTCCCGCGCCCCTCCCCCTTCTTCTCTTTCTCCGGCGAGTAGCCAACACTGCCGCCTTTTTTTTTTTTTTTTCTTCTTCTCTTCTCTCTGTTTCCGGCGAGTAGCCACCACTGCCGGCGTTTTTTTTTCTTTTTCTTTTCTTCTTCTCTTCTCTCTGTTTCCGGCGAGTAGCCACCACTGCCGACCATTGAAGTTCGGAGATGTGTTCGTCACCGCCACCGCCACCGATTCTTCTCCGAGACTCCGAGAACGGTACGGTTTTCTCTCTCTCTCTCTCTCTCTCTCTCTCTCTCTTTGTCTTCTCGTCGGAATTTTGACCGACTAGTTTGAATTTTGACCGACTAGTCGGACTTTTGACCAACTTTTTTCAAAGACCCGATTTTTTGTCCGATTTTTTGGATTTCTAGGCGGCCACCGGCCGACTACCGACTAGTCGCCGGCTAATCGGCCGACTAGGCCGAGTTTTGCAACACTGCTTAAATGTACAATACCCTAGTCTTGCATGCATCATAAACACGTTTTCAAAAGGCTAAGTTTCAAAATGATCCTTATATGTTCTTATTTCAAAAGCCTTTGATTTCAAAGTCTAAGTCCTTTAAAACGGTTTTCCAAATGTTCTTACTTGTTACCTTTTGGGAAAACCTTTTAGACTTCAAAAGATTTCAAAACAAGTGAAAAATCAACATCTCTTAAGCTCAGGAAAGTCGGATCATCCGAGCCCTTGCACGGATCATCCGAACCGAAACAGAGAGTTGAGGTTTTGGGAATTTGCTTGGCTCGGTCGACCGAGGCATACTTAGGATCATCCGAACCCATGCTCGGATCATCCGAGGTGATTTTCAGTCAACCGAACTCTGCGAAAACTAGCCGTTATATGACCGTTTTAAAAGCTGTTTTTTGGATTCTTTTGAAAAGTATAAAAGCTCTAGTGCAGAGGAATCTTAAAAGGACCACTAGAGAGAATATACATTGATTATACAAAAAGCTTTAACACTTTCAAGGCATATCCAACTTTATTCATATATTCAAAAGTTCAAAATCATAATCTCTCTTGCAAGACACAAGTTGTTGAGTCAAAGTTCAAAGAGCATTAAAGTAAGATCTTTTAAGGTATATATCCTCCACTTTATGAGTGTGTAATCTTCTCTTTATATCTCCATCTTTCCCTCTCTTAGTGATAGGGTATTTATTGTGTAAATTCCTACTTGGTGTGGGATTTGTACTCTTAGTGAGTGGAGTCTATAATTGTGGTTATATGTGTAAAACTCTTTGTGAGTTAGCCACTTGTGTAATTACTTTTCTTAGTGAAGGAGTTGAAAATCCTTGGGAAAGACTCAAGGTAGTGAATGTAGATTCTTTGTGAATCGAACCGCTATAAATCACGTGTCTTGCTTTTCTTGTTTAACTTTAGCTCTATTGTCTTTAAACTCCATATATAAGTTCCACATTTCAAAAGTTTGAAAAGAAAAATAAGCCACTTTTATAAAAACCCAAAAGTTTGGAATGCATTCCCTTTGTCCAGCAATGTGGTCTAAGCATAGTAGGTGGCTGATGATGTCAACGATTTGTCTAAATCTTCTGGCCTGTGTAAGTCTGATTTATTTCGACTGAGTTATGGTTCTTTTGACATGTGAGTTTACGGGTGCATTTGGACCAGATCTCATTGCGCAAAACAATGCACTTTTTTCCTACTTTTCTCACCCTGGGTGCCACCTCTCCTCTCACACACCAATTCACTTTTTTCATTTTCAAAATTACTTTTTCAACAAAAACTCAGTCCAAATAACTTTTCTTTCTGAAGTTGTAAGTAGAAGCCACATGATTGAAAATGTTAGTGATGTCATTCAGCAAGATATTGCTTCTGATATTTCCAAGAATAAATAACTTTCTTGCTGTGGATTATTTTATCTTTTTTTTTTTTTGCTCCCTTTCTCTCTCTAGTCATTCATGGACCTACAGTTTCCAAATGGCCAAGTTACCTATGTAGCTGGTGAAGGAATTTCCACAAGTGCTTTTCTGCCCTTCTGTGGAGGTCTACTTCAAGCCCAGGGTCAATATCCAGGAGAGATGAAGTTCAGTTTCTCTTGTAAGGTGAGTGTGGGGAATGGAGATGTCTAGCTGAGATTGATTTTTTTTTTTAGTTAGTTGTTGACTGTCTTTCTAAATTGTATTTCGTCTTACCTCTGGGAAGTTATAAGTATTCTTCTCTGTATGTAGAACAAGTGGGGAACATGCCTCACTCCAATGGTTCAGTGGCCTGATAAGTCGTTCACACTGGGCATGACACAGTCATTAGCTTGGAAGAGATCTGGTCTCATGATCAGACCTACATTCCAGTTTAGGTAGTTTTTTCAACTCTTATATCTGTTTTATCAGTATGTTTCACTAATTCTTCCAGAAACCAGAATTTCATGTTGGTGTAACGACTTTGGTCATTTGCACTGTTGGTGTTTCTAGTAGTAGAAAGTCACTTTTCACATTCTGTTTGTGCTCCTGTCATCTGTATGTGGGTGCACGAAGCGTGCATGTAAATAGGGGAATGACCTGAATCAAAGTGTTTTTCCAAAAGTCTCTTCAACCCTTATTTTGATTTTACCTTCATAGCCGGTGCATTTAATTCAATATTTAACTGCTCTCATACCATTTCTTTACCTTTCTCGTCACTATGACCAGTTTAGCCCCACATTTGGTGGAAGCAATCCTGGGGTGCGGGCAGAACTCACACACACCGTGAAGGAAAAATTAAGCCTGATATGTGGATATGAGATTATGTCCCGTCCATCTGCATTTGCATCAATAGCGGTAAGGCAACTTCTGTTACGTTACTCTACATTGCATCTCTCTCATTTTTGTGGTATCCCAATTCAGTGGCATTGATCTTTGACATATATTCCTGAATGCAGCTTGGGAGGTCTAAATGGAACGGAAACATTGGGAGTTCAGGCGGCGTTGTAAAAGTTGAAAATCCTCTGGACAATATTGGCAGGCCATCCTTCTCTGTTCAATTAAACAGCGGAATTGAGTTTTGAGAATACTTGTCCAAAGTTCTGTACAAAATTAACCATTCCCATCTTCTTCCCTCTGAAAACGCCAAAAGAAAGAGGAAAGCGGAAGTCAGAGAGAGATGGAACATAGTATGAGTACTGTGGATGTTTTGCAGCTAAAATGTACATAATCTTTATAGGCAATTTGATAGTATCTGTGAATATGTAATTGATATTGTTCTAAATGCATTTCATGTATTAGTTTTTTTTGTGGAGCAGAAAATGAAGTTCTGGGGTATTTTAGACATCTTTCATCTCTAACTAGAAAATGATGGTTTTGTTTGGTTGGAAGCAAAGTTGGAGAGTTTGTCCACTTGGACTAGAATATTTTCTTCCCCGTAATCTTTTTTTTAAATATCAATGTTCAGGTACTTTTCAGCAAATATGCCACTACGGTTCCAAAACAATTTACGTTTAGCGGGCTAGTTCTAGATCAAATTTGCAAAAGACTGATTAGGTCCTTTATTTAGGGAGATGGTCAACAAAAAAAAAAAAAGTACACGGGGTGTTTTTAGAACTTTATGATCAACTCCCTTCTGAATTCTCAGCTTCTACGTGCTCTTTTTCAATTAATAGTCATTTTGATCATCAATTTATTTGCGGTTAAATCATTTTTATCATTTTTCATTTTTATCCTCCTTCGCCACCGACCATCACTCAATTACTCTTGTTGAGGGGTTTTCAAGAACTCGATTTTGTTGCAATTTCAATCTAAGATTTCAAAAGCCCAAATCAATTTACAAAATCAACTAAACAAGACCTTTATCTCAAGAGTGGAAGAACAATTCAACAATACGGTTATGCCATATTTCCCTTACATGACAGAGTATTCCCGTTATGTCACATCATTAGTTCGGACGAAAAATTTCTAATTATTTGACGGAAGGACAAAAGTGGCAGCTTGTAAATCATTGAAGACTAAACGAGTAAAAAAAAAATTAAAAAAATGATAGAAATGTAGAATATAACCCTTCATTTAGGACAAATAATTTGAAACTGACAATAATTTAAAATCGCATTTATAAAAGTTTAATTTATTTTTTTATAAATCGAAAGCCATTAATGGCTTCCTATACAATATGAGTAGTAACCTTCATTAATTACCACTTTTATGAAACAACATTTTAGATAGTGGAAACCATAATATTCGAAGGTTCATGCACACCAACTGTTTGTTGTTTTGCCTGAGAAAGTAGAGATGCTTCAAAGCAATCGTTCATGCAAACAATATTAGCAGATCCACAAACTCTATAACATGCCATCTTGTCTGTACCATAACTTGTGTCACAAGTTAGGGCACATGAAGCAACTGTTTCCCCACAATGTCTTAGGCATTCCACAATTCCCTCCCCTTCTGCTACATTCATCATCATCATCATCATCGCATGAACTACAATCACCAAAAGAAGCAGAGTACTCAAAGACTTTGCGCCGTGGCGGCGGCCCAGAAAATTCTGTTGAAAACCCATCAGTACTGAGTGCAGCTGAGGACAATTTGATGGGTTTGATGTGTATTTTGTTAACGGATTTATAAGGTATGATATAGGCCGTTTGAATGTTTGGGATTTCGTTTGGAACTCTGTTTCATGCAGATTACATGAGGAGTGCGTGTTAGCCTATGCTACGTATGACAAGTTTAATATGTTTGATTGCTATATGATAATGGGTTTAAAAATTTATTATTACCTCTCGAGATATTCATTTTGGTTAAGTGAGTTCAGTTGCTAAATTTTATTTTCACAAAAAAAAAAAACCGGTTGTCTAATTGGATATCCGGTCCGATTTCAGGTCCATAAATCGCGTTTCAGTCTGTAGGCATGGATCGTGACAGTGCTAGACTTCTATCTCTCTCTTGGTTTGATCTTCTTGGCTTTTTTTCGTGGTGGTGGTTTTTTTTCTTCTATATAAGTTTTTTGTCCTAAATGTTTAATTTTTAAAACTTAAATTAAAATCACATTCTTCATATGGTACGGTTGAGACTAGGTATCGAAATTAAGGAAAAGAAAACAAGTTTCTGTTTTATGAACTTGAACAAAGATAGTCTACTATAGGCAAAAAATCCTTAGTCCCCTGTTCCTATCCCCAACCAATCACAATTCATGCTATGTATATATAATTGGAAAAAATGTTTATATAGTAAATTCTTATTGGTTGGGAATAGGGATGGGGACAGAGGATTTTCACCCCTACTATAGGGGTCACTCGGGCATATAGCTGCTTTCGTGGGATTGACCATACAATCCTCTACCATGAGTTGGGGCGAAATATACCTACAAAATAAGTCTCGTTTCAATTTATGTGAAAGGGTTGTGGAAACATTCTTATAAAGACGCCTCTACCTTAGAATTTTTCCTATTAGAGGCGAGCAATGGCAGATCCAGGATTACAGGGGCGCACGACACTGGTAAAGGTTTTGGAGAGTTTTTATTTTATTAGTGGGGTAACTAAAAAATTTGTGTATGAGTCACCTATACATTTACTACCTTCGTTCATAAGTAATTGATACATTTCACCTTTTCACACAGACCAAGGAAATGATTAGAAGTCAATAATTACAAAGAAAAAAAATCTAAATTACCCATAATTAAAGCATGGTTTTATATAATGGGTAAGTATGAAACTGTTGCAAAAACTAAAGTATTAAGTAGTTGATTAGAGGTAAAATTGGAAGAAACATGCCAAATATTTATCAAAATTTAAAATGTATCAATTAATTTGATACATCCAAAAAACTAAAATGTATTAATTAATTAGGAACAGAGATAGTATCATCTAAATGGAGTAAAATAAACCATAAATACTAATTTTACCGGAGTCATGTGACCCCGGTGCCAAAAAGCTACATCCGTATCTGGAGGCAAATCAGGCGATCAAAAATGACCTAGCAGTAAGATGATGAAGGCCGTTAGAGAGTCTGGGCTTACGTTTCGAACTCTGCTTCATGCAGATTTCATTTCATGAGGAAGGCATTTGCGTGGGGGCTTCTACGTACTTTTTAATACTCTTGTTGTTGTTGTTGTTTTTTTTTTTGGTTATTATTTGGTGGTGGGCGTGATGATCAGGCTCGGCTCAAACATATCTGAGGCCCTGTGCCGAAAAAAAATTGGGCCCCAAATTTTAGGCTAAGATATATATATATAAACAAAAAAAAATTTGGGGCCCCGGATTTTTGGGGGCCCTCTGCGTTCGCTCAGCTCGCATCCCCTATTAACCGGCACTGGTGTATGGTAAAAAAGATTTTGAGCAACAAATTGTAAAACATCCAAATCTTCAATTTTTTTAACTAATAATTATATACAAATTAAGTAATTTTTTAAAAAAATTGGGGCCCCTGTAAATGTGAGGCCCGGTTCCGGATGTCACCTTGGACACCCTTGGAGCCGGGCCTGGTGATGATTAATTGTTACTTACTATCCATTAGATCACGGGTTTAAATCCTGAAAATAGTCTCTTTATGAAAAAAATAAAAAAAAAGACTGCGTATATTGAAAAATTTTCCAGACCCTATTAATACAGGAGTCTTGTGAATTGAGAATAACTTTTTTTTATTACTCACAGTGGCGGAGCCAGGATTTGAATATAGGGGGGGCCGAACTAAAATTTTGCTTACGATGTAAAATGATATATTTGAGGTAGAATTATATATTTTTTTAGAAAAATTGAATTTAAACGACATATACAAAGTCTTTGCCCCCGGAATTTTTTTTTTTTGATTCTTCATCAGCTCATCGAATGAGTTTTTTACCCCGATTTTAACCCTAAATCGCTTAACATACATAACCGAGCTATTTTATTTACAAGGAGAAGTGAACCTATTTTACTTAATTCTTTTTTGACCCAATACGTAAATCTTCAGCCCACATCACAAGTCCATTCTTCCTTTTCCTTAGCATTTTTGCAGCTCTTTTTATTCTCTTTTGCTAGATCTTTCGCTTGCAACTCGAAAGAACTTCACTGATCTTCATTTCTTCTACTAATCTTCAACATTGGTGGACCAAACGATTGTAAAAATTTCTAAATGGTATATTTCGGTGTGTATCATAAAATTCTTGGGGAGCCGTAGTAGAAAAAAAATCTATTTTTTCTGAACAGTGGATATATATACCTAGTATATAAAAAAATTGAAAATTCTTGGGGGGCCCTGCCCTTGTATCCTCCGCCAATTTACTCAGCAGTTGTGTTGTGTTCAATATAATGTTTTTTCAACTTTCGATTTTAAAACTAAATTAAAATTCTTATTCGAGATTTCAATGGGAATGTCTTGACTGCTTATGCAAAACAGGATATATACTCTCAATCTTCGGAACACATATAAGTGGTAATTTGGCTGCTCATTCCCTCGCTAAACGCTCTATATAGGTACTCATCTAATATTCGAATGTATAACTATCATCATGTTATAGCTTCTGATATTTTAGCATATAAGGAATGGAATTTAATTTCCCTAAAAAAAAACCTTAAGATTTTGAAAATTGAACAACTTTTATTTTAGAGAAAATGGTCACAGTCGTTCCCCAACTATTTTACTTTAATCTCGATAATCTTACTTTATTTTTTCGGGCATAAAGAGTCCTTAAAATATTTATGAGTAGCCTGTAGAGTCTTTTCCGTCAAGATTGGATAAAATTCGTCAATTTTAGGGGTAAAATAATAACTAAACAAATAAACATCTCTTTCCTCATCTCACTTCCCACCACCACCACTTCCACCCCATTGATTCCTCTTACAAAAATTAATTGAGCGAGAAGCAGAAATATTGCACATAGGTGCGATCGAAACCCCACCATTGAATAAAGTTGGAAGTGGGTTGGGATGATTTTTTATTTTTATTTTTTATAGATGACCAATGTTCATATCCAAATTTGAACTAACAATCAATAAATCATCACAAATCAAAATATAGTAGATTGAGTATGCATATAAGAAAATGAACAACTCATATCAAATAAAACAAAATGCAATCAAGAAAACTAATTTACAATTAAAAAACAAAAATCAAATAAAACTAGTATGCTATCACCTACCCATTTTTTTGCAATAGGTATTTTTCACAAACCCACTTTGATAGAGCAGGCTTCAGAAGCAAGAATGCCATAGAAGAAGAGATGTGGTGGAGGTGTTGGGTGTGATGAGAAAGAACACACTTTTGAGAAGGAAATAAAAACTTAAATGAAATCGAACAAAACCCAATTCAAGAAAATCACTTGGATAAAGCCTTAATAACCTACCATTATGGAGACTGTGGATAAGGATCTGAAAATATTTAATTTGAAGTTTAACTTGAAGAAAAAGTTTAATTTGGTGAGAAGTGTTGAGTGTGATGAGTAAGAAGATGGTTTAATGACTAATTTAACCTTGAGTATTTGAGCATGTGCAAGGCACATGGTCCAAATTGACAAATTTCATCAAATTTTAACGGAAATGACTCTACAGACTACCCATAAATAGTTTGATGATTCTTTATGCCGGAAAAAACAAACTAAGACTATCAAGGCTAAAGTGAAATAATTGGGGGACGACTGGGGCGATTTTCTCTTAATTTTACCTTCATAAAAAAGTTTTTTAAAAAAAGAACTGTGTTTGCAAAGCAAGCTGCTCCAATAAATTGATGGTAAAAAATGTAAAATGACGCATCTAGCTTCCACAAGCATGGGGTTCAATTACTTTAGTTTTTTTTGGGAACAATTTTACAACTCAATTTCTCGAATTTGCTCCAAAAAAGATTTTTCAAAATCCTTTAAGGCTAAAAAGAATTTGAAACTTTTTTCATATACTAGTTGGAGTGAATGTACTAGCAAAAATTTAGATTTTGTGGTTTGAGTTATTTATACTATATACTTGGTAGAGTGCATGTGCACTGCCCGTTTTATGACTGTAGCTAGGACTATTATTATTTTATTCAACTTCATTGGAAAATATTTTTTGTTAGAATACTTATTGATTATGGAATCGTTCTCCTTTTAGAGTTTATTACTTATTTGTAAACTTTGTTGGAGAAAATCAATTTATTTTTATATTACGACTTACTTAGTAACCATCTTTCTTTAAAAAAAAAAAACCAAAAAGATACTTATTATTTAATTTTCCTTCTTATAATATACCATGAACAAATAAAAAGAAACTAATTTCATTAATAAGTAGATTTTTAAGCGAAGTTGAAAATGATAAAGAATTATATATTATAAAAGAAAAAGATACTATAAATTAATTTTCAAATAAAGTTTAGCAAGAAAGCAAACAAATTAACAAGTCATCATATATATTATATGTAGATTAATAAATAAGTAAAATTTTATTAATCTACATATAATATATATGATGACTTATTAATTTGTTAGCTTTCTTACTATACTTTATTTGAAAATTGAATTATTAATTATTTATTCCTATGAGACTTTGCATTAGTACCTATTACCAGCAATGTTCTTCCTGGGAAAATAATTGTCCGAAAAAAGATTAGAGCAACCGATAACTCGGTCAAGAATGAAACAATGCTGATCCATACAAAAAGAGTTCTTCTCCAATTCCATATTATTTTCTTGACTTGAGGAAGCTCAGATTCAATACCAAATGAAGCAGCATATATTTCAGGGATACCCAAACCAGCTTCCTTTTTCGCTCTTTGCTCAATTATCACCTTTAAACAAGACGTTGCCTCGTAACCTTCTGTGAATTCAATTTCTTGTGTTTTCAGATTTTGAACTTCTGATCGAATACCAGTTACGAGAGGAACGCTCTTTAACATGGTTTCGACAAATCTTATTGGTTCACTCTTAAATTTTAGCATGCTTGGATAGCTCGAACTCGCTGTCACCTTACCGCCTGCTGACAGACATTCCACCCTCACCTGCATTAAAAAAAAACACAAAATTTTGGCCAATTCAAAAAAAAAAATCCTTTATTTTTCGCGCCCAAAGATCTAACAACTTATGAAACATCGCGTTTGAAGGGCATTTTTGTCCATTCAAGGAATTTGTTATATTTGTCCATGAATTAGTGTTTCCATTCATAGAAAAAGTATAAAAAGGTTTTTGGATTAAAAGAGTAGAGTGAAAAAATAGGGTATCGACTAAGATAAGCGAATTCCTTGCAAAAAGAATCAAATGGACGAAAATGCCTTCAAACCTGCCAAATCTCTTGAGTTATTAGATTCGCAAGCACAAAAATAGTTTGAAATAAAACAAAATAAAATGTTTTTATTTTTTTGTAAAAATGAAAAAAAGGGAAAATAGTTTATGGACAAATATAGCCGATTTCTCGGCTATTTCCCTAACATACCTGGAAAATCCCAAGATTCCTGTTGTATTCTGATTCAGGCATTGTTAGAGAGACAGTAAGATGAAGTTTATGATTGTAAGGAATGGAACGCCTTCCGACAGGTTTGGCGAAAGGCGCATTTTCCTTAGAGATCAAGGCAGGGGAAACACCAGATATTGGGGAAGAAACAAGAGGCACAAAAGCAACTGGACTAGTTTTAGTATAATCAAAATTCAGGTTCTCTATAGTCTGTATTGGTTCTACAACCAAATGCCTCATAATAATCCCGCCAACGACAAATCCCATTATGAACAATCCAAACAGGACTAAACAAACATAGATTGACCAAAAAGATGCCCAACAAAATCTTATAGCCAATTTCAGCAATGATTTCTGAATCTTGAACCTGTCAAAGATGAAGGATATCGCCCTCGCGCAAGAGCTTTTCCACATTGTCAAGAGCTTTTTCTTTATATAAAAAGGGAACACTAGCATTGTTATCCAAATTTTGAATATGGAATAAGGTAAGGTTAGAAATCTCATTAGTAAACTGATCTGGAAACCGGCGAATTTAAGCATCAGGAGAGGTACAATGTCCAATGGAAATTCATTTCTGGACCATTTCGAAGGAAAATCAACATGTTTTTCGCTGTTCTCATCATATTGGATTATAGGACATTTTCCTTTCCTTATTCGGTCTGCTGAACCATAGTCGTCTTCATAGCTCACCGATGATCCTGGTGCTTTTCGAGCCATTAAAACCTTGTCAGCTCCAAGAATCAAGGAATATTTCAATAAATTGATTAAAGAATTTTGTGATTCTAGACCATGTTCATGAACATATGGAAATTCCAAAATCCCATTATTATTGTCATCAATGTTTTCTTGTATTTTTTAATCATCCATTGTTGGTTTTTTTTCCCCCAAAGTTTGAATCAAGAACCAGAGGAATGGAACAATAGAGATAAAAGAGTCCCACTTTATAGTTAAAAACAAATGATAAAGATGTGCATAGCCTTCATTTTTTTTCTTGGGATGCTGATGAAATGGACATTTCAAGAATTCTGATTGGTGGATAGATTCTCTGATGAACTTTCCATATTCAGAATTTCAGGATAAATTTCTGATATTTCTTGACACACGTCTCAACAATTACTGACTGCTTCATTTTATCCCATACCTTCTCCTCAGCAGAGTAGTGGCTTATGGAATATAAAATGTTGTATATTTTGCCACTACTTTGTTTCTTTTTTTGCTTAGAGCACCCAGTATCTCAGTATCGGCGAGACTAATGAAAATTCAGCCTGCATAGTGAACAATACAAGCGTCGTGTTCCTAGGCGAAGCAGCCCGAATGTTGCACCCTAGATGGCGAAAGTCCAGTAGCCGAGAGAATCACTAGCTTACGCTCTAACCCGTGTAGCATGGGCATGTGGAATCCCGTGTGAATCAGCAAGGACCACCTTGCAAGGCTAAATACTCCTGGGTGACCAAAAGTGGAGTAATACCGTGAGGGAGGGTGAAAAGAACCCCTATCGGGAAATGAAATAGAAAATGAAAATGTAAGCTCCCAAGTAGTGGGAGGAGCCCAGGGCTCTGACCACGTGCATGTTGACGAATACCACATAGTCTTACTCTCAGAAGAAGACAAAGCCCGTAGCTCTTCCAATATAGTATCTGACATTGTAAAATGGGCGAATCTGGTCCGGACATGGGAAAGCCTCAAACAAACTGTATCGTGCTAAACCGCAGAAACGAACACACCTGACATCGCTTTGACATTGATAGTTCACTTAGCCTCTATCCCATGACGATGGACTGCTACTACTAGTACTCTAGCAGTATAATTTGTAAATTCACCACTTATGTCAGACATTAATCTTGATTTTTTTTTTCCTTTTTTGTTTTTGGTGAATTATCTTAATCTTGATTGGCACACATTCCCAGATGTCTTGGAAAGGCCAGATTCCAAGTGATATACACCTTGATTTTCTGTGAGATGGAATGAAAAAAGATTCTTAATTAAAGAAAGATACATCCCCTCAAATAGTCTTATACTAGGTCTTATGCCTGCGCATTGCACAGATTATTTAAAAACAATGTTATGTTATTATTTATTTTTTAACTTATTATTTTAAGTTAGAAAAATATATAGGTAACTACATTGACATTCATCAGGAGTGCCACATCCTAGTGGGGCTGGCCTCTGCTCACGGTCGTGGGTTCGACACCCTCCCCCTACATGGGGCCAAATAATTCTTCCTTCCTAGGGCGTCCACCTCCTCCTCTTATGAGGCTTAAAAAAAACTACACTAACATTCATTGACATGAAACTTTTAATTATTAAAACAAACCATCCTGACAAAATTACACAGATGGAGGATTAAATATGCTCATATAAGTTAATGTCTTTGAAACAAATATAATAATTATAATTATTAAACAACATATTTTCATTTTGATTATATTTTTAATGCTACTATTTTGACAAAGATTCGCATCAATGATTTTAAAAAACAAATGAAAAAATAGTATTGCACAAACATTTAACAATAATAATAAAAAATGGGATTCTGAATTGAGTAAATTAAATAATATAAAAAAGATCGAATGATCATTACTTTTTGTGCACTTTAGCCGACATTGAAGAAATCTTAATAACTTGAACTTTCTTTAAAAAAAATTAAAAAAATGGATAATATGGATATGCAAGGGATTCAGCAAGTTGTAATTTTGTTTAAAAATAATAAAACTAAAAGAGCTTAAAAAAAAAAAAAAGAATATTCACCTTGCCCTAGTCGCTTATCTCCTTTTCCTCTTCCTGTCACTGTCGCCGATCCCCTTCAAACACAAATCCACGTTACCAACTCTCTATTTTCTCACCCTCCATGTGATAACATGAACTTTTTGGCATTTAATAATAATGAGCATAATTGAATTTTTGTGTTAATGGTTTATTATGTGTTTTATTGATGTACATATATTAGGGTGGCCTTTTAAAAATGAATCTAACTTAAGGGACTGAATTGTAGACTATTTGGAACTTAAGGACTACTTTTGCACCTTTTGAATAGTTGTGTCTCTTAGGGGTGGTTGGTGAAGGAATTTCAGAAGTTAGGAATTAGGAAGTTTGTGAGAAGGAAGAGAAAAGAAAAAGTGAGAACAAAAGAGAGAAAAGTTTTCTAGAAAAACAGAGTGCTTGAGAGAGATATCATAATTGAAGTAGCAATTGGGCACCAAAATTAGTAATTCTTGTTGATAATCGAAGTTAACACATAAGGCTACGCATGAGAAGAAACAGGGATTGATTTCAAGTTCTCAACGAACGGATTTTCGCGTTTGAAGTTACTGCTTGTGCGCAGATTTTTGGTTTGTGTAATTGTTTGCTTGATACCAAGTAAGACTCTTCACCCTTGTGTTTTCAATCCTAAAACTCATGAAATGTATAATTTATACTCTTGGAATTGTGTATTGGAAGTATTTAAAACTCATGATTTCCTGCATATGATGAAGCATTGAATTGCCATATGTGTGTTGATCATTATACTTGTTTGTGCATGTTAGTTTGTCATCATCATACATCATGATCATTGAGTCTTCTTGTTACTGCTTTGGATTCTTAAATGCTATATGTTTTATAGAGTCGTCGCTGGTCGAGCTCTTATTTAGAAATGACTTTATTGCAGCATTCTTTCGAATGTGCATATATGATGTTTTGTCGTTGAACCCATGAGTTCTTGACATGAGATAATTGATTGTTGGTGAGTGTTTGTTCCTAAATGGGAGAGATGTTAAGAACTACAAATGGTCTTTGTGGAGTCACACAGTGGTGGGAAATGACACAATATGAAGGAATCCTTAAAGTGTGAGCCCTTTGTTCGGGGAGAAACTGAACCGGTGCTTTTGCTTTGAAAGCTTCCCCTTCTAGGCTTAAAATTCGGGGGCTGTTGTAGTAATTTCTTTAGAGTTATGACTTTACAATTGAGCTCTTCCATGTGAATGTTGTGTCATAGCATGAGTCGTATTCGAAGGATCCAATGTTGTGCATGTCCGTATGTTGGATGAGTGAATGCATGGAGCTTGTGCCACATTTTCGATATACTAATGTTGGATTTAACAAGTACGGGTGATCTATGTCAATTACATTAAGTTAGGAGATTTCTATTGCTATAAATACTCTTTAATAGTCTTAGGAATTAGAGAGTCATTATTAGATTATTCTAGGTTTTATTTTGTTATTGAATTTTTCTCTAGTATGAGCTAAATATTTATTCTAAGGCCATGATGTAGCTAGATTGATTTTATATGTTATTCTCTTGATTTTGTTATTCGATTAGTGTTGTGGAATTAATTTCTTATTATTGTTCTTAATGCTTTTGTGTGATTAGCTACCACTCAAATTGTCTTTACATTAACTTGGAAGATTTATGACATATTGACCTTGTTAATTAGGTTAAATAATCTGAACATAAATTGCATGCAAGATAGACATATACTTGTATGGTTTGTGCGATCTTTATGATTTCATATGTTTAATGCGTTTTTGTGGGTTAAAATCAACATAGACATATAGTTGGTTTATTTATGAGAATAGGTTTGATAAGCCTTGAAAGAGGTTATTAGATATAATTGGAAATCGATCGATTAATGAAACTCACTTTAGAATAACATATCGTTAGGATAATATATTGGTTAATTTAGTGAATTCATGTGCCTTAGATCTTTCTCTTATCCTTATTCAAGTTATTTGTTTTATGTTAGTTAATTAATTTAGTTTAATCATCATCAACCATCAGATTTATTTTACTTGCTTTTGATCATCGTAGAATTAGTTATTTAGAAATTAATTAATCATTATTCTCTGTGGGATCGACCTTGACTACTACAACATCGACCTAGTATACTTGCTAGTTTAGATTTTGCGTATCAGCGGGTTATGTCTTATGTGTTTATATGTTCATAGTTGTCATTCATAAGTCGATATGCATCAAAATTGGTCTTTTTTGGGGGTTGGAATCCTGATTGTGCAGAAATGCACTTTTCTTTCACAAAATTGCGCTGAAAAATGGACTGACTGGATCTCGGTAGACCGGAGATTTATTCTGTTCCGATCAAACTACTAAGAGCAAACAGACTATGTGGAAGTCTGAGTATGTCGACCGGGTTAGTGAGCCCTTCGACTGAAGGTCAAATCGGTCGACCGATCAGTGGTATCAGTCTATCGATCTTTGGACAGTGTGTTTGTCTTATTTTACTACGACCGGTGGGTGAGATGGGTCGACCGGAGTGATGGTAGTTTGGACTTTTATGTTTCCTTTTGTCTTGGCTCCTTCTAGTGGTTTCTAAAAGGTTATTGGTGAGGTTTTTGGTGTAAAATGTGTCTCGTGAAGAGACCTAAACTTGCATGGTTTCGAATGAGATTTGGGAATTGGGAAAAATATTTTGTGTCTCATTTGATGTTTCATCCTGAGGGTGTTGATTCTTACTGGGCTTCGCAACTCATGTCTTTAATTCTCTTATTTGCAGATGGCGACGTATCTGATGGTTGTGCTTACGTGGAGACTTGAGATGGGGAGTATGATGAGTGACATCATAATCTACGTTGTAATTGATTAACTTTCCTTTAGTACTTGAACCTCGTTATGTAATAAACTTAGTACAACACACTTTACTTTATGCTGGTTATGTATAACTCTGATAATTAATGTAGTATTAACACTTCCGCTATTAATAGTATAACGAATTATGTTATTCTGCTTTGGTTCTGTGCCTCATTGGCATATGAGGTGCTGCCAGGTCATCACTCTTCCGTCTCAGTCAACCCACCACCACAAACCTCTTGATGCTTCTTTTCTAAAGCCTGTGCCGACAGATCCCATTGCCACCACCCTCTTTATGTTCATTTTCCCTACCATTCGCCACAGATCCACCTTTGCCCTTTCTCTTTTGCCCACCAACCATCTATACTAAATCCACCGCTACTCCACTTCACTGTTCTTTTCATCTTAAAAGAAAGTTTTTTTTTTCAGAATCGCCATTCTGCCGCGGCTCCCCTCACTTTGTTGTTCATCAGGAAATTAAGTACTTTTTTTCTTGGGATAAATAGAAACCATTTTTTTTGGAAACTTGCAATCAAAGAAAAAAATCAAATTAAATAATGGATTCATATGAATCATGATTTAAAAAGTCTACTATGAGATGTTCAAAACGTATGCTTGATCACCAATTGCCTTGCCTAGAACAACTTTCTTCTGAAATTCATTGGAAAGAAACATTATCCACAACTAAAGATTTTTTTTAATAAAGAAAAGCAACTTTACCTGTATTGTAGTAATTTCTTACTTCTTATGATTTTGTCTTTGGAATGAATGTGGAAATCTGCAACCAAACAAAAGTGATTCGAATTAAAATTTACGTGGTAAGAAAAACATAAAAGAATGAAGGAATAACTTTTTCATATTTTGCAATTTTAGAAATACAATGGCTTTTCAATTTTTCTTTGTGTTTGTGTTGATTTGGGAAAGAAATGACTTTGGAAGTGGCTGATGTGAACTTAAAATTGTACTTTACATGACTTTAGGTTTTCTTGACTTTTTAGTGTGATCTAAAACCATTGAACTTCTTCATTAAAGAAAATTATTGAACTTCTTCATAAAAAATAAAATAAAAAAAAAGAACCAACGAGCTTCTTCTTTTAAAAAAACCATTGAACTTCTTCATTAAAAAAAACATTGAACCTTTTTGTTTTCTACATGAATATCTCAAAGCATTTAAATGTATTATAACTATCTATTTTATGGATTACATTTAATTGTCATGTATAAGAAATTGTAAGAGTTTCTTAAATTCAATTCATTTATGTTACATATTTTTTATATAATCTATAATTATACATAAAATCTATAGTATCATTTATGAGATAAACTATTCATCTTCTAACATTGACATTGATCTACTTTATTGAATACATTTAATTGCAATGAATAGAGAAATGTAAGAGTTTCTTAAATTCAATTCATTTATGTTACATATTTTTTCTATAATCTATAAATATGTAACTTTAGAATGAAGATGAAGATTATAACTAAACTATTCATCTTCATAGTAACTTTAGAATGAAGATAAAGATTATAGTTCATGAAGTACTATTTTTAGAAGGAAATTAATGACAAAGTTACCCCATGGAAGTTTATGATTGGACACATATCATAATATGGCACATGTCACATAATGAAACTTCTACCTCAATTTAGCATAACTTTATATATTATATATTTCACAAATTTCACTTCAGATTGAAAAAAATATATATTAAATGTCATTTTTTACATTTCAGCACAATATCACAGAGCAACAAAAAATTATCCTAACTTGAACATATTAGGAACATTATGAAAATTAGTTTCCGTTTTGGATAACAATTAAACAGGATGCGAATAAAGCATTAGGAATGTCGTAGAGCTGTAGTGAGAAGGATGAAACATGGTGAATATAGTATTTTATCCAATCAAGAAGATACAAAAACTCCTCTTTAGGCCTGTCATTTGTGTTACGTTTCCCACTTACAATCTCCAATGCAACCATTGGCGAAGACAATTGGGGCCCCCAAATTTTTTAAAAATACTACTCCCTCCATTCCCTATTAATTGTCGTTTAGGAGATATCTAGGTATCCAAATTAATTGTCGTTTAATGTTCTTTTATTAGTTGTCAACAATTTATTCAAATTATACCCTCTACATATTCCTTTCTTTTCTTTATTACGTATAAATGAAAGAGAGGGAGGGTTGGGTAATATTGGAAGTTTAGGTAAAAATGACAACTTCCTTAATTTTCTCAAATTGTCTAAAGAGTATTATATTTAGGAATGGAGGGAGTACTATTTATCGAAATTTTATGTGTATTTTAGAAAATTTTATCAGTTTCTCCCCCAAGAATTTTTTTTTGCCGTTTTTATCACTTGAGCTCTATAGTTCTACATACTGTTGCAGTTTCGCCCCTCAATACCAAATTTCTAGCTTCGTCCCTGAATGCAACAACTCCAAAACTGTAGACGTCTGTTTTGTATGTTAGGTAACCTATCATAGCATATTCAGTACAAAATCCATAAATAAGGCATGGAATTAACATATTTTTCAAAAGAAATGAGATATTAAGTCATGACTGAATTAGATTAAACACTCTTTTCCTTATTGCTCGCCGAGATTATGCAGAAGAGATGTACATTATTTCTCAGACAAAGTCCATAATACTCGAGTGATGTAGGGGCAGCACGAGCTTGATTTATAGAACTCGGCACCATTAACATTCAGGGAAGGAGAGTTGGTGACATAATTAGCACAGTCATTTCTCAAGAACACTCCTGTGCTGTTGTAAGTGTCATGGCCCGGACCCGGCATATAAGTCCATATTTGGAAACCCGACATGACCGTACTCCCGAAGTAAACTCCGAGATTACAAGGTCCTTACATACATATCTATTCCAAAATAATATTAAATATCCATTTAATAAGGTTATTAAATCCATGGTTTTGAAACCCGGACCGGACCGGCCGGTCGGACCGTCGACCGGACCTCCGAGCGGTCCAGTTAGGTGACAAAACCCGTTCACGCTAAAAACCGCTCTAATTTCATTGACCCGTTTGACCCAGACCGGTCGACCCGGAAACCGGAACGGTTTTGGGAAAACCGGCCGGGTCACAAAATGCATTTTTTAATTTTTTTTTTTTAAAATTTTTCTGTATAAACAAAAAAGGAAAAAAAGACCCAATATATATGATTGTGATTTTAGCTTGTTTGGAGATGTTATTTAGAGTTGTAGACTAAATGGATGATTTTGTTATTTTGACTTTTATTATCAGGATTTGTGAGCTGTGATTGAATTCTTAAATATTGTGGTTATTTGGAATGTTAAATATTGTTCTTGCTTGGATTGAGGAGGTTGGAGTGGATTTGATTTTTTCTTTGTGATTTTCATGAAAGTTTTCCTCTTTTTCTTGATCAATAAGTGTAATTCTATTCACATTTTGTAGAAATTTAGTATGTAAATTAATTTACATAGAATTTTGTTAGATATCTAAGAATAAGAAATGTTAATATTCAGGTTTATATCAACAAGATGTTTATTTGGAAAATTTTACATTAACTTTATTTTTTTATTAATAAGTATATATTATATATTTTTTTTAATATTTATGACGTCACCGGGTTGATGAACGGGTTGATGACGGTCCGACCAGTGACCCGTGACCCAGTAACTTTTCCGGGTCAATGCTCGGTCCGGGTTTCAAAACCTTGATTAAATTTCCTCAATAAACATTAATTGCATTGAAATAGAGAGAGAAAATAACTCTTAAATGGAACTATCCTACAATTATACAATTATTCTGATAGTAACCCAGAATTTCTTCTACACTCAGTCCTTCTCATACGGAGTATCGTACTTCTATGATTCATCATCTGTAAAAAAAAAAAACAATTGCAATGACTGAGTTACAACTCAGTAAGTATAGAAACACCTCCCAGGAAAAATCTGAATATATATATATATATATATATATATATATATAATTTTCATAAAACATAGAGAATTTTATAGAAGTATATTTTAAATAGAAAACATTTTTACAGAAAAAAGTATTTTTAGAATCCTTCAAACAGATTTCTTATATTTTAAGAGTTGCAGAACATAACATAATTTCCAGATACAAAACTTTTAACAGAAACATAATTTACAGAGTTATACTTTGACCGGAGATCGTAGGTTTACTATAATACCCGAGACTTTTTACTTATGTGTTTTGCATGATTTGCACTTAATTTTGACTGATTATATGTTTAGTAGTTTTTTTATGTGATCTATATGTTATATGTTGTGTTACTTTTGTGTTTTGTGAGGGGAAGGACATACATGTTAAAGATAGGGAGTTTAGGGACACAATTGTAAGAAGTTAGAGAGTCTCTTATGTAAGTTATGGCTGGCTTTATGTGAGTTATGGGGTTGGGAGTTACAAGTAGTGTGAAGCTTAAAAGATAGGAAATGAGGGCAAAAAATTCTGGAAATACAAAGCTGTGAGCAAAACTTTGAGAGGGTATTTGGAGGGGTAAACGATGTCGGAATTAGGCGTTCAAATTAGTGCATTTCGAAGAGAATCGAAAGAGGTATGCGTGGGCGCTGACAGATTTCAATTCCGAGGTCCGTTCAGAGAGTTATCACCTCGGGAAGTAGGCTGATTTTTCTGCATTTCGTTTGCTTGCTATTCTATCAAGTAATGATCTTACACCTCTGTTTTTCAATCCCTAAAATGCATAATTTCAGTATATAAAGTTATGGAATTGTTATCGAATGTTCATACATGTTTTCCTTGCATAAAATGGATGAAGCGTTGGATTTAGTTGCATTCTATTTGATTATCGATATGGAATTGTATTGTTATTTCCTTCCTGCTCAGCTTGCCCTTAAACTTTAAATATTAATTTTATATTAGACTTGATATATGTTAGGCAGTCGCGAAATTATTGTATATATTTTCACATAGTTTTATATCGTCGTTATTGTTGTAATTAATCTATTTTTCTTTCCTTTTCATTTCATGTTTTCTGGAAGTATAATCAAAACTTGATAAATTTTCTAATATGGGTTTAGAATTTGGATTGCCTAGCTTTATGATGATTATGATCAGTATGTCAAAATAATTTTTCATTTGAACTAAAGGGTTCTTTTCCATCTGGTGTTTCATATTAGAAAATTCTAAACTATGTCCACTTTATACTTTATGTTTTGGAAGAATTAAACATTGTTTCTCCCCTTCTCCTTTTTATTCTCTTACTGTTTGTTCATAGAGTGATTATTGACGCTTCAGATACTCTGGTGCCTTTCTGATATCATGAAACATTGTTTTATATTGATCATTGTAGCAATGTTTTATGTTAGTTATTGTATTATTAAGTAATGTTGATATCTATGTTATTTTTACATACAACTGTAATCCTTATATATATATATATATATGTTGTTATCTTGCATTATTTATGTACATATAATTTTACACGAAATCATGTTTCTCATTGTTTTGATAATTGTGCACGTCATCACTTATTTTATATAATTATGGAATTGTATTGTTAATATCTTTGTTTCCATAAACTGTGATTGTTGTTAAATTTCTGATCTTATATTGTACTTGTTATTATTTAGTAGTTATCTAAACTGTTGTCTATTTTGTTGTTGTCGGCCGATGTCGTCGCCTCGGTTTTGAGCTCTTGTCTAGAATCTACTTTGTAGCAGGATTCATTCGATTATTTCTGTCTGTTGAACCCGTGAGTTCATGTGATGTGTCAAGAAATGTTTGGGCCTTCACCTGATGAGGCCACATTGGGACTGTAATGGTTGTTGTGGAGTTTATGGTGATGAACGATGACACAATAAGAATGGATCATTAAAAGTCTAGACCAGTTCGTTTAGGGGTTATACTGAACCCATGTGTTAATATAATTCTGGGGCTTCCTATCAGGGCTGCTGTTAGGGCCATTACAGTTATTGGTATAGAGTCGTGAATAGATAATTGAGCTCAATCGTGGGATTCGTTTGTCATAGCGATAACAATACTCGTAATGTCTAACAACATGTATTTCCGTCTGTTTTGTATGAGTAGAGCATGGTGCTTGTAGTGCATTCTGATGTATGCGTGTTAAGATATGAGGAGTATGGTGTTAGCTTATTTGTTCTTGTTTGGGTCTTATTTGTTAAATTTTTTTAGTCTACAATGAGTCATTTTTGGGTTGGTAAAAAGGGGATTTCAAAAATGCTATACGGTTTTGGGAAATGGGAAAGTTTTTGAGTCATATCTGATGCTTCATCCTAGGGTTGTTTGATCCTTACAGAGTTTCGCTGCTCATTCCTTTACTTTTATTTCCTTGCAGATATAGACTGAACTGAGCATTTCGATAATGATGTTGGTGCTGGGGATGGGTACTATGAAGAGTGACTTCTAATAAATTATAATAGATGAACACTTTGTAATTTACGTTTTCCCATGTAATAAGGTTTATTTAACGTTAAGTACTTATTTAATTCTTCGTATCACAGTTGGACCATTTAATTTTTATAATAAAGTATTATTCCCTTTTTATGTCATATGTTAGTGGGTTCGGTCCTTCATTGACTTGAAGTACCGCCATGTCCTCACTCGGGATACGGGTGTGACATTTACTGATCAGAAACAGATGTTGATATATGAGTCCTATACGTATAGGGCAGAACAGAGTCCTAACTTTTCCCCTAGATGGGTCAGAACAGAGCCCCAACTATTCCGTCAGGAGGGTCAGAATAGACAATATCCCAAGTCAACTCGCAAAGTGTCAAACAATAACATAATTCATTATCCAGAGGCACATTACTAGAGCTGTCAAAATGGGCATATACCCACGGGCATGCCTGCCCCGTGAGATTAATGGGCGGGTATGAGGTTATGAATTCGATGCCCATTTAAATACGAGTATCAAAGGGCATATCTGTGCAGGTAACGGGAAATGCGGGTTGCAATTGGATTCACGGTTTCATCTCTGGAGGTAACTAAATTATGTTCTAACTTATCTTTTACCATTTATAATGTTTTAACTTTTTTAATGTGTGTTTTTATATGTGAAGATGATGATGAGGAATCTTCATTATCTAAATTGGATTCAAATAATACTTCTAGTATTCATGATCTAGATCAATAGATGGAGTATATTAAAATAACAATATCTAATTTTTGTTACTTTGACTTCAGCAATATATTTGTTAATTTTGGACGGTTGATCTTGAATTATTCTTGAAATTGTGGACTTTGATTTGATTTTTTTTAAAAACTATTTTGGATTTTTATTTCCCCTCTATAGGACTATAAACTGTAAGTGAATGAGAAACACTGCTTTTTGTTGGTTTGCTAGGACTTAATCTATTTTTTTTCAAAAAAGAAATTAATAATAATGGTCGCGGTCATGTCGATCTGCCCACGGGCATTCGGCGGGCGGGTACGGACATCCCTTTTGATGGCCCGTTAAAAAAGCATGCATGCCCGCCCATCCCCATTTAAGACATGCCCATGACGGGACGGGACGGGACGGGGCGGTGACAGATGGGCATACCCGTATTGACAGTACTACACATTATATTAATTTCATATTTACAAGTAATGTCTTTTTTATTTGTATCATATCGAGTTATATATATATATATATATATATATATATATATATATATATATATATATATATATATATATATATATATATATATATGATGTATAATGTTTCAGATGCTTACGAAAGAATTTTTCAAAACTGTAACAATTGTCGGACTGAAACTCAAACTCATGGAATTCGCTTGGAGAAGAATTATATGGTTTGGTAGCCAGTTCCTTGCATATGAAAATACGAGAAGGGAAGGCGGAAAATAATTGAGCAATATTTGTTCCTTTTATAGATTCTCATATATTTATGAAATCAACGCAATGAAAGAAAAAAAAAAAAAGGATAAGGAGGGTAGATGTTTGTACTGATATGATGGACCCGTTTGAATTAGAATCCAATTTACATAATGACTTCATCCTAGATAAAATAAAAGTCGAGGGAAAGAATGAACAAATTGTAGATTCACACAATATGGAATAAATGGCTCACAAGTCATGAATTAAAATTCACACGTTCACAACGCGACACATGTGTCTAGCAGCATTCTGAGATAATAATAAGTACTTAAACCCATACTTATATACCAGTCAGAACTTTTAGAGTTATCTCACATGGGATTGGATTTCACAACTTTCTTTATGGTGAAAGCTCAAATTTGCTCACAAATATAGCCTATCATATTCACCAAGCACCATGAGATCACAATACATATTTTGGGTGCACCAAAAGAAACACCAAAAGGACATATTTTAAGGATGGCCATTGATGCTTTCCGAAACTTTGAATAAATTATAGGTTTAGACTAAAATATATTATATAGTAAACGAAATTACAAGATCATTCCCCTTCATATTCATTTCTCTCAAAAACCGGTTCTACTTCAAAAGGGATCATTTATTATAGGTAGTTATAAGCTAAAAACACATATCTATAGCAGCATAAGTTGGTAGGACTGAACTCTTACAGCTGGCTCCAGTACGGAACGAGTATTTGTTCCACATGTGCAGAACTGATTCTCAACCGTTGAATTAATTTTTTTACGGCTGAGATTGATTTAAAAAAAACACCTATTCTCATTTTGAAAACAATTGTTCTCCGAAACCTTTTTTTTTTTTGTTGCAAAAAAGACCTGTTTATCACTTAAAAAAATGTTCTGCATGTGCAGAAAAAAATTTGTTCTGCATAAAAATCGGACTGCACAACTATCTCATATGAGTTGAGGTGCAGGCTATGAACAAATCGCACAACTTTCTTATGTTAAATGGGTAGTTGTTACCTCCATAAATAATACCACTATTTTGCTTGTAGTTTTTTGTTTATTTTTATAATTTTTTTGAACGCTTTATACTAAAAAATCGCGTATTCGGTACCGAGTTGAAACAGTGGCGTCTGAGTCGATGAAGGATACCGTGAATTTTGAATCATGGTTGAGGGTGAGTAATGAACAAAGTCAGTAAAAAGTAAAAGCGAAGAAATATCCATTGCCACATACAATTCCTGTTGAAATTCACAGCAACAAAGGTGCAGGAGCATTCACAATGCAAATAAACAAGATAAAGACTTAAAGAGTTTGCAAGTTGAATTTACCTTCCAGCTCAGCAGTCAAGTTGCAGCAGGCAGTTATAACTGCCAAACTTGCTCCGGAAGCAACAATTGAGAGAATGCTAAACACACAGCAGGCAGCATCAATTCTTTTATGCACCTGCAGCTCATTTCCTACATTGTATATAGCAGTAACATAGAGTTAGATACATCACTCGTGTTTTTTAGTGTAGAGGTAGTTAGATATTTTCCTATTTTTGTCTATAAATACTTCAACCCTTGTACATTGTAATTATCAGAAAAAGTATCATCAATGAAGAAATTCTTTCTTCTCAAAATGCTCTCTTCTTAAATTCTTAATCTCGAATTGTTCTTCTTTGAGTTTTGTTTACATTCCGTTTGGAATCCAAAGGTTAGAAAGATATTCATCTTTTGGATATGTCTATTTCAGGATTATAAAAGCATTATGGTATCAGAGCTCTAGAAATTCTGTTTCTAGAAAGATCTTGTTTTCCTTTTCTGTTTGTCTATGTTTACTGATCTCTTTTAGATCATTCTTGGAATTGTGTTTCGTAATTCATTCAATGGCAAACAGCAGCAATCAGAATCATCCTGTGATTCCAGTTACTAGCCCTTACTATCTCTCACCTACTGAAAATCCTTCACAAGGATTGGTGATGCCCTTGCTAGATGATTACAACTACCAGAATTGGAAAAGAGCAGTGAAAATGGCTCTAATCTCCAAAAATAAGCTTCAATTTGTGGATGGAAGTATTTTACCTCTCAATTCAGATGATGCCAAGTTTGAGAATTGGAAGCAATGCAACAATATGGTTATGTCATGGATCCTTAACTCCTTGAGACCAACAATCAAACAAAGTGTTCTATGGTACAATTCTGCACATGAGGTGTGGAATGACTTGGCTGAAAGGTTCAGTGATGGTGATGCATATAGACTTAGTGAAGTTATTGATGAGATTGGAAATCTTAGACAAGAATCATTATCTGTGACCATGTTCTTCACCAAAATAAAGATATTATGGGATGAAATGACAATGTTGAGACCAATTCCAAAATGTGCCTGTCCTACACTATGTACTTGTGGAGGATATGTGCTCATGCAAAAATATTATGATGAAGAACATGCCATCAGATTTGTGAGGTTTAAATGAGGAATATGCACAAGTAAGGTCACAAATCTTGCTTATGACACCTTTGCCTAAGATTAAGCAAGCATTTAATCTTGCTAAGAAGCATGAGATGCAAATGCAAAAAGGAAGTGGTGCAGGAAAAAGTACAGAAATCACTGTTTTAGTAGCTTCTGTTGAAACATCAAAAACTACTGAGAGCAATATTGCATATAATTCCTCAATGCATAACATTAATCAAACAGGAAGTTTTGGTGGCAACAATGGCATTGGTGGAACTGGAAACAGGATTGGTAGTTACAGAAAACCTTACAATAATGCATACAAAGGTGGAGCAGGCAACAAGAGGTTTCAGTGTACTTATTGTGGAAAATCTGGTCACACTATTGATAGATGCTATCAAAAGCATGGTTTTCCCACCACTTTCAAAGGCAAAGACAAAGCTGATACTAATTTCAAAGGAATTGCAAGAAATGCACAGGCAACCATAATTGATCATGGAATTACCTTACCTTCTAACTTTTGTCAACAGCTTATGTCATTTTTGCAGAATGCCAAGATTCAAGATAATGAACCTAGCAAAGCTGCTTCAGCCTTGGCCACCAGTTTTGCTCATTCTGCTACCAATGATGGTAAGAATTACAGTTTTTTTATTATTAATAAATGGATTGTAGATTCAGGTGCCTCAGATCATATATGTGCTACTTTATCTTGGTTTGATTCTTATATTTCTATTCAAAATGCTTTTATTCTTCTTCCTAATGGTCAGTGTTTGCAAGTTTTATACAAAGGCACTATCATTCTCAATTCCAATCTTGTGTTAAAAGATGTATTGTATGTACCAGATTTCAAGTTTAATCTGTTGTCTCTCAGCAGAATTACATCTAATATTAACACATTGATCTCTTTTCATAATGATATGTGTTACTTCCAGGATCTTGCACTTATGAAGATGATTGGGAAAGCTAAAAAGTGCAAGGGCCTCTATATCTTAGACATTTTGCCTTCTAAAATTCCTAATAAAGCTTCTCCTGTTTTGACTAAATCTGTCATTACTTGTACTTCTGCCAATAGGGCAATTTCATGTATTTCATGTACTACTCATTCAGCTATAGATGACAGTTGGTTATGGCACTTCAGACTAGGACATATGTCTGTGCAAAGAATGAAGATGTTGCAAAGGAAACATCAATTCATCACTTTGCCTAATAAACATGTTTGCAATATATGCCCTATAGCAAAAATGAGAAAGTTGTCATTTCCTCTAAGAAATTCTGTGACTGAAAAACCTTTTGATCTTGTTCATATGGATATATAGGGTCCTTTCAAGCACAAATCTGTGCATAATCAAGCAATATTTTTTAACAGTGGTTGATGACTATAGTAGATTTACTTGGGTGTTTTTTATGCAACACAAATCTGAAGTCAGAAACCTAGTAGAGAAATTCATTAACTATGCTAAAACTCAATTTGACAGCTCTATCAAGATTCTCAGGACTGATAATGGTTCTGAGTTCAATATGCCTAATTTCTTCACTTCTAAAGGCATAATTCACCAAAAGAGTTGTGTTGAAACTCCTGAGCAAAATGGCATAGTTGAAAGAAAACATCAACATTTGTTAAATGTGGCTAGAACTCTCAAAATACAAAGTCATTTGCCTATTTCTTATTGGACTTATTGTGTTCAACATGCCACTTTTCTTATCAATATTTCACCCTCTCCTGTTATTCATAATCATACTTCTTTTGAGAGACTATACAATACTACTCCTTCTTTTGATCTTGTTAAAGTTTTTGGATGTTTGGCTTTCAGTACTACTTTAGAACAAGGTAGAAATAAGTTTGATCCTAGAGGAAGAAAATGCATTTATCTAGGCATTTCTGCTCAAAGCAAAGGTTATGTACTCTTAGAACTATCTTCTAGGCAATTGTTTATTTCTAGGCATGTTGTCTTTCATGAAACATGTTTTCCTTTGATGCCTATTGATAGTAATAACCATGATTTTTCTGATATTATCCTTCCTGTCATTGATCCACCTATTGTCACTATTCAAAATGATCATATAGATTCTGCTAATCATTTGAATCATGATGATATACCTATTTCTGTTCCTAATCCCAATCCTAGCATAATGCCTTATGAGTCTCAGTCTTGTCAAATAAATGTTCCCCTTAGAAAATCTTCAAGGTCTTCTAGACCTCCTGCTTATTTACAGGATTATACTTGTAATCAAGTTCTTCATACTTCACCTCATTCCATTAATAAAGTAGTTTCTTATGATCTATTGGCTCCTAATTGCAAGCATTTTTTAATGACTATTACTGATAATTCTGATCCATGTTCTTATGAAGAAGCTGTGAAATTTTCTCATTGGCAAAGGGCTATGGAGGTCGAAATAAGTGGCCTTAGAACAAAACAAAACTCGGTTGTCACCGATCTTCCACCTAACAAAGTTGCTATAGGCAACAAGTCGGGTATATAGAACCAAGTATAACTCGATGGCACATTGAAAGATACAAAGCCGATTGGTAGTGAAAGGTTACACTCAAAGAACCAGAATAGACTACATGGACACATATTCACCAGAGAGCAAAAAGCTACTACTATCGTAACAACGATGGCACCGATCGTCATCAGCGGGTGGCATCTACACCAATTGGATATTAACAATGCTTTTCTACATGGTGATCTAGATGAGGAGGTTTATATGGTGTTACCTAAAGGTTTTTCTGCTCAACAAGGAAAGGTATGCAAGCTAGTAAAGTCACTATATGGTTTGAAGCAGGCCAGCAGACAATGGAATGTCAAACTGACTGCAGCTTTACTAAAAATGGGATTTGTGCAATCCAAAAGTGATTATAGTCTTTTTGTGAAACAAATATATCATTCTTACCTGGGGTTATTAGTCTATGTGGATGACATAGTTTTGGCAGGTACTCATCTAGAAGAAATCAAGAAGGTAAAAGAAACTTTGAATACACTTTTTGGAATCAAAGATCTTGGCATTTTAAGATTTTTTCTTGGCATAGAAGTATGCAGATCTGATTCAGGAATTGTGTTGAATCAAAGAAAGTACACTCTTGATCTATTGAAGAGTACTGATTTTCTGGATAGTAAACCATCATCTATACCAATGAGTGCAAAGTGCAAACTCAGCAAAGATGATTCTGTTAGATTGCCACATAACACAGAATACAGAAGTGTTGTAGGAAAACTTCTGTATTTATGTCTTACTAGGCCTGACATATCTTTTGCAGTACAACAATTAAGTCAATTTTTGGATTGTCCTACTATGCTTCATATGCAAGCTGCATACAAAGTACTTAGGTACTTAAAATCTAATCCAGGACAAGGGATTTTCATGTCTAGCAAGTCAGTTTTAAAACTCACTGCCCACAGTGATTCTGATTGGGCAGGTTGTGAAGAAAGCAGAAGATCTATTTCAGGATATTGTGTGTTTTTGGGAGACTCTTTAGTCTCCTGGAAAGCTAAAAAACAAACTACTGTTGCCAGGAGTAGTTCTGAAGCAGAATATAGAGCAATGGCAGTGTGTGTCAGTGAACTGCAATGGCTGCTATATTTGCTAAAAGATTTTGGACTTGAGCATTCTAGTCCTATCCCTCTCTTTTGTGACAATCAATCTGCTATATATTTAGTGGAAAATCCTATTTTTCATGAAAGGACCAAGCATATTGAGCTTGATTGCCATTTCATAAGGGAAAAATATCAATCTGGAGTGGTGAAACCTTTACCTATATCTACAAAACAGCAATTGGCAGACATTCTAACCAAGCCTCTACCTACATCTCAGTTTCATATTCTATTAGATGGATTGGGAGTAAAATCATTGTTTCAGCCACCTCCAGTTTGAGGGGGGCTGTTGAAATTCACAGCAACAAAGGTGCAGGAGCATTCACAATGCAAATAAACAAGATAAAGACTTAAAGAGTTTGCAAGTTGAATTTACCTTCCAGCTCAAGTCAAGTTGCAGCAGGCAGTTATAACTGCCAAACTTGCTCCGGAAGCAACAATTGAGAGAATGCTAAACACACAGCAGGCAGCATCAATTCTTTTATGCACCTGCAGCTCATTTCCTACATTGTATATAGCAGTAACATAGAGTTAGATACATCAGCTGTGTTTTTAGTGTAGAGGTAGTTAGATATTTTCCTATTTTTGTCTATAAATACTTCAACCCTTGTACATTGTAATTATCAGAAAAAGTATCATCAATGAAGAAATTCTTTCTTCTCAAAATGCTCTCTTCTTAAATTCTTAATCTCGAATTGTTCTTCTTTGAGTTTTGTTTACATTCTGTTTGGAATCCAAAGGTTAGAAAGATATTCATCTTTTGGATATGTCTATTTTAGGATTATAAAAGCATTAATTCCAAGGACTTTTATGAGTCCACGTTGATGGCTTAATGGGAAGTAGACTTGGACGACTCTTTCGGCTTGTTTATCCTAATGATCAGTGTGCCTCTTCGGCTCCATACATATTGGTTAATTTTGGTCTTGCCTCTCTCTCTCCCTCTGAGCTCTGATCCGGCAATGATTTTCCTCCGGCGGCGACTACTTTCATCAGCTGCTTTAATCATCATTTTCTTGCCTATTCTTGCCACTGCCGCCACTCTTCCTCCTGATGAAGGTACTGGTTGAATTACTACTTCTCTATTCGTCTCAAATTAAATGTCTACATTTCATTTTTAATCTTTCTCAAATTAACTGTCTACCTCTATTTAGAGATTTTATTAATTGTACTTCTTACGTCGAATGTTGATGAGAGAAAAAAAATAGAGAAAAAAAAGAATTAAATTGAGAGTCAAATTAAATAATATCATTTCTTACATTTTACCATATCCTTAGTAGAATTTAATTAAACTTTAATTTCAAGTCTAATTACTCGATTTCAGAATGCATGGGGAACTTAGCGGACCAAGTTCATATATGAATTATCCCTGATTTTTTGTAATGAATGGGGAATTTATAAGAAAATAGTGGGGTTTTATTGGTTTCTTTATAGTTGGAGCTCTGCAGCAAATTGGAAGGACACTAGAGAAAAGGGGCTGGAATTTCAGTGTGGATCCATGTAGTGGACTATCCAATTGGGTCAACCCGAATCCGATTAAAGGATTTGAGAACGAGGTTACTTGTAATTGTTCCTTCGCCAACAACACCGTCTGCCATGTTGTTACCATGTAATATTTTCTTCCTTCATCATAAGATCATCTTTGCATGCTTATTCGGTTTGGATTCTATAAAAAAAAAGCTTTTTATTATTATTCACATATCTTAAATTATACTCTTTCTAAGGTAACATTTGAACTTGTTCTAACATTTAAGAATTGACTTTTTTTACTTTGGATACAATTAAAATTTTGTATTGAAACTTTAACTAAATTTAGAGATAAGACATTCAATATGCAAGAGAATTATTCTTGTGATACTCTATGGATATGGAAAAATCGGCAAAAAAAGTTCGAAGCAATGGGCGGATTTGGGGTAGGGTTTGGCGCCACCTGTTTTTGTGAGAAAATGAGTCTACAAAGACCTCTATTATCAAATAAAGAGAGTACTATTTTGATCATAAATTAAATTTTCACATTTACTCTTTAGAAAATGAAGAAATAATAGTTTGCCATAAAGTACGATTCATTTGTTAGTAAAAATTCTACATCATTCAATTTGAGATTGAGTAATTACTAATTACATTTTTACATGTAAAGTTTTGATATTACTAGTTCCATTAGATCTCGTAGTTTAAGACTGACTATATCACTACTGAATGAGGAGAGACAATTCTATTATAATGTGGTCAATTCTGTACCACGAGGTCCATGTAGAACTGGTTAATATCAGAATTTTTATTTTTTTCATTTAGAAAAATAAAAAAATTCAATAAAATCTTTCACAATATTACATACCCGGCCCCACCCCTCCTCCCTCCAACCACATTATGCAGCTTGCCTCCTTACTGAAGAGCAATGTTTAGCTTTTCCCTATAATTTCTGTAGCTCCATTTTACTTTCTTTCAATTAAATAGGTTTTTTTTTTCTTTTCACAATTCCGAGGTTACAGAGTACTGAGAGGACAGAATCTTTCAGGAACAGTGCCACCTGAATTGGTTAGACTTCCTTTTCTCCAACAAATGTAAGTTCACCCCTTAAATCCTTCCAAAAAAAAGCCATTATGATGATTTTTAATATCTGGGATATTGATGTAGTGATCTCACCCGCAACTACCTCAACGGTACAATCCCTAAAGAATGGGGTTCGATGCAACTTATGAACATGTATGCTTCGTCCTGCTGTCCTATGATCATTTCTGTTGTTTTTAGATTATCAGTTTCTGTTCAAGAATTGATTGATAATGCAAATTTCCGTACTGTAGATCCCTTCTGGGGAATCGTTTGTCAGGACCAATACCCAAAGAAATTGCAAACATCAGCACACTTATAGCCTTGTAAGAAATATAATTGATCCTTTTTTGAGTCTTTTGTTTGGCAAAAACTAGTCTGTCCCCATGTCTGTACATAACCACTCACGATTCGCCAGTGTATATGGAATTGGAAGAAATTGTCACATGACAAATTCTAAGTGGTGGGGATATGTATGGGGCAGACGATTTCCACCCTGTTGTGTATAAGCATGGCAACAAAAGTTGGCATTTCTTTAAATTTTGAATTTTGGTAAATTGTCCATAGGGTTCTGGAGATCAATCAGTTGTCTGGAACTATCCCTCCAGAGCTTGGGAATCTATATAGGATAGAGAGACTGTAAGACTTACTTTTTGGTTATTTCTTTTTCTTTGGCTGAAAATCTTGAATATCATTCATTCACAAGAATTAGCATATAAATTTCTGCTTTCATAAGTTGGTGGAATTGACCACTACTGATTTATGGGTGTAATTGCAGACTTTTAACTTCGAATAATTTGATGGGGGAGTTGCCGGGAGAACTAGCTAAGTTGGCTAACTTGCAGGACTTGTGAGCATCTTATTTTCACATTTCAGCTAGAGGATTCCAGTTTGGTGGACAATTTTGGTTTTTTAGGAATCAGTTTTATTAATGTTTGTTCATTTAAAATGAGTGCAGCCGAATTGGGGACAACCAATTTACAGGGAGCATACCTGATTTTATCCAGAACTGGACACATATTGAAAAGTTGTAAGACCTGACAACCTCTTCAAAACGAGTTGTTTTTCCAATTCTTTTGAGATAAAATCTGTAGTGATTTTTCTCCATTGCTTCTAATGCTACTATTAACCGAAAAAACTGACAATTGCAGGGTGATTCAGGGTAGTGGTCTAAGTGGACCCATTCCTTTGGGCATTGCTTCATTAACAAAATTAACCGACTTGTGAGTTGCAGCGCCACTGTGCTGAATCCAGATTTATACATTTGAAGTGACTCGATTTTTCAGAAACACTTGTTTCCTAAAATGTAGATTTTCAAATTGGATTGGACATTCCCTTTCCACTCTCGATGTATCCCATCCATAAAAAAATTAGAGGGAAATGGTTTGGCATTTTAAAGATATAACTCTCTGGTTTGCTAATGTAAACAGGAGAATCAGTGATTTGGTTGGTTCTAAGCTTGAGTCAACCTTTCCTCCCCTTAGTAATGCAAGAAATCTGAGAATACTGTGAGTCTTCTGCCATTTTCTAGTGCCCTTCAGAGAACATATTCATTCGGTCTGACTTGCTGTGGGATTCGATATGTAGGATATTGAGGAGTTGCAATATCGTTGGCAAGTTACCTGAATTTGTGGGCTCATTTACAAGATTGGAAGTTTTGTAAGTGGGTTTTGATGTTTTTGTTAAACTTTCAGCTCCAATTCGTTGATGGTGCTTCACACATGTGGAGTAATTCATATTCTAATTGATGAAGTATTATAAGATTGATGTGTGGGACTTTCCACACTTCTTTTATGCTTGCTTGCCTGATGAAATATGTTCTTGTGTTGTTTAAACCTTGTATGTCACGGGTGCAACCTGCATATATTTAGTATGCATTTGGCCTGGTTCTCTTTAGAAAGTTTTTGTTTTAAGAATGAAATTGAAAGTGAATTAGCATGTGAGTGAGAAGATAGGTGGGACCTGTGGTGAAAAAAGTGCATTCATTTTACTAATAAACCCCAATCCAAATGCACTCTCATAGCATTTGACCAGAGTGATAATCCATAACTTCAGAGTTCAATATTCATTTTTTAGGGATAATTCAATATTCACATTACTTGGCAGAAAAGTTCAAAAAGCTATCATAATGATTGGTATCAACCTGTCCCAAAAATAAACTGTCTGCTCTCAAACTTGCCTAAGTAGGCCAGGAAAAAAGGAGCTATTTGCATCTGTTTCTGGGATCCTTTATGGTGCTCATTGCCATGCGGCACCTCTATAGTAGTTAGGAAGCAGGGGAGGAGGGGGAGAGATTGGGTCCGATGAAAGAGTGGGTGAGAGGTTCAGGGAGGAATGGTGGAGATGAGTTGAATGCTCTTGTGAGACTGCCAAATGTATTGACGTGACTTCGTTTCCTTTAGGGTTGCCCAAATTCTTTTAGTTTTCTATATGTATGTATATTACTTTTGAAAAACAGGTTATTTTGTGGCAGTTAAAGTAGATTACTCTTCTTTTGGAACACCTTTTCCCAATTAAATCTGTGATTATTTGCTATTGCAGGGACCTGAGTTTTAATCAGATAGCTGGGAGAATTCCGAATAGCTTCTTTGGTCTAAGAACCAGTCCTATCGAGTACATGTAAGCCGGTTTTGATAATTTATCCTCGATAAGCACTTTGCTTCTTTCTGTTTAATTTGCTTATATAGCAGTAAGTCGGTGAAAAGGCTGAGCCTATATAGAACCAAGTGCTTGAAGTGTAATGACCATCAACAGGTTCAGGCCGACCTGAGCTCGGACCTAGTTTGCTGAATTCTTTTTAAGCTTATCCTGACCATATAGAATACTTCCTCCCTTTCATAATATAAGACTTTTTAGTCTCTCCATCTCTTCCCAAAATATGTCTTTTAAGGATATATTTCTAAAATTATTCTTACCAACGGAGAGAAAGAGATGGGTTGGTGGTTGAGACTTAGCAGGAATATGTTAAATTGTTTAAGAGTATTATAACAGTAAAACTGCTTATTGTCTCCTGCTTCCTTAATCTACGTTAAAGTACCTAGGACTTCTATTATGAAACTGAGGGAGTAATACATATGGTACTATTATATATAGACACACACACACACATCGTAATAATATTACATTATGATAATAATACAACAAAACAACTTGAAGAGAAGTGGGTTGTTGATGCTGAAAAGGATGAGATGTAGCTAGTTTTGCCAAATGGTTTTCTTTCTTTCTTTCTTTCTTTTTTTCTTTTGAGAATTAGATTGAATACTTGTTGCAAATTACTTAACATAAAACAGTATAGTATAATTGTTAGTTGATGTCAGTTTTTTGACATTTCATGTTCCAATTATTTTGTTTATCTACTCTAAATTATCTCATGACTCATAGTAGTCCTGAAAGTTTTTTCAAATTTATAAAGATTGTGCAGATATATCGTTTCTTTTAATATATAATTTTTAAATAAAATAGAGCTAGCGCGAGCCAAGATCGAGCTTGGCAAGGCCTGGCTCAAGAAGCCTGATTGACACTCCAATTGGTGCTCAAGGGTGACCATTTTTGGAGTGCTGCAAAGTTACTGATTCATTGATGTTGATTTTGCTAGTTATTTGACTGGAAACATCCTTACTGGACCAGTTCCTGATTGGATGCTTAGAGACGAAGGAATGTGAGTTCATCTTCAATATTCTTTAGAGCGGCAAATTCCAATGGTTTTTCGATATTTCTTTATTGATGAAATTGATCTCTTTAATGTGGTGAGATTGTAAAAGTTGTACTTTTCTTTGGGAAAAGTTACTCAACCATTCTAAATTGTGTCGAATCCTACATTATCTTTAACTTGTTATGCAATCGATATTTTAAACTTTCAAAATTTTCTCAATTTTGTATATCTCTTGTGCATTATAGTTCATTTTATGTCTAAAATCTACATTTTATGGTTCATTTTGTGCCTATAGCTTATGTCTAAAGCCTCTTTAACCGCGTTATAGTTCATTTAATGAACCTTAGAAGAGTAACACAATCATTTTGTTCATTCAATTCCAGTATTGTATTTGCTAATGTAAGTAATTTTGTCCAGCGACCTTTCCCTCAACCGTCTTCCTGCTTTTGGAAGCTCAGGGGCCTCAAGTTGTCAGATATTAAACGAGTGAGATCACATTCTCTTCTTATAGTAATGAATGCTACTCTTTCTGTTTCATTTTAGTTTTATGAATTTCGATAATTTTTAAATCTCTATATCTCGTCCTAAATCTGTGTCTTGTCCTAGATTGACAACTAAAATATAAGAGGAGTTCAATGAGAATAATTAGCTAAAAATTTCATTAGAAACTTCTATTTTGGACTTGTTTTGCTAAGCTTTTAAATAAATTCATTATTAGTTCCGTATGCAATTTTTTCTATCTCAATTTCTAAAAAATGGTCATATCTGGGAGATACATATCGATTAAGAGAATTATTGGATAACCACTATTATGAAGGGGAAAAGAATAAATTACCCTTTATGACAGTGTTCAGTGATTTGTCGCTAGTCAGCCCCCAACTGACTAGAAAACTCTAAAATCGGGTGAAAAAAGCGGTTCTGTAAAAAACCGGCCAAAAATTGGGCTAGTCGGTCAAAAGCGGTTGACTTTTTAAAAATATCGATTTTCTGCCCAAAACAAAATAAAAAAATAATAATTAAAAACAACTTTGAGAAAGTCTCTGCGGTGCTCCGACGACTGCGGTCCTCAGTTTCTGCAGTTCTTGTTTTCAGGTTCTTCTATTTGAACTTCCCAAGTTTCTCTTTATGTATTTGAAGTTTTATGTGGCTTCTTTAGTATTATTTTTTTAAGTATTGGCTTAATAATCCTGTTAATTTGATAACTTGCTGTTTGTTTTACTCAGGGAGCAAAGGAAATGGTAAAATTTTATGTATGTGAAGTTTTATGTGACTAGTATAATATATATGATTACAGAATTTTAAAAAATACATTGTAATTTAGGGTTGCCGACTAATCCCCGACTACGCCGACTAGCGACTTTTGCAACACTGCTTTATGGCGAATGATTCAAAACTGCACTGTCTTGCTTCCAATTAACTCCTATATTACTCTCACTGATTAACTCTGTTATTCCCAATAACAGATAGTTTGTCATTTAAATTCTGACTACTAGGAGATTACAAAAGGCTATCTTGACATGAGAACTAGTATTTATATTGACAAGGAAAAAATCGCTAATTTAATCCTTAAATTATTTTTTTCCCTTTTGGACGGATGTCCTTAAACTTTTTTCTTTTAATTTTTTTTAGACCTTTAAACTATTTTCATTCAGCCAATATAATCCTGACCACTAATTTTATGGCGGAGTTTGATTCAAATTTCCAGGCTCGTCACACATGACAATTGAAATTTTGTCATAGTACTTCAATTTCCTTCTAAATTCACCGACCATTAACTACTCATCTGTTTTGCATCTTTTATCCAATTTTTAATTTTCAAATTAGTGAAGGATGGGTAAATTTGGGGAGAAATGGAAGTGCTCGGGACACAATCACTTTATAAACATTGGCATGTGAGAGAAACGGGCACATTAAGACTTAAGTCCGTCGTAGAATTTGTGGCTAGGGTTATATTGACTTAACAAAAAGAGCTTAAGAACCTAGCATGTGTCCAAAAGAAAAAATAGTTGATGTACTAAATTGTCGAACTTCTATGTTTATAACAGTTGTATCTTGAAAATTCTTGAGATCAATAGTAAATTAGGTCAAATTTCTTGATGTTCTAAGTTACTCATATTTTTAAACTTAAGATTTGTTCAAAATCTGTATAGTCCTATATGTTTTAGAATTTGGAGAGTATACCATTTTGCTTTCTTATTGAACAACCCAATAGAGACTAATGTGGGCATTACGTTGTTTTTCAGAGGCATCCTTTCGTGCCTGCGGAGTTTTTCCTGTTCTCGGAGTGAGTTAATCTTGATCCCATTCTTTTAGATTGTTTGTACCTAGCTGCTTGTGGCACTTGGTTTCTGTGTTTCTTGACATTTTATATACTTTAAGGTGTATTTGGACATCTCAATTATTATTTTTTTCCTATCACTTTGGCTCCGCCTCTTCTCTCATGAACAATTCACCTTCTACATAACTAAAAGACATCCAATCCCCCAAGAAACAAAAGGGCATCATGATCTTAGTTATTACTTTTGTTGGTAAGATGATAAATGACATAAACCTGACCTTTGTGGTTTCAGTAGGCCTCTCTCAGATTGCGATTTATGTTCTCTAGAATTGGATTTGGATTCAAGTTGCCCATAATGCAGCTAGACATTTTAACTTGATGTGTTAATGAGAATACGGTAAGTTTCACTTGACAAGCCCTCTGTGGCAGGGTGTCTGTATTGATAGAAATTTAAAACCACATGGAGGGTACAGGAAATGTCAAGCAGTCAAGCACTCTGCCAACTCAGCCAACTCCATAGACAATTTTTATGAGAATACACGTGTTAAAAATGGACTTGTGTATGGTTTATCTTATCTTGTATGCTGAAAATTCGGCAACCAAAATATGATTACTTCATTTTGTTATGGAAATGTAGATTTGTATCTTCTTTCCTTCGTTCTATGTTCGTCTTCAATGATTATTTATTTTTTTGTTTTGCTGAATTCTTCAATGATAAATGAAAATATGGAAGTTACCTGTTGGTCCCAGGTTGGTCCTCTCTGCATATAAATTGTGGTGGAAGGCAAGTAGAAGTTGACAACCGTACAATGTACGTAACTGATACACATTCAGGAGGGTTCTTCCAGAGTACAACGAATTGGATGATGAGTAGCACAGGCCACTTCATGGATAGTGATAGTGATAATGATATTTATATTTGGAAAAGCAGTTCAAGAATCACAGGAGACAACTCCGAACTCATGACAGATGCCCGACTTTCTCCCCTTTCCCTGTTTTATTACGGTCTCTGTATGGTAAATGGGAACTACACGATAAAACTTCACTTTGCAGAAATCATGTTTACTGATGACAGAACATATAGCAGCCTCGGAAGGCGCTTATTCGATATTTACATTCAGGTATTCCTTTCGATGCAGATATAACTGTGACTCTCTCCGGTTCAAAGTATATAGGTCATTTTAGAAGGATCTATTTGGACAAGTCTAAAACGACCGGATTTTGAAACGGAGGGAGCATTGAATTCAGCCCTTTACATTCGGTACATGCTTTTACCAATATTATGCAATAGTACTTGCATATATCATGAGGTTTTCATCAGGGAATGTTGGTGCGGAAAGATTTCAACATTGAAGCTGTAGCAGGGGGAGTCAATAGGCAGATGACTATGTCCTTTAGTGCTGAGGTATTTGACGGTACACTAGTGATACGCTTCAACTGGGCTGGAAAAGGGACAACGGGGATTCCGGTCAGAGGAGTTTATGGCCCTCTCATTTCAGCAATTTCTGTGGAACCTGGTAAGTTGCAAACTTGCTAATGTTTCTATCTTAAAGTTTAATAGTACTGCTTAACTTCTTCTCTTTCAGTGCAAGAGTTTGTCACATTAATGTACTCTTGTTACCCTCCTGATGTGCAGGTTTCATACCACCATCAGAACCAGATTCTAAACTACTATCAGCAGGCGCAATAGTTGGGATTGTGACTGCTGTCGTACTTTCCATCTCTCTGCTTCTAGTTGTATTGTGGAGAGGTTTCTTGAAACGCAAGTACACAATGGAACAAGGTAGTGCCTATGCTTATTTTCTTTTCTTGGGCTCTTACTCTTCCAGAGTAACAGTCAGACTCTTCGGTCGCAATAAGGGTCGAACCAGGATTAGCATCTATTTGGACTGGGTTTTACTTGAGATTGAGAATTTATTTGGGATGCAAATTTCTCGACCCAAACTCCTAGTTTTTTGTGCACAGTTAGAAAACGACCGGTGTAGCACTATCATTTTCTCTCCCTCTCCTGTGTCTTAAATTACAGAGGCCCACTCTGTGAATCCTTTATGTTTCTACACTGGAGAGAGAAAAGACAATATTACCCCTTTGTCCTTTGTGAGAGCTCCACTCGGTGTTGTGAAATTTTCTCCAACAGTGAAATCATCCAAATGCATTTTCGCGTAAATTTCTGTGTCAACAGACATTTTCACACAAGAACTGATGGTGTTTTTCTCAATTTTGAGCGAGGAAAACTCACCCAAAATCGAATCCAAATAAATCCTTAGTCTTATAGAAGCTGTTGGAATCTCTTAAGGAAAAAAAAGTATTTCACCAGTTGTACCTGGTTATTGATCTTGCGGAAATTGGCAGCGTATTGTTTAGGAATGTAATTTTAAATTCCCTAATAAAAACTGAGAAGTGGTAATTTATCTTCATGAATATGCTCCACGCAGCTGCAGCAACCATTTGCTTCACTTCATTGAAGTGCATAATTATCGATCTTTCTATTGGGCCGATTTGTATAACAACTTCGTGTTTCTGGCAATGTTGATCAGATCGTTTGCTTTTGCAGATCTTAGGGAACTAGACCTACATACCGGATCATTTACCCTGAGGCAAATTAAAGCTGCCACAAATAATTTTGATGCAGCTAATAAAATTGGAGAAGGTGGTTTTGGTTCTGTCTACAAGGTGACCTAAGTCAAGGAAAACGTTTTTCTCACATTTGATGGATATTTTTTAATTGGATATAGTAGCTTCTTCTCTTTGTAGCATTCTTAATATGGAATTTTCATTCATATATACTAAATTATAAAAGATAAACCATACACTCAAAGAGAAACCCTAAACCCTAAATACTGTAATAGGAATGTTACATTGATGTTGCAGAGCTTGTTACAGAGCATCCAAATTGAATCTGATGTTCTGTTTGATTGAAGGGTAATATGTCGGATGGCACAATAATCGCTGTGAAACAGCTTTCTTCCAAATCGAATCAAGGGAACCGCGAGTTTGTGAATGAAATAGGACTGATTTCTGCTCAACAACATCCTAATCTTGTAAAGCTCTATGGATGCTGTGTTGAGGCAAATCAATTGTTGCTTGTGTACGAGTACATGGAAAATAACTGTCTTGCCCGTGCATTGTTTGGTAAATTAGAGCTGCACAGATTCATGAACACTTAGTTTCCAAAATACAACTACTTTAATGTACTTGCATTGTTGATTCATTACTTCATCTGGTAACACTCAGGACCAGAAGAATACCAGCTGAAATTGGATTGGCGAACAAGGCATAATATTTGTGTTGGTATTGCGAGAGGTTTAGCTTATCTTCATGAAGAATCAAGATTGAAGATTGTTCACAGAGATATCAAGGCCACCAATGTGCTACTAGATAATAATCTAAATCCCAAGATATCCGACTTTGGTCTTGCCAAGCTTCATGAGGAAGACAATTCCCATATAAGTTCTCGTGTAGCTGGAACCCTGTAAGTTTCTTGGTAATTCTTGTAGGCAGAATGAATTGTATCATTGTTAGGGTAATTCCTGTCCATGCATAAGATTATATCCCCCCTTCTTTCTTTTACTTTTTTTTCCTGGTCTTTAACATTTTGAACTCTGGAGGCAGTGGAGGATCCAAAATCCTACATTGGAGAGAGAGAGAGAGAGTTTATACGGAACTTTCAGGAAAAAAAATATTTTTTTTGTATAGAAAATTTGACATTTTGGAAAATGTTGGGGGAGCCCCTCCAGATCTGCCACTATCTGGAGGTGCTTTCCGGAATAGCTTATGATTGGATTTCTTTTCTGGGAACTTATAAGTGGTTGGCAATTTGTATCCTGAGACCATATTAATAAATTTTGCAGTGGCTATATGGCACCTGAATATGCACTGATGGGCCAGTTAACCAACAAAGCAGACGTCTATAGCTTTGGGATTGTCCTCTTGGAAATTGTCAGTGGGAAGGGAAACTCAAGTATGGTACTGGATGGCTACTTTGGCCTTCTTGAATGGGTAGGTAGCTTTTATTACGGTTCCGATCCTCCTTGGCACTTCCTTTGCATTCACTGTAACACTCTAATTATGGAATTTTTTACTAATATATCTAAACTCAAATTTTTTAAACCCTAAGCACTAAAAATACTACAAGTAGAAATGTTGAAGGGAGTGGTGCAGGGATTGTTATTACTTTATGATGTAATTTACATGCCATTGTATGGGCAAAAAAAGTCTGTACCTAACTTGTTTATCTATGCATTACTCACCACTCAAATTTCGCCACGTGGACAAAGAAAAATATCTTTTCCTTACGGGTTCTATTATTTCTTTTAGGTTATAGATTTTTTAATTAAAAAATTGACACGTATCAATTTCTTATTAATATCATATGCATAGATAAATAAGTTGGGAATAAATGATTCTTTGACGTATTGTATGAGACGAGACTAACATGTACACATTTGAATAGCATCACCTTGTCAAAAAAAAAAAAAAAAAAGGAAATTAGAGTCCAAAGGAAAGGAGGCAACAGCTTAATTTAGAACGCAATTGAAAATACCATACCATAATAGAGGGAGGGAAAATTCAATTCCAAAATCGGCTTCGTGGGACTAACCACACCGCGTCTCACATGAATTGGATGTGATTTATTTAAAAATGTAGGCTCCGTTCTATTTATGTGATGAGTTATAAAATCAATTTAATAAGAATGGTACGAGAATTGAGTGACCGAGTGGGGAGAGAGCATGTGAACAAGTGAGGAAACCAAGAAGAGTACAGCTAATGACTTTCTTGTGGGTCAAATGGTTGTGGATATTGCATACTATAAGCTTCTATTCAGACTCAGTCAGCTCCCCAACATCAAGCAACAACTCACTCCAAGTGATTTGAGTTCAACCTGTCTCTAATGTCAGAATACATTTTTTTCCATAAAAATAATTATTTTTACAAAGTAAATAACTATTTACAAAAATAAAAAATAAATATTTATTCGTTACGTAAAAAATAATTATTTTCACAATTTATTTACATTCTACTCGGAACGGAAAAAATAAAGTGCATTATTCATCTAATTATAAAACGTTATAGTTCGCAAGAATCCGCAGGTGTTGAAGAGAAGATCAGATGAGAGTGCTATTTGAGCGCCTTCATTTCATTCCATTTTATATATTCATCATACAAATACATAATTGTCTTTCAAACTAGTGAATTCCAAAACTTATTCATCAAAAAGTGAAGTTCAAAATTTCGTTGTTGTAACTTTCTATAAATTCAATAAAGTCGTTGTCTTAGTCTAGCGAACAAATAATTTCGTTTTCTTCCCATTTCTGCAATATTTTTGTTGAGTGGGATACAAATTTCAAATATTTATTAGTGTTAATCTTATATTTTTTTTGTGCCCCCATTCTCGGGTGAAAATCGTCTGTGCTCATTCCTGTCCCCAACCAATAAGAATTTACTATATAATTATTTTTTCCAATTATATATACACATGGTGAATTGTGATTGGTTGAAAACACACACGGGGACATAAGATTTTTTGCCCCCATTCTCTATCCTTTTAATAAAAAAGCTAATATGTATATATTTTTTAATTAAAATATTTATAACATAAAAGAAATTGTGAAACGCGTAAGAAAAAATTGAAAACATGACAATTATCTTTGACGGAAATGAGAAAGAAATTCAAAACATAAGTTTTGCATTTATTAGCTTCTTTACACAATCCCCCCAAAAAAAACCCAAAAAAAAAGAAAAAAGAAGAAGGAATCTTGATCAGCATGGAAAGCAGCAGTAGTAGAGAGAGTATAAGAAAGTCAAACTCCCAAACTAAAAGTTGGGTTCACGTACGTATTTTATAGTATTCTCTCTACCTTCTCTCGCCCATGATAATGGTGGCCTTCTTGCCATTAAGTCAACTTTAAACCTCCCTCTCCCTCTCTCTCTCTCCCCTCTGAGCTCTGATCCGGCAATGATTTTCCTCCGGCGGCCACTACTTTCTTCAGCTTCTTTAGTCATCATTTTCTTGGCTATCTTTGGCTCTGCCGCCACTCTTCCTCGTGACGAAGGTACTAAATTTTACTACCTCCTCGTTTCATAATATAAATCATTTAGGACATTTAGCAAAAATTAAAAAAACAAAGGAAACAAAAGATATTTTGTTAGTTAAAATATCAACATTACTATCTTAAATACAATTAATGGTATGTAAGTCATATTTAAAAGAATAATATTGATATTTTGACTAAAAAAGTACCTTACTTCTGCTTTCTTTTTTTTTTTTTATATATATTTTTCGTCACATGTTTTAAACGACTTATATTACGAAATGTATGGAGTATTGATTTTCTTGGGATGCATGTGGCCGGAATATATAAGAAAATGGTGGTGGGATTTTTATTTTTATTTTTTTGGATTGTTTTTGCAGTGGGGGCTTTGCAGCAAATTGGGAAGACACTAGGAAAAAGGGACTGGAATTTCAGTGTGGATCCATGCAGTGGACTATCCAATTGGGCCAACCCGAATCCGATTAAAGGATTCGAGAACGGGGTTACTTGTAATTGTTCCTTCCTCAACAACACCGTTTGCCATGTTGTTAGCATGTATGTCTTCTTTTCTTCCTTCATATCTAATGGGTTATTTGGTTTTTTTTTTTTTTTTGAATGTGAATTATGTAAGTTGTTTAATCTTAAAAAGTTGTGTTTGTCGATTGTTGTGAATGATGAATTTTACTTCCTTTCCAATGAAGTAAGAGAAAGAGCACTTCTGTTGCTGCATGGTGATAAAGTCTTACTATGATAATAACTTTAAATGTAAAAATAGTAACAGTCTATCTCTATGTCTGTGAGTTTAAAGCACGATGTATGAGACTGACAACACCCACAATTAACTAGTTGACAATCAAATTTACCATGCAAAATTGGTTCTCCCGAGATAACAGTAAATAATATACTCCAATTATACCTTTCAAACTTATCCCATATAAAATAGGGTTAACATCCACACACCTTTAAGACACTAGGGTTCTTTCTAGGCCCCACAAACCCAAGATCAATGAGTTGTGCAAGATTTTAGAGGTGGCTCTCGTACGATATATCACTTGATTTGCACACATTCATCTGGTCCTCGCATTCCGATACTATCGAGTCACCTCGTGCACGTGGGTCCGGAGCGAACACATGTATATAATAGCAACCACGACCACTTTTTTTTTTTTATCTAACTATGCAGTAGTTGGTTGATAGGTTTTCATTTATCTTTTTTTAACTAACCTGATTTTCTAATCTTGGGCTACGGAAATGTTGTATAGGGAGTGACACGGGGATTTGGTGTGGTATAAACTAAGCAGTCTTCAGTGCAGAACATTAATTGTTTCGCACGGTGCGGAACAATTATGAACTGTCGAATTAAATATTTGACGGTTGAAATCATTTAAGTATGCGGTAGTTGATTTTAAATCAAATGATCACAGCCGTTAAATATTTGATTCGACAGTCCATAATTGTTCCGCACCGTGCAGAACAATTGATATTCTATACTGGAGCCGGATTTGGTATAAACCATGTCGCTACATTTAGAGTGAAAATCGTATGTTCTCGTTTATGTTCTCATTCATCCAACCAATTAGAATTTGATATGTGGATATTTCTTTCAATTATATGTACACATGGCGAATTGTTGTTAGTGGTTGGATATATGAATAGAAACACGCAGGGAGATTTACGTTATTCAGTTGATGGTTTTTTTTCCACATTTAGCCACAAAAAATTGAAAAAAAAAATGATGGGTTTTTTTCATGACTTGGGTTGCAGAGTACTAAAAGCACAGAATCTTCAAGGAACATTGCCACCAGAATTGGTTAGATTTCCATTCCTCCAGGAAATGTAAGTTCATCCCTTATTAATTCCATCCCCCAACACCTTACCTTAAATTATTAAACTTTAGTTTTTTTCTTGATTTTCAATCTTCTGAAATATTAATGTACGTAGTGATCTAACACGCAACTACCTTTACGGTACAATCCCTCCAGCATGGGGTTCCATGCAACTCGTCAATATGTACGTTTTTTCTCTTGCTCCCCTATATGATCATTTCTTGTATTGCAAGAAACCATTTTTATATTTTTTTTCTTTCAAGAACTGATGTTTTACTGTAGTTCCCTGATCGGGAACCGTTTGTCAGGAACAATACCGAAAGAACTTGCCAATATCAGCACACTTGCGAGTTTGTAAGACTTCTAATTTATCCTTTTACTTCGTCCGTTCCTTAATACAATAGCCGTTTAGATCATGTAACGAAAATTTAGAAAGCAAAAAAAAAGGTATTTGCTAGTCAAAATATTAATATTACTCTCATAAATATGACTTGTATACCACTCATTTTATTTAAGAAAATAATATTGATATTTTGACTAACAAACAAAGTACATTATTTTTTTATTTCTTTATTTTTGCTATATTTCTTAAACCACTTATATTTTAGAACGAAGGGAGTACTATTTTTTCAAGAATTCGTAAGGGCTTTTTTTTGTTTAGGAAATGTGGGAACGAAGTTGATTCCTTTTGTACCTTTTTATTTTTTTTTTCTCTAATTATTCGCAGGACTATCGAGTACAATCAGTTGTCTGGAACTATCCCTCCAGAGTTTGGGGATCTCCCTCGTCTTGAGAGATTGTAAGAGCTTTATTTATTTTTAGTAGTATTCCTAAGAATTATGGTGCAAATACATGCTCTGAATTATGAATGAAAGAATTATGATAAGATACAAATATATCAAAATAGTTCTTGGGTTTGTCTTCTCTTATACCTTTTTACTTTGATTACGTAGCAAACATGACGGTACGGTATATGCACTATTGTTTTAGTAATATTTTATGAGTAGTCACTTTGTATATTCATTGCCAAAGTCCAATTGATCTGTTTCAGTCGTATTATGTGAGCAGCCACTTTGTGCATTTATTATCAAATATTATATCTGTCTCAAATTCATCCCTCACCCATGCTCCAATTATTTGGTACTTAATGAGTTACACTATCTGTTGTTGTGTATTCCCAAGAATTGTAAATGAAAGAACTTACCAGTTTTGTAATTTTGGGTGTTTTTACAGACTTTTATCATCAAACAATTTGACAGGGGATTTGTCAGGAAAACTAACTAAGCTAACCACTTTGAAGGACTTGTGAGCTTCCTTGGTTTCTCTTTGCAGTTTTTTAAATTTCCTTTAAAAGTGATTATTCATGTAGTTCATTTATTACAAATGCAGTCGTGTTTCGGATAACCAATTCGTGGGGAGCATACCTAATTTCATCCAGAACTGGGCAAATATTGAAAAGCTGTGAGACCTTATATGATAACCTGTTCAATACTTTATTTAGTTTTCCAGTTTTTTCGACACAAATTATAGTTATTTTTTCACTGTTGCTTGTTATGGTAATGCAACTGAGGACCTGTTGATTGCAGGGTGATTCAGGGTAGTGGTTTAAACGGACCGATCCCTTTGGGCATTTCTTCGTTGACAAAATTAACTGACTTGTGAGTTTCAGTTCTATTGTGCATAATGCTGATTATATATTTTAGAGTTATTAAAATTTGTGTGCATTGATGAAGATATTTCTCTGATGATTTGAATTCATATAAACAGGAGAATCAGTGATTTGAATGGCAACGACTCGGCTTTTCCTCCTCTTAGTAATGCAAAAAATCTGAAAACATTGTGAGTCTTTTGCCATTTCTAGGCCCTCTTCAGGGAAAATACTTTTAACTCATACGATCTGACTTGCAATTGGATTGGATATGTAGGATACTGAGGAGTTGCAAGATCGTCGGCCAGTTACCTGATTATCTTGGTTCATTGACAAAATTGAGAACCTTGTAAGTGGATTTTGGTTGTTTTTCGTCACGTCCAGGTTTTACGTGTAGATTTTTCTTCTGGTCATCTGCCATAAATTATTATAGTGCCTAGAAGTCTTAACGTTTTGGCTGAAACGGAGACACTAGAAATCTCTTGATTTGATTTTATTGGAAATCGGAATTTATATCGCCTAATCCGAGTGATGGGAAAATTCTCTTCTTACTAGTTTCAGCATCCCTTATAAAAGTAAATTTTGCAAATGAGAAATGAATATTTTGGCACTTTCTTACTGGACAACTTTATCATGTTCTTACAGGGACCTGAGTTTTAACAAAATAAGTGGATCAATTCCAAACAGCTTCTCTGCGTTATCAAGCACTGATTATATGTAAGAATTTTGATCAACGCTTTTTTCTTTTCTTCTGTTTAATCAGCTTTCTATGCCTGTAACAAACTGATCTAAGATGAACAACCAAGCCTTTGACATGAAGAGACGAGACAATATACGATGCCGCTAATTGGATTCTCTAATAATCTCCCCTCAACGGACTTGAAATGTCAAACCTGCATATTCGAAATGGTTTATTTGTAACAAGTAGTCCTGTTCAAAATAAATTAGTTAGTTATGGCTAAAATTTGGTGAGTGCGACAAGTTACTGATCCATTAATGTTGATTTTGCTAGTTATTTGACGGGAAACTCCCTCACTGGACAACTTCCTGATTGGATGCTGAAAGATGGAGACAGCATGTAAGTTCATCTTCAACATTATTAGAATGACAAATGTTTCTATCTTTTTTTGTCGCATTCTCCATGAATTTAATTTTACGGATCATATATAAAACCTCTTCAACTGCTTTCTGTTTATTTTTGTGAACATTACATGATAAAATTGATTATTTTGCTCATTACGAGTTGGATTTTATGATTGCTAATGCCGGAAAATGTTTATCCAGTGACCTTTCCTTCAACAATCTTACTTTTGGAAGTTCAGGATCCTCGAATTGTCAGCCGAGAAACTTGTGAGATTACATTCTGTTCGCTTACTGTAATACGCAGTACTGTAAGACTTCAGGACTTTTAACTGATAGTTGCCTTAATCAATTCTCTCAGGAACTTGTTTGCTAGCTCGTCAAGGGGTAATACATCGTAAGTTCCCAAGACACCGAACATTTGTTTGCTTCCTTACTAAGAAACTTCATTCTCCACCTGTATGGAGACTAATTTGTGTTTTACATTGTTCTTCAGGGGCATTGTTTCATGCTTAAGGAGCTTTCATTGTCCACGGAGTGAGTTGATCCGGATACCTTTATGCATTTCACTAAAGAATAAAAGCATTTTCATTTATCTTTCTTTTGCTTGTGATATTTATGCGCCTTAGGGAAGTCAAACTGCTATCCGGAAACCTGTTGTTTGGGATTAAAGTAGAGATCATAGATTGATATTGATGTGCTCTAAATTGTGTATACATGTAACTTCCTTTTTGTTCATAAATAGTCGGCTAAAAACATCAGCATATCCGAGATATAATTACTGCTTCAAGTTGTTTTTTTTTCCTTTATTTCCTGTACCTTCTGTGATGGCTGATTATTTTGTTATTTACTCTCAGATTGGTACTCTCTCCATATAAATTGTGGTGGAAGACAAGTCGAAGTTGACAAAGATACAAGTTATGATGATGATATAGATTCAGGAGGGTCTTCAAGGTTCTTCCAGAGTAGAACACATTGGGCATTTAGTAGCACAGGCAACTTCTTGGATGATGACCGTACTAAAGATTCATATATTTGGACAAACAGTTCAATAATCTCTCAGAACAATTCTCAATTATACACGACTGCACGACTCTCGCCCCTTTCTCTGACATATTACGGATTTTGTATGCTAAATGGAAACTACACAGTAAACCTTCACTTTGCAGAAATCATGTTTACTGATGATAGAACATATAGTAGCCTTGGAAAGCGCTTATTCGACATTTACATTCAGGTTCCATTTTCGCTTCACAATGCCTAAAAAGTGATTTTTTTTTTTTTTGGCAAGAGACCACAAAATAAAAATGATTGAATTTAGTTCTACTTTCTCTTTGTTAGAAATTACGTATTACTACTGCAGAATAGGAGGCTTACCCCCAATTATTGGGGAGTTAATGGGTTATGCTATTGTTGTTTGATCAGGGAAAGTTGGTTCAGAAGAATTTCAATATTGAAGATGAAGCAGGAGGAGTAAATAAGCCCATAGTTAAACCCTTTACAGCTGAGGTCTTTGACAACACGCTTGAGATGCGCTTCTACTGGGCTGGAAAAGGGACAAATGGGATTCCTGTAAGAGGAGTTTACGGTCCTCTTATTTCAGCAATTTCTGTGGATCCTGGTACTTGCAAATTTACTAAAGCTTCTAGCTTGAGAATAATAGAAAGTGATCATTTCTATTTTGGTGTTTAACATTCAGCATAAGACGTTAACTAAATTGATACATTTTCTTCGCGCACTCTCTCCAGATTTTACACCACCATCAGAACATCGGAATGGTGGCCTGTCGGCAGGTGCTATTGTTGGGATTGTTCTTGCTGTTATATTTTCGATCTCGCTGCTTCTAGTTGTTCTTTGGCGGAAGGGTTGTTTGCGACGCAAAGATACACTAGAACACGGTAATACCCCTTCCCTTTGATAAGTATAATACGTAAAATGGTATTTCACGAGTGAATGGACGGTTCTTATACTTGTAAAAAATTGCAAGCGTCAGCATCTTGTTTAGGAATGTATGCTTGCTAGTTTCCAAACAAGAACTACGAATCGACAGATGATCTTTTTGCATATGTCCCATGTAGCTGCAGCATTTTTTCACTTTGCTGATTCTTAATTGCACACTTCTTAATCATTTGACCATATCAAAATTTAGGTATTGAATTCTTCATTTGTAAAAAATTATTGATTTTATTCAAATTGGATTCTTTTTTGCAGATCTTAAGGGTCTAGACCTACACACTGGATCATTCACCCTGAGGCAAATCAAAGCTGCCACAAATAATTTTAATGCCTATAATAAAATTGGAGAAGGTGGTTTTGGTCCCGTCTACAAGGTGACTAAGCCAAAGGATGCCTTAAATAAAATTTTGATGTCTTGAGAGTTTTCTCAAGCTCAATGGAATCATTGAATACCTCGAGTCTTAACCTAATTTTTTTTCTGGTTGAAGGGTAATCTGTTCGATGGCACTATAATCGCTGTGAAACAGCTTTCTTCGAAATCAAAGCAAGGGAATCGCGAGTTTATTAATGAAATAGGCATGATTTCAGCACTGCAGCACCCAAATCTTGTAAAGCTCTACGGATGCTGCATCGAAGCAAACCAATTGTTGGTTGTGTACGAGTATATGGAAAACAACTGCCTTGCTCGAGCATTGTTTGGTAAAGCGAATTTGCCCTGTTTTTTTTCTTGAATTCTTCCGATATCAAGATTTCAAACCAAATATAGTTGCATTAACAATTAATTAGGTTGACTCATCGCATTTTTTTTTGTACCGGGAAACCTGTAGGCCCTGAAGAACATCAGTTGAAGTTGGACTGGCCAACAAGGCACAAGATCTCTATTGGTATAGCAAGAGGTTTAGCTTATCTTCACGAAGAATCAAGATTAAAGATTGTTCACAGAGACATCAAAGCCACAAATGTGCTACTTGATAAGAATCTTAACCCCAAGATATCTGACTTTGGTCTCGCCAAGCTTGATGAAGGAGAAAATACTCACATTAGCACCCGTATTGCTGGAACCTAGTAAGTCCATGCACGACATTCCTTTTTTTTCTCTGGGACGACGAGAGATTACAAATAATTACTTTTATGTCAATTACTTTTCAGTGGATACATGGCGCCTGAATATGCAATGAGAGGCTACTTAACTGATAAAGCAGATGTATATAGCTTTGGGATTGTCCTTCTCGAAATTGTCAGCGGGAAAAGTAACACTAGTATAAAGCCAAAGCAGGACTGCTTCTATCTTCTTGATTGGGTAATATTCTTAAATTTTTCGCTTACCATGTAGTAAATTTTATGCCCTGGAAGAAATCTTCACAAGTTATTCTTACAAAGATTTATTTTTCTTTGTCTAGTTAAGTAGCTTGGATATTGATCTAGCATTCGTCCTTTACAAGGGCGGAAGAACTTATATGTGCCATTGAAATGATCCTAAGATTTAGGCCATGAATCGAAAGAAAAATGAACTTTTCGGTTCCAAGATTGCATTCTATCCTCGAAAAAATTCCTAATAGTATTCTTCTTTCCTGTAGGCGCATTTGTTGAAGGAGCAAGGGAAATTGATGGAATTAGTAGATTCAAGGCTAGGATCAAACTTCAAAAGGGAGGAGGTTATCTTGACAATAAATTTAGCCCTCCGTTGCACAAATGTCTCGCCAACAGCTAGACCGAGTATGTCAGCTGTAGTTAGCATGCTCGAAGGGAAAGTAGTCGATAAAAGCCTCGTATCAGACTCGAGTGTCTCGAGTGACAAGAAGAAACAAAAGGAGGATTCTTACAGGAACCTAGTACCGAATACAAACGATAGTGATAGCCAGGTGCATAGCATGTCCATGGATGTCCCCTGGACTGCATCTACAGCATCCACAGGTGATCTTTATCCAGTCAGTTTGGACAGTGACTACTTGGAGAAGAGACTATAGAGATCCCTCTTGTGCATTTGATGAAATTTGCATTCTCATATTGGAAATTCTTTCATTTATTTTTTTGGGTGAAGTGACTGGTAAATGTTTAAAAGATGCATATAGTTACCAGCCAAGAAAATAATGTATCTTGTTGGACAACATAAAACGGTTATAACTTGATATTTAGCACAAAATAGCATTTTCTTGTTAGTGTTTTATTTACTTGAGATAGTAATTTCACAGGAAGAAGGAATAAACTTCGTGTGGGCTGAAAAGTAAATTTTTGCATACATCTTGGGGGAAGGCAAGAAGCTATTTTGTTAATAAAAAATTTAAGCCTAAGAGAGTTGTCTCAGTGAGACAACAGCCTCAGCCCATGCAGTAGGCGTGGATTCGACACCAAACTAAAAAAAACCTTCCCCTATCACCCCAAAACATATATTATTTCTAAAGTTTTAAAATTTTATAAGGGTAAAAAGTGAAATTTTCAAAATCTTGGTGATTGGCGTCACTCTGCCCCTTTTTTTTAAATTTTTTTTTTTATCAAAAGGGTAAATAATATCATAGATAATAGGGGTGTGGACAAAGCCGCTATAAAGGGAAACGATGGAAAGAATATTCTCTAACTTACTCCCTCTAGCTTACAAGCATACAAACTACTTCACATGTTTCATAGTAACGATCATTTTATACTCTACTTCTTATTCCAAAATAGAGGTCATTTTCTAATATTTTAAAATATTTTTTTTTAAATTACTCTTACCCATATTATAGAATAGAATGAGAGATAATTACATCCAAAGAAAAATGCTTAAAAAAGTCATAAACTGTTTTCCCACCTTCTCAGAAGAACAATGTCACCCCGTCCCTCTAAATCCTCATAGTGCTGACAGTTGCTCCAAAAATACTCCGAGTAGCAATGGCAAATGGGGCGGCCCGACGGGTACTGGGTGGGTTTGACTGTCGACCGGGGCAGGGCGGGTCAAACATCTCAAGGTCCTAAACCCACCCACCCCGCATGTAAAACCCAAAACCCGTGGTGTCGGGGCTGGTTTGGTGGGTTTTAAGGGTTTTTTTTTTTATTTTAATTTTAAGAAGAAAAGACTAACATAATACAATGCGAAATAAATATAGAGAAAGCCACCTCGTAATGGTGGGGTTGGGCTTGGATCCTACCGGTTTTATTAATAACAAAAATAAAGTTACATATGATGGGATTTAGGGCCTAAACAATCGAAATGGAAATACATCTTTTTTCCAAGTGCCTTTTAAGTGATGTTCTCCCCCTACCTTTTTTGTAAATGTACTCACACCCACACTTGGTACATTTCGCTTATATATTTTTTTTTTATCGATTGTGTAAAACACGAGAGGGGGGGAGGGGGTGAATTGGGTTTTAATCGATCTTGTAAACTTTTCCGAATCTAAGCAAAGCTAGTGTTAGTTTGAGCAAGATGATGAAAAGCAAAACTAAACCCAACAACAAGACAAAGGATTTAGAGTGGTTCGATTCACTTAGAATCTACATCCACTACCTTGAGCCGCACCCAAGGATTTCAACAACTTCACTAAGAAGATCTTTTTACACTTGTGGACAACTCACTAAGAGTTTTACAACACAACCACAATACAAAAACTCACTAAGAGCTTGATTGCCCACACAAAGTAGGACTTAACAATTTGCCCACACAAAGTAGGACTTTTACAAGAATAACCCAATCACTTAAAAAGGGAATAAGAATGTTTAAAGAACAAGGTTGTTCACTCTTCTAAGTGAAAGATATATATACCTTTGAAGTACATCAATTATAACTCTTTGAACATATGAAGTTCACTCTTTGTCTTGCTTTTGAAATAACACCTTTGAATGATTTAAATCATGGAAATGAAGTGTTTTTGCTTTGAAGGTGTTTAGACTTGATAAGAAATCAATCTATATTGTATGTGCAAGTCCTTTTTCGTTGTCTAAATATTTCTCAGCTTTAGAGTATATATACATTTGAAAATATGCTGAAAAATCGACTTTGCAACGGTCAAATAACAGCTAGTTCCCGTAGAGTTTGGTTGACCGAACTGGACCTCGGATGACCGAAGCAAGACACCTCGGATGACCAAGTTAGACCTCGGTTGACCGAACCATAGGTCGGTCGACCGACCTTCCCCTTTGGTCGACCGAACCAAAACATCTCAACTCTCAGTTTCTCTTCGGTTGATCCGAACTAATCTCGGTCGATCCGACCTTCTGAGCTTTGAGAGATGTTGATTTTTCACACGTTTTGAAATCTATTGAAGTCTAAAAGGTTTTCTCAATATGTAACAAGTAAGAGCATTTAGAAAACCGTTTTAAAAGACTTATACTTTGAAATCAAAGGCTTTTGAGATATGAACACATATGAGAATCATTTTGAAACTTTAGCCTTTTGAAAACGTGTTTATGAAAACATGCAAGACTTGAGTGTAGAGCTTATGTTCATGAGAGCTTTGGTTAGAGCTATATAAGATAAAGACTTATAACGGCAAAGCTAATCTAACCAAACCTAAGTCTTCAATCTTCAATCTTGAGAGATGAGTCTTGAATAATATGACTTTGAATCTTGATCATGGCTTGATTGAAGTACTTAGAGCTTCCATTATAAGTTCCAATATTCTATCACAAAGATATAAAACATTAGACACAACATCAAGTGTTTGTCCATTATCAAAAACCGAGTTCGTTCGCCCTTAAGGCTTACAATCTCCCCCTTTTTTATTATGACAAACTTTGATGTAATTAGATAGGATATTGACAATTTTAAGTTCATGGAAGCATGGCAAAAGGATATAAGAACAAATAAGTGTAAAGCTAAGTGCTTATAAGATAAACCAAGATAGAACGAGAAACATAAGCACTAGCATGTTAAGTTCTTTTGCCATATGCATTAGGGACTCTTTGAAGAGCCCTAATTCCCAACCAACCTCCTTGCCTCCTTCCTTCCATTCTTATAGCATTCTTGTGTGTAATATACATACCTTAGTTTACACAAGAAGCTAACTTACCATTTTCATCAATGTTGATGTGAGTGCTAAGGATCCTATTATAAAGAACATGCTCACACAAACATTAGAACTATAATGGTTTGTTATCATCAAAACAACATAGGATATTTTGCCCTTCGGGCTAACAATCTCCCCCTTTTTGATGATGACAAAACATTGATGCAAATGGGAATAATATGCAAAAAGTAAAGCTTTAAAGCATATAAATATGAATGCATGAGATAAGAATATTAAGGATCTAGGCAAGTAGATGTTTTTCAAAAAAAATATTCTACTCCCCCTATTTTAAAGAATCCCTTATCTCTACCAATTTGCAAGTTCTAAGCTTTCTCCTTTTGTAAACTACTTCTCTTGGCACATTTGCAACACTAAAAACTCTCCCCCTTTTTGTCAAAATCAAAAAGGGATATCAGAGCGCCAATAAGAAAAGCATTTAATGAAAAGTAAAGATGAATAAGATTTAAATTGTGGAGAAGCTTGATGATATGTAAGAATTCTCCCCATATATAAAAAAAACTTTTAATGTCATGGAGAATCTTGATGGTCTAATAGATTTATAAGATAAGAACCAAAAGATCAAACCTAAAGACCAAAAATCATTTGAAGAATGATTATTCTGAATAAGCTTGGTTGATTTCTAAAAAACAAGGAGTCCATAATAACACATAAATCAAAAGATGGTCATGTATGGCTCAAAAAGAATACCAACCTAAGCTAAGACAAAGGAGATAAAGAATAAACCTTAAAGAACAATCTCCCCGTTTATCAAGTATACGATGTTAGCTATTTGAGATAAAACCAAGTTTGATACCAATTGACCAATTGTAAAACATGTTTGAAAATATAGCTAACAAAGTACTAGTGGAAGTGATACCATGAATTTATAAGTTAAGCACACATGTATCACAACCAAAAGAATTAGAGGAAGTGTAAGATGACAATTCGAGAACATTCCTCTAATAAGTTAATGGTTAGCTAAATGAGTATAACTACTCTTGAAGCAAGACTAACCAAAAACTCTAATGAGATCACAAAAGATATGAAAGTAAAGATTATGATCTCATAGTTATTAATCAGGTGAGTGGTCCGCAAACCTTTTTACAAATATTATACATATATTTCGTGCTCATTGTTTCTGAATAAATCATACCCCTCGGGATTTGGATTCATTACTCATGATATACATTGCACATTTTTACATGTCATCATGAAACATTTTCTCGATTGGGTCTTATTGGTAATGTTAATTCATTCTCCTGGAAAATTTTACAATTGATCACTGAATCATTTTATGGAACATGTCTTGTGATAATTGACATGGCATAACAAGACTATAAGTCTATTGAATCGGGCCATACTACTGTTAGAAGGAGAAACTAAGTGCTACACTGTATGTGGAAGTCACCTCTAGAATCATGCCTTCTATTGTCTTGATTTCTGGTATGTATGATATGTGATTTACTGTTATTGTAATGCCTTGTCAATTTCACCTTGATAGTCCCTAGATACTTGTTTCAAAATAAGGTCCCTTATTATACATGTGTATATATCTTTTTTCTCATTGTGCTAGATATTTTTTGGGTATAAAGTACTTTGGATGAAAAATGGTTCTAAAGACACAAGCATAACTGCACGTCTTTCACTGAGCTTCGACTCATGTTTTTCCAAATATTTTTCTGTTTTTATTTTTATCCATCAATTGTTCATTATTCAATTTTTTGCTCCTGGATCGTTTTTGGTCCAAGAAAAACATTTGCCAATCCATTTCTATTTCTTTCTTGGATCAGATTCATAAGGAACTAGCAAAATAGTTCATTCATTATTTTCTTCTTTTGCTTATTTAGCCGGCTTTAGGTCCACTAATCCTATTTCTATTGTTTCTTCAGCTCCATGAAATTTTCCTAATATCCATACCATTATTCTCTAAGAGGGTGCGTGACCTTTCCATAATTCATAAGGAGTTTATCTAGTCTCTTATGTGGTAGTCTGTTTAGGATGTGATTTGAAAAAGCAAAGCTCCCCCTCCCCACAAATTTTGGGGTGAGCAAGAACTTATTAGCATTGCATTCATTATCTCTTTAAGAGTTCTGTTTTTGCACTTTGCTATTCCATTTTGTTCTAGAGTATAGGGTGCAATTGTTTGATGGATTATCCCACTTTCAGTACACAACTGTGCAGATGGAGATTCATATTCTCCACCCCTATCATTCTTAGCCTTTTAATTTTCTTGCCAAGTTGATTTTCAACTTCACCTTTATAATGGCTAAACATAGTTATTGCTTCGTCTTTACTTCTCATTAAGTAAACATAGCAAAATCTTGTGCAATCGTCAATAAAAGTGATGAAGTAACTTTTACCGCCTCTTGATTGAACATATTTTAAATAAAAAACATCAGTGTGAATTAAGTCCAACGGTTCTGAACTTCTCTCTAATTTTCATTTCGTTGTCTAAACATTTCTCAGCTTTAGAGTATATATACATTTGAAAATATGCTGAAAAATCGACTCTGCAACGGTCAAATAACGGCTAGTTCCCGCAGAGTTCGGTTGACCGAACTGGACCTCGGATGACCGAAGCAAGACACCTCGGATGACCAAGTTAGACCTCGGTTGACCGAACCATAGGTCGGTCGACCGACCTTCCCCTTTGGTCGACCGAACCAAAACATCTCAACTCTCAGTTTCTCTTCGGTTGATCCGAACTAATCTCGGTCGATCCGACCTTCTGAGCTTTGAGAGATGTTGATTTTTCACACGTTTTGAAATCTATTGAAGTCTAAAAGGTTTTCTCAATATGTAACAAGTAAGAGCATTTAGAAAACCGTTTTAAAAGACTTATACTTTGAAATCAAAGGCTTTTGAGATATGAACACATATGAGAATCATTTTGAAACTTTAGCCTTTTGAAAACGTGTTTATGAAAACATGCAAGACTTGAGTGTAGAGCTTATGTTCATGAGAGCTTTGGTTAGAGCTATATAAGATAAAGACTTATAACGGCAAAGCTAATCTAACCAAACCTAAGTCTTCAATCTTCAATCTTGAGATATGAGTCTTGAATAATATGACTTTGAATCTTGATCATGGCTTGATTGAAGTACTTAGAGCTTCCATTATAAGTTCCAATATTCTATCACAAAGATATAAAACATTAGACACAACATCAAGTGTTTGTCCATTATCAAAAACCGAGTTTGTTCGCCCTTAGGGCTTACAGATTGTCCATACCTTCCAAACAGGTTGAAGTCCAAGCCCTATTAGACCTGCTAGATTTTGTGGGTACATTTTGGGAATCAACATAAGGATGGTTTTCAAAGTTTTCTATTTTTTATAAATTAAATTTGAGAAATAAATATGGAAAAAATTGATAAAAAAATTAGAGAGATACATTAACTAGAATGATGAACACCGATAAAATGAGGATTCGGTTATGTTTCAACTCCCATCGATTCCACTTGCACAATTTAGATTAGAGAGAGATAATAATTTAGAGAAATTAGATTAAGAGATGAGATTGAGTGAGTCAGTGCGAGTTTGAGGGGGTTTGGGAGGGTAATTATAGGGTAATTTTGTATTTAAAATAAAAAATAATAAAAAATAGGAAAATAGTTGTTAGGGTGGGGACAACGACTATTTTGATGAAAATGGTCGTTGGGCCCGCAGGTTGGTCACAAGTTGGGCCGGGTTGGTCATGGGTTGGAAAGATAAACAATCTTGGCAAAGATAAAATAGCCTGGCTTACCAAAATTAGCTTATGAACAAACAACTTCGAACAAACACAGCTCTAAATTACCGGTGTCAGAGGATGGAAAAAATGTCTTTTGGGAAAGGAATGACTAATGAGAACAAGAACAAAAGGAAAGAAGATCTAAGTGAAAAAGTGAAAAGTGAAAAAGAGGTAGAGGACCATCCCCTATTTATATTAGAATGAAAAGAGGTAACCGTCCATCATTTTTTGCCGCGTCGAGCTAATTAATGCATGGCATTTATTACAATGGCAGTTACTTCATTTTTTAAACTGAAGGGGTTATATGAAGATTTCAAGCTCCAAATAGACTCGCCAAGTATCTTGAAGGGCTTATGAGGGGATTAAACCCAAGACAATAGTTTGTGCTGAATGGTCTACAAAAAAAAATATCTGAGAAGGTCCAAGAAATAGTCATGCTAGCTAATAAGCTCTAACCAAAGTTATGCCCTGAGCCGAGCTTCTCAAATGGCGCAGGACATACAAGCCTACTCGGACGAACGAGATCAAGCGCGTGGAAGCCACTCTGCCATACTGAACTCAATGAATAGTAAAAAAATATAACGCGGTGGCAAAACCGTAATAAAAGCCAGGTTTGCCGCACCTCGGACCGTACAAAGTATTGAAATACTATTTGGGCATTGCCCTATATAAATATTGTTCATTTCACTTCATTTACTTAATATTCTACTAGCTCTCGAGTATTGTGTCTAGAATTTGAAATAACTTAAGCATTAGAGTGAGGTTGAGATATTCTCTCACCCTCTCTTTTGTTCATATTAGCAGGTATTCGTTCTTCGACTCGAATTTACTTCATGTTCTCTCTAGTGGTTAGATAGTGGCCAAAAGCACTATGGACATCCTCATCCTAGTCGTATCGTGGCCTATATATAACTATTAGATAGAGGCCCAAAAGTTCATGGCAGTTGTGGGTCATGTAGATTTGGATTAGTTTTTTATTTAGTATAGAGATAATGGCTATTAATGTCCCTTACGTATGTTTCAAATGCAAGTGTTAACCCTCGACCATTTTACGTGCTATTATTACCCCTAACTATTTACGTAGTGCTATTTATGCCCAAATCCGGAGGAATCCAGCGAGATAGGGCTGAGTTGCACACGTGCCACTCGCACATGCGATTGTTCAGGGGCAAAATAATCAATTTAACATGTAATCTTCAACCTCCAACCTTTGTTCTTCCTCTTCCACTTCATTTCTTCCAAATAATTTGAAAAATTAAGAAGAGCTTACAACAAAATTCTCATATTCATCATCTTCCAATTAATATTTTTTTTGGGAATTTCATCAATGTAGGTTAATTTAAGAAATTTTCAATAACTCCAAGAGAACCAATTTGCCCTAAAAATCACATAAAGAATTCGACCAAACAAGGTTTTAAAACCCGGACCGGACCGGTCGATCGTCGACCGGACCTCCGGGCGGTCCGGTTAGGTGCCTAAACCCGTTTTCGTCAAAAACTGCTCTAATTTCACTGACCTGGTTGACCCGGCCGGTCGGATCGTCCGAACCATAAACCGGAACGATTTTGGTAAAACCGGCCGGGTCACATAATACATTTTTTACAATTTTTTTTTAATTTTTCTGTATAAAAAAAAGGGAAGAAGAAGAAGAAAAATAGAGAGAGAAGTGGCGGGGCGGTGGCGGTTCACGGCAGAGGTGAACGAAGAAGAAATCTTCAGCCAAGTTGGTGGAGTTCTCTTGTATGGCAGAGCTGATGCTGAAATACCCTTACTGCCACCCAGAAAATTGACCAATTAATTTTACGGAAATTAGCGAAGCAAGAATCGAGAGAAGAGAAGGAGAGTTAGAGAGGAGAAGAAGAAAAAAAGAGGGCGGTTGCAGCAGAGAGAATGAGAGGAAGAGAAGAGAATGACCGCCGGAGAAGAGGGGAAAGGAGGCGCTGGAGAGAAGTAGGAGAAGAAGGAAATGTAGGGTTTTCTTCCTCTAGGTTGGATTAGGAGACTTTATATAGGTAGGACTAAAATGGCTATTACAATATTATCATATAAACCCTAAAAAATAATTATAGTACAAACAAGTCCTAGAAAGTTTATTTTCAACATCTAATTGGACATTAAAATTAAAGGAGATATTTAAGGGAATAATTAAGATAAAATATATCTGAACTAATTTTACATTAACAACATTTTTTTATTAATAAGTATATATTATATATTTTTTAATATTTATGACATCATTGGGTCGATGAACGGGTCGATGATGGTCCAACCACTGGTCCGACCAGTGACCCGTGACCCAATAACTTTTTCGGGTCGATGTCCGGTCCGGATTTTAAAACATTGCGACCAAATATGGAGAAGGCACAAGAAGGAAAAAAATTCATTATTGAGAGGGGGAAAAAACTGGACTTGCTTGGCCATTTCCACCCCGCAGCCACCTTCACACCAAAAAACTGTACTTGATGTTTTGAGTAAATTAATGAATATTTACTTGAATATAATTCATTATGTGATTTTGGCTTTTGCTAGTTTTTTTAATGGATTGATCATCCGATTAAAGAGAAGGGATGTAATATCTTGATGGGTCGGATTTTAACTTAAATATCATAATTTATAGGGTCATGGGTCGGGTCATTAGATGGGTTATAGGCAACCCAATAAACATCGAGTTATTGGACACTTATTGTAACGACCCGAAATTTCAAGTACCAATTTAAAGGTTAGTATTATATTAATTTTTCACTTGACAAGGATAGAAGTGTCTTTTTTCATTAATAAGCAAGGGTAAAATGGTCCAAACAATAAATTGGTAATTTTATTAAAAGACAAAGGCATAATAGTAATTTTATAATTAAGAAATAAAAGAAAATGAAATAAAGTTCCAATAAGAAATAATTGCATCAAAAGTCCCTAAATTACATGTTATTTACATCAAAAATTGTATTTACATAATAGGTCCTTACAAATCAAGAAATTGCCACCAAGGGCTTTCCTACAACTATAAATAGGGTGAAAATCCTCTGTCCTCATCTGTGTGTATCCCCGTGTCCCTAACCAATCAGAATTTACTATATAAATATTTGTTTCAATTATATATACACATGGTGAATTGTGATTGGTTGGGGACACGGGAACATACACTGAACGGGGACAGAGAATTTTTTGCCTATAAATAGAGACCTTGGCCTCAATTCCTACTTGCACCATTTCTAAAAGGGAGCTTTCCCTAAACTCTCTCTTCCTTACACCAAAACTCTATCCCGGTCAATAGTCTTCGGTTGGTATGCTCTGAATTTTATCACAGTTGCCTAATATTGGATCTTCTGTGAATACTTTCATCAGAAAACCAAGACATTATTGACTAATTTTCTAAAGTGTTCCTGTCTACTATTAAACAAGTACTTTTATTTTCAATTTGTTATTTTGATCCTGCACAATAAATGAACTTTGGTTAATCAGGTACATGTAAGAATTAGATTATATTCTCTGAGACTGTCTGAACCCGAGGATTGTGGAAACGCAATCCCGGGAGCACCCGTGACCCACCCCACTGGTGGAGACGTATCTAATCGAACGTTTGTCTGATTAAGACGGGTGACCAGAAGAATATAAATCTACATTCTTCCTTGAACCTGGACCGAAGAAAAATTGATTTAAAGAATTTAACTGTTCAGTTTCCTTGAATATTTGGAGACTGAACGTTTAAATTCCTTGAATCTTTTATCATGTTATTGAAATAGTATTTTCATAATTTTCTACTTTATTTTCAGATTGAAAATAGGAAGAAATAATAGAACTTTTATTTACCTTGCTTTCTTTTAAAGAAATCGATAAAAAAAAATCAGAAAATAATACCAAAAAGTAGCAGTATCAATTCCAGACTACAATAATAGTATTAAGGGGAAACAGGGGAGGTGGTGTTCAGCAGCCAGTCTCAGAAAAATACGTAATTGTAATAAAGGTGATAGTAATAATATTAATAGCAATCACAGTAACTACAATAAAAAGGAATTGAATGAAGAGTTAGAAAGATTCCTCTCTGTAATCCTTAGCAAGAAACTTACTGATCCTACTTATATTAAATAACAAAAACAAATTGATTAAATTGGGGGTCTTACAATCCTTAACAGAATGAAATTCTGATAATATAATAATAGTATTTAATTAGAAACAGAGGCAAAAAGGGAGCAGCCGTGTTACCTGCAGGGGTGGCGAGCCGGCGGTGAATAGGTAGGGGTGTCAATCGAGCTATGTGAGTCGAGCTTGGCATAGCTCACGCTCAGCTCACATAAAAATTGAAAAGCTCACGCTCACGCTCAGCCCGGAAACACAAACCTCGAGCTCACGCTCAGCTCACATTTTAACACGAGCTCGAGCTTAGCTCACGAGCTTCCCAAGCTCACTTATATTAGCGAAGAAAACGAAAATTCTGTCTCAAGAATAGCATAATACAATGAGCCTTAAAACTAAATTTGGACAAGAATACACAAAAAGAAGCAAAAGTTTCAGAATTGTTTGATATGCTAATAAAATGAGTCTTATATTAAAAACAAAAAAACAAAAAAACAAGAGAATCCATGCACTTAAAATTTTAACAAATGATAAATTTGCAAATTTCAAAAGATTAATTTAATTACATTGTCGGTGGCAATTCCAATTTTGACAATCCCATTGAATTCTTCTACACCATCTCACTTTTTGTTGTGATTCATCCCAATGTATTTTGTACCGTGTTTTCCTACGCTGTCTTTTCATGTTTTCTCTCTTACTTTAACTTTTGTACATGTCTCTCTCCTGTTGTAAGACTCATTCTTTAATATAATCTCATTTCTACAAAAAAAAAGACTATTGAATTAATCCACACATTATAATTATAATTATAATGTATATAAGTTTTTTTAAAATTAGTATTATTATTATTATTATATATATATAATATTTTAATTATATTAATCTTATTCGGGTTCGAGCTTTTTTCGGGCTGAGCGGGATCAAGTTCACATAAAAAGCGAGCTTGAATATTAAGCTCACGCTCACATTTTTTCGAGGTATGCCCGAACCCATTGACACCCTTATGAATAGGAGGCAGAATCTGAGAACAATAGGTAAAAATATATATGAAATTTTAATAATAATAATAATGGTGAGCATAATAATTATGACTGTAATTTAGTAATTGAATGACTAATAAAAAGAAAAAGAAAGACTTACCTGAAGCCGCGAGTCACCGGAGACAGAGAAGAGCTGCGGCTGTCGCCGGAGGAAGACCGGCAGCATCTCGGCGGACCGGCAGTGGCTGTTCTGAGAAGGAAATAGTCAAAAATTAAATAAAATTTAAAGGATAATAAAAATTAAATTTAGGGATATAGAGATTGGAGGAATTGGGGGAAAATAAAATAGAAGAGAGAGAGAGAGAGAGAGAGAGAGAGACCTGAGAAGGCAGTGACAGTGATGGAGGAACAGCGGCAGCAGTGGTGGCTGGTCATTGACGGCGACCGGAGACCGGAGACGGAGAAAACAAAGCCAAGAAAGGAGAGAAAAGAGGAAGAAGAAAATTTAAAATAAATAAATAAATAAATAAAAATTAGGGATTTTCAATTTGGGGATCTAGAGATTTTAGAGTTTGAGAAAAATTAAAGAAGAGAGAAGGAGAAGAAGAGGAAGAAAGGTGGCGGCGGAGATGGTGGAGGAGCCGCGGCGGAAGAGGGAGGAGAAAGAAGAAGGAAAAAGGAATAAGGAAGAAGGAGAAGGAAAGAAAAAAAATAATAATAATAAACTGGGAGGGGGCTGAAGTCGATGAAGAAAAGGAGGAATTAATCTAGTGTGTGTTAAGTATTTTTAAGAATTAGGGGAAATATCTAGTAAGGACCTAAAAGGCAAATAATAATTATCACATCAGTCCTATAAACTAATGAACAGGTATTAAATGGTCTACTCTATATTTTTAATGTTCAAATTGGACCATAAAGATAAAAGATAACATTTCTGAAAATGATTAAAATAAAATATGTCAGGAAACTTATTTTCGGAATCCAAAATAACTTTTAGAAATTACATTTTAGTCCCTGAACTTTAGGAATTTACCCAAAAGACCCCAGAAGCCTAGAAACTTAGTCTAGGCATATTAAGGCTTGCATGTCTTTAGTTTCATAAGTAATTTCTAAAGAGTTAGTATTTGCAAAATAGGTACATATCTCGGAGAAAGTACGAACGATAAGAGGCTAAGGTGAGTTTCCTCTCAAAACCGGAGAACTTGTTTTATAAATGCGTTTTATGGAAACTGTTTATAAAAGAAAAAGTTACAATATTTCTGAAAAATAATTCTGGAAAGTATCTCTGAAAAGAGAACTTGTTTACAAATGAAAAGTTACAGTAATTCTAAATGGAATGCTGGAAAGTATTTATGAAAAATATTTCTGAAAAATATATGAATGGTAACTCTAGAATGTTACTGGAATTCTAATTAGATTGAAGAGGGCGCTTACACTACACATACGATAGCCCCTCAACCAACCATTGGGGGTCTGCACTGGTATGAGGCTGGTCACCCGTACAAGGGCATCTCGAACCTTTGGTTGGGGAAACTCTGGTTATCTCTTGGGATCCCAATACTGTGTGGAAGCGTTAGGGGCAGGGAAAGCAACGGCCGATCGTATCCCCTACGTTACCACATATGGAATCATAACTGCTGACATGTCTCCGGGGTTAGGAGGTTTAACTCAGGAGCTGTTAGTATGGTACCAAACTGGCGGTACCCCCAGTTTGTGGAATAATTTTGAAAGTGGGGATAAGGTTGAAAATCATAATTATGTCTGGCGTGAGGCTGGTACTAACTAAAGAGCTATTGACTTGGCCGATCATACACTCTTTTATTTCTGAATCTGATACCTGGAATGGTCTTCTTATTCCGGTGGATATTTCTCTTTACCCGGAATGGTCTTTTTATTCCGATGGATACTTCTGAAATTGAAAAGAAAGAATATTCCAGATAAAGCTGATATTTTCTAAAATGAAATAATTTCTCAATTGTTTTGGAAAAAGATAAAGAGAATATTTTCTGAAAGAAAATATTTTTAGAAAAGGAAAAGTATTTTAAATGAAGAAAGTTTGTCCGTGTCTTCAAAATAAAATGTTTGCGAAATAAAACGAGTTTGACACATACTTCACTGGGGACTCACTGGGCTATTTATAGCTCACTCTTTGTCTGTTTTCTGTTTTAGTTCTTGTAGGATTAAGCGGATAGAACAAGAACATTTTGAAGTGTAGAGTTGAACCGAGACAAAGAATTGAGTCAACGCTAGACACAGACCCAGATTAGAAGATTTTGGTATCAGAGTGCGCAACAGAAGCTTGGGATTAGAAATCTGTACCTTGGGATTTAGTCAAAGACCGGAGTCAACTTAGAAGCCATAGAATAGTTTAGAAGAAGAAAAAAATTATCAACTTGTAATTCATATTGTAAAAGATTGAACCCAGTGCCGAGAGGCACGCAGCGTACCCGACCCGAGAGGGACGAGGCGTCACACTTATACCCTTGAAAATGAGCTTGTGCAAGTGGAACGTGTGCAACTCCGCCCTCTCTCGGCGGATTCCGCCGGATTTGGGTATAAATAGCACCCCGTAAATAGTTAGGGGCAGTAATAGCACTTAAAATAGTTGAGGGTTAACACTTACTTTTGAAACATACGTAAGGACATAAATAGCCATTAGTTCTTTAGTATATTTTATCTCAATGATTAAAAAGTAAATTATATTAAAAAAAATATATGAAATAGTAAAATTTTAGTTGAGAATAAAAGTGGAGAACAGATGCATCCCTTCGGGAAAAAAATTAGAAAAGAAAAGAAAAAATTGTTGAACATGTTATAATATTAAGAGGAGAAAATGGGAAAGAGAGATTTAGAGAGAAGTAAATTGATTCTTTGTATATTATGATGTGAACCAAATCCCTCTATTTGTAGAGGTTAAACCCTAAGGTTTCAATCAATATATTTACAATACTCCCCTTGAATGACTAATCTATACAACAATTGCCTCACAAAAACTTGTTTAGGAAAAACTCAGTTGGGAAAAATAAACCAAACTAAGTAAATGAGTACAATTGATATTGGAGTATTTAATGGATGCTTCGTTAAAACCTTATCAGGAAAACCCGGTGGGATAAAACCTGAACGAAGGAAAAAGAATACAACTACTCCCTATGAACATTGAATGTCTTTGAGTCGATGCATTCCAATTTGATGTATCAACTTTCTGAATGTTGATGTTGGCAACACTTTGATAAGTAAATATTCCACATTATCAGTTGGGCGAATCTGTTGAACATCGATGTCGCCACTTCCTCTTGGATGTCCATAAGAAGAAGAATATGCCTCGTTAAAACCTTACTAGGAAAAAATCCAATGAGAAAAAAATATGCATAGTCAAGGAAAAAGAGTACATTATTCTTATGTCAAATTTACTTCCCCCCGTTAACAACATCATTGAACCAATGTATATAGATCTTCAAAATCGACCTTAAAAAAATTGCAATTGGTATTATCTTAGTGAATAATTCTTTTAGAATTTTCATAGGATCAACAAATTACATATTCCGGATGTTTCAATTTGTAAATACTAGGCTTTCCAAAACTTTCAACATTCACTTGCTTTTTCTAAACACTTCGAGAGAAATATTTAGATGATTTAATCCTCTCTAATCCAAGGATTTTTATTTTCGTAAGAAAAAATTCAATCACACATCGGATGTGCCTTGAACTCGTCATCTATACATTTCTTTCCTTTTAAAAAATAAGAGCATCTATATTTATAAATATTCAATTTGCAACTCTTCTGAAGTTAGCAAAATATTAATCAATTTATTTGCAGCTCTTTGCAAATTTTCTCTATTGAACTCCAAGTTCATTAGAGCTTCAACAAATATTAAGATGCTTAACATTGATATTGCCACATCAATATTTACTCTCTCTCCCTGATGCGGGATAACTTATTTCATTATAATACTATAGATGCCAATAAAATAAGGTAAGCAAACTATTATGCATGGACATATGTTATCTTTGCATAATGCTTTCGAAAGGAATTAATCACTAAGTCATTAATGTTTATATTTTTAGGGAAGAATTGCTTATATGCTTCTGGCATATCAAGTCTTTCGAGGACTTCATATAAATGTTGTTACTAAATGACAACATTATGTACGTACTAAGCGTTTGTGCGCTATTCAAATACACTTGCATCCACCATCAAAGTAATTTCTTTGTTCGTTATTCTAAACGAATATCTTTCTAGGACTACACTTCAAGTGTATAATTTCGGTATGGAAAAAATTTACACTTCAAGTGTATTAATTCTCCGTACATACTTTTCATAATTTAAGCTGAACTTAATAGTCTATTTTGACCAATCATCTCTAAACTTTTAATTTCGAGTCTGCAGACTTTATATTAAACATCCCCATTCTATTGCGCGCATAAATAATGTCGACATTTTGCAAAATTTATGTTTATGGTTCATCAATTACCAAACATTTGAGATTTCATAATTCTCACAAATGTGTAGGTACCTGCATTTCTTCTGGAAATGATATAATATAATGTTTGAAAAAATTCTTCTAGAATTTTCATTTTCTCGAATTGACCATCTATAAATCTTTACTCCATTTGCGAGAAAATTTATTATTAGAACCCATAATACTATCACATTTCAATGTCTCAAATTTAATATTATTGGCAGCTTGTCCTTCAGGGACATTAAAAATCATGTAGTTTTTTCTAGCCAATTTTTTGTTATAAAATATTCTTGGCTATTCGTCTTTTAAACTTCTGGTTTAAACCCATTCGTTTGAGGATGAACAAGAGACACGAATATCAATATCTTATTTGACTATATATTTTAGAACCCATAATACTATCACATTTCAATGTCTCAAATTTAATATTATTGGCAGCTTGTCCTTCAGGGACATTAAAAATCATGTAGTTTTTTCTAGCCAATTTTTTGTTATAAAATATTCTTGGCTATTCGTCTTTTAAACTTCTGGTTTAAACCCATTCGTTTGAGGATGAACAAGAGACACGAATATCAATATCTTATTTGACTATATATTTTATCCTCTTTATGTTGGATATATATATATATATATATATATATATATATATATATATATATATATATATATATATATATATATATATATATATATATATACACACACACACAGGATTGACACTCAACATATAGTTTATCCTCTTTTGAGGACCATCTCAACACCTTGTGGCGGAACATGAGCGCACATTATATCTTACGATGAAAATCTTTTGGTCTACAACAATAAACCAATTGCAAAGACGAGAACTAAGAAATCATTAGTTGGCAAAATACAAACAAATATATAATAAATTTGAGGTAATATATGATATTATAACACCATTTATTATATGAACATGTTCTTCAGGATATGTAACCTTCATTGTAGGTGTCATATAATATCAATAGTAACCAACACAAGTTGGTTCAGTTGGTAAGGATTTGGCACGTCCTTACAAAAGTCAAGTGTTCAATTCTCGCTGCCGACGTGAGGACTGTGTTGGTGGGTGATCTGTAAATACCCTTGTAAGCGACCTATGGTCCGTAGGGCCTGCCCTGGCCCGTGGTGGTGACCGGAATCGAACCCACCCAAACTTTTTTTAACCAAAAAAAAATATAATATCAATAGTACCTTTGTGACAAATTATATTTATGGGAGAATATAAAGATATGAGCTCATTAATTTATAAAGAATATTTTCATGAATTTCTCATTATTTGAATTTTTAATGATCCGAGATTGCCTAATCAATCATGCCAAATAATATTTTTCGAATCAGTAAATTTCAAGTTTACTCAATATTTGTTTCCTTTTAGGAAATATATGTCAACTCTTTCAAAGCCTTTAATCTCTTCTAAATGTTTTAATTAACTAGCTCTTCTGAAGCTCTCAATCAACAATTCTTATTAGAGTTAAGCTCATACGTATACTTGACTCTTTTGGAGTTCTTTCAATTAATTATAGCTCTTTAGTGAAGGTATTCGAGCTTTTAATTAACTAACTCTTTTCTGGAGTTATTAATTATAGTAAAACCTATATACATAAAATAATCTATATAAGAATAACCTTCATATAGTAGTAAACAATGATGGTCACAACTCAAGACCAGTTTTATAAATAAGAATAAACTGTACATTGTAATATTTCATATTTTTTTAGAACCATCCTTACAATATTTACCTCCATATAGTAATAAAAAAATATTAAATATATTTATATATTTATATATCTATATAAATATCCATAATTATTTAACTATGTTACATTAAATTTAAGATGATATGAAATACATATCTAAAGTTTTTGGTGACAGTGGCTTAATTTTTTTGGGTTAACACCGCATCCTTTAACTTGCGCGTTCGTAGTAGCTCATCAACACAATCACGTTCTTGTTGAGTCTAAAATATTTTGAGTTTGCCCAACATGCTTGAAGCTTCTTGACACGAGAATTTTTCTATTTCTACACTATCATCCTCTGGATTATCACTTTGCGCTTCTAGCCTGATTCTTACACAATGTACATGCATGATGTACTTACATTTGTTTTTTTTTAAACTCATTAGTCTTATATATCTTTTAAACTAATGTTTTTAAAAGAAGAAGTGACACATTTCCATGTGTCGTATAATGTATATTAGTTATTTTTAAAAAAATCATAATTTTTATACGTAAGCCTCTATTTAAAAATAACCTCCTTATAGTAATATTTTTCTCCGGTCCCGAGAGTGTTATTGTATAGAGGTTTTACTGTAATTAGTTCTGCTGGAACTGTTCAACATGCAAACTATTCTGCAGCTTCTGAGAGCATATAGTTCTCCAAGAACTAAATATAATCTTACAAATAAAATTCAAAACAATTGAAATAAAATTACAATTCAAAAATTTCCCAATATATCTCCAAAACTATCAAATAAGAGTCATTAAAACATAAAATAAGATACTACTCATTTTCTTAATCGATTTCACAAATCTCATGGATAATTGTCTTGTTAGACCAATGGAGATGTGAGAATAGCAATTTTAGAATATATTTCCTCAATATCTGTTACTGTAGGACATAATTGAGACTTGCATTTTTCTGAAATATAAATGTGTCCCTCAAAATTGAGGGTTAATAAATGCCGTTATTTATCTCAAAACTCTCTCTCATACATAGATTATCTACCAGAGAAAGCAAAATCTTTCTTATTATGTTATCACTTCTGGTGATAATCATTTGTTAATTTCATGAATTACTTATTTGTTTTAATTAGTCTCAAGGAGACATGGGATCAATAACACTACAATTCTCTCAATATTACTTCTGCAGGAACATATTGACTATTTGAGAAAATTGCAATATTTTCTTTATAAATATTTCACCGCGGAGGAATTCTTAAGATTATATCATTATTTTGTGATACTTTAGCCATAAGTTAGGCTTTTGCTAAAACATCTCCGGGTGTTCTACCTTTATTTTAGAGTTAAAAAATAAACCTTCACAGTTTTATTGTTAATAAGTCTCCAAGACTCATCACATAAGAATTTATAATAATATATATAATATATAAAATAATAAGAATTTACCAAAATAATAAAGTAACCATCTTCTGATGGTCAATCGTATTTATATTTCAACAATCTCTTGGTGGTTAAGCTTATATCTACAAGTATAATCAATAATAATATGTGTTTATTACAAGCATTTCTGGCGGTCGTATATTCAATTACAATGAGATCTTTTGGCAGTACAACCAACTTCCGGTGATCAAACATTTCTTACAGATTTTTCCATAGTAGCAATGTGTGATATTTGGTGATATTTGACATGTGTAATTCTACCAAAAATAATAAATTATGTCACCAAAAATAACAAATTATGTCAGCAGGACATATATTCCTTCAGGGATTGTATTTTCAAGAAAAACCGAAACCGACCAATCCAAATCGAATTTTCGGTTTGAGCGGTTCATTGGACTGGTTTCGGTTTGAGCTAAATTAAAATCGAATTTTTGGTTTGGTTTAAAAAAAATTATAAACCAAATCGAACCAAACCTATATTTTTGCAATAAAATATATTTTTCCTTAAAATGATTTCTAGTATAATTGCTAACTTTTGTATCTCATTCTAGAATTTTCAAGTGATGTACTCTCCTTTATTCTTGGTTTTTTTAATGGGGAACGAGACATTGCTGGCCTTAACAGTACTTTTATTGTTTTAATTCCGAAAGTCAAAAATCCGCTCAACATGAGTGAGTTCCGCCCTATTAGCCTTTGTAACTCAGTTTACAAGCTTATTTCTCGTGTTTTGGTTAATCGCCTTAAGTTGGTGCTTCCGTTTGTAATAGACCCTTCTCAGAGTGCTTTTCTCCGGGGGTGTCTTATCACAGATAATTCTATATGTGCTTTCGAAGCGTTTCATAGCATGCAATTGGGTGCTTCGGGTACCGATAAATATTGTGCTTTAAAGCTCGATATGAGAAAAGCCTTTGATCGAGTTGAGTGGCGGTACTTGGATCTGATGCTTGAAACAATGAAATTCCTTTCTCGGTTGCGCGGTCTTATTATGTCTTGTGTTTAATCTGTTTCGTACCGGGTACTTATCAATGGCAAACCATCAGCCGTTATCAGTCTATCCAGCGGTATACGCCAAGGTGATCCTTTGTCTCCCTTATTATTTATAATATGCGCTGAGGGTTTTTTGGTAATGATTCGAAGGGCTCAGAGTTCTTCGTTGATTCGGGGCTTGCAATTTGGTAGAGCAGGGCCATGCATTTGGCATCTATTGTTCGCAGATGGCTATTTGTTTTTCTTTGAAGTAGATTTGGCAAGTATGGGGGCTATTAAAAATATTTTAGCCGTCTATGAAGAGTGTTCTGGGCAGTCTATTAACTTGGATAAATCATCTGAAAGGGATTCATGGGCGGAAACTCGTTCCAAACACCCATGGATCCTCCCCTGAAGGATCCGCTCATATGAAACAATTCGAAAAAGCAGCAAGAAAAACTTACGTTTTGGATTCAAGAAGCTACTTCTTGAATGGAGGATGACGTTTCTTGGATCGGATGTTGCTACCGATTGATCTCCCTTTGCGGAAAGTCCCTCTACCGGTATCCACGCTGACGCAAGCAGGGCAGCGATTGCTAGCTCTTCGTCTTTTTCCGATTTTCGGGGAATTAGAGAGAAAAAGGAGAGGTCTGAAACCCGAATTCTAATTTCGTAGACTTGGTAATATTTCGCTGAAAAATCATTACCTAGGGTTTCGGCCAAGAGGTCATTATATAGGGTGTGAGAGTTTGTTCCCATAACCAACTCTCACATCCTCAACTCCTTCTCGGCAGCTGGGAGTCTCTAACTCCCACGTCTCCTAGACTTTGCTGGTAGTGGGAGTCCTTATCGGATAATAACTCCCACGTAATCCCAACTATAGGTAAAATACCAAAATTGCCCCTATCTCTAATTCGAATAATAAACACTTTATTATTTTCAGAAAGACAAATGTCGATACAATGAACCTAGACACATTCTAGATTCATTGAATCTGACATAAAGCTTCGTTAGCTCGCTCTATGCGTGTGACCACAGTAGGTTCATCTCACAATGGCAATGAAAACACACTTAGTAGTAGTATGTGTTCATAAATCACAAGCGGTCCCTAGCAGGACATTATGACTACCCAAAGTGAATGAATATACAACGGAACCTAATATCAATCCACTATTTAATCCCTTTGTCTCGCGATATCCTAATTAAGCATAAGGCATGGTGGTCGTCACCCTTATTAAGCTTAATTGTATTTATGCTCGATCTCCAGGTAGACTATTTCGACAAATAGCATTTGATAACCACTTTATCAAATACATTTGAGCACGGCCATGCATTTAAACAGTCTTTCCCTATCGAGGGGCCCATGGATATCTCTCTCTAATAATAGAGAGGGACAAATTCCTTACAATGTCTCTCACATTCAAGCTATGATAGGACACTACATCCGATCTCAGTCGTATTGATTACTCTGTTACAAGTAACGTCCGGCTAAGTCAAAACGTGGCTCCATTCATACTAGAATCAATGAAGACATAAGGTCTAAGGATTCTAAAATAGTATTGAGGAAGTAATACTTATGACTTAAGACCATGAAGTATTACTTCTCCGACGGATCACGTCCCAATACAATGTATCCCTATATATTGCATCTATGATGTGATTTGTATCCATTACACATGATCAGTAAAACAAGATCATCAATCAACAATCATACTAGTTTTATTTCATAGTAATTAAACATTACATAAAACTAGGGACTACTAGAATAGTAATTACATAAGCTAATGAGTTTTACTATCAAATCACACATTTGATAATCAAAAGCAAAATTAACTATTCAATTACATGCTCAAAAGATAATAAAACGCACAACATGTGCTAATGGTCCTAGGGCACTACTAACATCATCTATCTTCTTTAGTAAAGGATTTGATGCCCAAGCTATGGAAGACCTTCGTTCTATTCTTGGAATTCGACTTGGTTGTGGCGATGGAAAATATATGGGGTTGCCTTTTCTCATAGGGCGAAATAAGAGGGAAATATTTGCGTATATTAAAGATAGGATATGGAAAAAATTGCAAGGATGGAAGGAAAAGTTTTTATCTCCCGCGGGCAACGAAATCCTTATCAAATCAGTGATTCAGGCAATCCCATCTTATATCATGCAAACTTTCTATTTAACACAAGCGATATTGAAGGAAATCATGGTCATGATACATCAATTTTGGTGGGGAAAATCAGGTGGAAATGATGGAGTCCACTGCTTTCATGGAGGCAGTTATGTTTACCAAAGGCAAATGGTGGTTTGGGGCTCCACGATATGGAAGGCTTTAACTTTGCGTTACTGGTGAAACAAGGTTGGAGAATCGTTCAAAATCCAGAGTCTCAACTTGCGCAGATTTTAAAGGCTAAATACTATCCACACTCTAGTTTCCTTGCTTCAAGCTACGGGCTGAGAGCTTCTTGTGTGTGGAGTAGTCTTGTTCGAGGTCGGGCGGTTCTTGAGCTTGGACTTCGATGGCGCATTGGGAATGGACAGAAGGTGCGCATATGGGACGATCCTTGGCTGCCTGTGTCATTCTCTTTCCGTGTTGCAGGTCCTAGGCAAGGAAACGGGTCGCTGGAAACAACCATGGTTAGTGAGCTTCTTTCGGAACATTCAATGAGATGGAATGAGGACACTTTGAATTCTACTTTCTGGCAATATGAATTGGAAACAATAACAGCAATACCATTGAGTGTTCCAAATTCTGTGGACCAGCTCATTTGGCATTATTCAAAAAAATGGCATTTACTCGGTTAAGTCGGGGTATCACATTTATATGCAGTCGCAATCTAGTTCAAATCATTCAGCAGAATCGTCATCCTCCACAATGAAAGCTAAATTCTGGAGTTGGTCATGGAAATTGCCACTCCCTCCGCGGATTCGGGTTTTTTTTGTGGAGAGCGGCCCTTGACAGTTTGCCTACGGGTAAGAACCTTGCTAAAAGAACAAAGCTGCAACCACACTGTGTTTCTTGTGGCGCTGCAATTGAATCAGATGATCAATTTATACTCATATGTGAAGCCGCGTTGCATGTTTGGTCTTGTTGGGACGTTTGGCCTAGCATTTCCTCTCTGGGCATCACTTCAATCAAAGAAGTGCTTTTCTTTCTTTCGATGCATGCATCGGAGGAGGAGGTACTTCACTTTGCTCATATCGACTGGCTAATTTGGAAGGATAGATGCAAGTTGGTTTTCGGAGGTAGTCGATCACATCCTCCCTCTGTATTTCGGAATGCTTGCGCGGCTATGTTGGAGCAAAAATCAACTTTGGCGAACATACATGTTCCGTTGCAGATGGTACAACATACTGAGAGTTGGATCCCGCCCCCTTCGGATAAGTGCAAAATCAACGTGGATGCTTCTTGGATACATGGCGTAGCTTCTTATGGCTGTGTCGCTCGGGATCACATTGGTATTCCCCTGCTTGCCAGCTGCGGAAGACTATATCCTTGCTCAAGTTCTGTCCATGGGGAACTTCTTGCTGTCATGGAAGGATTGAAAATGGAAAATCTGTTGGGATTACATTCCTTTCATATTTAAGGTGATTGTCTGGAAGTGATAAATCATCTTCTTTGTCCGGAACATGACTTCTCAGTATTGGCTTCTTTATATGACCATGTTAAGGCTACTCTAAATTCTTTAGGTCCTGTTACATTCTCTTTTGTTAAGAGATCGGGCAATCAAGTTGCTTACTATTTAGCTAGTATCGTCCATGCTTTTTCTACAATGACTTGGGATCGATCTTTTCCCTCTCATATTTTGTCTGCGATCTCTGATGATCGCTTTTTTATACCTTAATGAAAGCACCCATTTGGGTTTCAAAAAAAAAAAAAAAAGTTCTTCTAGTGTTAAATCAAGAGATTAAAATGTCATCATTTGGTATGCGATTTTAGATTTCCCAAAATATTTTATTGTATTTCACTATTTTGAACTAATAATTATGTAATTTTTGTGTTTTTCTTTTTTCTTGTAGGATGATTTTGAAGTAATTTGTTTAAACTGCAAAGATCAAGACCAAGAATTTATGTTTTATTATTTTGTTTTCTTTATTGTGTTTACCTTGAGAGAATAATAGGCATATTTTTTTTAAAATATTTGTAGCAACTAACTAATTAAATAAAGTTTTTTTTTAAAACTTTATAATCAATATTATTGTGTCTCGCAAAACCGAGCAACCAAACCAAACCAAACAAAACCGAATGCATCGGTTTGAGATTTTAAATGGTTTGGATTGGTTTCAAAATTTTCAAACCGAATATTTCGGTTTGGTTTGAAAAATGTCTAAAACCGAACCAAACCGAATCATGAACACCCCTAGTATTAACGTAACAAATTCTTTTCAAGACAATATGCTATCTCGGGAGTATAAGAGTTTTATTTATTGTTACTTCAAGAACAATATTTCGACATTCTTCAATAATATTTAGATTATAATGTACTCTTCAGGAGTAAATAATTAATTTATAATAATTGTGTAATATTCTTCAGGAATATCATATGATATTCTTCAAGAACTAATTTAAAATATTACTACTTATGGAGTAATAGTTCGCTATTATAAATAAAATAGAAATTAGGAGTAATATTATAAATATTCGATAATAATAAATAAAATAGAAATTATGTTTTATTTTATTGAATCAATTTATTTGAATTAATAAAAATTATAGATAAACTCTGCCAGTTAGTGTTGAGGACTTTAGTTCGTGACACTTACTGCCGGTCCCAAGCGTTAAAGGACGAGGGTTGTGGTAGGTCTCGTGACAACCAACGTAAAACTCAGTCACATCATATGACATGAACCAAACTAAGAATTTCGTTGGGGCGTTCCCTACTCAGCGACACGCTACACATTCTAGACCCGGGTGTGGTGATAAATGTGCAAGGGTTGCTAGGTCATTGCCCGGAAGCAACGCACCATGTCGGGGCCTGGATATGGTGTCAAATAGGCAAAGGTGCTCTAAGTCGGCATAGGTACAGGTAAAACAGTTAATGCACAATGGAATGATTCATTTTGCTTCGTGGAATATCAGATCGTTATCTAGAAGGTCGATCGAATTAGTAAATGTTATGGTAAGAAGAAAGATCAACATTTTGTGCCTCCAAGAAACTAAGTGGGTTGGTCAGAAAGTTAAAGTCATAGAGCTTTGGGGATAAAATCTTTGGTATTCATGTAAAGATATGAATAAGAACGATGTTGGAATAATTGTCGCTTGTGATTTCATCAACGACGTGGTGGAAGTTAGCAGGAAAAGTGATCGAATTATGAGTATTACGATCATGATGGGTGACGAGGTAGTTACCATTATCAGTGGATATGCGCCTCAGATAGAGTTGTGTGATTCTGTGAAAAAACATTTTTGAGAGGATTTAGAGAAGGTGGTCCAAAATATACTGTCAGGCGAAAAACTTATCATTGGAAGGGACTTGAATGGACATGTGGGTTCTAGTCGTGACGGTTTTGAGAGTGTTCATGGAGGTCAAGGTTTCAGAGATAGAAATGAGGCCTGTAGGAAAATTTTGGACTTTTTCGTAGTTCATGATTTGTTTGTAGTGAATACCTGGTTCAAGAAAATGGATTCTCATTTGCTGACTTTTAGAAGTGGAGTAAATGCTAGTCAAATAGACTTTTTTTTCTAGTGAGGAGCATGTTTCGTAGTAGTTGTACTAATTGTAAGGTTATCTCTTGCGAGAGTATGGCTACACAACATAGGTTATTGGTCCTTGATTTTTATTTCGGTAAATAGGTAAGAAAGCATAAATATAAGACAGTTCCAAAAATAAAGTGGTGGAAATTACAAGGAGAAAATCATAAAATCTTCGTTAATAAAGTTAACAGGTAGATGACTGGTCGTATGAAATGGATCCTAATTCTATGTGGGGGGAAATGGCTCAAGGCATTTTATAGGTGGCTAAGGAAATGCTTGGTGAATCTAGCGAAAATGTGTCGTTCGATAAGGATACATCGTGGTGGAATGGGGAGGTAAGAGAAGCTATAAAGAAGAAAATAGAGTGTTATAAGACTTTGGGGAAGGATAGAAGTGATGACAATTTTGCGAAGTATAAGGCAGCGTGTAGAGAAGCAAAGGCAGTCGTTAGAGAAGAAATATCAAAAGTTTATAAGGATTTGTATAATAAATTGGACACTAAGGATGGTTAGAATAATATATATAGACTTTCTCATTTAAGAGAGAAAAAGACAAGAGATATTGGTATGGTGAGGTGTGTTAAGGATGATACTGATAGAGTTTTGGTTAATGATGAGGAAATCAAAGTGAGGTGGATGACGTATTTGAAGGGATTCATGGGTAGAAACTCGTTCTAAACACCCATGAGTCCTCCCCCGAAGGATCCGCTCATACCAAAACGAATCGAAAAATACTTACGAAAGACTTACATTTTTCGGCTAAAGATTTGTCTTTCGGATGTGTGATGCTGCCACCAGAGTCATCCCTTGCGGAATTACTCCCTACCGGTATCCATGTGAAAACGTGCAGTGAGTGCTAGCTCTTCATTTTGGAATCTATAGAGAAAAGGAAGCTGAAATCTGATTTCTGGGATTTTGGAATTGCGACTCAATTAAGTGTAATCAGGGTTTCTTCTAAAAGAGGTTTATATAGGGTGTGAGAGTTTGTTCCCATAACCAATTCTCACGTCCTGAACCTCTTTCGGCAATGAGAGTCTTTAACTCCCACGTTCCATAAACCTTTGCTGGTAGTGGGAGTCTTTATCGCATAATAACTCCCACGTAATCCCAGCTATACCCAAATACCAAAAATGCCCCTCCTTAATCTCTAATTCGAATAATAATGTTTTATTATTCTCAGAAAATAGATGTCAGATACAATGAACCTAGACACATTCTAGATTCATTGAATCTAGACATGAAGCTCGTTAACTCGTCTATGTGTGTGACCATGTAGGTTCATATCACAATGGCAATGAAAACACACTTAGTAGTAGTATGTGTTCATAAATCACAAGCGGTCCCTATCAGGACATTGTGACTACCCAAAGTGAATGAATATGCGGTAGAACCTAATATCAATCCACTATTTAATCCCTTTGTCTCGCGATATCTTAATTAAGCATGAGGCATAGTAGTCGTCACCCTTATAAAGCTTAATTGTATTTATGCTCGATCTCCAAGTAGACTGTTCTAACAAACAATATTTAATAACCACTTTATTAATACATTTGAGTACGGCCATGCATTTAAATAGTCTTTCCCTATCGAGGGGCCCATGGGTATCTCTCTCTAATAAGAGGGACAAATTCCTTACAATGCCTCTCACAGTCATGATAGGATACTACATCCGATCTTCGTATTGATTACTCGATTAAAAGTAACGTCTGACTGAGTCAAAACGTGGCTCCATTCATGCTAGAATCAATGGAAACATAAGGTCTAAGGATTCTAAAATAGTATTGAGGAAGTAATACTAATGACTAAGAACCATGAAGTATTACTTCTCTAACGGATCACGTCCGATACAATATATCTCAATATATTGCATCTATGATATGATTTGTATTCATTACACATGATTAGTAAAACATAATCAACATAATCATCAATCAAACATCATACTAGTTTTATTTCATTGTAAAGAACCTTACATAAAACTATGGACAACTCGAATAGTAATTACATAAGCTAATGAGTTTTACCATCAAATCACGCATTTGATGTTCAGAAGCAAAATTAACTATTCAAATGACATGCTCAAAAGATATAAAACGTACAACATATGCTAATGGTCCTAGGGAACTACTAACAGTATTTTGATAGATTATTTAATGGGAATCAAATCCATAATATTGGAGACATTTCTATCCCAATTGGAGAGGAGAACCATGATTTTATACGTAGAATTCAGAGAAAATAAGTGATAGAGGCCCTTAAAAAGATGAAACCAAAGAAAGCAGTAGGACCTAACAGTATACCGATTGAGGTTTGGAAGTGTTTAGGAGAAATAGGTGTTGAATGGCTGACTAACCTTGTTAATAAAATACTTAGAGCGGAGAAGATGCCAATAGAGTGGAGGAAAAGTATTTTGGTGCCATTATATAAGAATAAATGAGATGTTCAAGATTGTTCAAATTATTGTGGTATTAAGCTTATGAGCCATACCATGAAGTTGTTGGAAAGGGTAATTGAGCACAGGTTGAGAAAAATTGTGAGCATTTCAGAGAACCAATTCGATTGTATGCTCGGACGATCAACCATGAAAGAAATACATCTACTAAGACAATTGATTGAGTGTTATAGAGAGAGAGAGAGATAGATAGATAGAAAAAATGACTTTAATATGGTGTTCATAGATTTGGAAAAAGCTTACGATAAGGTTCCCCGAAAGGTAATTTGGTGGGCAATGACTAATAAAGATATATCTCGGAAGTATATTGATCTTATTAAGGATATGTATGAGGGAGTCAGCACCAGTGTTAGAGTTTGCGGCGTGATGAGTGAAGAGTTTCCTATTACAATTGGGGTGCATCAAGGTTCATCACTTAGTCATTTTCTGTTTGCAATGGTTATGGATGAATTGACCCATGGTATACAAGATCTAGTACCGTGGTGCATGTTGTTTGCCGATGATATAGTTTTGATTGATGAGACAAAATGGGGTGTTAATGCCAAGTTTGAGGTATGGAGATAAACCTTAGAACCTAAAGGTATTAGGATTAGCAGAAGTAAAACAGAGTATATGGAGTGTAAGTTTAGTACTAGTAGAACTACAGAGCAAACGGTAGTAACTTTGGGTGACAAAAATATTCCAGAGAGTGAGTTTTTTCGATATCTTGGTTCTATTATTCAAAAGAACGGAAATATGGCGCATCGAGTTAAAGCTGGTTGGCTGAAATGGAAGAGTGCAACTGGTGTTTTGTGTGATCGTAATGTACCACTGAGATTGAAGGGAAAGTTTTACAGAACCGCAGTTAAACCGGTATTGTTATATGACACAGAATGTTGGGCAACTAAGAGGTGTCATATTCAGAAAATGCACGTAGCGGAGATGCGTATGTTAAGATGGATGTGTGGGCATACAAGAATGAATAGAGTGAGGAACGAGACTATTCAGAAGAAGGTAGGTGTAACACCTATCGAAGACAAGGTAAGAGAGAACCGTATGCGTTGGTTTGGGCACATTAAAAAAAGGCCAAGTGATGCTCCAGTTAGGCGAATTGAAGGATTATTAAATATTGAGGGCGTAAGAGGTAGAGGGAGACCGAGAAAAACTTGGACTGAAGTGATAAAAGGGGATATGAAGTTGCTAGAATTAGATGAGAGTTTTGTTTGGGATCGAAAGAAATTGAGAGAATGCATCCATGTGGATGACCTTACGTGATTCTTTATTTGGTTCATGTAACCGACCCCAATCTTTTGGGATTAAGGCTTGGTTGTTGTTGTTGTAATAAAAATTATAGATACAACAATTTTCATCCATATATAATAATATAAAATCAAACATGTATACGGAACTTTAATCGTCAAACCCTTTTTTTTTAAAACTATTAAAAGTTTGATTTAAAAATATAACAATATTAAGAGGAGAAAATGGGAAGGAGCGATTTAGAAAGAAGTAAATTGATTCTTAGTTTATTATGATGTTAACCAAAACTTCTATTTATAGATGTCAACCCTAAAGTTTCATGAGTTCTAAGGTTAATAGAAAAGTCATTCAATATATTTACAATATAAAACAATTTATTTATTGTTTTTAAAGTTTTGTGTGGTGGTTAGATTGAAGGCTTAAAGTTTCACTCCGGCTCCTATGCGGAATAGGGAAAGTTTTGCACTGTGCGGAATAATCTGGGTCATTGGATGATAGTTTTGAATGGTCCAGATTTGGAGAGAGATTTTATTTTTTATTTTTTAAGTCCAGCCGCAACTTTTCTCTCTCCAAATCTATGTCGTTAAAACTATAATCCGACGGTTCAGATTGTTTTGCTCGATGCGAAATTTTTCCCTGTTCCTCATAGGAGCCGAACTGATAAAGTTCTACCGACAATACTAGTTGTACCATCAACTTTTCTCTCTCATGGTAGTCACTAGCCGCCTATCTTGTGATTCCTTGGGGAAAAAACAAACAATTTGCCGACAAACACTTTTCAATTTTCCCACTTCACATTCCCCTCCCCTGAATAAGGGGTCAAACTACCCACCCACCCTCCCTTTATATTGTTCACACCCCCTCTCCCATCATTTAATTTTTTTTTCTCTTTTCCATTAAATGCTCTCAACTTCTCTCCATATAAAATTGCTGTCGCCGCCCCTGCCGCCACCGGAACACCAACCGCAACTCCTGTCACCGGATTCCGGCCAATTTTTTTGAACTTATTGGAGTAGATCCACCAAAAAATATCAATTTTAAAAATTTTTGGAGCAAACAAATTTTTTTTTTGCATTTTTTTAATGCAATATTCTTAAAATAATATTTACAATTTTCTAGAAAAAAAAATTTTGAATTTTTTGACCCCAACCCACCCCACCCATCCTACCCCCACCGCCTGTGAGGGGGCACGCGGCCTACTCCCTACCCGCATACCCCAGCGCGGGCACCCCACCCCACCACACCCCCTAACCAACCGCCTGTGACGGTGCAGCCACCCTATCCCCTCCCCGCGTACCCTGGTGCAGGCGCCCTACCCCACCCCACCCCACTTCTCAAATTTTTAGAAAATCCTAAATTTTTTTTTAGGGGTGTTTCAACAAAAATTATGTGCAAATAAAATACCAAGTATTTTCTTTGTATTTAGGTTTTAACACTTAGGGTATGTAATGACTCATCAAAATTTAAAAAAAATTACAAGTCTAAAATTTTACAATTCTCAAAAAAATATTTACCGTAAGTGATAATAAATACAAAAAAAATACTTGGAATTTTTTTACACTTTTTTTTTGCAATACCCCTAAAATAATATTTAGAATTTTTTGCAAATATATATATATATATATATATATATATATATATATATATATATATATATTTGATTGACCGCATGCCCTAAAAATAATCGCCGGAAAATTGCTTCCGGCGGCGGCGACTATTTTCTGGCGGTGGCAGAAGTTTTCTGGTGGGCAGGCAAAGTAAGTTGGGAGATTTTTTGGGAGGAGAGAGAAAAAAAAATTAAATGGGGGGGGGGGGGGTTGTGAACAACAAAAAATAGGGATGGCCCTATAGTGGCCATGTAAATAAATTACCCATTTTTTATTTTTTAAAAAGAAATCGCAGTTTGAATTTCAGTGTTCTATTTTCTTTTGTTGGATATCCGGAAAGCAATATCTTAATCTTTAAAATAGTAATAAATTTTATATAAATTTCCATTAGTATCCTCTCTTAAACTTTTTTTTTGAATGAATGAATTAATCTAATGGAATTAGGTTTCAGACATATCATTCCATTAATTTGAAGATTAATTTCTTTAACTAAACTAAACTTAACTAACAAGTGATCCCACACTAATCTCTTTAACTTTCTTGATTAAACTCTACTAATAAATGATATCTCCATTAATTTTTAAATTAAGAAGGGTTTATCTGAATAAATTCGTTAAAAGTCAAATGATCTACTTAATTTATGTATCAAATCTTATTTCACCAGACTAAGGAAATATAAGAGTATTGATGCGTACCAGACAAACGGGTTTCAATTACTGATCTCCGCCATTTAAGCAAGAAAAACAAGTATTGACAAGAAGAAAGTAACATGTAAGACAACTGCGCATTAAAGTGGTGGGGATGATCCCAAACACTCTCTAATGCTAAAATTAGTTTTTAGAGAGAGACACAGAGAAAAGAACGTCTAGCAGATAAGTAACAAGAAAGAATCAAAACAGTAATTGACACTACAAGAAAACAGGAAAACAGGGACGGCCGTTTCCGTCGGTAATCGGTCGCTAACCTAGGATTAGCGACTGTTTACCGACCGAAATACCTGGTCGTGTATATTTCGTCGCTAAGGTAGTTAACGACCGACTACCGACCATATCAGAGGTTACCGACCACCGAAAACAATACATTGTTACTTTTAATTTTGACTAGTTAACGACCGATTGCCGACGGAACTTGTTAGCGACCGATGATGCAGTAGCCGTATAGAAACGGAATACCGACCGAATAGTCAACATTGTTCACTTCGAATTTGTCTTGTTACCGACCAATTACCGACGGAATAAAGAGTCGCAATATATCGACGGAATACCGACCGCACAGTCAAACATGGTTGACTTTGACCTTGACTACCTAACTACCGACGGCCAATTAGCGACGACATATTCCGTCTATAATTCCCGACGATTTGCGACCGATTCGTGTTTATTTGACTTTGACTTTAAACCAATAGAAACCGAAAAGTCGTGGCTATTCCATTCGCAAAATATTTTTTAATTTTAAAAAGTAAATCTGAAATATAATTAAATTCCTATTATAAAAAAAGCAATACAAAACAGAAACAAATCAGAAAAATATCAAACAGCAATACAAAACAGAAACAAAATCAATAAGATCCCAAAAAGCATTACGAACCAAAAACAATATCAAAAAGATCCCAAATAGAAAAACATAATCAATACAACCCAAAAATAACATTACAAAACCAATTATCTTACTAAAACTACAAGTTTACACTTCTTATTTACATTACAACAGTCACAATCAAAGTGTACACTTTGAATTACAATACTCACAATCAAAGTGTGCACTTCTCATTTAGATTACAACACAACCAAAGTCGGTCGTTATTCCGTTGTTAATATTGTAACCAAAAAATTTGGTCGCTATTTAATTGTTTTCTTGTAGTGTGATACCTGATATTTATAGTAGATAAATCTCATTAGTTTAGTAATTACCTAGTAGAAGTACACTTACCATATAAGTGTTATATTTTTGCTGAATAAGAAATAATTATCCATTAATTACAAAATAGCCGAGGCTATTACAATCAACAAATAATCTGAAAATACAATAAAATAAAAGTTATACAACAGTTTAGAAAAAACATGATAACAGATAAAGCACACACCTCGGGACTGGGTAAAAACACTAATACTAGTAGAAAAGTAAATAAATAATAAAAATTTCACAACATCTCTTTGCAATCGTTGACCAAATAGCAGTAAGAGAAGCTCAGTTTTATTGTCGGATATGTAACAACTATCTCAGTAACAGCTATAAATGTTATAGTCGGATATGTAATAGGGAAACACAATCCCATGAGGAGTCAAACTTTATAATAGTTGATATAAACTGGACATGTCTATTTAGCATATGTCAATTAATATCGGTGCAGATTCAACCCAAAACCATTAGTAGATCTTAGGCCGAAACTCACTAAGTATGTTTTAAAATATATTTAAAGTCGAATACAACACTCTAAATTTTAAATTTTAGATTTGACCCTACATCATCTTTCATAAAACACGATGCGAAAATTCAAAATTGAAATGCTACCGAATTCCATAATTGTCAAAGTCTTCCGAGTCAACCATGAAGTTTCTTCTTTCATGTCATTTCGAGCTATTGGCATTTAGAATAAGACTTTGTCTGCAGATACATTGGATCGGATAGTTACAAACTGTTGCCTCAACTTTATAACAAACAACTATATAGGTGGCTGGCTCTTTGACATCCATGAGATTTAGTTTCCTTCTGCAATATCATGAGTTTCTGGCAATTTCTCACTTTAGTAGCTATAGTTATACTTTTCCATGCAATTTCTACTGCTTCTGGAGCTTCTACTCCACCTGAGGAAGGTTTGATTTCTCACCTTAGCTCTATAGCATCCATTAGGTGTTTTTATTTTATTTTTAAAACGACAACTTAGTTGGTGTAAAACTCCAGTCTCACATGGATTAAGTCACATATGAGATAAGAATGAAATATTTCATTGGTATATAAGAATGAATATTTTCATCAAAAAAAAAGAAAAAAGAATGAATCTAAGTATCCACTATCATCTTGGATATCCCTTTTGACATAACGAATTCGGTTGCCAAATAAGTGATTGTGGATGTTGTCAGAACCATATTTTGCGTGAAAAGTTTTCATCAAGCGAGTATCTCTTTCTTCGTTTTCCTTCACTTTTAAACTTGACATATTTTACCTTTAGAAAATAAAAAAATTCGAATAAATCCTTTAAATATTAACTATTGTTTTCCTGAAATTATTGATTTTTTTTTTATATGACACAGTCCTTTGATTTGAGGATTCAGTAATATTGAGGTCGTAAGAGAGAGGAAGACTTTGACGAAAGTGATAAATGGATATTAATTTATTATATTTAGATGAGAGTTTTGTTTTGGATAAAAAAAAAAAAGGGAGAAAATTCATCCATACGGATTGCCTTACGTTATTATTATTATTATTATTTATTATCATTTAGCCGACCTTAAATCTTGATTATTGTTGTTGAGTCCTTTCATATATATATATATATATATATATATATATATATATATATATATATATATATATATATATATATATATATATATATATATATTACAGAAGCACTTATACATACGTATAATTGTATCTATATATTTCTTCCATCTTTTTTTCTTAGATTTTCACTTTTTTAATTAATTTACTAATTTTTTAATTGGTTGAGAATATTTAGGTTAATTAAATTAATTGAAAAATAACTTATCTTAATAAAAAATTAAATATCAATTTTTATAGGTGCAAAAACGTTAAACTATTTTATTCAAACCGGAAAGGGAGGATTCGATCCCCGACTCGCAGTCGAATCGTCATATCGCATTGCCAACTACTCTAGCAAGTATTTGACAACTGCTTTTTTCTAATTCTTTTAATGGAATGTTAATCTAAATTTTATTTTTGGTTGTAAACTCTTAATTGGCTTATAAGAGTATCCCACATCGAAAAGTTACATTATTTTTTGAGTTTGACAATACTATAAAAGATGGTACTTTTGACATGTTTTGAGTTACAAAATCGACTGACATTTTAGCCCATCAAATTAAGGAAGCTCGCTTTATTTGCTTCTTATATTTTTTTATTTATATAAATATAAATAGTTAAAGTTTTAACAAATAACGGGTAATTCGGATAGTCGGGATCCTTCAATTCGATTGAACTTATATTCAAAGTTAAAAATATTAATCTAAAGTCAAACAAGAGAATTAACAACAATAAAAACTCCCACATAAAAAAATTATTATTATTTTTAAAATTTGACAAATGACAAAACTATAAAAGAAAATTAATGTGCATTAAATTTATTTTTCCTCCGATTCAAAATAGAAGTTTTTTTAAGAGTTATTTTTTGTTGGAAAATATAGGTCTTTTTACAAGAATGGTGCATTTATTGGCTAATTTACCCTTACATTATTTTCTCCATATATTCATATTTGTCAAAATGTATAGTTTTCATGCAACTCTTCATTAATTTATTTTTTCTTTTGGAGTATTAATTAGGGGTATTTTAGTCATTTTGATTAGTATCTTAATTTGTGTGAAAACACCTAAAAAGACTAATATTTTGAATCGGAATGAGTGTCTATCTATATTTATATTACAAAGTCTGTTTTCAGTTTCAGCTAATCACACCCTTCTAAATCCTACGTGTGATTTCCATGAATTTTTGTTCAATTAATTATTTTATAAAATTTTGATTGGTTGGTTAAATTTTACTTTTGTTGTAAATTCTTAATTTGCTTATTAGAGTATCCCACATTGAAAAGTTACATTGTTTTTTGAGTTTGACAATACTATAAAATGGTGTACTTTGACAAGTTTTGAGATACAAAATTACTTTGACATTTTTTCTTTCATTAAACATTACGTTTCCGTGCATAGCACGGGTATTTTTGCTAGTATATATATATTACAGAAGCCTTATACATACATATATTTGTATCTATATATTTTTTCCATCCTTTTTTCTTAGATTTTCACATTTTTTAATTAATTTACTAATTTTTATTGGTTGAGAATATTTAGGTTAATTAAATTAATTAAAAATTAACTTATCTTAATAAATTAATTCTTATATGATTGCTCATTTCGAATTTACAAGATCATTTAATAAGATTTCAAATCTACCTTTTGACTAATCCATAATTTTTAAATTTCAACATTTTAATTAGTTTTAAAAACTATGATTGGTTCAAGTAGTTTATCAACTATTAAATAATTGAATACATGAATAAATTTTAGCTAAAAAATAATGATAAGATTTTTATAATATTTTAAAACTTTTAACCTGATAAATTTCAAGTGATTTATTTGTAATTAAAAAACGTTTGCTTGGTGTACAATTCACAAGGATAGAGTCCTTGAAGGCTTGAGATAAAGATAATCTGAAATAAATATTTGACTTAAAATAAAGGCTTGAGATAATTATGAAATTCTAATTTTATGAGACAAATCATCTTATCATCTGATATTGTTTTTTAACATGTTCATTCCATTACAAATACAAAGTTTCTCGATGATTACAAATTCCAAAATTAATCATTTATAGTATCTTTGATTTCTTCATTTTTTTTTTTTTATTTTGCCAGGCCGATGGACAAATTTGTGTCCTCAATAGTAGTAGCATTTTTGTTTTTATTTTCTTGAATTAGTATATCGATTTCATAAGCATTCTATTTTCTAAGTCCAAATTTATGTTATTATTTGTTGCTTGAATATTATTTGTTCAGAATTTTCACAATTTCTTGAGTGTAAGGACAATTTCATTTGAAATTATCCGAGCATTGAGAGTAAGTTGGGTTATTAGTTTTGCATGATATATTCTCTTATTTTTCCTTTTATTATTATTAATTTCTTTTTACTACTTAGTGATTTTATTTTTTGTCATTACATTGTCTTAATTGTTTTGTAGATATTAGTTTGAATATATTTTTAACTCGATAATTGTTGAGTTCATGCCATCTTTATTTGTATTTTTCATATTCAACCGTTTATCAAATATTAAGCAAAGAATTTTTTTTTTTTGGGAGCAGGGATCAAGCAAAGAAAGCTAATAAAAGGTAATATCTATCTAAATTTTTTTCCTCTGTTGTTTTTACAATATCTCGATTAATTTAGAAGATATTTAATCTATTATAATAATTGAAAATTCAATTTTAAATATGTATACAATTTTAGTTTGTATGTGATAAGGAAGTTATCCAATTTTTACTTTAATCTTACATTTTATTATTCTTCCTTTTAAAATGTAAATCCTACTTTTCAGTTAATTAGTTTCTTCTTTTTTTTAAAAAAAAATTAATTAGTTTATTAATTCATTTTGTTAAAAGATAATTGATTGAAACATGAAGTTAATTATTATTAAAATAAATTAAAAGATATTTAGTTAAATTTGAATTACATTCATATCCCATCCTATGTTGACTTGGTATTTCATTAAGAATAAACTATTTTTAATGATTTCATATAAAAATACTTTCTGTTCAGGAGAAAAGTGAGCAAACTATTATATTATTTCTTCAAAGTCTTTGTAATTGATGTGTCTTTAAGAAGAACCAATTTCTGTCATGGTAGTGATACTTATTCGTAATAGGTTTCTTTTCCACCACCACTAAGTTTTTGTGTTCTAGATTTTAATGTTTGCAGGGACTTTTTTACTAATTCATATTCTTTTTTTTTAGGCCTGAAGGCGATTGCCCCCGAAGGGGAAGAGCGGAGAATACCCTAGATAGAGAGATTGTAGCATGCCCCAAGCCGGAGAGGGAACTTAGCCTCACAAGGAGGAGAATTTTATTGCCCCATAAGGGGAGATACGGGAATCGACCCCGTGGCCGGGTAGCCTTACCACTTGGGCTACCCGATTCATATTCAAGTCACCTTTTTGCTGACTTTCCCTCCCATTAGATCAAACCACAATTACTATTTTTTGTATATTTGTTCTTTTGCCTTTAACCATCCATTCTCATTTTTAGCTTTCATTTATAGTTTTATATTTAAACATATTGCAGATTTTCATGAAGTGGCCACAAGAGAGATTTAAAGTCCAAATTGAATAAACTAAAGCAAAATGTAAAGTTGTTAATCCAAAATAGGTTTAAATTTATATTTGCCTTTCCTTTTCATTTATGTTTGTTTTTCTCAAGATCCTTCGCATCTAATGCACGGTTTAAAACGTAATTTGAAATTTTTGGATTATGACTTATTAAACATTTATTGACTGGATCTATAAATTTGCAACAATGAAATAATGTCATGTTATATTTGTTTACTTGAAGAGATTACTTTAGTTCCACGGCGTTTCGATTTTCTTTGAATTAATTTTTGTTATTGACTGAATGCAAACCAAAATGGAATGAAATCAACTAGAAGTGATTCAACCCCAAGAAGATGATTCATCTCACGGATGCACAAATTTTCAATTAATTTTTTAAAGTTATCTATCTATTAGTCGGGATTAGGACCCTTAATTATCTTATTGAGTATGATATTTTCTTTTCTTTAGGGATTTGTTTTTTATATGTGGCCATGCTCTTACTTTGAAGGCATAAAATCAATATTCTGATTAAAAAAGAAGAAATAAACTGCGGTATATAATTTATTAGGAGATGATAGAAATAAGGGAAGAGGTCAAAGGGTCAAATATCTTTTTTTTGAAATATGTGTGAAAAAATCTCCATGTACATAGACAAGACGAGGATACATCACCTTAAACCCTAAGATGGAATATGACAGTGGAAGAGAAGGACATTAAGCCGTAAAATGGAATAGGGAAAGGGTAGGGAAAGAAGTTCATGAATAATGTAAGGAGAATTTCTGTGAAGTCACTTGATAGTTCTTTTAAGATATAAATTGAATTTTGCGGTAGTAAGATATATTAATTTATTGCTTCTCATATATTTTTTTCCACGGTCATTTTCAAGCGTAATTACTTTTTAGTTCATCTTAATAATTTATATTTATTTTCTAAATATGTTTTAAAAAGTATATATTAAATCTCCGTGCATAGCACGGGTCATTAGGCTAGTATATATATATTATATATACACTTTGGTACCCTCAACATAAAAACGCTGAATCTGCCCTGTCTCGTGTTACAGTTGAAGTTTTCAAACAAATTGCAACGAGTTTAGGTAAGACAGATTGGGACTTAAATGCGGATCCCTGCAGTAATGGAGTGTGGGATTTTCATCCCTACAAATGCTCCCAAAGATTACGTCAACGCAGTTAATTGTTGCTGTTTTTACGAAAGCTACACAGTTTGCCATATTACAGGAATGTACGTCTTTTCTCTACTTGAAATTTTAATATCCTTTTTTTCTTTAAATTATTTTCTCTTCTACTTAGATTGTTTCTGGTTTGAATTTGATACTCAAACTAAGGGGTCACTTTGGCATAGGGCAATCCTTCTGAGACTGGCCCCACGACATTCTCACATGAGTTGAGGTGGAGTCTACCTGCAAGGTAGGTCCCGCCTCAACTCATTTGAGAGGGCTGTGGGACCAGTCACACAAGGACCGCCCTATACTAGAATTTTCCCAAACTAAGACACGTACTCTTTTTGGATTGAGTATAAGAATTAAATTTCAAGCATTAATTCATACATGGTTTGAATTTGAGACTGAGACTAAAACTAAAAATCTCATGCTAAGACACACTCCAATCATACCAGTCATTTATCAAGGAGTAGCACCATGACTCATAATTTCCGAAAAATTTCAAGATAGGCGCTTCTTATGGGACTCGACCACATCCTCTCACGTGAGTTGGGGTGGGGACCTACTTTCTGAGTGTAGCTCTCGCTCCAACTCACGTGAGAGAACTGTGGGTTCGGTCCCATAAGAACAACTTCATACCCGAATGACTCATAATTTTTACCAGAGTGATAACTGGTGAAATAGTGATTGATTGAAAAAGTAATAGGAGAAATTCAATTCAAATATTAGCAATCCTTCTCAATAAATAGGAAATAATTATTAATTCTTTCAAATTAATTGAATTAAGGCTATTATTATGAAGGAAGGACAAAATCGGTAAAAAGATGTAAATAATTAAGAGATGAAAATAATAGATAAAAGTGTCAATTTAAGGAGAGAAAAAAAATCTAAGTGGAATGCTATTGGCTCGTCCCATTTATTAAATGTGGATTATAAATGAGACATGATACATGATTTAATAGCTCTTGGTTAATCAAATCATAATACATAAATGCACCGACAGTTTAGAGGGATTTGTGACCGTAATATTGTACTACCTTTTACTTTTGAAATATCTGTCTTTATTTCTATATAAATATTCATTTATTTATTTTTTCAATTTTACTCTCGTATTTAACCGACTATTAAAACGGTTCAAATTCTCTGTATCACTCTGTGTAAAAATTTATTAATAATCATTTTAATAATTTACACTTTAACTAGTAAACTCTAAAAGAAAAATGGTTATAATTGAAAATTAATTAAGAATATTTTAGGGAGTGATACACGAAATGTTACATAGGATTTGGAGTGTCATTCAGATGCTTTTGGTTTTTTAAAACCATTTTTTTATCCAGTCACGCGTTTAAAACACTAATCACCAAAATTGAATTTTAATTTAAAATTTTAATAAATTATTTTTAAATGAGAGCATTTTAGTCATATGCTTAGTTGTTTTTTAATTTACCAAAATCTTAATTCTCGTATCAAATGAATAAAGACACTTATTGTGAAACACGGAAAATACTAACTAATTTTTACTTTATCCGTTCATAATATAAATCTCTTTAGCTTATCAGTTTATTTATTTCCATAATATATATTCATTCTTAATTCTTAAAATTATTTTTAAAAAAATTAGTCTTACTCATATTATGGAAGAAAGATAGAGAAATAGGATGGTGCTTGAGATTTAAAGGTATAATAGTAAAAATATTTATTATCTTTCACTTCCTTAATCTACGTCGAAGTATTTAAAATACCATCTATTATGGAACGAATGAAGTATTAAATAATGACATTTTAGTCATCTGTAATATTTTTCTATGAAATTATCAAAATCTTATCATATGTACTAGGTAAAAAAATAGTGATGTGGAAGCATTTGATTTACTTGTCGGATAGTTTAATTCGACAAATAAGATTAAAAACGAGAAATAGTTATTTTGTAAAAGGAGAATACTTTGTAGCTCAAATTAATTAACTATAATTAATTATAAAATATCATTGAACATTATTTTTAGGGTAGTGATTAGGGGTGAGCAAATTCGGTTTTTACCGAATTCCGACCGAATTTGAATTCAATTTGGTAATTCAGCTTGAATTCGGTATTTCGGTCAAGACCGAATTCGAATTGGTCGAATTTGGGACGAAATCGGTTTCACTATTTTTGAATTTGGTGTGACCGAATTCGAATTGAATTTTTTAATAATTAAATATATTATTGAATTTTTAATAATTAAATATTATTATTATATAATTAAATATATTATATAATAAAAAAATATACCCTCCAATTCGGCCGAAACCGAATTCCGAATTCACCAATTCGGCCAATTCGAATTCGGTCGGTTTTTTGAGGTAGGAAAAAAATGAAAAAATCGAATTGGCGAATTGGCGAATTCGAATTCGGTGCTCACCCCTAGTAGTGATATTGTCAAGACATGTTTTCTCATGTCAAGGCAATTTGCATTTAAATAACCAACATTAACCTCTCTCAATTATTAATGGATAATTTCTTATTTAGCAAAAAAAAACCCTCTCTCAATTAATTATTCTCTAAAAATATTTTCTTTACTTATCTATTCACACTCAATTTCTAATTCTTCTTCTTATTAAAAAAATCAGCCCACGATCTCCATTATTTTCTTCCCTGATCTATTCTCACTCAATCTCTGATTTTTCTATCCCTTATAATACACTATAATTTTTTTTTTTTACTTTAATGTTTTTGTCATACTTATACATTGGACCATTTTTTACAGATGAAGTAAGTAGAGAAAATAATCAAAGTCGTATTGCTCAAGCACTATAATTTTACAATATTTTTTCATACTTATTAGTTTTAATGAATGAAAACTTAAAACACAAATTTCTTTTGGTTTACATCGTTTTTTTGTGGTGAACTTCTAGCACTATAAAAGAGAGAAAATTAAAGATTGATTTTGAATAGATTAAGAAAGAAATATTGGAAAGATTGTAGCGTAATTTTTGGGATAGGTGCGAGAAAATTAGGGATGGATTGTGTATAGATTATGAAAGAAAATATTGGAGAAAAAAATTAATTGAGAAATTAATATAAACTAAAAGGGTAAGTTGGTAATTTGAGTGTAAATTGCCTTGGTAGGAGGAAACCTGCCTTGGCAATATCACTAGCCTTATTTTAACTAGAATTTCACAGTATTTTACACATTTACGCTATAATTGACTATAAAATACCTCCGACCCTCTATTTTTAGAAAGAATTTCACAATATTGTACACATTTACTCTAAATTACAACCAATTATTACTATCAATTATTAGATTCACCTAAAACTACCTACTGTAAAAATAAGTTTTTGTTTTCACTTTTAAATCTAAAGTAAACCGTCAAATTTATGATATAGTGGTAAGAAATACGCCCCACACAGTACATTTCAAAACACAATTGTTGGGTGCATTAGGGGTCTTTATAGTTCAGTTTTACACATTTTTTAAACCAAACTAAAATATTCGATTTGAAAATTTTGAAATTAATCCAAAATATTAAAAATATTAAAGTGACGCATTCTGTTTGTATCAGTTTGGGTTGGTTGTTCGATTTTGTAAAATACAATTGATTATAAAATTAAAATAAAAATAAAAAATTATTTATATAATTATTTAATTGCTTAAAATATAAAAAAATATTTATTGTTTAACAAATAAAACACAATAAAGAAAAAAAAACTAATGAATTATAAATTTCTGATATTGATTCTTAAATTTCAAACAAATTAGTGCAAAACTATCGAAAAATAATAAAAATAAAAATGCACATTATTAGTTCATAATAAAACAAAAGTTTCAGGTGAATCTAAAATCAAATACTATTATCAATTCATTACTCTTCAATCTCTTACCTTAGCACTCGAAGAATCTGTTTGTTACGTGTATAAATAAGAAGTTAAATAAATTTTATTGCAAAAGAATCATTACACACACACACACACACACACACACATATATATATATATATATATATATATACGGTTTAGATTATAATTTTTTTTTTTAAATCAACTTAAAAATTTGGTTTAATTTAGTCCAAATTGAAATCAATCGAATGTACCGCCGAAGCCAAAAGATTGGTTTGAATGAGTTTGAATCAGTCAATTTCAATTTGTACTGAACACTTCTAGGGGGTTTGCATTAGATTGACACTGATTTTGTATACAACACAAAATATGACATTGAAAATTTTGGAGGCAACATTTTTGTCCGGAACGGAAGTCCCAATTCCGTCCCCGCTGACGTGGAAATTTTTGGGGACGGAAGTGGAACTTCCGTTCCCAAGCCTTGTTTTTTTTTTTTTTTCATTTTCTTTATTTATTAATGAAATGTAATTGGATAATAAAAGGCAATTCTAAGAATGTTAGTTGAAAAAAGGGGTTGAATAATGCTATTATATATATATATTATTCTATCGGTATTAAATATTAATATTTAATAGAATTGAGATGGTACTGTTCAAAAAAAAAAAAGAATTGAGATGGTGAATAACAATTTGCATGTGCTTCAACTCATATGCTCTATGTTTTCTCTACTGCTCCTCCTTGTCACATCTTATATTCTCACAAGAAATGGTCATGTATTTTATTTTCTCTCTTAGAATATATATTTGTAAGTTATATATTTTTTTAAAAAATAAAGAAATAAGGTAGACACATTTGATAAGAAAATAGGGCATAAACTTGAGACAGTAAATGAGGGCAAAAAATCGTTTGTACCCAACTTGTGTATCAATGTATGTATTCGCCACTCAAAATTTACTATGTGGACAGATAAAATATATTTTTCTTACTGGTTCCACTATTTCAGTTAGGTTATAAATTTCTTAATTAAAAAACGACACGTGTCAATTTTTTTATTAATGATACGTGCATAAATACAAAAGATGAAAAATTGAAGCACATGCAAATTGTTATTCACCATCTCAATTCTATTAAATATTAATATTTAATACCCAATAGAATAATATATATATATATATATATATATATATATATATATATATATATATATATATATATATATATATATAATAGCATTATCCAACCCCTTTTTTCAACTTACATTCTTAGAATTTCCTTTTATTATCCAATTACATCCCATTAATAAAGGAAGAAAATGAAAAAAAAAGCTTGGGAACGGAAGTTCCACACAAAAAAACAAGGCTTCCGTTCCCAAAAATTTTCCACGTCAGCGGGGACGGAATTGGGACTTCCGTTCCGGACAAAAATGTTGCCCCCAAAATTTTCAATGTCATGTTTTGTGCTTTATGTAAAATCAGTGTCAGTCTAATGCAAAACCCACACTTCTAGGTGGCATATCCGTGTAAAGAAGAGTAGGGTCGGGTGAAAGTTATTGATAGTTTTTCCTCTCGACATTATGGGTGAAAATCGTGTGTACCAGACGTGTATAATTTCCGTACTCAACTAATAAGAATTCGCCATGTGATCATTTTTTTTAATTATATATATACAAATGATAAATTGTAATTGATTGGGCAAAAATATGTATATAGACGGGTACAGACGATTATTTGCCCGCCATTATAGCCAATTGCAGAGTGTAAAATTTTAAAAGGCTTCATTTACAATTGATGGGTTTTTTTTCTTCCTCTTTCTTTCATCACCTGAGCTACAACAGATTATTCAAATCACAGAATCTTCAGGGAACATTGCCATCGGAATTTGTTAGACTTCCTTTTCTTGAAGAAATGTAAGTTCCATTCCTTGATTATCCCAACTCCATATCACGAAATATCTTGAATTTGTTACTCTCTCCATTCCTTAATACTGCCTCTATTCCTAAATATATAAGACTCAGGATAAATAACAAAAATTAAGTAAGCAAAAATCAAGTTGTTTTATTAATCAAAATGCTAATATTATTATCTTATATAGAACTTGTATGTTACTAATTCTATTTAACATAATAATATCTTAATGTTTTCTTCCTTCATTTTTTGTCACTTGTCGTGGAAGTCTTATGGTTAGGAATGAAGGGAGCATAAGATTTGTAAGACATGTAGCGAAAATTAATAAAGCAAAAAATAATGTGTTTTTATATCTAAATATAAATATTACCCTTATAAATAGAATTAAGGTATACAAACCTCATGTTGAGTATTTAGATCTAATACTACTGATTGAGTATTAGCTCAAATACCATTAGTAGAGAAATTCAATTGATAAACATTTTTATATTTCAATTGAATTTACACTACACAATGTCACATAACACTCACACTTATATACTTGAGCTCACTTAACTCTCAAGCTCACAACTTTGTTTCACTCTTAAAGTTGGCTCTGGCTTTGGAGTACTTTCTACTCTCTTCACCCTCTTGCTCTTACTTACAAATGCTCACCAAACATCTCCTATTTATACTAGTTGATTAGATTAGTCTCTAACTATCTAGAGTATTCTACCAACTAGGCATTTAACCTAGAACAATCTAGAAGCTAACATTCTCATTTTCTCTAGTGTGTTTCCATGGCTTCCCTCATAGATCATTCTAGAACTTCTTTTTTATGAATGAACTTATGAATCAATTTTATAACTTTCTAAAGCTTGTTCTCTAGGAGAAATTTACTTCTCCATTTTTTGAAGCTTCTAGATCAAAAGAGAGATAGTTGGTGATTTCTAACACCTCATTCAGGAGAGTAATTGATTGGGCAAAAAATGTGTACATAGACGGGTACAGACGATTATTTGCCCGCCAATATAGCCAATTGCAGTGTGTAAAATTTTAAAAGGCTTCGTTTACAATTGATGGTTTTTTTTCCTTCTTTCTTTCATCACCTGAGCTACAACAGATTATTCAAATCACAGACAGAGTCTTCAAGGAACATTGCCATCGGAATTTGTTAGACTTCCTTTCCTTGAAGAAATGTAAGTTCCATTCCTTGATTATCCCAACTCCATATCACGAAATAGATTGAATTTGTTACTCCCTTCATTCCTTAATACTATCTCCATTTCTAAATATAAGACAGGACAAGTAGCGAAAATTAAGAAAACAAAATTCAAGGTGTTTTATCAAGGTGTCACTAATTCTATTCAACATAATAATATCTTAATGTTTGCTTCCTTTATTTTTTGTTACTTGTCGTGGAAGTCTTATGGTTAGGAATAAGGCAGTCAAACTCGCGATCCTACGTAGGATCGGAAGGACATATGAGGATCGTAGAATCGTAACTCGGATTGTAGATCCTACCCAATTTAAAAAATTATTTGAAAATATATATGTACTCTTAGAAAAACATTTCAATCACAAATTTAAAGTGTCTTAAAGGAAAAAAAAGATAATCAAATACTCAAAGCAAATCATTCAAGTTATTAATATCATGTACTAAAATGAAACATGTTTATTAAATTAAATTTGAAGTTAACAAAATTAAATAAAGGCAATGTAAAAAGATTTTGTAAAATTAGCAATAACAAGAAGTGAGATATAATTTGAAAGCAAAGAATTTACTCATTATTGAAACATGATTCAAATGGCGAAACTTCATTTTTAATGACTAAGTATTCAAACGAAAAAAGTCAATCGGAGTTAATTTAATTGCTAAAATGTGCTTAATTTTTTATTTTTTAATTAAGATTCAAATATCTCCCTGAGATATATAAATTTGTATACATCTTAAAGTATCGATTATGAGGATAAGAAATGATAAAAAAAAAATATATATATATATAAAGTGTTTCAAAGAAAATTAGGGAATAGTAGACTCGTAGGATCGGTAGGATCGTAACGATCCTACGATCCTACACCGATCCTACTCCGATCCTACGTAGGATCTAACTCGGAACACCCCTCAAAACTCGTAGGATCGTACGATCCTACAAGTCAACTCGCGAGTTTGACTGCTATGGTTAGGAATGAAGGGAGTATAAGATTTGTAGGACATGTAGCGAAAATTAATGAAGCAACAAATAATATGTTTTTATATCTAAATATAAATATAGAATTAAGGTATACAAACCTCATTCAGGAGAGTAATACTGATATTTTTACTAACAAACTACGGCAAAATAGCCTATTTGGTCCTTTTCGATATTCTGCATTTTCGAATAAAGACGGTTCGTTTTTTTAACTTTTAAAATCCATTATGTTTTTTCTACCTGCCGATTAAGGACTTATGTCACATTTTCTGTTAAAGTCCCGTTCACACAAGCACGTGGCTTGCATGTGATGTACACTTTAAGGGCATTTCAGACATTTCAGTCTATTTCCCACAAGAAAAGCTTGGGTACTCAATTGTTAAACAAAATAATTAAGAATACCAAATTTAAATTAACCAAAAAATAAATTCTAAAGCTATCCTCTTCCCCTCTATCTTCATCCACCCTTCACCCTACTTCTCCACCGCCGCCGCCACTACCACCTCTGCCGCCGCCACCAACTATTTGTTTTCTTCATCTTCTACATCTCACCCCCTCCCCTCCCTCTTCCCACACCCCCCCCCCTTTTCCACCACCACTACCACCATCAACCACCATTACTCTTCCTGTACCCCTTGTCACCTCTTCCACTACCAAAAATTTCTGTCCATTTCTGGCTGGCTAAGGGCTCCATTTCCAACACCAACCGACTTTTTCCCCGTTGACCGCCTTAGCCTACCCTCTCATGAGATCTTCAAATAAAGAGACCATTCTTTTAGCTACCATGATCAAAATCCATGACTATAGTGACCAAATCCATCCAAAAATCATACTAGTACTTTATTGTTTCCATATATATTTCGCCCTGGAAATTATACTGGGCATAGCCACGGCCATGGCTCGTTCAATGTAGTGTTTGGAATAATTTCTCCTTTTCTTTATTTCATTCTCGGTAGTGAAGATGGGTGGGGGTGGCAGGGGGTGGTGGTTAGCGGTGTAGTTGTCGGATTAATTCGTCAGAGTTCTTCTACATGATTTAAAATCTAAAAAAGATTCAATATTTGAGATTTTTACACAAAACCCATAAATTCAAGAACTCGAAAATTCACAAAAAATCATTCAATAACAAAATCAAGAAATAAAGAAAAAAAATCCCAAATTGCAGAATAGGAAAAAAATATCCAGTCATGAAATTCATAATTTCTACATCATGACCAAAATTTCTACATCATGACCAAGAATTCTCCTATACATAACATGACCACGAATTTTACATTGGTAGATGACTGCGAACAAATGGACAAACAAGGTTGCCTTTTATTTATTGGGACCCAAAAAAATAGAACAAGAGAGAAGAAAGAAGAATTTATTATGCTTCTTGCTGCAAACTCCCCCCTAATCAACCAGATTTTAATTATGGGCTTTCTTTAAAATGATCGTTCTTAGATGGGATTTTGATTTGGGATGATTTAGGATGTGGGTTATGTTGGATTTTGATGGGGAGGCAAGCAACGGCAAGAAAACGAGGAAGAGATATAGATGGGTGGGATAGATGGCCAATATTGAAGGCAAACATTAAGAGTTTGAAATTTACAAGCCAAGAAATGAAGAAAGCGGAGGTGATTCCCTCCATTTCTTGATTTCTATCTCTTGCGCCAAGTACAAAAAAATTGTACGTTTTGTGGTCTCTTTATTTGAAGATCTCAGAAGAGGGTAGGCTAAGGCGGTCAACGGGGAAAAAGTCGGTTGGTGTTGGAAATGGAGCCCTTAGCCAGCCAGAAATGGACAGAAATTTTTGGTAGTGGAAGAGGTGACAAGGGGTACAGGAAGAGTAATGGTGGTTGATGGTGTCTTTTTGGTGGAATTTTACTATTGCTAGCTGTGGTGATCTTGGTTCTTGGCGGCGGCGGCAGCAGTGGAGCTGGGAAGAGTGAGGGATGAAAATGGGTTTAGAAAGTTTTTTATATTTTAAATTTGGTATTCCAAATTATTTTGTTTAACAATTGAGTACCTAAGTTTTTCTTGTGGGAAATAGATTGAAATGTCTGAAATGCCCTTAAAGTGTACATCACATGCAAGCCACGTGCTTGTGTTAACGGGACTTTAACAGAAAATGTGACAGAAGTCCTTAATCGGCAGGTCGAAAAAACATAATGGATTTTAAAAGTTAAAAAAAAACGAACCGTCTTTATTCAAAAATGCAGAATATCGAAAAGGACCAAATAGGCTATTTTGCCAACAAACTACCTCGATTTTTTGCTTTCTTAATTTTCACTATTTGTCTTAACATTCTTATATTGAGGAATGAAGGTAATATTGATTATCAATAATAATATCTGGAATATTGATGTAGCGATCTCACACGCAATTATCTGAACGGGACAATCCCTGAAGAATGGGGTTCCATGCAGAAACTGCTGAACATGTACGTTTTTTGATTTCTCCTATGAATATTCAATATAATTTTCCTGTTGTGTTACTGGTGGGATCACTTGATTCAAGAGTTGACTGATAATGGAAATGGATATGTATATATATATATGTACTTGTAGTTCCCTTCTAGGGAACCGTTTGTCAGGAACAATACCCAAAGAACTTGGAAACATTAGCACGCTTAAGAATCTGTAAGATTTCTGCTTTATTCCTTCTTGTGTTACTTTAATTTCAACTATTCTCAAGGATTTTGCTTTTTCATTATTTAAATTTGGTTATTCTTTTTAGGGTTCTAGAGGTCAATCAATTTTCTGGAAGTATCCCTGAAGAGTTTGGGAACTATCAAGCATAGAGAGACAGTAAGACTTATTTTAATTTTCCTTTTTGGTGATTTTTTTTTATTTATTAATTTCTACTTTCATCAGTTGCCAGAATTAACTCTTCTTGGTTTTCGGGTGTTTTTCCAGATTTTTTACCTCAAACAATTTGACAGGGAAGCTGCCTGAAACACTAGCTAAACTGAACACTTTGAAGGACTTGTGAGCTTCTTAGTTTCATATTTCGGCTAGATGAGTCCCGTTTTTTTGGGGACAATTTTTGTTTGTTTTAGAACTTTTTATTTATAATTGTTTGTTTAAAACAAATGCAGTCGTGTTGGGGATAACCAATTCGTCGGAAATATACCTAATTTTATCGAGAACTGGATAAATATTGAAAAGCTGTAAGAACTGAGAAGCTATTTACTACTTCAGTTGGTTTTTCAATTTCTTGAGTTAAATTCTAGTTATATTTGGCCCTATTGATTATATCTTGTTATGGTATTTTTAACTGAAAGCCTAATGATTGCAGGATGATTCAGGGGAGTGGTCTAAATGGGCCTATTCTTTCGGGGATTTCTTCATTCCCAAACTTAACTGACTTGTGAGTTTCAGTGCCATTGTTCTGAATGCTGATGAATATAGTTCTCTGATAGTCTGCTCATAGTACTCTCTTTGAATTTAAATAGGAGAATCAGTGATTTGAATGGAACCGACTCGGCTTTTCCTATGCTTAGTAATGCAAAAAATCTGAAAACTCTGTGAGTCTTCTTCCATTTTCTATAGCCGTCTTCAGAGAAATTACTTGCTCCTTTGTTCCGACTTGCAATGGGATTGAATATGTAGGGTATTGAGGAGTTGCAATATCGTCGGCCGGTTACCTGAATATCTTGGTTCATTGACAAAATTGAAAGTATTGTAAGTGAATTTAGTGGTTTTTCATTACTTTCAGGTCCAACTTGTGAAGATGCTTCTGCTCTTCTGCCATAAAATACTGTTTTAAATGGATATTTTGGCAATGGGAATTGGATATTTTGGCAATTATTCCTGACCAACTCTGTCATTTTCTTTCAGGGACCTAAGTTTTAACAAAATAAGTGGGCCAATTCCCGACCGCTTCGATGGGTTAGCAAAGACTGCATACATGTAAGCATTTTGATCATTTATCCTTGAGTAACACTTTTGTTTCTTTTGGTCAAACTGGTTTTTATAGCAGTAACAAACTATGGTAAAGAACTAAGCCTGCAACATGAAGTAACTTAATAATATATGATTGAATTTAACTTGTGGTTGTGCCAAAAGTTGGCGAATTTTACGAGTAAGTGAACCGTTAATGTTTATTTTGCTAGTTATTTGACTGGAAACTCCCTCACTGGATCAGTTCCTGGCTGGATGCTGGATGCTGGATGTTGGACAAAACATGTGAGTTCACCTTCAGTATTTACCAAAATGTCAGATGCGAATAGTCATTTAGTATTGGATTAGCCCTACTGCATCTCTGAACTTCTTATGATCACATGACCTTTTTATTTATCATGGTTTGGACTCTGTAATCTGCCACTACTATAAGGGACGAAGCTAGGAATTTTAGGTTGGGGGGCAAAAAGTTGCAACAGTATGCCGAACTACATATAAAAAAATAATTTGGGGGGGGGGAGGGGGGGTGTGGGGGGAAATTTGATCAAATATTCCGAACTACATATAAAATTTACTATATCTAGCAGGATTTTAAAAGTCTCGGAGGGAGACGTCCCCCACCCGCCCCCCATTGTCTTCATCCCTGATCTACTATGTACACGCATTTGCTGCTAGTGAAAACGACTTGTCTGTACTTTATTCTGTTGTTCTCATAATAAGCTCCGGAGAGAAGAAATTCACCACCTAGGTCCTAATGGTTTTAATTTTTATTACATTCTCCGTGAACTTTTTGTTGACATGTCTCCATGGATTGGAATTGTTTTGTGATTTTTTTTACAAGAATGTAATCTTACAAAACCTACACTGCGTCTAAAACCTCTTCAACTGCTTTATATTTCATGTAGCGAACTGACAGGATTAAATAAATTATTTTGCTCATTCCTTGTTGTATTTTGTGATTGCTAATGCTGGGGAATTTTATCCAGTGACCTTTCATTCAACAATCTTACTTCTGGAAGTTCAGGGGACTCAAATTGTCAGCCAAAAGCCGTGTGAGATTACATTATATTCTCTTACTGTAATACACATTACTTTTAAGACTTCGGCGCTCTTGGCTAATAGTTCCCTTAACTAATTTCCCCAGGAACTTGTTTGCTAGCTCCTCAAAGGGTAATACAGCGTGAGTTTCCCTGACATATTCTGAAAGGACTGTAAAAATTTACATATGTAATTTGAAGAGTTGTTTGCTTCCTTGATTCTCCACCAGTATGAAGACTAATTTTTGGCTTTACATTGTCTTCCAGGGGTATTGTTTCATGTTTGAACAGATCTCCTTGTCAATGGAGTGAGTTAATTCCAATCCCTTTACACATTTACTTTTTCTTAGAGTTGTTCTAACATCAGACATAACTAGATTTTGTCAAACCTCTTTTTTCCCTTTTTTTTGGTGTGATAAAGTTTACATCTTTGAGAAATCTAGTTAACATATGAATATTGTTAAGGAACTCTATACAGAAGAAACCTGATTTTTGGGAATACTATAGACATCTTAGAGACGGATATTGATGTGCACCAAAGTTGGAGATGGAATCCAAAATTGTTATGCCTAGACCTTTCACTTTATTCATAAATAATGAAGTAAAAGATAAGCAATACAAAACACGATTACTTAGTTTAGATGAAGCCCTCCTCTCTTTGTTTTTTTTTTCTTTCTGTTTTACTTTTATTGGTTGTTCCTGTAATGATGGGTGGAAATTTAATTCTTATGTCCCAGAATGGTCTTTCTATATAAATTGTGGTGGAAGACAAGTTGTTGAAGATAGAAGGTATGATGCTGATGAAGAATCAGGGGGGCCTTCAGAGTTCTTCGAAAGTAGCACGAATTGGGCATCTAGTAGCACAGGCCACTTCTTGGATAATGATAATGACATGGATGGATATATTGTGAAAAATGACTCAATGAACAACCGTTCTTTGTATAGAAATGCAAGAGTTTCTCCCCTTTCACTGACTTATTATGGATTCTGCTTGCTAAATGGAAACTACACAGTAAAGCTTCATTTTTCAGAAATCAGGTTTACTGAGGACAGAACATATAGTAGTCTTGGAAGGCGCATATTTGATATTTACATCCAGGTATTTCTTTTCCTTCATAATGTTTTAAAAGTGTTATAAAGCTTTGCAAGATGACTAGATAAAAAAGACAACGGAGAAAAACAAATGACGTGACTTGGTGATATTTCATCAGGGAAAGTTGGTTAAGAAGGATTTCAATATTAAAGATGAAGCAGGAGGAGTCAATAAGCCGATTGTTAGAACCTTTGAAGCTGAGGTCCTTCACAATACACTTGAGATTCGCTTTTACTGGGCTGGAAGAGGAACAACTACAATTCCCGTCAGAGGAGTTTATGGTCCTCTCATTTCAGCAATTAATGTGGATTCTAGTAAGTACAAACTTATTTATGCTTCTTGCTTGAGAATATGAAAAAACATCTTTGTTTTCATAGTCTGAGGTATAGAGCAAGTGTTCTATATAAAAGGTGGAAAAATAATATTATTCCTCATTTGTAATGATGATGTTTTGGTAACTCCAATTGAACATATAGGGTTTCTTTTTTGTTTTCTTTGAAACAAAATGGTAAGATAACTTCTTTGGTTCTTAATATGGGTAGCTATCCCATTAATATATTCTCTTTACCCTCTCTCTCCAGATTTGAAACCATCAGATGGCCTCTCGGCAGGTGCTGTAGTAGGGATTGTTGTTGCTGTTATATTTTCTATCTTCCTGCTTATGTTTGTCCTTTGGTGGAAAGGTTGTTTGCGACGCAAAGATACAATGGAACAAGGTAATGCCCCCTTGTCGAGAAAATGTATTGCATAAAAATGTCATTCACTAGTATATGGTTTTCGGTTATTCTTCAAAAATTGCAAACACCAGCTACTTGGTCAAGAGTCTAATTGTGCTTTCTTGATAACTACTAAGAAGCCATATATGATCTGTATACATCAGCTGCAGCAACCATTTATATAACTTTTGCTCATTCTGAAGTGAAGAGATTTTTATCTTTCACATTTTATTTAAAACTATACTTTAAATCCTTGATTTGTGGAAATTTGTTTATTTAAATTTGTTTGTTTGGCAGATTTTAGGGGTCTAGACTTACTTACTGGAACTTTCACCCTGAGGCAAATTAAAGCTGCCACAAATAATTTTGATGCAGCTAATAAAATTGGAGAAGGTGGTTTTGGTTCTGTCTACAAGGTGAGCTAAGTCAAGAATATTGTTTGCTCAATTTCAATGAAATACCAGATATCTCTTAATTGCATATTTGGTATGATTTCAAGGGTAATCTCTCGGATGGCACCAGAATTGCTGTGAAGCAGCTTTCTTCCAAATCGAATCAAGGGAACCGTGAGTTTGTGAATGAAATAGGAATGATTTCTGCTCTACAACACCCTAATCTTGTAAAGCTCTATGGATGCTGCATTGAGGCAAACCAATTGTTGCTTGTGTACGAGTATATGGAAAATAACTGCCTTGCCCGTGCATTGTTTGGTAAATTAGAGCTGCACATATGCTTTATCTTTATCAAGTTTCCAAAATACAACTACTTTAATGGACTTGCATTGTTGATTCCTTACGTCTCTTCATCTGGTAACATTCAGGACCAGAAGAATACCAGCTGAAATTGGATTGGCGAACAAGGCATAATATTTGTGTTGGTATTGCGAGGGGTTTAGCTTATCTTCATGAAGAGTCAAGATTGAAGATTGTTCACAGAGATATCAAGGCCACCAATGTGCTACTAGATAAGAGTCTAAATCCCAAGATATCTGACTTTGGTCTTGCCAAGCTTCATGGGGAAGACAATTCCCATATAAGTACTCGTGTAGCTGGAACCCTGTAAGTTTCTTGGTAATTCTTTCAGGCAGAATGAATTGTATCGTTGTTAGGGTAATTCTTGTCCATGCATAAGATTATATCCTCCCCCCCCCCCTTTTTTTCCTTTCTTTTACTTTATTTTTCTGGTCTTTAACATTTTGAACTCTGGAGGCAGTGACGGATCCAAAATCCTACATTGGAGAGAGGGGGTGGGGGTGGGGGGGATGTGTTTTTATAAGGAACTTTCAGAAAAAAAATATATTTCGTTTTCTATAGAAAAATTGGCATTTTGGAAAATGTTGGGGAGCCCCTCCAGATCTGCCACTATTTGGAGGTGCTTTCCGGAATAGTTTTTGTTGATTGATGTTGTTAAAAATAAGAGTGTTACTTTAGTTTTAGGATTTTTCTTTTTTAGAAGGCAGCATAAAATAAGTTTCAGCAAACATATTAATAAATTTTGCAGTGGCTATATGGCACCTGAATATGCACTGAAGGGCCACTTAACCAACAAAGCGGACGTCTATAGCTTTGGGATTGTCCTCTTGGAAATTGTCAGCGGGAAGGGCAACTCGAGTATAGTACTGGATGGCTGCTTCGGCCTTCTTGACTGGGTAGGTAGCTTTTAGTACGGTTCGGATCCTCCTTGGCACTTCTTCAACATTCCATGTAACACTCTAATTACAGAAGTTTTTACTAATATATCTAAACTCAAACTTTTAAACCCTAAGCACTAAAATTGCTATAAGTAGGAATATTGAAGGGAGCGGTGCAAGGATTGTTATAGAGGATCCTGATGCTTTTATTACCATCTATTCCCTTGATTTGTGCAATATCTGGTCTTCACAGAAACTCTAATCTTGATCTTTCCTTGCATTAGGCTCATCGGTTGAAGAAGGAAGGCAAATTGATAGAGATAATAGATTCAAGACTTGGTTCGGACTTTGATCTTGAGGAGGTTAGGTTAACAATAAACGTAGCCCTCCTTTGCGCTAATGCCTTGCCAAATGTTCGACCAAGTATGTCGAAAGTGGTTAGAATGCTTGAAGGCCAAGTAGATGAAAAGATCATTAAGGACATGACAGATATACTCTTGATTACAGATTTGAATGAGAGCCAGGCAATGAGCATAGCAACAGATGTTTCGGCTACTATTGCATCTGATAATCACCCAACTAATTTCGATGCCAATTTACATGAAATTTATAACAACAGGGAAGATTCCCGACCCTTGATACAAAATAACATGTATACTTGGTAGTTCTTTCAAGATCCATAGATGTTATGGAAATGCAAACTGCTCTGCAATTTTTAAGATCAGGTTTGTTTATCTTGTTCTAGATAAAAAAAAAACAACAACAATGGACTAGATAGAATCAAGGCGTGGGCCCCGCCTAGAAAAAGGCCCCTACTACTCCAACACGTTACGAAAATTATTACTCCTAACATAATTTATCGACTTTTGTTTGTCCCAATAAGTGAGGGCAGAAAATCCTCTCTCCCCATTCGTGCATGTTCCCGTGTCCCCGACCAATCATAATTCACTATGTGTATATATAATTGAAACAAATATTTATATACTCCCTCCATTCATTATTAATTATCGTTTAGGAGAAATCTAGGAGTCTAAATTAATTGTCTTTTAAGGTTCTTTTGTTAGGTGTCAACAATTCATTTCAATTATACCCTCAACATTTTCCTTTCTTTATAATATAGAAGTGAGAGAGAAAGAGAGGGAGGATGGGGTAGTATTGGAAGTTTAGGTGGAATGGAAAACTTCCTTAATTTTCTCAAATTATCTAAAGAGTCTTATATTTAGGAATGTAGGGAGTAGTAAATTCTGATTGGCTAGGGACATGGGAACATACACGGACGGAGACAGAGGATTTTCACCCATAAGTGAGAGACGAACATTTTTTATTTGTTTGGGATGCCTTGGTTCTTGCAAACTCAAACAAGACCTCACACAGGGGAAAGTCTAGCATGGAGCGGTCCTTGTGGGTACGGCCCCACACTCCTCTCACATAAATTTAGACAGGACCCACTTGCAGGTTAGGTCCCGCAGGCCTCTATGTCTCACAGGTACCCACAAGGTCCCATCCCATAGGGAATTTTTCCCTCACACAAATGATGTATGTTCGAGTATTTTGATGATAAACTTTAATGAATAATTTTGTCGCTCAGAAACTTATAATAATACGACAATTTTTTTTCTTTTTAATTAGACATTGTTTTTTTCACCTAAAGTCCCCAAATCAAATTGACCTGGACCGGTCCAGGTATGAGTCTATGTGGATTTACCTTAACGGATTGCACCGGGCTTGGTCCTTTTTTGCGGAACGTCAAAACTAGGTCTATACCTAGTTCGCTTATACTTCATGTATTATTAATTGGTTCACAGGTCCATGAGTTATTTTTGGACCTTTCTAGGTTATTAAAATTATTGTCCATGAAATTACTGTTTATCAAGTAAAAAAAATTTGCATTTTTTAAGAACAATGATTTTTGTCATGTTCAACATGAACCGAATACTTCTAATTTCATTATTATTGAACTAAACCTGCCGGAAATTACGGTTTTCCTTCTCTCCACTGAAACTTAATCCTCAATTTACCGTTTGCATCTACTCCAACTACCTCGCCTTTGCTTGAATGAGTTTCCATCCCCCATCCCCACCTAGGTGTCACTGTCTATCGTTATATCCGCCATTGAAGGGGACGCGGTGGACGGAAAGAGCCAAAGAAGGTGGTGGTGGAGTGTGTTTGTATGTGAGCCCCCCATTTCTTATTTTCTGTCTATTTTTTTTTACTTATTTAATTTCAATTTTAATCAGCACATTAATTTATGTCCCCAAAAGGCTTCAATTACTTGCTGTTTTTTGGACTTTTGAGCATTCTGATTCTGAGTTTGTGGTTTTAAGAGGATTTCTAACATCCCCTGAGATCACACTAATTTAAACTAACATGAAATAGTCAGTTTAATCCACAATGAAGAAAAAAAATAGTCGATCAACATATATTAATCCACTGAAAAAGTTTTAATGTGTGAAGAAAATTGAAAACGCATTTACCTTCCCAAGCATCATTAATGCACTGAAAAACTAGATGCGCTAATTACTTTTTCTGCATTTTACAACTCGGCTACAGCGCAAAACACTAAATGTTTCGCATTGTGCGAAATATTTGGTGACCGTCAGATCAAGAATTGGATGGCTGATATCATTTGGCTTTAACTTTTTTCATAATAAGTATTGAGATTTAAATGATCTCTGTCGTTAGTTTCTTAATCCAGCGGCCACCAAATATTTCATACGATGCAGAACATTTTTCTATTCCGCACTATAGCCAGAATGACATTTTCCATCTTTTTTCTTTCTTCTATTCACGGCTCCTTACCCCAAATGTCACTATCACAATTTCGGTACATATTTTTTTCACTAATTGCACGTAAAATCCCTATATCTTTTGTTAAATGCATACCCTAAGTCCCTCTAGGGTTGTGAATTGATTACCCTAAAGTCCCTATAAAATATTATTTTGATCCCAAATTTATTTATTTTAACAAATTGACCCCGATAAATTTTTTTATAATTTATAAATTGAACCATTTCTTCTAAGGTATATTTTTTAAATTTACCCCCAATTTTTTATTTTGTAGCCAAATTAAAATTAGTGTTTGTTAGAACACTAAGTATTGCGTATTATATAATTAAAATTTGCGTTTGTTATAATACAATGACTTATAAAACACCGGTTAAAATGAAAATCGAATATATGCAATAGAAACAATGATCCTCAATATACTTAGTGTTGTAGAATTACTTAAACACCTATTATGATAAGATTGCTTGTTAATATATAACCTTTGTGAAATGAAGAACGAATCACAACACCATAACAATGATTATCAATACTATAACATTATGTAGCTTAGTGTTTGTTAGAACACGAAGTCACTCCTAGAGTTAATTAAACATTATGTAGATTCAATTACTTGTTAACATATAACACATGTTAAAGGAAGAACAAATCTAAATACTATAATAATAACTAGAATTAGTGTTTGTTAGAACACAAAGTACTAGAACATATAATCTTATAAAACGCCGTTTAAAAGGAAAATGAATATAATTACTATAACAATGATACTTAATATACTAAGTAATGTATAGTTACTTAAACAAATGTAACAATTTATTTATAACGATTTCATAGTATTAATAATCTATAAACAGTCGTGGTTATTATCATTATAATATTATATAATTTAACTATTAACATTATAATATTACTTAAGTAAGATTTGAATGACTTATACTATTAATTAAAATTTTCAAATACTACTTAAATTTGTTAACAATGATAATGCACCGTGCACAACAATTATTGTGCACTGTGCTAAACAATTAGAGACCGTCGGATCAAACATTTGACGTCTGAGATCATTTGAGTCTCAATAAAGATTATAAAGAAGGTGTTAAACCAAAAGATCTCAGCCGTTAGATTTTAGATCCGACGGTCCGTAATAGTTTCGCACGATACAGAACAATTAATATTCCGCACTGGATTTAATAACTCAAAAGTCTCAACATCCCCGCAACACAAATTCAAGACAAACGGAGTTACTGTTCATCGTCTTCTCCAACGAACCCAAGGGCCTCTAGAGCTCTATTTGAATCCCATTTTTCAGGTAATTTGTTTAATGGTTAAAGGTATACATATATGATTTGCCATCAAAATACAACAATGATTGGCTTGAAAACCGGAGTTACTATTCATTCGAGTACTGTTCATCAAGTTACTATTCATCGGGAGTTATGTTCATCTTCTTCTTCAAGATAATAAACTGGAAAACTCTTGAGCTTCTTTATGAGAATGAAAAAGGAAAAGGAGAGAGACGATATAGTAGAATATGTTGGTAGAGTAGAGCATTTAAAAATAAAGGAAAAATAAATTTAATCTTACAAATCATCTGAAAGGGTAAGATAGTCATTTGACACCCTCAATTTGGGGATTTAGGGTTTCTACCCTTTATTTTCTAGTAGAAAATCATTTTCCATTATTATTATTATTATTTATAAAAAAGAACTATCAATCAAACTAAATGTAGAAAAAGATACATATCCAAGTAATACTCAAATGCTTAAAATAAATAATTGGAAAATTAGCCAATTTCGTCCCTTACGTATTTTTGATATGCCATCAGGGTCCTCTTCGATTAATTTTAAACTAAATAGTTTTTTTACTTTTCTTTTTTAAAAAGATGATTAATAGTAGTTCTCCACTCCATCTCACTACAAGAAAATAGTTAAATAACTACTGATTTTTTCGTCGCTATTCGGTCGTTAAACTGAAAATAGCGACCGAACCATGTTGTCAGATATTTTGCGTCGCTGAGCCAAATAGCGACCGATTTCCGACTGAAAATATTGTTGCTAGTTACCGACGGATTAGCAACCGAACTGACATGTTGACTTTTGAATTTTACTGTGTAGCGACTGATTTCTGACGGCCTGTGTCCCTAGTTATCGACGGCTTAACGACCGATTGCCGACGACACCAATATGGGCGACCATTAAGCGACGGAATAGTGACTGCATGGTTTTCGATCTTCATTTGGTCGGTATTCGGTCGCTAAGTTTGTGACGGATATTTTCGGTCGCTATTTTCTGTAGCTAAATAGTTGTTTTCTTGTAGTGCCTCCAGAGTGACTCGAACTCCCAACCTATCAAGTGAAAGTGAAACGTCTTACCACTTGAAATGCGCATCATTGTCAAAAAACTAAATAGTTAGGTATGTATTTTCGACCTGCTAATACGGTCATTCTGTTAAATTTTTTGACAGAATCTAGTTAAATACACGTGACAAAATTGTTAGGGGCACTTTGGGGGTTCTACTCTTACCTAAACAAGTTGGATACTCAATTGTTAAACAAAATAACTATATGTATCAATTTAAATTAACCAAACAAACATAAACTCATCATCTTCCACTCCTACCACTACTGCGCTCACACCACAATCGCTGCCACTTCACCGTCGTGATTGGTATGTTGAGGAGGAAAGTGTAACTGAAATTCATATTTTGGGGTGGAGGCAAAATTATGTAATTAGAGCTGAATCATGAAATTACGGGGAGTATTATTGAACAGTACCGTTTTGCTATGAAAATGTACCGTTCTACTTCTTATTTACCTAAGCCTTAAACCAGGGACGAAGATAAGGGGCTGTCACCCCCCACCCCCTTCTCTCCCCTGAGATTTCTAAAAATACTACTGGATATAGTAAATTTTATATGTAGTTCGGAATATTTTATCAAATTCGCCCCCAAACATTTTTTTTTTTGCAGTTTTTATATGTAGTTCGGCATACTGTTGCAATTTTCGCGCTCCAATGCCAAATTCCTGACTTCGTCCTTGTCTTAAACGGTGTCGTGTCAGCCTCATCATCATTGTCCTTGCTCGAGTTCACAAGAGAGAAACTGCAGTACATTCTTGATGCTGCTGATTTCATATTGGTTGGAAGGGGATCTTTAAGGATCACTGTTGATCCTCGTGCTGGGTTAGAAGCTGCCGAGCTTGAGGGGTAGGATCTATTTTGGGAAGTGAAGCCTAACTATAAATAGAGAGATGCAACCAAGAAGGAGGGCATTGATATTTATCTAAAAAATGGCTGCTGCCTTCTACACTTTCTGTGACTAACTTCATTCACTCTCAACACTTTCTTACCCTATTCCATTTTATCTCTGTTCCTGATGATTATTGCTCATTGTGGTGATTACAGGAGTTGGAGGACAGCACATGCAACTTTGGCATTGCTACTGAGTTTGATTTCAGATTTCTCTTTTATTGCTTTAAGTTATTATGCTATTGATATTTAAAGTAATTAGACTAGTTGTAGTGAAGTAGCTAATGATTGAGTTAAAAAATTGATGTATTTAATGAACTTGGTTACTTAGTGATTAATATATCTATTTGCCTTATCAATTGTGTTCTTGGGCTTCGGCCATATAGCCGTTGTGACTTAGTTTCCTTGTTATCTGTGTGTCCATGGAGTGGGAAATGACAAAATGATATTAGAGCAATTCTATCCTAGATGTTGTGGGAAAATGACCAATAATAGGAATCAATCTAAGGGAGGGTTTTGAAGGAAACCTTAGATCCTGATCTGGTTAGAAAAATGGAGAAGACGAGTTTCGTTCTCACCGATTGTGTTGCCCATTTAATACGGATGATAGAAGGTAACTCCCCATTTCATACAATCATTATTGGATTATATTTGCAGATTTGAGAATTGGAGAAATTTAATATTGAGAGTTAGATCAAGTTTAGAATTAAAGAGTTTGATAAATTTATTGAGGGATTAAATTATGAGTTTCGAAGTAGAGTCTATACTTGGTTTGCATATTTTTTTAGGGAGCATGATTGTGTCACTTGTGAAGGGTATATAGCAGCTTTATGTGAGAGGTTTGTGATGCGAAATTTGCAAGTGCACAAATATCAACAAGTAATAAAGTAGTAAGTACAAGATCGTCTCAACGAAGATTGTTTATCTAACTGGAAAATTATATTACTTATAACCTAACTTAAACAAAAATAATGATGAATTAATTAATTAAAATTAATAATGAATAACAATAAATTAAACATGCAATTTAAAAGACAAAAATATATGTAATGAATGGACTAAGACACCTCTAATCTAGTCTACTCCTTTTATATAAAATAAATGATTCCTTAATTTAAGTCTCAACTAGGTTAATGGTAGAAATTTCCGAATATAAACTAGACCAAATCTCTTGACCAAAAGCTCTTACCTTTACATAATAAATCAATCGTATCTCTACGTGATTTTAATATCTAAAACCGCATAAAACTCCGTGAACTTTCCCTAACTTTTGTTTCATACTCGCTAGAAACCACACAAGGAAAACAAATGTATCTCTAGTCAATTTTACATCATGTTGTTATTATCCTTGATTTAATTAAATATAGAACTTCTCAGCGTCTACAATTAAGTTAGATTCATGCAATAGTTGATCAGAAAATCGCAAGCATTAAGAACAAATAATAACAATTAACCATAATATCGAGATACATAAATTAATAGAAATTAAATATATACATAAAAGTTTCGACATTCAAAGATCTTAGTCATAAGAAAACTAGATAAAAATAAACATAAAATAAATTAAAATAAAGAAGTAGCCTGATGACGAAACGATCTCGAGCTCCTCAACTTTGTTCTCAGCTCCAAGGATAGCCGATACTTCTGTTTTATGTACAGGGATGGCCCCAGTATGTAGAATGGTATATATGATGGAATTTGATCCCAGGGGATTGAATAAATGGTATGTACAGGGGTACTTTTCTGCTGCTAGCCGCATGTCCTTGTATAGGCATTGACTTGGTGTCTTGCACCGGCTTGTAAGCATCCTAATTCGATTCCAATTCGAAATTATAGTAGTTTTTAAATTCTATTCTTTTTGAATTTAACTTTTTGCCACGTAACAAATTTGTACATCTTCAATCTTCTATTTCAAGTTCGACTCGGTAACAATTTAGCACATGCCAAATATAATTCTTCTTTTCATGTGATGTCCAAAATGCCATTTACCTGTATCAAATATTAGAAAAGTAGTGAATTAAATTCATAAGAACATTTTTAGGCATATTCACTCATAAAGACTAATTTAATAAATTATTTTCTCTCAATTAATCTCAAAACAAATATGAAAATATCCAAAATAATGGTAAAATATAGGCTGATCAGTTTGATTATTATTTGAGAAGGGAGAAAATAGATAATGGGTCAGTTGAAAAACCAGGAGATATTTATTGCCACCAAGTGTTGGACGTAGGCTAGTCAATTAAGCATATTGAATCTAAAATATTGGGTTAAGACTCATATCCACTAAATTGAGACCCAGGTTGGATTTCTATTGGATTGAGTCTCGATATTTTCAACTAGAGTCCTGGACTCAACCTCAGTAGGTCTTGGATCTAATTTGGGCACTCTCACTAATTTTACTTATAATTTTATTGATACTCAATTTTATCGATCGAAATGTGAATATTTTTTTCAATAAAATAAATAACGATTATTAGCGAAATATTTTGTGAAAAATAATACGCACAATTCATTAACATTAACATCATATCCTTAGGTTCATATAAAACAAAATAAAAAAATAATCTTAATTGGGTTTTTGGGTCCTTGAGTCTATACAATTATAATTTAGACCCACAACTCTTCGAGTCTCATACTTGGCTTGGATCCTACCCATATGAGTCCAGACCCAATCTAAATATGAGCATATAAAAGTCTATCTAGACACAAATTGGATCTTATGAGCCTGGATCTGGATCTGGGCTCTTTAGTCCAATTGACATGCCTAGTTTGACGAAATTCTAATTGATGATAAGCTAATTGAAGCTATAGATAAGCTAATTTAACATGTTCCACAATGGATTTATTATCAAAGGTTCCTTAGCCCAGTGGGGTAAGGGCCTGCCCACAACCTTGAGGTTGTGGGTTCGATACCCCCCCTCCACACACACACACACACACACAAGGGGAATGATTTAATTGCAATTTCTTTGGGTTCCCTTGTGTGGGTCTTATACTCCCCTTCATGGGGCACTATCACGGGTCGCACGGATATAGCATCTCTCAGCGACCGTGACAATGCTCGGCACCCTAAGTCGTTGCATGAAGTTACCATGTGGTGTGCACCCCAACAGCGTGCACGTCGCATGGCAGCCATGCCCCAACCAGCGTGCTCCCAAGTAGCGCGGCAAGACCGTGTCTCAGCCCAGCCGCCCAGACGGCAGACTGTCAGCTGCGCCCCAACCAGCCGCCCAGGGTGCAGCAGAATGCAGCGGCAGCGCACATCAGGCCAACAACTTGGCACTTGCCGTTTCACATCCGGATGACCTCCAAATGAGCCCAAACTTTGTGGGTCACATTTTGACAACATGTAGAAGATAACGCACGAGCTAGTTTGTAATTGTCATGCGTATAGCATAGGTAGTTAGTTTTCCCACTTCTCGGTTTTTCGGTGTCAACTGCTGTCACTAAGGCAAATGTTGTTTAAGCACCTATAGGGGGGGGAATAAAAATCAGCAAACAAGCAAGCAAGCAAGCAATTGTAATCACGTGCAAACGACTCCTCCCCCTCGTCGTTGTGTTCGTACAAACTATACTCTAACTCTTGTAATCATGCATTCAAATCAATGAAGTGATTTTCGTGCAATTTGTCCCGTGCCATTTATTTTGCGTTTATTTACGAATTTGCCATTGAAGAGCGTTTGTCCCATTTTCGAAGCCGGGAGTGACTAGGGCCAGGGCCAAAGTCACTCGGCATCACGGTTAGGGGTGTTCATTAATCGGTTTTAATCGAAAACCGCACCACACCAAATTTAAGTTTTGTATACAGTGCAGTGTTTGGTCAATTATGGTGCGGTTAAATACGGTTTTAGTTACCGCAAATTATTTTTCGGTGCGGTCGCGGTTTAGAAAATTTTAAGTTATATCGCATTGCAAACCGCATTATGTACCTATCTAAATTTTTATTTTTTATTTTTAAAAAATGGTATATTCACATAATTTGTTTTACTAAATTTAATTTAATTGCAATTAATATATTAATATTAGTTAGTTGTTTTATTAGATTTAAATTAGGGTTAGGATCTGATTCTCTTATTCTCACACCTCATAATAGTCACAACTCAGAAGTCTCAACGGCACTCTCTGGTTTCATTGAAAAAAGTCATTTTTTAACATTTTTTGTGTTTGATTTTATTGAATTGAGTTATATATCTTTAAGTTTAGTTTTTTAATTTCGTATTATTGACTATGCCTATGTAGATGTTGTCTTTGTTTTGCCATATTCTTCTACTAAATTCAAGTTTGATGGTGCATAAGATTATCAGTGAGAATTTCGTAATTAGTTGATGTTAATTCGCAGACCGCGGTATTAAAAACGCTAATTGCATGACAATTGCAGTGAGTAAAACTCTTCATTTATTTGTTTTGAACTTTCAAAGAAAACATATGTATTTTGCTAACGTTTTCAATTTAGACACATATTTATTTATTTGAATTCGCATTAAAACTATGAGATCTTGTTACATGGTTAATCTCTTAAAAATATTATATTGGAGCTCGTGAGTCATAAGATATTTAAATAATTGTATAATTTTTTTTAGATCGGTTTTCACCGCACCTAATTTCACCAAACCAAAATAATTATGGTTTGGTGAAATTCGGTTTGGAAGTCAAAATGGTGCGGTATGGTTTTAGAAAATATATTAAAAAATCGTATAAAAACCGCAATAATAAATCGGTTTTCACCAAACCGCACCAATGAACACCCCTAATCACGGTGCGTCCAAGACCCTCGAGAGACGACCCGTGACAGCACCCGCTAGCCGAGGCTTCTACTACTCCCCTCATGGGGCACCCGCTCAGCCGGGCTTCTACTACTACTTCCCCTCATCGGGCTTCTACGACACCCGCTCAACGGGCTTCTACTACTCCCCCTCATGGGGCACCTGCTCAGTCGGGCTTCTATCCGCCCTACTTGGGCTCCTCCTCTGGTGAGGTCCAATAAATAATTGTAATAGGAAAAAAAAAGCTATAGATGGAAAATAAAATTATAATGATGAACCAATTACTACTATGAAGATTGTAATTTCAGAGAGTATAGTTGAGGATGATGAACATTCTTCTGATTTTGCAATCGTGAAACAAGTGTCAATTAATGGGGGGAAAAATGAAAACACATGTGATAGAGAATGAGCATAATTTAGTCATGTACCATAGGAGAAGGGATAAAGAATGGAGTATGGTAAATTGAGATAAACTCAAGCTTAGTCACATATGTCCTAATATAATTTTAATCAAAGGTGCTTATGAGAATTCTGTGGTTGTTCCTGTTGTAATGGAACTTTGCACGGGAATGGAGCATTTCAATAGGATTGTCAAGAGGGAGCATGATTTATAGAGACAGGTTTCTGAGCTTGCTAGATGTATAATTGGTGCTGTAGAAACCTGCCATTCTTTAGAAGTGATGCATCGTGATCTTAAGCAGGAGAATTTCTTGTTTGTCAATGAGGAGGAGGTCTCTCCAATTAAGACAAGAAATTTTAGATTATCTACATTCTTCAAGCCAAGGAATTAAGATTGTGGGAAAATAGTATTACGTTTCCACAGAAGTTCTGAATAAGTGGTATGGTCCAGAGGCTGATATATGGAGTGCAGGTGTAAGTATCTATATTTTGCTCAGTGGTACACCTCCGTTTCGGGGAGAAACTGAAGATGAAATATTTAAGGAGGTTTTGCATAGTCATCTTGACTTTTCATCCGATCCCTGGCCTGTAATCCCTGAAGATGCAAATGATTTGGTTCAGAAAATGATGATAAGAGACCCTAAAAAGAGGCCAACTGCTCATGAAGTTCTTTGCCATCATTGGGAAAGAATTGATGGCGTTGCTCCTGACAAGCCCCTCGATCCTTCTGTCTTGAGTCACTTGACAAAATTTTCTGCTATGAATAAGTTTAAGAAAATGGCTCTCAGAATATCTATCTGAAGAAGAAATTGCAGGGTTCAAAGAAATGTTTAAAATGATCGATACAGACAATAGTGGGCAAATTACTTTTGAAGAACTGAAAGTTGGACTAAATATTTTTGGAGCTAACCTCAACGAGTAAGAGATATATGATCTAATGATCGTCTTAGCGCATTATTTTCTCAGAAAGTAGAAGCTACTGATTGCAAGCTCATGCGAATTGGGTTTATCGGATTTCGAACGGTGCAAAAAGCCGAGGAAGCTTTAAAGTACTTCAATATGTCTATTTCTCTAGAGATTAAGAGGAAGAGATATGCATTATGCTCACTGTGTTAGGTTATGGAGCCTAATGTTAGAAGGATTAGGAAATAAGAAATGAGTAGGACTCTTCCACATATGACATCCTAATTATAAGTAGAATTGGAAATTGAATCCAATTAGGAGTCAGGGTTTTTTCTTTTCCTATAAATAGCCCATCTATGTAACCTTAATATTGTATCTCATCACATAGTAATATCCTGGCTTGGTAGCGCCCCCAGACGTAGTCAATTCTTTGACGAACTAGGTAAACAATTTCTTGTGTCTTTCTTTATTGTTTTTCGATCTAGTTTTCTCTCCCAAATATTTTTGTTTATTTCCCAACAATTGGTATCAGAGCCTGGTTCAGGGGAAACAAAAATAAACATGATGGGTGAAGGGAAATTGCCGATCGAAAAATTTGACAGAGCAGATTTTAGGTTCTGGAAGATGCAGATTGAGGATTACCTATATGGTAAAGATCTGTATCAACCTCTTGGTGAGAAATCGGAGGACATGAAAGACGACGAGTAGAAGTTGTTGGACAAGAAGGCGTGAGCGTCGTGCGTTTGTCTCTATCCAGAAACGTGGCGCTCAATACGGTCAAAGCAAAAACTACCAAGGAGATGTTGGAGACATTATCGGATATGTACGAGAAGCCATCAGCAGCAAATAAGGTTTTCTGATGCGACGACTGTTTAACCTAAAGATGGCAGAAAGTACTGCGGTTTCCAATCACCTCAATGAGTTCAATGTGATAATAGCTCAATTGAGCTCAGTTGAGATTGATTTCGATGATGAGGTACGAGCCTTAATTTTGCTGTCTTCTCTACCAGAGAGTTGGGGCGGAACAGTTACTACTGTTAGTGCTTCAGCAGGGAAGGTGAAGCTTAAGTTTGACGAAATCAGAGACCTGGTTATTAGTGAAGAAATTCGCAGGAAATAATCGAGTATAGCTTCGGGATCAGCCTTGAGTACAGAAAATAGGGGGTAGATCAGAATCAAGGTCGAAATTCTACCGAGGTAGATCGAAGTCGAGAGGCAGGAAGCCTAAGAGAGATAAGAGCACAATTAAATGTTTTAATTGTGGGCAATATGGGCACTACAAGAGAGAGTGCACAACACCATCAAAGGAAGATAACAAACCAGCAATTGCAACACTAGAAGAAATTTCAGATGCATTAATTTTGAGTGTGAGCAGTCCATTGGAATCGTGAGTTTTGGATTCTGGAGCATCGTTTCATTCTTGCAATAGTATTGATGTAATGGAACGTTACACTTCTGGTGATTTTGGTAAGGTTTATCTTGCTGATGATGAGCATTTGGAAATCGGGGGAAAGGGAGATGTTCGGATCAAAACACCACATGGAACTATATTGCAGCTGAGTAATGTCAGATATGTTCCTAGGTTAAAGAGGAACTTGCTTTCTGTTGGACAATTGGATGATGACGGTTATTATTTTACATTCGGCGGTGGTTATTGGAAGATAACCAAATGAGCTATGGTAGTAGCTCGAGGAAAGAAGGAATGTACGTTGTATTTGACGAATAACACTCATGAAAGTATTGCTCTTGCAGGTGCAATTAGTGATACAGATTTGTGGCATAGTCGTCTTGGCCACATGAGTGAGAAGGGGATGAAAGTGTTGTGTTCGAAGGGTAAACTGCCAAACCTCAAGATTGTTAAAGTCGGTTTATGTGAGGATTGTGTTTTCGGGAAACAGAAAATGGTGAGTTTCTCGAAGTGTGGCAGAACTTTGAAAAACCATAAGTTAGAGTTGGTACATAGTGACTTATGGGGACCAGCACCGGTGACATCTCTTGGTGGTGCGTCATATTACATGACCTTCATTGATGAATCCACAAGAAAGTGTTTGAGATCAGACAATGGTGGAGAGTATAAGCTCCATGAGTTCAAACAGTTTTGTGCTGCGAATGGTATTCGCATGGAAAAAACCCTGAGAGTCGAGGACTCCTCAGCAGAATGATGTTGCTGATAGAAGGAAGTTGGATGATAAATCTGTCAAGTGTACATTTATCGGATATGGTGGTGACGAATTTGGTTATAGATTTTGGGATGAGCAAAATCGGAAAGTAATTCGTAGTCGAGATGTCATATTCAATGAGCAGGCATTGTACAAAGACAGGTTGGGTGCACCAGAGGCTCAGGTTGAGAGGCCCGAAGTTGTCGAGTTAGATATTTCGAACTCAGGTGGGAGCAAGATTATTCAGAATGATCAAGTGGTTGTAGAGGCAGAACCACAAACACCACCTCCAACAACCCAGCGGCGGAGATCCACCCGGAATTGTGGACCACCAGACAGGTTTTCACCTTCAAGGTATAATAACTATCTTTCGTTGACTGATAGTGGTGAACCTGAGTGTTATGTAGAGGCTATACGAAGCGATCAAAGAGGCAAGTGGAAGCTTGCAATGGATGAGATGAATTCATTATTGTCCAATGATACTTGGGAACTAGTTAAGCTCCCAAAGGGAAAGAAGGCACTGCATTGTAAATGGGTCTTTAGAATTAAAAAGAGGACCCAGCGCAACCCGAAGAAGATCCGACGCAGTCTCCTGGCCAGAGTCAGTTCCCCAGTCCAGCCGAGGTACCCACCCGGTTTGAATACCAATATCCAAGCATGGGTACTTATTCCCGGGGTATTCAAACCGGGGGCATCCGGGTGCAGGGCCCTCGACATCGGCACAGCCGGGTTTTTTTTCCGGGTGGGTCGCCCTCGTATAGCCTCCACCTCCCTCAGACGCAACATCAGAGTCCGTTGTCGTTGCCTTTTTACCCCGAGGAGCCGATATTTATCGACCCGAAGGGGCGGAAGTAATCGCAACTAATTTCGGTAGCGCGGTCCGAGTGAGAGATGGCCACATTTACTATCTGCGGCAAGACCCAAGAAGCCCCGACCGCTACACACCTTCGGGGCCGTAGATAGTCTTGTATGTTATTTTGTTTATATTTATTAATTGTTGTTACAAACCATTTGACAATTTTGTGTTATAAAATATTTTTTCGATTATTCCGTTGTCCGTTTTATATTGATACAAAATGTGTTTAGGGAAATTTATATGTTGTTTGAATACCAAAAAATGAAGAAAAAAAAATACATCAACTGCAGACAGCTTAAAAAGGTAGGGGGTTTTGGCACAATTTTGCCAAAAACCCTGACTTGGCCCCGTGACCTGAGGACGAAATTGCCACTTCCGTCCTCAAATTGCAGGATTTTTGCAGTATCTAGTCTTTTCTCACTTTTACTTTTTTTGACCATGCATTATTGAACGGAAATATCTGAACGGTTTTGGCACTTTCGTTTCCATTTCTGACCGATTTTCAGAGACTTGTCCAATTCAAATATTTGATTTTTGAATTTCCCATTACATCTATAAATAACCCCTCAAAACCTCTCCACAATCTACCACATTCTCAACTCTCAAACCCATAAAAACTCTATCCCCTTCCCAATTCATTTTTCCCAAATTTATTTCTACAAAAAACCCTATCTTCTTTAATATTATTTCAAAATGAATAGCGAAATGGATCCCGCCCTGGAAGAGTATTTCAAACACCAATTTAGAATTGCGGTCGAAAATCAAACTGATGGAAAAATGGTAGTATTTTATTTTGTATTGTGTAAGTTTTTCTTTTTATGAAATGTGTTTAGCTATCTAACTCATCATTATCGATTTGTAGCGTCTTCCATCAAAGTACACAAGTTGGTTGAAGCAAACCGGTCTCGGGTTAGCGAGTTCTGTCTACCTGAAGGACGACCTTGGGAATCAATAGTGCATTTATGTAACCAAAATAGATGATACATGCTACCTAGACGGAGGATTGCAACAATTTTTGCGTGACAACAATCTTCGTCCCACAGATAAAGTTCATTTTATACCCTCTCCAATGAATGTATTAGATATTTATGTTCAGGGAGGGCCCGGGATAGGTTACCTAAAGGGCGAATTGTCGTATCCCTCAGAAGGGGCATTTTTTCGGCAGAGTTTCGAATGTACATTGACAAAACATATTCGGCACTTTCCAAACCGGTACGTTTAGTAATATTAAAATTTTAGTAATAAATTCGTTCATTTTATAATTATGTGTTGTAATGTTGTTTCCCATGTACAGTGGATATGTAGAAATTACATGCAATGGCGTGTAAGAATGCATCTTGGAATCCCTGAAGTACTACACATGCGGAATCTTCACGGGAACAAATTGACACTCCAAGTGACTAGAGACGAAGGCGGAGACGATTACTATTTTTTGGGGTGGGATGAGTTTGTTGTGTTTTCAAGATTACACCCCGGTGACCATATACAAATTCATCCAGCCTCTTACGATATCCTTGATTATAGGGCCGGGAATGATGATTTTGCCAATTTATTGGGGGTTGCCATCCGGGGACGCTAGCCACGGCACTAAGAATGCCGGCATGATGATTGCTAATAAGACAAACTTGTAGGTCTTTCACAACATGGTCCCTTAAGTTCTTAAGGAACCATGACCAAGTGGAAGTTGCCTCTGATTCGACCAACGCAAAAGCAAGGGGTAAAATTTGATTTTTAGCATCCAGAGTGCTAGCAACCAAGAGTGTCCCTTTATAATTACCCCTAAGGTGGGTCACATCAATTGAAATTATAGGCCGGCACCACTTGTAACCGTCAACTAACGGTTTAAAAGTCCAGAACAAAGACCTGAACACCTTAGGGCCATTAACAGTTTCTCGTAGGTGGTAAAGAAATTTGACTACAGCACCCGGGTTAGAATCATTTAGTGCCCGCATATATTGTGGCAGTACTTGGAAAGTTGATTTCCAAGTACCAACAAGCGTTTCTATAGCATTTCGGCGGGCATACCAAGCTTTTCTATAGGTACAAGTCAAACTCATATTATTTTCACAGGCAGCACTAATCAATTTAACAGAAATTTCAGGATCAGCCTGTACAGGGTGTAGAATTTTTACCCCAATGTAGCTGGAGGACATGTTGCGTTTTTTGTTCTGGTCCATTAAGCAGAAGTGGGCTTGGTTAAGCTTGGTAACCTTTCACATTCCATCCACCCTGTTATGGTTAACGCGAATGTACCAACTGCATCGGCTTTTTTCGGTTGAGTTTCTACACACCCCGCTGAACCATTGTCTGTGGCTCCTCTCTCTTTTCCATTCGCTCAAGGCCACCTTGTCATGCCACACGTTAACTGCCAACATTGCCTCACGTTTATCCTTGAACTGTATCCCCAAACATATTTCGGGAAACTTGGTATTCCATATTTTAATTGTTTCTCCCCCGTATGTCACTTCAGGGATAGGTTCCATGGAACCCATATCATTCCAACAGGCAAAATTGGCATAGTTATCTTATGATGGCATATTCCATTTTGGAATTGTCGGGGCGGAGGTAGATGGAGTTGGTTCAGGCTCTTGGACCGTCTCTTCATTACTTGATCCAGCGGTTTGTTGTTGAATTTCAGGGATGGCATATTCCGCTACCGCCTCTTCATCTTCCTCGACCCCCTCGTCCTCGTGTTCTCCAGCACTGTCGTCAGCGAAGTCGTCTTCCGTTTCAGGAACACCGTCAATGTCTGATATTGGACTCAAGGAATCCATGACCGAATTGTCTGTACAGGGTTCGTAACTAGACGGTGGGAGCATAGTTGGTATGGGAGTTGACTCCGAATAATATGGTTCCGGAACAAATTGTGCTTGTGGCGAAAATTCTATTCTCGGGATTACAAAGCTATCTACATGTCTCTGCACAAGTTCTAACAGAGTACCAACATGAATTCCTTGTAGTTTGAAATCTGTTTGGATTCCCCACAAATTGTCTAAATCTTCTTCGTCGTTAAGGTGTACAACATTGTACATCACCATGTTGAACGTCGGCATGAAGAATGGACAAATCATTATTAGACGAACAGTGACACTAAGCTCGACTCCTTTGCGCCGACATATTCTTTGGCAAAGTTGTCAGAATGAAAGTTTTTGTATAACTTCCATACTTCTTTCATTTGGCTCTGCAAAACGGGGATAACCACCATTTTCGTACACTACATTGTGGTCGAAATGTAAATACAATCTCATCGGACATTCAAGTGCCATTTTTTTTTTTACACAAAATATGAACTTGAGGAAAGTTGGGTTTGCTAGGAACAAATTGATTGGAGGATGTTGTTTGAGGTAAGAAATATGGAGGGAAGGTTATTGGATTTTATAGGGATTTTGGTAGTGAATGGATAAGATTTTCTATCCCTAAAAAATCAGGCCACAAATGTATGTTGGGGAAACAATTTCGGGCCCTTGAGGAGGGAAGTGAGTTGAGACTTCCGTCCTCAAGGGCCCGAAATTTTTTCCCTGACTGTTCACATTATTATTTTTTTTTTTTAGTGTGTTGTAGGGTTCTTTAATAATATTACTCATTTCGGAACTTACAAATATCATAAAACTAGGAATTACATTCGATTAATAGAAACAAAATTACATTGAACATATAAAAATTCAAAGTCCGGATTATTCAAACTATAATTCTTTCTAAATTTATGTTCAATCGTTTTCCATGAGGAAGTGTTGCTGCACGATGCATCCGAGATCGGGTAGTCGGGGGGAGCCTCCACAGTTATCTCTTCCGGTAATCTTGAACACTGACCGACATCGTCCACAAATCCCCTTCATTCGTACCCAAAAATATGGCAGAGAAGGATAAAGAAAAACTCGCCTTTCCTTCTGTACCGCTTAACCCTTGGATTAGCCTAATGAAGAGTTATACAAACCAAACATGTAAGTTATGAAAACATTAGTATTAATACAGTGTGCAATAATTACATGCAACTTACCGCAACGTATTCCTCCCACTGGGCCTCAGCACCGTCCAAATCAACAAGGTTGGTCCTACCGTCGTACTTGAACCAAAGTTTGCGACTAAGAGTTTCGAAATCCCAAAATCGCCTACGCAGTTTTGCTAGACTTGTGTCGATCATCGCTATTGTGAATTGTCCGCCGGTGACGGAGTTCATTCCGTAGACAATTTCGTTGTACCAATCAGACCAACGTTTTTCACCGGGGTAACCCAGTGTACTAAAATCGTAACAAATTTATATTAAAACCTCCTCGTATTCTGCAGACCATTCTCTGGTAAAATCAACATCCCTGAAATTGTTACGCATTTCCTTTACAATAAATTTTGGAAAGTTTGCCATGAGGGAAGATACGATTTTTGTGGAAATATATTTTTAAAAAAGGAATTGTGAAGAGGATAGGGTTTTTTTGGGTTTAAGAGTTGAGAATGTAGTAGATTTTGGAGAGGTTTTGGGGGGTTATTTATAGATGTAATGGGAAATTTCAAAAATTAAAAATTTGAATTTTTGAATTGGACAAGTCTCTGAAAATCGGTCAGAAATGTGAACGAAAGTGTCAAAACCGTTAAGATATTTCCGTTCAATAATGCATGGTCAAAAAAGCAAAAGTGAGAAAATACCACACACTGCAAAAAGCCTGCAATATGTGGACGGAAGGTCACGGGCCAAGTTAGGGTTTGTGGGACATTTTTCGGCCAGTTGAGAACGGAAGTCGGATCCTGGTTAACGTGGCAAGGCACGTTGGGGAACCAGCCACATAAGCCAGGACGGAAGTCGTCCTGGACACAAATATTTCTCCCCAAATTTTGGATGCCATATCATGACCAATAGGGAAAAGTTGGGCCATGCCCATGCAATCCCCCCAATCCTAGAATGCTCATCCTTAAATCCTCCTCCTTTCCATATGCAAATGAATACATCTTGCTAAAATGCAACTTTCTTCTTTTCCCATTTCTGTTTTCTATCTCTATCTCTTCCTCCCATTTACTCAAACTCAAGTTTTCCAACTTTCAAGAAAAAGTGAACACATGACAATTATGTATTAGTGAAATAGGAGATGAGATAGAAATACAGAATATATATATTTATTCCAAAAAAGAAAAAGAAAAAAGAAATAAGGAATCTTGATTAGCATGGGAAGCAGCAGTAGTGAGTACAAGAAAGTCAAACTCCCAAACTGAAAGTTGGGTTCACGCATGGGCGAAGATGGGGGGCGGGAGGGGCCGGCTCCCCCCAAAATTTTAAAAAATACTACTATTTATTGAAATTTTTATTAGTTTTATCCCCCAAAAAATTTTTGGCCGTTTTTATTGCCCCAAAGAATTTTTATTGCCCACAAAGAATTTTTTTACCGTTTTTATCACTTGAACTCTGTAATTCTACATTTTCGCCTCCTAACACAATTTCTGGTTTCGTCCACGTCCGTATTTAATAGTATTCTCTCTACCTTCTCTCGCCCATGATAATGGTGGCCTTCTTGCCATTAAGTCAACTTTAAACCTCTCTCTCTCTCTCTCTCTCTCTCTCTCTCTCCTCTGAGCTCTGATCCGGCAATGATTTTCCTTCGGCGGCCACTACTTTCTTCAGCTTCTTTAGTCATCATTTTCTTGGCTATCTTTGGTACTGCCGCCACTCTTCCTCGTGACGAAGGTACTAAATTTTACTATCAACTCGTTTCATAATATAAATCATTTAGGACATTTAACAAAAAATTAAGAAAACAAAGGAAGCAAAGGATATTTTGTTAGTTAAAAAAATCAACATTACTATCTTAAATAGAATTAGTGGCATATAAGTCATATTTTTAAAAAAAAAAAATTGATATTTTGACTAACAAAGTACCTTACTTCTACTTTCTATTTTTTTATTTTTTTCGTTACATATTCTAAACAACTTATATTACGGAAAGTATGAGTATTGATTTTCTTGGGATGCATGTGGCCGGAATATATAAGAAAATGGTGGTGGGGTTTTTCTTTATTTTTTTGGATTGTTTTTGCAGTGGGGGCTTTGCAGCAAATTGGGATATACAAGAGAATTGTGGAATAAATTTCTTTATTTTACTAACTTTCTCCTCTCATCAACTTTTGAGGAAATAAGAGGATATACAATGTTTTTTATAGGCAAAACTTACAAAGCGGATTTGAAAATCGGACTCGAAATAAAAAATACAAACAGTACAAATATGTGCGGATTTGAAAATCCGGACTCGAAACCAAAATTAATGTACGGTAAAATCTTAACAGCTGGCGGATTTGAAATCCGGACTCGAAACCAAAACTAAGTACAGTGTACACAAATAATTACAAAGCGAACATTTAAAACACATAAATCTAATAAAGACTAATAATAGTGAGTTCTTAGTCAATATTAGAATAGTAGAGCTACTCTAGACTATAAGACTAATATTAGAAGACACTAGGAGAAAATCTGATTTGAGAAGTTTGTCCACGTTTTTTGTTTTTTCGGCTATTTCAATTTTTTATTTTTTTATTTTTATCATCATACAAAACAAAATTTTAAGATGTAAAATAATCTTTTAAAGACTTAATTAATATTTTAAGGACTGAAGTAATATTTGAAGGACTTGTATGATCTTCTGCTTCAGAATCATTGTCAGAATTATTATGAGGTAACCATGATTCATTGAAATGGTCATCATCTGAACTGGATGGTTCGTCTGGAACTTGGGATGAAGCTGAAGTTTCTGCCGAAAATTGAACCCTTGTAGAGAAGGACTGTTCATTGCCATTCATCCATAATTCAGCAAAATATGGATGAGCTTGCCATACCGGCGTAATTGGAATATCTAGGAGTCCATACTATCTCATCCAAGGGATGTACTCTGAATTATTAAACCGTATTTCATTTTTTAATTGACATTTGAAGGATAATATTCATTCGGTCATCTGAGTGATCTTTTTGAATTCTGAGAGTGGCAATATTGAAAGAGTATCATCCTAAAATTTTCTCTGTTGGGGAGTGGTAGAATCTTGGTGGGGAATTGCTAAGTAATCTTGGTGGGGAATTGGTTGTATGAAGATTCATTATGACACTAGGAAAAAGGTACTGGAATTTCCGTGTGGATCCATGCAGTGGACTATCCAATTGGGTCAACCCGAATCCAATTAAAGGATTCGAGAACGGGGTTACTTGTAATTGTTCCTTACTCAACAACACCGTTTGCCATGTTGTTAGCATGTATGTCTTCTTTTCTTCCTTCATCTCTAATGGGGGTTATTTGCTTCTTCTTTTTTTTTTTTTTTTAATGTTAATTATGTAAGTTGTTTAATCTTAAAAAGTTGTGTTTGTCGGTTGTTGTGAATGATGAATTTTACTTCCTTTCCGATGAAGTAAGAGAAAGAACACTTCTGTTGCTGCATGGTGATAAAGTCCCACTATAATAATAACTTTAAATGTAAAGATAGTAACTGTCTACTTCTATATGTGTGAGTTTAAAGCGCGACGCATTAGACTGACAACACTCACAATTAACTAGTTGGCAATCGAATTTATCATGTCAAATTGGTTCTCGCGAGATAACAGTAAATACTTGAGCACATTTTATACTCCAATTATACCTTTCAAACTTATCCCATATAGGATGGGGTTAACATCCACACACCACTAGGGTTCTTGCTAGGCGCTACAAACCCAAGATCAACGAGTTGTGCAAGATTTTAGAGGTGGCTCTCGTACGATGTATCACTTGATTCGCACACATTCATCTGGTCATCGCATTCCGATATTATCGAGTCACGCTTTAAACTTTATTTAGTTTTCTAGTTTTTTTGACACAAATTATAGTTATTTTTTTCAATGTTGCTTGTTATGGTAATGCAACTGAGGACCTGTTGATTGCAGGGTGATTCAGGGTAGTGGTTTAGACGGACCGATCCCTTTGGGCATTTCTTCGTTGACAAAATTAACTGACTTGTGAGTTTCAGTTCTATTGTGCATAATGCTGATTATATATTTTAGAGTTATTAAAATTTGTGTGCATTGATGAAGATATTTCTCTGATGATTTGAATTCATATAAACAGGAGAATCAGTGATTTGAATGGCAATGACTCGGCTTTTCCTCCTCATAATAATGCAAAAAATCTGAAAACATTGTGAGTCTTTTGCAATTTCTGGGCCCTCGTCAGGGAAAATACTTTTAACTCATTCGATCTGACTTGCAATTGGATTGGATACTGAGGAGTTGCAAGATCGTCGGCTAGTTACCTGATTATCTTGGTTCATTGACAAAATTGAGAACCTTGTAAGTGGATTTTTGTTGTTTTTCATCACGTCTAGGTTTTACGTGTAGATTTTTCTTCTAGTCATCTGCCGCAAATTGTTATAGTGCCTAGAAGTCTAACGTTTTGGCTGAAACGGAGACACTAGAAATCTCTTCTCTGCGCTATCAAGCACTGATTACATGTAAGAATTTTGATCGACACTTTTTTTCCCCTTCCTTTCTATGCCACAAGTTACTGATCCATTAATGTTGATTTTGCTAGTTATTTGACGGGAAACTCCCTCACTGGACAACTTCCTGATTGGATGCTGAAAGATGGAGACAGCATGTAAGTTCATCTTCAATATTTATTAGAATGACAGATGTCAAATAGTCATTTGATTTTGTTTTGTTTTGTCCTGCTACACCCGAACCGCTTACTTCACCGAACCTTTTCTAATCTGCATTTACTGTACTTAAGTTCACTGGCGGTCAATGTTAGACTTCTAACCTGAACTTTGTTCTGCTGTTGCCTCAGCTAGCTCTTGAATCAAGAGCTCCAAATGTTTCTTTTTTGTCGCATTCTCCGTGAATTTAAATTTACGGATCATAACTCAATTATATTACAAGTTTAAAAAAAAATTGAACTTTTCGCAAGAATGTAATCTGACAAAGCCTGCAGTATGTGTATAAAACCTCTTCAACTGCATTATGTTTATTTTTTGTGAACATTACATGATAAAATTGATTATTTTGCTCATTACGAGTTGGATTTTATGATTGCTAATGCTGGAAAATGTTTATCCAGTGACCTTTCCTTCAACAATCTTACTTCTGGAAGTTCAGGATCCTCGAATTGTCAGCCGAGAAACTTGTGAGATTACATTCTGTTCACTTACTGTAATATGCAAAATTACGGAAGTCAAGTTAACTGCTATCCGGAAACCTGTTGTTTGGGATTAAAGTTAACTGCTCAAAATTGTGTAACTTCCTTTTTGTTCATAAATAGTCTCAGGTTGTTTTTTTTTCTTTATTTCCTGTACCTTTTCTCTCAGATTGGTACTCCCTCCTTATAAATTGTGGTGGAAGACAAGTCGAAGCTGACAAAGATACAAGATATGATGATGATATAGATTCAGGAGGGTCTTCAAGGTTCTTCCAGAGTAGAACAAATTGGGCATTTAGTAGCTCAGGCAACTTCTTGGATGATGACCGTACCAAAGATTCATATATTTGGACAAATACTTCAATAATCTTTCGGAACAATTCTCAATTATACATGACTGCACGACTCTCGCCCCTTTCTCTTACATACTACGGATTTTGTATGCTAAATGGAAACTATACGGTACACCTTCACTTTGCAGAAATCATGTTTACTAATGCTTCTAGCTTGAGAATAATAGAAAGTGATGATTTCTATTTTGGTTTTTAACATTCAGCATAAGAGGTTAACTAAATTGATACATTTTCTTCGCGCACTGTCTCCAGATTTTACGCCACCATCAGAACATCGGAATGGTGGCCTGTCGGCAGGTGCTATTGTTGGGATTGTTCTTGCTGTTATATCTCTCTCTCTCTCTCTCTCTCTCTCTCTCTCTCTCTGCTTCTAGTTGTTCTTTGGTGGAAGGGTTTTTTGCAACGCAAAGATACACTAGAACATGGTAATACCCCTTTCCTTTGATAAGTATAATACGTAAAATGGTATTTTCACGAGCGAATGCACAGTTCTTATCTTGCTTAGGAATGTATGCTTTCTAGTTTCCAAACAAGAACTACAAATCGACAGATGATCTTTTTGTTTATGTCCAATGTCGCTGCAGCATTTTTTTCACTTTGCTGATTCTGAATTGCAGACTTCTTAATCATTTGACCGTATCAAAATTTGGGTATTGAATTCTTCATTTGTAACAAATTATTGATTTTATTCAAATTGGATTCTTTTTTGCAGATCTTAAGGGTCTAGACCTACACACTGGATCATTCACCCTGAGGCAAATCAAAGCTGCCACAAATAATTTTAACGCCGATAATAAAATTGGAGAAGGTGGTTTTGGTCCCGTCTACAAGGTGACTAAGCCAAAGGATACCTTAAATATAATTGTTATGTCTTGAGAGTTTTCTCAAGTTCAATGGAATCATTGGATACCATAAGTCTTAACCTGATTATTTTTCTGGTTGAAGGGTAATCTGTTCGGTGGCACTATAATTGCTGTGAAGCAGCTTTCTTCGAAATCAAAGCAAGGGAATCGCGAGTTTATTAATGAAATAGGCATGATTTCTGCACTGCAGCACCCTAATCTTGTAAAGCTCTACGGATGCTGCATCGAGGCAAACCAATTGTTGGTTGTGTACGAGTATATGGAAAACAACTGCCTTGCTCGGGCATTGTTAAATTGTTCTCTTACCATGTAGTAAATTTTATTCCCTAGAATAAATCTTCACAAGTTATGCTGCAATTATGGCTCAGAACCTCATCATCATACGAAAATTTATTTTTCTTTGTCTAGTTAAGTAGCTTGTACATTTATCTAGCATTCGTCCTTTATAAGGGCTGAAGAACTTATATGTGCCATTGAAATGATCCTAAGTTTTAGGCCATGAATCGAAAGAAAAATGATTTTTTCGGTTGCAAGATTGCATTCTATCCTCAAAAAAAATTCCTAATAGTATTCTTCTTTCCTGTAGGCGCATTTGTTGAAGGATCAAGGGAAACTGATGGAATTAGTAGATTCAAGGCTAGGATCAAACCTCAAAAGGGAGGAGGTTATCTTGACAATAAATTTAACCCTCCGTTGCACAAATGTCTCACCAACAGCTAGACCGAGTATGTCAGCTGTAGTTAGCATGCTCGAAGGAAAAGTAATCGATAAAAGCATTGTATCAGACTCGAGTGACAAGACAAAACAAACGAAGGATTCTTACAGGAACCTAGTACCGAATACAAATGATAGTGATAGCCAGGTGTATAGTATGTCCATGGATGTCCCCTGGACTGCATCTACAGCATCCACCGGTGATAAAATGACTTGGACAGTGACTACTTGGAGAAGAGATTATAGAGATCCCTCTTGTGCATTTGATGAAATTTGCATTCTTTTATTTATTTTTTTGGGTGAAGTGATTGGTAAATGTTTAAAAGATGCATATAGTTACCAGCCAAGAAAATAATGCATCTTGTTGGACAACATAAAACAGCTATAACTTGATATTTAGCACAAAATAACATTTTCTTGTTAGTGATTCATTTACTTGATATAGTAATTTAACAGTAAGAAGCTATAAACTTTGTGCGGGGTGAAAAGTAAATTTTTGCATAAATCTTGGGGAAGGAAAGAAGTTATTTTGTTAATTAAAATTTTAGGTCTAAGAGAGTTGTCTCAGTGAGACAACAGCCTCAGCCCATGCAGTAGGCGTTGGTTCGACACCAAGCTAAAAAAATCTTCCTCTATCACCCCAAAAAATATATTATTTTTAAAGATTTAAAATTTTATAAGGATAAAAAGTGAAAATTTCAAAATCTTGGGGATTGGCGTCACTCTGCCCCTTTTTTTAATATTTTTTTTTTATCAAAAGGGTAAATAATATCATAGATTAAAAAAAAAAAAATAGGGGTCAATAGGGTGTGGACAAAGCCGCTATAAAGGGAAACGATGGAAAGAACCAAGATGGAAAGAATATTCTCTTACTCCCTCCCTCTAGCTTACAAGCATGCAAACTACTTCACATGTTTCATAGTAACGGTCATTTTATACTCTACTTTTTATTCCAAAATAGAGGTCATTTTCCAATATTTTAGAATATATGTTTTTTTAAATTACTCTTACCCATATTATAGAATAGAATGAGAGATAATTTGGGTGTTTAAGAGTTAAGAGTGTAATGTTAAAAAATCTTATTGTCTCCCCCTTCCTCAATCTATGCTAACCTAAGTAGAAGGCCAAATAAATTCAATTACATCCAAAGAAAAATGCTTAAAAAGTCATAAACCGTTTTCCCACATCCTCAGAAGAATAGTGTCATCCTGCCCCTCTAAATCCTCATAGTGCTGATGGTTGCTACAAAAATACTCCGAGTAGCAATGGCAAACGGGGCGGCCCGACGGGTACTGGGTGGGTTTGACTGTCTACCGGGGCGAGACGGGTCAAACATCACAAGGTTCCAAAACCCACCCCGCCCCGCATGTAAAATCCAAAACTCGTGGTGTCGGGCGGGTTTGGTGGGTTTTAAGGTTTTTTTTTATTTTATTTTTTTTATTTTAAGGAGAAAAAACTAACAGAATACAATGCAGAATAAATATAGAGAAAGCCACCTCGTAATGGTGGGGTTTGGCTTGGATCCTACCGGTACAATGCAGAATAAATATAGAGAAAGCCACCTCGTAATGGTGGGGTTTGGCTTGGATCCTACCGGTTTTATTAATAACAAAAATAAAGTTACATATGATGGGGATTTAGGGCCTAAACATTCGAAATGGAAATACAACTTTTTTCCAAGTGTCTTTTAAGTGATGTCGTCCCTCTACCTTTTTTGTAAACGTACTCACACCCACACTTGGTACATTTCGCTTTTATATTTTTTTAATCGATCAAACAGGTGAAGTCCAAGCCCTATTAGACCTGCTAGATTTCGTGGGTACATTTTGGGAATCAACATAAGGTTGGTTTTCAAAGTTTTCTATTTTTTATAAATTAAATTTGAGAATTAAATATGGAAAAAATTGATAAACAAAATTAGAGAGATACATTAACTAGAATGACGAACACCGATAAAATGAGGATTCGGTTATGTTCCAACTCCCACCGACTCCACTTGTACAATTTAGATTATAGAGATAATAATTTAAAGAAAATAGATTAAGAGATGAGATTGAGTGAGTCGGTGCGAGTTTGAGGGGGTTTGGGAGGGTAATTATAGGGAAATTTTGTATTTAAAATAAAAAATAAAAAAAATAGTAAAATAGCTGTTAGGGTGGGGGACAACGTCTATTTTGATGAAAATGGTCGTTGGGCCCGCAGGTTGGGCCGGGTTGGTCATGGGTTGGAAAGATAAAATGGTCGGGCTTACCAAAATTAGCTTTTGAACAAACAACTTCAAACAAACACAACTCTGAATCACTAGTGTCAGAGGACTGAAAATAGGTCGTCGGGGAAATGAAGGACTAATGAGAACAAGCACAAAAGGAAAGAAGATCCAAGTGAAAAAGAGGCAGAGGACCATCCCCTATTTATATTAGAATGAAAGGAGGTAACCGTCCATCATTTTTTGCCACGTCTAGCTAATTAATGCATGACATTTATTACAATGGCAGTTACTCCATTTTTTTTAAACTGAAGGGGGGTTATATGAAGATTTCAAGCTCGAAATAGACTCGCCAAGTATCTTGAAGGGCTTATTAGGGGATTAAACCCAAGACAATAGTTTGGGCCGTTGTCTAGGAAAAAAAAGGGGGGAAACAAGGCATCTGAGAAGGTCCACAAAATAGTCATGCTTGCTAATGAGCTCTAACCAAAGCTATGCCCTGAGCCGAGCTTCTCAAATGGCTCAGGACATACAAGCCTACTCGGACGAACGAGATCAAGTGCGTGGAAGCCACTCGGTCATACCGAACTCAATGAACAGTAAAAAAAAATACAGTGGCAAAACAGTAATAAAAGTCAGGGTTGCCGCACCTCGCACCGTACAAGGTATTGAAATATTCTTTGGGCATTGCCCTATGTAAATATTGTTTATTTCACTTCATTTACTTAATATTGTACTAACTCTCGAGTATTGTCTCCAGAATCTGAAATAACTTAAACATTAGAGTGAGGTTGAGATATTCCCTCACCCTCTCTAATTTTGTTCATGTTAGCAGGTATTCGTTCTTCAACTCAGATTTACTTCATGTTCTCTCTAGTGGTTAGATAGTGGCCAAAAGCACTATGGACATGCTCATCCTAGTCGTACCGTGGCCCATGTCTAACTATTAGATAGAGGCCCAAAAGTTCATGGCAGCTGTGGGTCATGTAGATTTGGATTAGTTTTTTAATTTAGTACATTTTGTCACAATGATTAAAAAGTAAATTATATTAAAAAAATATATGAAATAGTAAAATTTTAGTTGAGAATAAAAGTGGGGAACATATGCACCCCTTCGGAAAAAAATTAGAAAAGAAAAGAAAAAATTGTTGAACATGTTATAATATTAAGAGGAGAAAATGGGAGAGAGAGATTTAGAGACAAGTAAATTGATTCTTCGTATATTATGATGTGAACCAAAACCCTCTATTTATAGAGGTTAAACCCTAAGGTTTCATTCAATATATTTACAACACTCCCTTGAATGACTAATCTATACAACAATTGCATCACAAAAACTTGTTTAGGAAAAACTAAGTGAGAAAAATAAACCAAACTAAGTAAATGAGTACAATTGATATTGGAGTATTTAATGGATGCTTCGTTAAAACCTTGTCAGGAAAACTCAGTGGGATAAATCTGAACGAAGGAAAAATAGTACAGATACTCCCTCTGGAAATTGAATTTCTTTGAGTCGACACATTCCAATTTGATGTATCAACTGTTTGAATGTTGATGTTGGCAACACTTTGATAAGTAAATATTCCACATTATCAGTTGGGCGAATCTATTGAACATCGATATCGCCACTTCCTCTTGGATGTACATAACAAGAAGAATATGCCTCGTTAAAACCTTACTAGAAAAAAATCCAATGGAAAAAATATGCATAGTCAAGGATGATACTGATAGAGTTTTGGTTAAGGATGAGAAAATCAAGGCGAGGTGGAGGACGTATTTTGATAGGTTATTTAATGGGGAATCAAATCCAGAATATTGGAGACATTTCTATCCCGATTGGAGATGTGAACCATGATTTTATACATAGAATTCGGAGAAAATAAGTGCAAGAGTCCCTTAAAATGATGAAACCAAATAAAGCAGCAGGACCTGATAGTATACCGATTAAGGTTTGAAAGTGTTTAGGAGAAATATGTGTTGAATAGTTGACTAACCTTGTTAATAAAATACTTAGAGCGGAGAAGATGCCAATAGAGTGGAGGAAAAGTACTTTGGTGCCATTATATCACTACAACAAAAACACCTTTTTGCGATGTTTTTGTACCAACGCTTTTATCAAACGTCGCTTAAAACTAAAAAGAGTAAGTTAAAGCAACACTTTTTGCAAACGTCGCAGTATTTGTTTTTTTACGACGTTTTAAGCGTCAATTATAGTAATTGTTGTTCATACCGACGTTTTGATGTTGGTTAGCGAAATTTACATTAAATGTTGTTATAAATTGTTACTTTTTGTGACTCATATAGCGACATTTATATATTATGTCGTTAGATCTTGTGACCTTTCAGACAAACATCGCTAAGTTTGAATTTTATACAAAGTTTCATAGCGTCAGTTATAATAATTGTTGATAAAATAGACATTTTGATGTTAGTTAGCGATGTGTACATTAAATGCTGTTATAAATTGTTACTTTTTGCGACTCATATAACGACATTTATATACAATATCATTAAATCATGTGACATTTCATACAAATGTCGCTATATTTGGATTTTATGCGACGTTTCATAAAAAACAGTTATAGTATTTTTTATTCTTACAGACAATTTGATGTTAGTCCGTGACATTTACATTACATGTTATAAATTGTTACTTTTTGCGACTCATATAGCGATATTTATATATTATGTCGTTAGATCTCGTGACATTTTCAAACAAACACAAATACAAAGATTGAGTTTCTGAAGTATATTTTTTAAAGAAAAATTAAAGATATTTAATTATTAAAATTTAATGAGAGTGTATTAATTTAATTTGATTCATAAATAATCGAAACACAAAGGTACAAAATTCAAAATCCAAATTCTATTATAATAAATATAATAGGAGGAGAAACAAATAGAAAATGATCATTTAGCTCAGCGGCAAATTGCACGACATACAAGCAGGAGGTCGCGTGTTCAATTTCCATATCTTTGAATATGGGGAAAGTTTATTATATATTATTCAAAGCTAGCTAGACTCGACGACTCGACTTGTCTCTAGGCTCTGGCTCCGATTATTCAAAGATAACTTGACTCAACGACTCGATTTGTCGGGCTCCGACTCGGCTTGGCTCAGTTCGGCCAGTCTGGTTTCAAAATTTACGAATATCGGGATAGATATTTTGTTGCGACTATTTAAAAATGTCGGAAAAAATTACTTATTCACAATATTTACAAACGTCGGAATAGACGATTTGTTGCGATTATTTACAAATGTTGGCAAAAATACCTTTTGAAACACTTTAAAATGACGCAACAAATGTCGTAATAGATAGGTACCGGCGCTTGTAACAAATGTCGTAAAAAACCATAACGACACAGACAAATGCGACGTTTATGCGACATTTGTGATAAATGTTGGTATAGATCTATACCGACGTTTTTTTGGCTTATTGCGACATATGGCAAACGTCGCAATAGACTTTTTTTGTTGTAGTGTATAAGAACAAATTAGATGTTCAAGATTGTTCAAATTATTGTGGTATTAAGCTTATGGGTCATATTATGAAGTTGTTGGAATTGAGCGCAAGTTGAGAAAAACTGTGAGCATTTCAGAGAACCAATTCGATTTTATGCCCGGACGATCAACCATGGAAGCAATACATTTACTAAGACAATTGATTGAGCATTATAGAGAGAGAAAGAAGGACTTGAATATGGTGTTCATAGATTTGGAAAAAGCTTATGATAAGGTTCCCCGAGAGGTAATTTGGTGGGCAATGACTAAGCAATATATACCTCGGAAGTATATTGATCTTATTAAGGATATGTATGAGGGAGTCAACACCAAATCCAGTATCGTGGTGCATCAAGGTTCAACACTTAGTCATTTTCTGTTTGCAATGGTTATGGATGAATTGACTCATGATATATAAGATCAAGTACCGCGGTGCTTGTTGTTTTTTGATGATATAGTTTTGATTGATGAGACAAAATGGGTGTTAATGCCAAGTTTGAGATATGGAGACAAACCTTAGAATCTAAAGATTTTAGGATTAGTAGAAGTAAAACAGAGTATATGGAGTGTAAGTTTAGTTCTAGTAGAACTACAGAGCAAACAGTAGTAACTTTGGGTGACAAAAATATTCCAGAAAGTGAGTATTAAGAAATATATACCTAGGAAGTATATTGATCTTATTCAAAAGGACAAAGAGCTTGACGGAGATGTGGCGCATCGAGTTAAAGCTGGTTGGATGAAATGGAATAGTGCAACTGGTGTTTTGTGTGGTCCTAATGTACCACTGATATTGAGGGAAGGTATTACAGAACCGCTGTTAGACCGACACAGTTATATGACACAGAATGTTGGGCAACTAAGAGGTGTCATATTAAAAAAAATGCATGTAGCGGAGATGCGTATGTTAAGATGGATGTGTAGGATATGAGAATGGATAGAGTGAGGAACGAGACTATTTAGAAGAAGGTAGGTGTAACACCTATCGAAGACGAGATGAGAAAGAATCGCCTGCGTTGGTTTGGGAACATTAAAAGAAGGCCAAGTTATGCTCCAGTTAGATGAATTGAAGGATTATGTAATATTGAGGGCGTAAGAGGTATAGGGAGATTGAGAAAAACTTGGACGAAGGGGATATGAAGTTGCTAGAATTAGATGAGAGTTTTGTTTGGGATCGAAAGAAATGGAGAGATTGCATACATGTGGATGACCTTACGTGATTCTTTATTTGGTTAATAGCCGACCCCAATCTTTTGGAATTAAGACTTGGTTGTTGTTGTTATTGTAATAAAAATTATAGATACAGCAATTTTCATCCATATATAATAATATAAAACCAAACATGTATTTGGAACTTTAATCGTCAAACATTTTAAAAAAAAAACTATTAAAAGTTTGATTTAAAAATAAAACAATATTAAGAGGAGAAAATGGGAAGGAGCGATTTAGAAAGAAGTAAATTGATTATTAGTTTATTATAATGTGAATCAAAACATCTATTTATAAAGATCAACCCTAGACTTTAATGGTTCTAATGTTAATGGAAAAGTCATTAAATATATTTACAACATAACACATATTTTTTTTTAAATTTTGTGTGGTGGTTAGATTGAAGAAAATATCTGATATGTACCTGGTCTATATAGATTATGTGGTATAGAATTGACCACATCACTATAAAATGAGGAAAAAAATAATTTTGATGGGGCTAATTATAAATCACATGTTCCAGTAGATCGGGTCCATATAAAAATAGTTCTAGATTGAAGGCATAAAGTTCTACCGACAATACTAGTCGTACCATCAACCTTTCTCTCTCATGGTAGTCACTAGCCGCCTATCTTGTGATTCCTTGGGGAAAAAACAAACAATTTGCGGACAAACACTTTTCAATTTTCCCACTTTACATTCCCCTCCCCTAAATAAATTACCCATTTTTTGTTTTTTAAAAAGAAATCGCAGTTTGAATTTCAGTGTTCTATTTTCTTTTGTTGGATATCCGGAAAGCAATATCTTATTCTTTAAAATAGTAATAAATTTTATATAAATTTCCATTAGTATCCTCTCTTAATCTTTTTTTTTTTTGAATGAATTAATCTAATGGAATTAGGTTTCAGACATATCATTCCATTAATTTGAAGATTAATTTCTTTAACTAAACTAAACTTTAATAAAACTAATTATATTGATAGAGCCAAAGTCGGCCAAAAAAAGGAAGGGGGACGTAAACCAAAACCTCCCAAAAGGTGGAAAAACCACCCAAAACATATAAGACAGCTAAGCAATGCAACCTTGCACATTCAAGTGTATGCACAAGGGTGTTACAATTAATACCATGCTATGAAGCAAAACCAAAGAAACCCAAACATAAGATCACAAGCCAACTTGCTAAGGCGTCAGTGATGCAATTTTCTACTCGATAAACATGAACAACCTCGCTATCACCCGATAATAAAAGCATTTTGCGGTCACTAAAAAATCAAAACATTTTAGCGACCGTGACCAACAAAATACGAATATAAGACACGTGTCTTATAACAAAATTACAAGACTCGAAGCATTTTGCGATCACTAAAAAATCAAGCATTTCAGTACTCGTGAACAGCAAAAACGCAAGCATAAGGAAGAAACAAGCCAAGTTTGCTAAGGCATCCGCAACATAATTTTTTCTTTCAATAAAGCATGAAACAACCTCGCAATCACGATAATAGAAAGCGTTTTGCGATCATAAAAAATCAAAACATTTCAGCCATCGTGACCAACAAAATGCAAGCAGAAGCAAGAAAAAACGTCAATCGTCTTCTTTGAAATAAATCCCATAAGCACCATGAATATTGGTTGCGTAGTACCCAGCAAAAAGCCAGCCACAAGATAAAGCCACTCACCCTTAATAAACAAATATTAAGAGGAAGCAAAGTGGTCCACAAACAACAATAATGCGGCAGCAGAAGCAAAAAAATAGATCAAAAGGCAAAGTAATTTACATTCTTCCTGAAGAACCTGCGAAGAACATCCAAGAAATCCGAAAAATTCACCCATGACCGATCATGGATTTTCTTAGATAGAGGGGTTCTCCAAGCTCCCAATAGACTAGAAATGCCATATAAAATCCCGATCTGTACCGGAAAAGCAAAAGCTTGAAGAAAGCCAACGCATTTTTGAACCAGCAGCTTCTAGCTTCTTCTTAAATATTATCCTCATAATAACCCAGAAAGCTACAAGTGAACAAGAATACTTTCTTCAAAAGACCAAGCAAAACCAATAAAATCTCTTAAAAATCATGGCTGGTCATCACAAAAGGGAAGGAGAGCAATAAATCGCCAAAAAATCAGATCTAAAACCCACCAAAAGATGGTATTTTTAGAAAGATTAATCGCCAAAAGGAGTATTCAAGAGCAAAAATCAGACAAGAAGATCCAATCTTTACTCTCTTTCTCTCTCTTAAGCACTCTGATAACTAGCAAAATGGACAGATATAAAATCATACAAGAGTAAGAAGAGTGCCATCTGTTTAAACTTAACTAACAAGTGATCCCACACTAATCTCTTTAACTTTCTTGATTAAACTCTACTAATAAATGATATCTCCATTAATTTTTGAATTAAGATGGGTTTATCTGCATAAATTCGTTAAAAGTCAAATGTTCTACTTAATTTTTGTATCAAATCTTATTTCACTGGACTAAGGAACTATATGAGTATTGATGTGTACCGGACAAATGGGTTCCAATTACTGATCTCCTCCATTTAAGCAAGAAAAACAAGTATTGATAAGAAGAAAGTAACATGTAAAACAACCACGCAATCAAGTGGTGGGGATGATATCAAACACTCTCTGATGCTAAAGTTAGTTTTTAGAGAGAGACACAGAGGAAAGAACTCAATGTCTAACAGATAAGTAATAAGAATGAATCAAAACAGTAATTAATACATGATATTTATAGTAGATAAATCTCATTAGTATAGTAATTACCTATTAGAAGTATACTTACCTATTATGAAATTAAGTTTTTATAAAACACGATGCAAAAATTCAAAATTGAAATGCTATCGAATTCAATAATTGTTAGTCTTCCGAGTCAACCATGAAGTTTATTCTTTCATGTCATTTCGTACTATTGGCATTTAATACCTCGAAAAGGACTTTGTCTGCAGATACATTGGATCGGATGGTTACAAACTGTTGCCTCAACTTTATAACAAACAACTATATAGGTGGCTGGCTCTTTGACGTCCATGAGATTTAGTTTCCTTCTGCAATATCATGAGTTTCTGGCAATTTCTCACTTTAGTAGCCATACTTATACTTTTCCATGCAATTTCTACTGCTTCTGGAGCTTCTACTCCACCTGAGGAAGGTATGATTTCTCACCTTAGCTCTATAGAATCCAGTAGGTGTTTTTTTTTTTTTTTAAACGACAACTTAGTTGGTGTAAACCCCAATCTCACATGGAATAAATCACATATGTGATAAGAATGAAATATTTTATTGGTATATAAGAATGAATCTAAATATCCACCATCATATCGAAATATGCTTTTGGCATAGCGAATTCGGTTGCCAAGTAAATGATTGTGACCATGTTTTGCGTGAAAAGTTTTCATCAAGCGAGTCTCTCTTTCCTCGTTTTGCTTCACTTTTAAACTTGACATATTTTACCTTTAGAAAATAAAAATTTCGAATAAATCCTTTAAATATTAACTAATGTTTTCCTGAAATTATTGATTTTTTTTTTATATGACATAGTCCTTTGATTTGAGGATTAGGTAATATTGAGGTCATAAGAGGGAGGAAGATTTTGACGGAAGTAATAAATGGATATTAATTTTACTATATTTAGATGCGAGTATTGTTTTGGATAAAAAAGAAACGGAGAAAATTCATCCATATGAATTGCCTTACGTTATTATTATTATTTTTTTATCATTTAGCCGATCTCAAATCTTGATTATTGTTGTTGAGTCCTTTCACACACACACACACACACACACACACACACACATATATATATATATATATATATATATATATATATATATATACACACACACACAGCGACGGATCCACATAAGGATTTGACCCCACTCAAAATTTTTTATTTTTTTTTAATTATATATGATGTATTTTACTCCATTTAGATAATAAATGTATAAATGACCCCAGTGAATTATTGTATATATCAAATGATCCCAGTGATTTTTTTAATTATATATGATATATTTTACTCCATTTAGATAATAAATGTATAAATAACCGCAGTCAATTATTATGTATATTAAATGACCCCAGTGAAATTTTTTTCTGGATCCGTCACTGTATACACACACTTTTGTACCCTCAACATAAAAACGCTGAATCTGCCCTATCTCGTGTTGCAGTTGAAGTTTTCAAACAAATTGTAACGAGTTTAGGTAAGACAGATTGGGACTTAAATGCAGATCCATGCAATAATGGAGTGGGGGATTTGATCCCTACAAATGCTCCCAAAGATTACGTCAACGCAGTGAATTGTAGCTGTTTTTACGAAAGCAACACAGTTTGCCATATTACAGGAATGTACGTCTTTTCTCTAGTTGAAATTTTAATATCCCTTTTTTTTCTTTAAATCATTTTCTCTCCTACTTAGATTGTGTCTGGTTTGAATTTAATAATCAAACTAAGGGGTCACTTTGGCATGGGGCGATCCTTTCTGAACTGACCCCACAACATTCTCACATAAGTTGAGGTGGAGCTTACCTACAACCCTCTCACATAAGTTGATGTGAGAGGGTTGTGGAGTCAGTCACATAAGAATTTTCCCAAACTAAGACACGTACTCTTTTTGGATTGAGTATGAGAATTAAATTTCAAGCATTAATTCATACAAAATTTGGTTTGAATTTGAGATTGAAACTAAAAATCTCATACTAAGAAACACTCCAATCATACCAGTCATTTATCAAGGAGTAGCACCAGTGCCATAATTCTGGAAAATTCCAAGATAGAGTCACTCTTGTGGTACTGACCCACGTTCCTCTCACATGAGTTGTGGTGGAGCCTACTTTGTAAGTAAGCCCATAATCAACTCACATGAGAGGACTGTGGTTTCAGTCTCATAAGAATGGCTCCATACCCGAATGACCCCATAATTCTTTACCAGAGTGATAACTGGTGAAATAGTGATTGATTGAAAAAGTAATAGGAGAAATTTATATAAAATATTAGCAATACTTCTCAATAAATAGGAAATAATTATTAATTCTTTCAAATTAATTGAATTAAGGCTATTATTATGAAGGAAGGACAAAATGGGTAAAAAGATGTAAATAATTAAGAGATGAAAATAATAGATAAAAGTGTCAATTTAAGGAGAGAAAAAAATCTAAGTGGAATGCTATTGGCCGGTCCCATATATTTAATAGCTCTTAGTTAATTAAAGCTAGTACATAAATGCACCGACAGTTTAGAGGAATTTGTGACCGTAATATTCTACCTTTTACTTTTGAAATATCTGTCTTCATTTTTATATAAATATTAATTAATTATTTTTTTTCAATTTTACTCTCGTATTCAACCGACTATTTAAACGGTTCAAATTCTCTGTAACAATTTATTAATAATTATTTTTAATAACTACACTCTAACTAGTAAACTCTAAAGGAAAAATAGTTATAATTGAAAATTAATTAAGAATGTTATAGGGAGTGATATACAGAATGTTACCGAGGATTTGGAGTGTCATTTAGATACTTTTGATTTTTTAAAACCATTTTTTATCCAATCACACATTTAAAACACTAATCAACAAAGTTGAATTTTAATTTAAAATTTTAATCAACTATTTTTAGTGCAAAACTATCTTTAAAGAAATAATAAAAATTACACATTATTAGTTCAAAATAAAACAAAAGTTTCAAGTGAATTTAAAATCACATACCAATATCAATTCATGACTCTTAGATCTCTTGTTTTAGCACTCGAAGAATCTGCTTGTCACGGGTATAAATAAAAAGTTAAATAAATTTTTATTACAAAAAAAGTCCTTTAATATCTTGAATTTTTTTTTCTCTTTCTAATTCTTTCATCACCTGAGCTACAACAGATTATTCAAATCACAGAATCTTCAGGGAACATTGCCATCGGAATTTGTTAGACTTCCTTTTCTTGAAGAAATGTAAGTTCCATTCCTTGATTATCCCAACTCCATATCACGAAATATCTTGAATTTGTTACTCTCTCCATTCCTTAATACTGCCTCTATTCCTGAATATATAAGACTCAGGATAAGTAACAAAAATTAAGAAAACAAAAATCAAATTGTTTTATTAATCAAAATAATAATATTATTATCTTAAATGAAACATGTATGACACTGATTCTATTTAAGATAATAATATTGATATTTTGTTTAAAAAAATATCTTAATATTTGCTTTCTTTATTTTTGCTACTGGTAATAAAAGTCTTAAATTTAGTATTACCTCCATTCCTAAATATAACACTTTTATCACGCGTTGCGAAAATTAAGCTGTTTTTGTAATCAAAATATCTATATTACTCTCTTAAATAAAATTAGTAATATACAAGTCCTATTTAAGAGAGTAATATTTATATTTTAATTACAAAACATCTTAATTTTTGCTTTCTTACTCTTGCAATATGTAAAAAAAAAAAAAATCTTATATTTAAGAATGGAGGGAGTATAAGATTTGTAGGACATGTAACGAAAATTAATGAAGCAAAAAATAATGTGTTTTTTTATATCTATATATCAATATTACTCTCTTAAATAAAATTAAGGTATACAAACCTCATTCAAGAGAGTAATACTGATATTTTTACTAACAAATTACCTTAATTTTTTTCTTTATTAATTTTCGTTATTTGTCTTTAACAATCTTATATTGAGGAATGAAGGTAATATTGATTATCAATAATAATATCTGGAATATTGATGTAGCGATCTCACGCGCAATTATCTGAATGGGACCATCCCTAAGGAATGGGGTTCCATGCAGCAACTGCTGAACATGTACGCTTTTTGATTTCTCCTATGAATATTCATTATAATTTTCCTGTTGTGTTACTGGTGGGATCACTTGATTCAAGAATTGACTGATAATGGAAATGGATATGTATATATATGTACTTGTAGTTCCCTTCTAGGGAACCGTTTGTCAGGAACAATACCCAAAGAACTTGGAAACATTAGCACGCTTAAGAGTCTGTAAGATTTCTACTTTTATTCCTTCTTATGTTACTTTAATTTCAACTATTCTCAAGGATTTTGCTTTTTTATTTTTTAAATTTGGTTATTCTTTTTAGGGTTCTAGAGGTCAATCAATTTTCTGGAAGTATCCCTGAAGAGTTTGGGAATCTATCAAGCATAGAGAGACTGTAAGAATTGGGTGAATTGTTTTTTATTATTAATTTCTACTTTCATCAGTTGCCAGAATTAACTCTTCTTGGTTTTCGGGTGTTTTTCCAGATTTTTTACCTCAAACAATTTGACAGGGAAGCTGCCTGAAACACTAGCTAAACTGAACACTTTGAAGGACTTGTGAGCTTCTTAGTTTCATATTTCGGCTAGATGAGTCCCGTTTTTTTGGGGACAATTTTTGTTTGTTTTAGAACTTTTTATTTATAATTGTTTGTTTAAAACAAATGCAGTCGTGTTGGGGATAACCAATTCGTCGGAAATATACCTAATTTTATCGAGAACTGGATAAATATTGAAAAGCTGTAAGACCTGAGAAGCTATTTACTACTTCAGTTGGTTTTTCAATTTCTTGAGTTAAATTCTAGTTATATTTGGCCCTATTGATTATATCTTGTTATGGTATTTTTAACTGAAAGCCTAATGATTGCAGGATGATTCAGGGGAGTGGTCTAAATGGGCCTATTCCTTCGGGGATTTCTTCATTCCCAAACTTAACTGACTTGTGAGTTTCAGTGCCATTGTTCTGAATGCTGATGAATATAGTTCTCTGATAGTCTGCTCATAGTACTCTCTTTGAATTTAAATAGGAGAATCAGTGATTTGAATGGAACCAACTCGGCTTTTCCTATGCTTAGTAATGCAAAAAATCTGAAAACTCTGTGAGTCTTCTTCCATTTTCTATAGCCGTCTTCAGAGAAATTACTTGCTCCTTTGTTCCGACTTGCAATGGGATTGAATATGTAGGGTATTGAGGAGTTGCAATATCGTCGGCCGGTTACCTGAATATCTTGGTTCATTGACAAAATTGAAAGTATTGTAAGTGAATTTAGTGGTTTTTCATTACTTTCAGATCCAACTTGTAATGATGCTTCTGCCATAAAATACTGTTTTAATGGTAGAAAAATGTTTCTTTTTTCTCATATTCTTTGTGGAAAGCCTGCACTACTGGAATTTACTGGAAACTCGTTAGTTATATGGCCTAACCTGAGTATTGGAAGATTCTCGTTTTCTCATCAGTTTCAAGCACCCCTGATTTTTTTCTTTTGAAAACAGAAAAGAAAATATTGTTATTCAGGAAATGGATATTTTGGCAATTATTCCTGACCAACTCTGTCATTTTCTTTCAGGGACTTAAGTTTTAACAAAATAAGTGGGCCAATTCCCGACCGCTTCGATGGGTTAGCTAAGACTACATACATGTAAGCATTTTGATCATTTATCCTTGAGTAACACTTTTGTTTCTTTTGGTCAAACTGGTTTTTATAGCAGTAACAAACTATGGTAAAGAACTAAGCCTGGAACATGGAGTAACTTAAAAATATATGATTAAAGTTAACTTGTGGTTGTGCCAAAAGTTGGCGACTTTTACGAGTAAGTGAACCGTTAATGTTTATTTTGCTAGTTATTTGACTGGAAACTCCCTCACTGGATCAGTTCCTGGCTGGATGCTGGATGTTGGACAAAACATGTGAGTTCACCTTCAGTATTTACAAAACCTACACTCTGTCTAAAACCTCTTCAACTGCTTTACATTTCATGTAGTGAACTGACAGGATTAAATAAATTATTTTGCTCATTCCATGTTGTATTTTATGATTGCTAATGCTGGCGAATTTTATCCAGTGACCTTTCATTCAACAATCTTACTTCTGGAAGTTCAGGGGACTCAAGTTGTCAGCCAAAAGCCTTGTGAGATTACATTATATTCTCTTACTGTAATACACATTACTTTTAAGACTTCGGCGCTCTTGGCTAATAGTTCCCTTAAATAATTTCCCTAGGAACTTGTTTGCTAGCTCCTCAAAGGGTAATACATCGTAAGTTTCCCTGACATATTCTGAAAGGACTGTAAACTTTACATATGTAATTTGAAGAGTTGTTTGCTTCCTTGCTGAACAACTTGATTCCCCACCAGTATAAAGACTAATTTTTGGCTTTACATTGTCTTCCAGGGGCATTGTTTCATGTTTGAACAGATCTCCTTGTCAATGGAGTGAGTTAATTCCAATCCCTTTACACATTTTCACTTTTTCTTAGAGTTGTTCCAACATCAGACATAACTAGATTTTGTCAAACCTTTTTTTTCCCTTTTTTTGGTCTTATAAAGTTTACATCTTTGAGAAATCTAGTTAACATATGAATATTGTTAAGGAACTTGATTTTAGGAATACAATAGACATCTTAGAGACGTATATTGATGTGCACCAAAGTTGGAGATGGAATCCAAATTGGTAAATAGCCACCGTGCTGCTAGGTTTTTTATATGATGCTTATGCCTAGACCTTTCTCTTTATTCATAAATAATGAAGTAAAAGATAAGCAGTACAAAACACGATTACTTAGTTTCGATGAAGCCTTCCTCTCTTTGTTTTTTTTTCTTTCTGTTTTACGTTTTATTGGTTGTTCCTGTAATGATGGGTGGCAATTTAATTCTTATGTCCCAGAATGGTCTTTCTATATAAATTGTGGTGGAAGACAAGTTGTAGAAGATAGAAGGTATGATGCTGATGAAGAATCAGGGGGGCCTTCAAAGTTCTTCGAAAGTAGCACGAATTGGGCATCTAGTAGCACAGGCCACTTCTTGGATAATGATAATGACATAGATGGATATATTGTGAAAAATGACTCAATGAACAACCGTTCTTTGTACAGAAATGCAAGAGTTTCTCCCCTTTCACTGACTTATTATGGATTCTGCTTGCTAAATGGAAAATACACAGTAAAGCTTCATTTTTCAGAAATCAAGTTTACTGAGGACAGAACATATAGTAGTCTTGGAAGGCGCATATTTGATATTTACATCCAGGTATTTATTTTCCTTCATAATGTTTTAAAAGTGATATTTTGCTTTGCTAGATGACTAGATAAAAAAAACAATGGAGAAAAACAAATGGCTAATGCAGTTATTATGTATTATTAATCGCATAACAAGAGATGACTTGGTGATATTTCATCAGGGAAAGTTGGTTGAGAAGGATTTCAATATTAAAGATGAAGCAGGAGGAGTCAATAAGCCGATTGTTAAAACCTTTAAAGCTGAGGTCCTTCACAATACACTTGAGATTCGCTTTTACTGGGCTGGAAGGGGAACAACTACAATTCCTGTCAGAGGAGTTTATGGTCCTCTCATTTCAGCAATTTATGTGGATTCAAGCAAGTACAAACTTATTTATGCTTCTTGCTTGAGAATATGAAAAAACTTCTTTGTTTTCATAGTCTGAGGTATAGAGCAAGTGTTCCATATAATGTTGGAAAAATAATATTATTCCTCAGTTGTAATGGTGAAATAATGATGTTTTGGTAACTCCAATTTGAACATATAGGGTTTCTTTTTTGTTTTCTTTGAAAAAAAATGGTAAGATAAATTCTTTGGTTCTTAATATGGGTAGTTATCCCATTAATATATTCTCTTTACCCTCTCTCTCCAGATTTGAAACCATCAGATGGCCTCTCGGCAGGTGCTGTAGTAGGGATTGTTGTTGCTGTTATATTTTCTATCTTCCTGCTTATGCTTGTCCTTTGGTGGAAAGGTTGTTTACGACGCAAAGATAAAATGGAACAAGGTAATACCCCCTTGTCGAGAAAATGTATCGCATAAAAATGTCATTCACTAGTATGGTTCTCGGTTATTCTTCAAAAATTGCAAACACCAGCTACTTGGTCAAGAGTCTAATTGTGCTTTCTTGATAAGTACTATGAAGCCATATATGATCTGTATGCATCAGCTGCAGCAACCATTTATGTAACTTTTGCTCATTCTGAAGTGAAGAGATTTTTATCTTTCACATTTTATTTAAAACTATACTTTAACTCCTTGATTTGTGGAATTTGTTTATTTAAATTTGTTTGTTTGGCAGATTTTAGAGGTCTAGACTTACTTACTGGAACTTTCACCCTGAGGCAAATTAAAGCTGCCACAAATAATTTTGATGCAGCTAATAAAATTGGAGAAGGTGGTTTTGGTTCCGTCTACAAGGTGAGCCAAGTCGAGAATACTGTTTGCTCAATTACAATGAAATACCAGATATCTCTTAATTGCATATTTGGTATGATTTCAAGGGTACTCTCTCGGATGGCACCATAATTGCTGTGAAGCAGCTTTCTTCCAAATCGAATCAAGGGAACCGTGAGTTTCTGAATGAAATAGGAATGATTTCTGCTCTACAACACCCTAATCTTGTAAAGCTCTATGGATGCTGCATTGAGGCAAACCAATTGTTGCTTGTGTACGAGTATATGGAAAATAACTGCCTTGGTCGCGCACTTTTTGGTAAATTAGAGCTACACATTTTGCATAACACTAGTGTTAGGTCAACATTAACTTTGATTCAATTCTTCTCCATACCTTTTAACTGGCAGGACCTAAAGAACAACAATTGAAATTGGACTGGCCAGCAAGGCATAATATCTTTGTTGGTGTGGCAAGAGGTTTGGCGTATCTTCACGAAGAATCAAGACTGAAGATTGTCCATAGAGATATCAAGGCCACCAATGTACTACTTGATAAGAATTTAAACCCCAAGATATCTGACTTTGGTCTCGCCAAGCTTCATGAGGAAGACAATACGCATATAAGTACTCGTATAGCTGGGACCTTGTAAGTACCTCCAAAGAAATTAGGCCAGTATTATAATTTTCACATTATGATTTATGAGTCCGTTGCGTGCTTGAGTAGACTTCCTTTAAGTTCCCATCCTAGTATAAGAATGGTTGTGATTGACATGAGCAAAAATCTTAACGAGTTCAGAAATATCATCTGTATTTCTTGTTTACGCTTAAGGTTAGCACCGTCTTTTAGCCTTTTGTTACACATGATTGTTATTTATTTTTTTTTCTTCTTTAAATTGTTTTGTATTGATTCAGTGACTTGTGGCTGTATAAATTGATAACTTAAGATTGAATATCTTCCTGGAACATAATGGTTATTATGTGTATCCTGAGTTGATATTGAAAATTTTCCAGTGGCTATATGGCACCTGAATATGCAATGAGGGGCTACTTAACCGACAAAGCAGATGTTTATAGCTTCGGGATTGTCCTTTTGGAAATTGTCAGCGGAAAGAGTAACACAAGCATAAAACCAAAGGAGGCGTGTTTCTACGTTCTTGACTGGGTAATTTTTAGTATCTATTGCATTCCATTGCTAGATGAACCCTGTATTATTTCTTGTGCGGAAATATCTGCTCTAATACTTGATGAGGACCATTTTGAACAAATAATTGTTCTTTTCAATGGAGTAGTTAAATAGCTAACATAGTTCTACAATAATAATGCTTATTGAGAAGAGTAATCGACGTTTTTATTGGTTTTTCCGGAACACCAAAAGATAAAGCTTTGTGCACCATTACATTACAGCTTATTTTGAAATTTGTCCTAAAAGAAACTCTAATGTAGTTCTTTCTTTCCACTAGGCTCGTCAGCTGAAGGAAGAAGGAAAATTGATGGAGCTAGTAGACTCGAGACTCGGATTAGAATTCGATCCTGAAGAGGTTCTGTTGACAATACATGTAGCCCTCCTCTGTACTGATGTCTTACCAAATGTCAGGCCTAGTATGTCTAAGGTAGTTAGCATGCTTGAAGGCGGAGTAAATCAAGAACTCATTCGCGAATTCGGTCTCCCTAGTGACAAGATGAAGCTTAAGGAAATGGCTGAAACGCGACTAATAACAGATTCATATGCAAACAGGACGATTAGCATGTCAACGGATGTACCAGGTACTGCATCTTCGACATCCGTTGGTGATCTATATCCGGTCAATTTGAGTACTGATTTCTGGGAGGATCTGAACAAAGAAAACTCGTCTCTGTTGAGGTGAATCTCATACCTGCAATTCTTCTAAACATATACAACTGTTGAAAAAGTGCTAGTTGTAATATTTAATTTTGTATCTTGTGTTGCAACTAAAAACAATAGAGCTCTTGTTTTGTTGAAAATAAATATAACACTCGAAGTATCCTTGGTTATTACGAATCATGCACTTAAATTCGGACTATTATTTGAACGGCGTGTCTAAGTTAATTGTTGGACCAGGTATAATGAGTAAGAACTCATTTCTACCACACACAAAAATAAGGTGCATGGGGGTTTGGGGAGGGGGGGGGTGTAAGAACTCATTTGTCGCTCAAGTGACAAATAAAGCTAGAGGAAATTATAGATATAAAAACTGGTAACAGATTCAACTGAAATCCAGAAAATGAGCATGTCAGCAGATGTGGTAGCCATAATGAGCATCCGGACTCAACCACATTGGGTCTTGGATCTAATTTGGACCCTCTCACTAATTTTACTTATAATTTTATTGATACTCAATTTTATCGAACAAAACGGGAATATTTTTTTAAATAAAATAAATAACGATTATTAGCCAAATATTTTGTGAAAAATAATATGCATCGTTCATTAACATTAGTATTATATCATTGGGTTCATATAAGAAAATTAAAAAAAAATTAATTGGGTCTTTTGGGTCTCTTGGGTCTATACAATTATTATTTAGACCCACAACTCTTGGGTCTCATACTTAGGTTGGATCTTACCCATATGAATCCAGAGTCAATGTAAATATGAGCATAGAAAAGTCAATTTTGACTCAGGCCCGTCTCGAACAATATTGAGATCTTCTACTAGTTATCAAAGTTAGGCTCCTAAATTTTTTAAAGTATAAATTATAAAAAGTGTCAAAATATATTACGATCTTCGAATTTTCAAAAGTTAACATTAGTCATGATTTTTCATCATCTATTTGATCCAGGTTTTAATAGATTAATATTATACTCCCTCCATTCCCTATTAATTGTCGTTTAGGAGATATCTAGGTATCCAAATTAATTGTCGTTTAAGGTTGTTTTATTAGTTGTCAATAATTTATTCCAATTATACCCTCAATATTTTCCTTTCTTTATGACAAAGAAGTGAGAGAGAGGGAGGGTGGGGGATAATATTGGAAGTTTAGGTGAAAATGACAACTTCCTTAATTTTCTCAAATTGTCTAAAGAGTCTTATATTTAGGAATGGAGGGAGTATTAGATAATAATAACATTTAAACTAAAAAAAAAAAAATCAAATTTCTTCAAGAAAATACACACACGTATATATAGGTAACAAAAAATTAGGACCCCAATTTCCGGAGGCTCTGTTCTGTAGGGCACTTTGGTTTTAGATCCAAATTGGGTCTTATGAGTATGAATTTGAATATGAGCTCTTAAATCCAATTGACATGCCTAACCATGTTCCCGCCCAACTGTGATTCTAGTCGCCATAAATTTGACCCCCTCTCCATAGCCCAAATTGCCGCTAACCAATTCACTTGGATTTTTGTTTGGTGTGATGCATTTTTTAAAAGAGTAGTACATTTGACTATACAAAATTACATATTTTTCATTTGTTTTTAGTAATGTTTCACTGGTCTTCCTTTTCCGGCTAGAATCCGATGAATGTTGTTGTCAAACATCGAATTCCTACTCCTCGTGAAGATATGATTAGGTATGTCTTGGTCGTTTAGGGTTTTCTTGCTTGGTGTTCTTGGGCTTTTGAAGACTTTGTTGATGTGTTCTTGGTGTTCTTTGTCAAATTTAGTGGTTGAATTTGGGTTTGATCTTGTTTGGACACGTTCATTGATTAATGGTTCATGGACCATTAATATAGGAGGAAGAAAAAAATGGAAAAAGAAAAGAATATAGGTGATCGGTGGTAGGATGAGCTTGATTGGAAGCTAATTCTTCTCTGGTTGCTAAGGCACATGCTAAAGTAATTTTTCCTTTTTGTTAAGATTTGGATATTTTGTTTGGTTTAATTTGGAGACAAAATGAAAGAATTAATAATTTTTTTCCAGAGAAAAAAAGGAAAATATATCAAACTTAAAATCTCCATTATTTTGTCTTCTTCACTGGGAACTTAAAATTCTTCATTGACAATGGAGGTTTAGACTCCAATTAAGAGAGAGGTTAAAGGAATTTGTAGAAAGATGAGGAATTGGGTAAGGACCTTGCTAGGCTACTAGTGGGTTTCTAGGCAAGGTTTTGAAACCCGGATCGGGTATCGACCCGGAAAAAATTATTGGGTCACGGGTCATTGGTCGGACCGTCATCGACCCGTTCATCAACCCTGTGACGTCATAAATATTAAAAAAATATATAATATATACTTATTAATAAAAAATAAAGTTAATGTAAAATTTTCCAAATAAACATCTTGTTGATATAAATCTGGATATTAACATTTCTTATTTTTAGATATCTAACAAAAATCTATGTAAATTAATTTACATACAAAATATTATACAAAATGTGAATAGAATTACACTTATTGATCAAGAAAAAGAGGAAAACTTTCATGAAAATCACAAAGAAAAAATCAAATCCACTCCAACCTCCTCAATCCAAGCAAGAACAATATTTAACATTCCAAATAACCACAATATTTAAGAATTCAATCACAACTCACAAATCCTGACAATAAAAGTCAAAATAACAAAATCATCCATTTAGTCTACAACTCTAAATAACATCTCCAAACAAGCTAAAATCACAATCATATATATTGGGTCTTTTTTTCCTTTTTTTTAATACAGAAAATTTTTAAAAAATGCATTTTGTGACCCGGCCGATTTTCCCAAAATCGTTCCGGTTTTCGGGTCGACAGGTCCGACCGGCCGGGTCAAACGGGTCAGTGAAATTAGAGCGGTTTTTAGCGTGAACGGGTTTTGTCACCTAACCGGACCGCTCGGAGGTCCGATCGACGGTCCGACCGGCCGATCCGGTACGGGTTTCAAAACCTTGTTTCTAGGTCTCAATTTTGGTGGGAAAATGGAGAATTGTATTAAAATGTGAGAAAAATGATAGGTTAGATGATGGAGGGATGAGATAATATTTTTTTTTCCGAAAATATTCTCTCAAGTGAGAGAATGGAAGCTGAAACGTCATGCCACGTCATCAAAATTAATTGATTTTACCAAAGTTTTTTACGGAATGATGAATTTGGCAACTCATAAATACACTGGGGACTCAAAAAGTTAAAAAATGCTAAAAATGATGAAATTGGCTAAGCGAAAATAAGTTGATAACCAAATTGGCTATTAATTCACTCCATCCTCATTTTCCCTCCATAATTTAGAACAAAAAAACCCTAGAAACCTAAATTTTAGAATATTCTGAACATAGATAGTTCTTCCATCTTCAATTCATTTAATTTCTTCTGAAATGCGAAGTGTAACCCTAAAGTGCATGAAGATTCCAAAAACGCAAACCAAAAAAAAGTTCTAAAAGCCAATGAAAATGAATTTCAAGATATTAAGTTTGAGTTTGGGGTGATAGATGGTGATTTCATTCCAAACATGGACCCATCTTCAAGCTGCAATGTTGTGGATTTATGGTACCCAAAAACTCCATGGACCTAAATTAACCATAGTAGGAGATTCAATGTAAGAATGATTTGTATTACTATTGAAATGAATTACTTCCAGTTTGTTAATAATATCTTTTTATTAATTTGGAATTTCCATCTTTACCCCTACAGGAGAGAGGCAATCTGAGAGTCGTTTGGACACGTCATCAATTTTGACGGCTTTAGACAATTATTTAACAAAAGGACAAAAATGGCTGCTCGTAAAATCCTTGGGGTTGAAGAAAGTTAAAAAGGATGAAAGTGACTGCTCAAAAATAATTTGATGACCAAAATGGCTAATAATTCCATATATGATGATAGAAGAATTATGGTAAAAATCTAATTTAGATGTGAATTGATCCAAAGTTAAAAAAAATCATATATATACAGAAACATATCTGATTTTTTATATTTCAGACCGTAACTGTTTTATTACTCTTATACGGATTCGAATTCTGATACAAGCATATGGGTCTGACGTTATTACCGAATTCGAACCGTTTTTTTTTATTTGAGTCGAATACGGGCCTAAACTCGACCCGTTTACAGTCCTAGATTGTGTTATAATACTGTTTTAGATTTTTTTTTCTTCCAATAATGCTAATTGATGTCATGTTTTGATTTTTATTGTATATTGTTGAGAAGTTGCTAATAATTTAAAAGGAAAGGAATTCTATATGGAAAAGGATTATTTGTCCAAATGTCTTAATAATTGTTATAAAAAAAAGCGTTATAAACAATTATTACATTGCAAGATCAAGACCCTCCTAAAAGAGAAAATTGACCAAAGACCCTAGAATTTTCATAAAATTTTAAGGATATTAAAAGAATTACATATAGAAAAAGATTTATTAGTAAAAAAATCTTAAGGATAGGAAGTTGCTAATAAATGTCTTGTTATATGAAAGACATCACAATATCTTTTTGTAAAGAAATAATATCAAGCATTTTGTTATTGTTGCCTTCTAATTTTGTTTTTTAACAAAATAAGTCATCATATATATTATGTAAGAAATATAGTATAACCCTCTTATGAAAAGGATTAGGTAAGAAATATTTTAAACAAACAGAGAATATTTCCAAATAAATTTGAACAAAATTTGTCATAAAAAATAATTTAATATTTATATCACGTCATATACTATAAAATTTGTACTTTTACATATCTTCTTTTATATCAGCAATAGATATATTTGACAATTGCACATAGATTAATACGTTATTTTCTGGTGCCCAACACCTTGATTATCAAAATAAATTGAGTCCAAATTTTACTAATATTCATTTTTTATACATAAATATCAATCAATGTGCGACACATTAACCTTTTTTTTTTAGGGGATACGGTATCCAAACCAATGAATCAAACATTATACTTTGGTAAGGTTCACTATATAAAGCTTTTTGGCTAATTTTTAAATCAAACATAAGACTAGAAAATACATGTAAATAAAAAAATTATATTATATTATTTATTAATTTCAAAATTATAGTAGAAAATGAAAGAATCACGGTGATGATAATTTAAAAAATAAATAATTTTAAAATTTATAATGTTAATATTTTTTTACTCAACCTCTTTTCTATCAATTTAAATTTCTTTACTCGCCGGATAATTTTAGTAGACTTTCTAAGAAAAATTACAATAGCTCGCACCAAACTCGTTCTGCTTCTAAAATAAAATTTTCATTTTTCTTTCTTGAGAAGAAATTTATTACTATCATCTTTTCTGATTTAGAATAATTGCAACAAGAATCAATTCATAAATAATGCCGATTTAGGAGGGAGATTGGTGGGCAAACGCGTCTTGACACTTGAAGGAAATAAAAGTTTTACGTGGTACATAGTCACTTTTTAGATTTATTATTTTTCTTGGTAAAAGAGAATTTGTATTAATTACCAAATAATGGAGATCAAGTAGTCCCTTATTTTTTCAAGATAGACATTAAGTATTAATTAAATTTTATCACGTCTCTTTTATTTTGGAAGGCACGTCTCTTTTAGAGAAACTACCAATTATTGAGTATTTTAAATAGACTTTCCTTTTTCCTGAAAAGAATATGGACATTGACATTTGACATCTCTTCAACAAAACAAAATTATTAATTTAAAATTTTCATACTTTTTCTTCTTCTTTGGTTTCATTGTAAATATAAGTATTTATTCTAGTAATCTACTCCCTCCATTCCTAAATATAAGACTCTTTAGACAATTTGAGAAAATTAAGGAAGTTGTTATTTTCACCTAAACTTCTAATATTATCCCCCACCCTCCCTCTCTCTCACTTTTTTGTCATAAAGAAAGGAAAATGTTGAGGGTATAATTGGAATAAATTGTTGACAACTAATAAAATAACCTTAAACGATAATTAATTTGGATATCTAGATATCTCCTAAACGACAATTAATAAGGAATGGAGGGAGTAGTGTTTAAATAGAATATAATAGAACTACGAGTATCACATGTTTTTTTAGGTGAATTGAGCATCATATGCTGTTTTTTTTTTTTTTTTTTTTAAGTATTATAAAAAAAAAAGAGTGAATGGTCTAAAGTGGTAACCACTAATTTTAATTTCTTTTTTGGCTAATTGGTGAAATTCGTACCCAAACAATTTACGATTGGTGACTTGTGTTCCCCAATTAATTTTTTTTTTCTTTTAGATCCCCAAACAATTTATTTATTTGTACCATGGGTCCTTCTGTTCAAAAAATCGCTAGTCAACGGTTAGTCAACACAAATTTCAAAATTTCACTCAAAACACAAGGATATTTTTGGTATTTCCTATACTAATTCAACCCAACCCAACCCACCCACCCGCCCGCCTATACCCGCCTCTACCCACCCATTCCCTCTTCTTCCTCCTCCCATTTCTTCTTCAACCTCTATTTTTACCAAACTCCCATTTCATAACCCATTTCCATAATTAACACACTATACAAATTCAATTACTCAATTGCATACTTGTTTTCTTCCTCCTCCCCTTTCTTCTTCAACCTCTATTTTTACCAAGCTCCCATTTCCATAATTTGTTTAAGGACCCAAGTCACCAATAGTAAATTGTTTGGGGACGAATTTCACCAATTTGCCTTAAAATTAAAACCTATATATATATATATATATATATATATATATATATATATATATATATATATATATATATATATATATATATATATATATATATTTTACTTTTTTGTGTGTTTTATTGGTTGTGGGATGGTTTGGATTTTCTGAAAAGTGGGTTGTTGTTTTTTTTCTATGAGTTAGTGAGACTTTAAACAATTTTGTGGTCTTAGTCTTTCTTTATAGTAGGTGAATCCGATATATTTTCAAAATTACAAAATCAATACATGTTAATTTTTATTAATGAAATATAGAATAAAACATTATATTAAAAAAAAGAATAAAATATAAAATTAACATGTATAATAATCACCATGATGCTGCATACTCAGGTATAAATATAATATCCATACCCTTTTCCTTTCAACCCCCACCCCACCCCATCTCAGCGACAATTAAACAAACACTTCGAGAGCAATATTATGTAAATTTAGTACAGACAGCAACAATGTATGAATCAAACTACAACAGAAATCCCAAATTGTGCAATGCAAAAATCTTTCCAAAAAAAAATTTACCAGATAAGGGACATGATCCTAGTAACAATCAAATTAATGTCTGAATAAAAAAGAAATCCCGATATAATGAAATTACAATTAATCCAAAACTGCCAAGGACCCATTTGAGCAAACATTTCAATGAACTCAATCAAATTTTACATTATGTAAAGAGAAATCATTAGTTGATAATAACAAACCTTAAATTTTGTTTTTCTTTTATTTCTAGGAGATGAAAATGGAAAACTGAATCAAGCCCATAAATCATAGAATTTCTAGATTCATATATTTCTAGATTATGACCAATTCGGCAAAAAATAAAAAATAAATAACCCACCTTTCAGAAAATCCAAACCATCCCACAACCAATAAAACACACAAAAAAGTAAAAAAATAAAAATAAAAAATATGGGTTTTAATTTTAAGGCAAATTGACGAAATTCGTCCCCAAACAATTTACTATTGGTGACTTGGGTCCCTAAAAAAATTATGGAAATGGGAGCTTGGTAAAAATAGAGGTTGAAGAAGAAATGAGAGGAGGAAGAAAACAAGTATGCAATTGAGTAATTGAATTTGTATAGTGAAATTATGGAAATGAGTTATGAAATGGGAGTTTGGTAAAAATAGAGGTTGAAGAAGAAAGGGAGGAGGAAGAAGAGGGAATGGGTGGGTAGAGGCGGGTTGGTGGGTTTGGGTTGAATTAATATAGGAAATACCAAAAATACCCTTGTGTTTTGAGTGGAATTTTGAAATTCGTGTTGACTAACCTTTGACTAGCGGTTTTTTTTTAACAGAAGGACCCATGGTACAAATAAGTAAATTGTTTGGGGATCTAAAAGGAAAAAAAAATTGATTGAGGACCCAAGTCACCAACCGTAAATTGTTTGGGGACGAATTTCGGGAATTGCATTGGTATGACCTAACTTTTCTCTAATGGTCATGACATGGCATGTAAAAAAGTGGGAGTAACATTTTTGGCCACTTCCGTCCTGGACTGACGTGACACTTCCCAGACGCGTCTCGCCACGTCAGTCCGGGACGGAAGTCCCAATTCCGTCCTGAGATGAGGACGGATCAAATCACGTAAACTTTTGCTTTTGCAACTTTTTTCATCTTTTCAAATCACAGAAACTATTATTGAAGAATGTCATCTTTTGACTTTTTCATTTGTAAGTTTTTTTTTTCACTTTCCAATGATTTTTCATTTGTATGGTTTTTAACTTTTCAATGCCTTTTGTATGGTATTAATTGGGAAGTCTATGTATAATTTGTTGTGATAGTTTATTTGGTCAAACGCATAATTTTAAATAATTAATTTATGATAAATAAATATGAACTTCTTTTTCATGGCTTGGAAAATTGGAACTCTATACGTACATAATTTGTTGAGTGATAACGTGGTTGCTCATTTAATTAAAAATGTTCTTTATAGATGAGTTCAATTAATATTCTTATCAATTCTTGACAACTTAAAAGAGTAAAGTATATATGTAAAATATAATTGTTACGATAAATCTAGAAATGTATATGTGAAATGTGTTTCAAATTGATTATTCGTTAAGTTGTTAACTTAATTGTATCTAACCCTAAACCCTAATTCACCCCCGCAATAGTATTTGCAGAGCCGTCTGGAACAATATTGAGGTCATGTATTAATTTTGCTCTGCAAATGTTTCATCCCTGGAGCATTCGTGACCTACCACACTGGAGGCGCGTCTGGGAAGTGCCATGTCAGCTCCACTTTCATCCTGGACAAAAATGTTACTCTCACTTTTTTGCATGCCATGTCATGACCATTATACCAAAATTATGCCATACTAAAGCAAACCCCACGAATTTCACCAATTAGCCCAATTAGTTACAAACTTTTTATACAAATAACTATAACTATTAACAATTTACGAGTTGCTTATTATAGAAAAAATGATGATTTCTGATGAATATTTGTCACGTGCCTCCAACATGTCGATTTGAATAAGAGTAAAATTATCCATCTATGCATTTCCTTTAAAAGGGTTCAAGGTAGATATAGAGAAAATGGGAATGGTGGAGATGTTGATCAAGGTTGCCGAGATCGAAATTTTAACTTGGAACAGAAAGGGTAAAAAAACTCATAAACACGAGGATTTTATTACGAATCGGAAGACCATACATAACTATATAAATAATATATCATGATAAATTTATGCCAATTATATTTCATCTACTGACAAAATTGATAAGGCAATTCCAGTTATCTGACCGCCAGAATTGATTAGGGCTTATTTTCAAATCAAATCAATATCGAAATAGCCATTAGTGTTGAGAACAAATGATGACTGAGGACGGAAAAGTTGGAACTTAACTCAAAATGAAGGCTTTTTCATTCAACCAATTTTTTTAAAAAAAATTAGGTTCCCCCCAAAAACCTGACCTGACCCGACCCGACTGAACATAGACAAAATCAACGCGCATCGGATCATACGAAACAACGATTCTATGATTCAGATCGTCGATCCTACCTGATCCTCTCCTCCAATGATTTTTATCAATTTTAACACGATTTTATACTTTTTGGGTTGTAGAATAGTACGATTCGAGACAATTCGATTTACGATTTTGACAACCTTGATGTTGATAAGGATTTAAGGTGGATATGGAGATGGTTGCCGGGTGAAGGGGGCATTTTCGTTGGAAAAGATGAAGAGGGGAAAAAAAAGGAAGGTTGGGTTGGGCGGGTTAGGTCGGGCATGTTGAAAGGGAGATGGGTCGAGTCTAAGTGAGAAAAATGTGAATTTTATTAATATGTTATTTTAAGGGGTAGATTAGTCATTTTAAAATTTCAGGGCAAATATAAAGAGCAGATGATCGAATTCCGTCCTATTGGCCAAGTTGAGCACGCCATAAATTACTTATCGCTATAAAATTACAAAATAAAAGTTTGAGCCTAAAAAGATAAGAGTAAAAGTTGTTTGCGGCAATTATACTATTGAGTAAATAGTTATTTAGGTTACTAAATTATTTGTGCTTTGCTGTTTTTGGTACTCAACTATATTTTGCATATTATATTATCATAGTATTTACGTGTGCCTGAAAAATAAAACACACCACTTTTATGGTGGTTTCCGGTCAAATTAGACACGTGTAGGGCATGTGCCAAATAATCCATGGGCAAAAATGGAAGTACACACTAACATCACTCTGTGCAAAGTTTTTGTTTGTTACTATTTGAGCCCTGAAAAGAAAAGGGACATATTTTTTTTACTCGTGGATATTTTGACACACTAACTTCTATTTTCCTTGGATTATTAATCACATGCCCCCGACACATATATAATTTGGACAGAAACCACCACAAAAAGTAATGGCGATTTATATTTAGTCGCATGTATACTAGGGTGATATAGTTAGCCAAAAAAATAATTGAGTACCAAAAATAGAAAAATATAAATAGTTTAGTAACCTAAATAGTTATTTACTCTTAGACTATTCACTCAAAAATAATTCATAGAAATATACCTAACTAAGTACAAGTAATTTCATATTTCTACAACATAAAGAGAGGGAAAAAAGAATTTCCCACAAATAAAGATTGTTTTGAGTACCTAAATAGACAAGAATACATTGATAATTGTTATAAATTAAATAAAGGGTGAATAGCCAATGGTGAACCTTAATAAGTTTTGCTTTTCTTTTTTTAGACATAAACAATTTTTTTGTACATTATTAGACTTTATCTTTTTACTGGCATTCAGAAATGAAAAAAAAATGAAAATCCGGCCAAAATGTGGTCGTTGAGTGAAACGATATCGTTTGACTGAGGGGCAAAATAATCAAATTACAAAAATAGAGTGAATAGTCATAGTTGGACTTTAACAATTTATACTTTTCTCTTTTTAGACATAAACAATTTTTTTGTACATTATTAGACTTTATCTTTTTACGGGCATTCAGAAATGAAAAAAAAATGAAAATCCGGCTGGAATGTGGTCGTTGAGTAAAACGGTGTCTTTTTCCCAACTTTCTCCCCATTTTCCTTTTCCATAACGTTGGATGGTGGTGTTTAGCCGGAGGGAGGGGAAAGGAAAATGGGGAGGAGGTTGGGAAAATGGATCGAACCTTTACTTTTCAATACCATATTCAACTTTCACATTTCCCATTCCACTCGAACCTATCCCATTATTTCCTCCCTTAGTATTTCTCATAAATCTATTCTCATCTTCACCAAGAAATCGGCCAAAATCTATTCCACAAGATTCGCCACCAAAATCTATTCCGCAAGATTCGCCGCAAAGATCCCCATTGTCGGTCTTCAAGAACACAATGGAATCGCCGGCAACAAGCTTTTTCCGGTTCACAAAATTACTTCAACTGGTAGTAAGAAGATGCCGGCGAGGGGTACCTCTATAGATATGCCGAAATTTCCAAACCTCGCCGCGAACATCCTTGACTAGAATAGTCTGTACCGGCAATTCAGCCGAATAATCTAGCCTAGGAAATATAGTCTCAGCACAGTAACGAGGAATAGAGAATCCGCCGCCTATAATGGCGGCGGATTGTGTTAAGGTTTTGGCAAAGGAATTGGTTTTTTCACTCTCATTTTTTTCTAAATCCAATAACCCAATATCATCATCAAAATCAAAATCAAAATCATAGGATTGCAACGGAATCATTGGTGTTCTGGAATGAGGTTCAAAATGAGTTTTTATTTCTTGCTTCTGTTTTGGACCTTTGTTTTTGGATTATAATTATGGAGGAGGATGGTGGTGGGATGATGATGTTCTACCAGAGGGAGGATGATGATGGTGTTTAACCGAAGGGAGGGGAAAGGAAAATGGGGAGGAGATTGGAAAAATGGGTCGGGTTTGCAAAGTTGGTTGGTTTTATTTTTTGACTATTGTGCCCTTCAGTCAAACGACACCGTTTTACATCGACCACATTTTGGCCGGATTTTCATTTTTTTTTTCATTTCTGAATGCCAGTAAAAAGATAAAGTCTAATAATGTACAAAAAAGTTGTTTGTGTCTAAAAAGAGAAAAGTAAAAATTGTTAAAGTCCAACTATGGCTATTCACTCTATTTTTGTAATTTGACTATTATACCCCTCAGTCAAACGACAGCGATTTTACTCAACGACCACATTTTGGCCGAATCTTCATTTTTTTTTTCATTTCTGAATGCCAGTAAAAAAATAAAGTCTAATAATATACAAAAAAAAAAATTGTTTATGTCTAAAAAAAGAAAAGCAAAAATTGTTAAGGTCCAACTATGCCTATTCACCCTTAAATAAAAGTTAGCACAATAATCTAACTAAACTAATAAATGTAAACTAAATATAAAAAAGACTGAATATAGAGAGAGTAACAGAGACAAATAATATAGAGAAATTAGAGTAGTATATTAATGCCACAATAGAACCCTATTTATAACCTGATAGGCTCAATACAAGATAAAACGTAGCGCTAGTTCTATAGAAGCTTTACTAGGCTTAGTGAGTATGGACTTTCTCAAGGACCGAATAGACATCCACATATTAATTTCTAAAATATTCATAACATTTACTTTCCCTGAGATGCCCATAACACGAAGAACATACCTCATTAAAATCTTATTAAAAAAATCCAGTGAAAAAAAACACGCATAATCAAAGAAGGCTAGTGATATTACCAAGGCAGGTTTCCGCCCGTCAAGACAATTTGAGTCTAAATGACCAGCCTACCCTTTTATTAACATTAATCTCTCTCAATTAATTTATCTTTTCTAATATTTTCTTTCATAATCTATTCACACTTAATCTTTAATTTTATACCTTATCCAAAAATAAACCCACGACCTGTCCATTTTATTCTTCCCTAATCTATTCTACTCAATCCCTAATTTTTCTCTTATAATAGTAGTAATTCACAAGAAAAAAACAAATACACTATAAATTCTTTTTACATATGAAGTAAGTTGAAAAGATAATTAAAGTCGTATTACTCAAGCACTATTATTTTACAATTTTTTTCTTTCTTATTAGTTTTAATGAATGAAAACCTTAGATCATGAATTTCTTTTGGTTTATATCATTTGTTTTTTTCTTGTGAAATTCTAGCACTATAAAAGAGAGAAAACAAAATATTGAGTGTGAATGGATTAGGGAAGAAAATATTGGAGAGGTCGTGGTCGATCTTTGGAATATGAGAGAGAAAGTTAGAGATTGATTGTATATAAATTGTGGATAAATTGTGGAAGAAAATATTAGATAGAGAAATTAATTGTGAGAGGTTAATAATGACCAAAAGGGCATCTTGGTCCTTTAAAGGAAAATTACCTTGGCAGGAGGAAATCTGCCATGGTATATCACTAGCCATCAAAGAAAAAAAGTACACTGATCTTATATTAATTTTACTTCCCCTGTTGAGAATATCTATTGAGATATTTGAGCCGACACATATCAATTTCTTGTATCAACTGCCTAAATGTTGAAGCAGACAATGCCTTAATGAATAAATCTGTCAGATTATCACATGATTTTATCGCACGTCAATTTCACCTTGAATTTGAAGTTTATGAGTAAAGACAAACATTGGTGAAATATTCTTTGTCATATCTCCTTTAATGTATCCTCCCTTTAGTTAAGCTATACATGATGCATTATCCTCATATAAAATTATTGAAATTTCTTTCTTGGAGGATGAATTGAATTTTCTCGAATATACTAAATTAAAGTTCATGACCACACACATTTGCGACTTGTCTCATGAATAGCTAATAGCTCAGCATGATTTGAAGAAGTTACTGCTAGAGATTGTTTAATAGACCTCCATGAAATAGCAGTACCGTCACATAAAAATAAACAACCCGTTTGGTAACAAGGTTTGTGTGGATCAAATAAATATCTAGCATTCAAGTACCCAATTAATTTGGGTATAGACTTATTTGAATAAAATAATTCCAGGTCAGTTGTCCCTTGGAGATATTTGGGGACATGTTTAACACCGTTCCAATGTCGTTTAGTTAGAGAAGTACTAAATCTTGCTAATAAATTCACAGCAAATGGGATATTTGGTCGGGTATTATTTACAAGATGCATTAGATGAGCAATTACATTAAGATAAGGTACTCCAAGACCAAGAGGTTCTTCATCATCCTTTCGTGATTTAAAAGAATATTTATCAATATGAAAAGATCAAACGATTATTGGATTACTAAATGGATGTGATTGTCCATGTGGAATCTCTTTTAAACATTTTTAACATATGTAGATTGTTGAACAAATTATCAATCTTCAAGATTTTCAATTTGTAAACCAAAGCAAAAATTGGGTTAAAAAATATTTAATTTCATAGTCTTTTTTTTTATATATAAATAATCTCTGACATTTAGAAGCACTTCGAGAGTTCTTATGAAATTAATATCATCCACATATACAGTTATACATAAAAATCTAGATTCTCATTTCTTGATAGTAAAAAAATGCATGGACTTGTGGATCATTTTTGTATCACTCATTTAGGGGTGTATTTAATGCGGATTTTAAAAAAAATTAACTGATTTTGAAAAGTCTGATGAATTCTGCTGACTTTATGGATTTTTTAACCCTATGAAGAGTCTATGCATATTCTATCAAATTCTATTAGATTGATTTATCAGTATTTCTTTTGATTTATAAACTGTATAGGTTATTTGAATAACACCAAGAAATAAAGAAAATACTAATCTAGTGGTGTATTATACAGATCCAGCGGTGTTGAACATCCAAAGTCAACATATGTTTATCAATCTTTTTTTTTAATTAAATTATTTTGTTAAATATTTAAAAAGTTTGGTGATCGTCTTTGATTTTTTTTAGATTATGTAACTGCGGCTTTTTTTGATTTATTTGTTCAAAGTTTGTATAATTTACTTACTTGGTATTTTTTCTTTAGTTTAATTAAAATATGTTCTGTGATGGGTTTTGTTTCAACTCTTTTTTCCCTTTGATTTTCTATTTAAGAGGAAATGAAATCCATATTTGAAAATAGAAATTTGTTGTTAAATAGAGAAGAAATTGTTTGCTTTCTTTAATTTCTATTTGAAGATGATTAAGAAGAAAATTGTTTGGATATTATGACAATAAATCTTGTTTTTTGGGAAAAATAAAGATTTCATATTGAGTTTTCTAACAATGCTAAAAAAAAATATTTCTTTATTTTTCTTATAATTTTAAAGAAATGAGATCACTAAAAAAAATTGTAATCAAATACATTAAATTTTAATATTAATGAGAGAAAATCAAACTCTTAAGGAATTAGAAGAGATTTCACAATACACATTTAAACCTAGGAAATCCATCAAAATCCTACCTTTAATGAAATCTATTAAAATCTATAGAGTTTTGAATACCTCTAGATTTGAATGGACTTTTTAAAATCTAAATTGAATACCTCTAGATTTCATTGGACTTTTTAAAATATAAATTGAATATCTATGAACTTTAAAAATTCTTAAAAATCCTATAGATTCTACATTGAATACACCCCCTTAGTAAATATACACTAAGAAATTTATACCACATGCGACCAAATTACTTCAACCCATATAAAAATTTGCGCAATTTGATAGAATAATTTCCTCTACTTGACTTACATGCTTCGGCATGACAAAACCGGACTTTCATGTATATGTGATTGTCAAGCTCTCCATATAAATAAGCAGTAACAACATCTAAAAGACGCATATCTAAATTTTCATGTATTGCCAAATTCACAAGATAATGAAATGCATTGACATCTAGAAATAGAAAAAGTCTCGTGTCAAAAATCTTCAAGTATATTGAACAAATTAGAAATATTTTGGATTCCATTAGAAGGTGATTGTGTTGACAAGTTACTATGAACGTGTAAGTTAAAGGATGCGGTATTACCCAAAATATTAAGTCATTGTCACAAACAACTTTAGATAACCATTTCATACCATCTTAAGATTAATGTAACACAATTAAATAATTCTTGAGATTTTATATAGATATATAAATATATTTAAAGTTTAATGTTATTTTATTACTCTATAGAGGTAAATTTCTTAAAGATGGTTCTAAAAATATGGAATATTATAATATAGTGTTTATTCTTATTTATAACTGATTCCTAGTTGGGACAATAATTTTTTATTACTAATATAAAAAGGTTATTCTTATATAGAGTATTAATATATAGATGTTTTACTATATAATAAGATTGTAACTAAATTAATCCATACTTGGCCCGCTATAAAAACTTATTTTGCTATGTGAGACTAAGAGGTCACTCAATCATAAGACCGTTATTATGGGACCGATCCCACAACAATCTCACATGAATTATGTGTGTCCCACATTTATGTAAGAAAGTTGTGAGACCGCAGTCTCACAAAAACGGTTGGTTCTATGATTGATTTTTTCGTAGACCATTACTTCTTAGTTGAGCACGGTCCAATAGAAAATGAAAAGGAAAAAAAAAATACAGATGATTATGCTATTTTGCATTTTATATTTATTGTCTACGCTATGAAAAATTTTCTATACGTTTCCCATTATTTGATAGTTTTACAATTTGCTGTATAGTGTTAATAGCTCATGAAGCATCTCATTTTTCTCCAACTTTTTTTTTTTTTAGGCCCGAAGGCGATTGCCCCCGAAGGGGAAGAGCGGAGAATACTCTAGATAGGGAGATTGTAGCATGTCCCAAGCCGGGGAGGGAACTTAGCCTCACAAGGAGGAGAATTTTATTACCCCATAAGGGGAGATACGAGAATCGACCACGGGACCTCCGTCCCGTGGTCGGGTAGCCTTACCACTTGGGCTACCCGATTCCCATTTTCTCCAACTTCAATGAGCTAAATTTCATTAAAATGAAAAGTTTGAATTATTAGCCATTTTTGTCATCAACCTATTTTCAAACAGTCAATTTTATCCTTTTCAACTTTTTTCAGCCATTTTTGTCCCCAAAGATTTTACGATAAGCCATTTTTGTCATCAACTTATTTTTGAACAGCCACTTTCATCCTATTTAACATTTTTTAAACTTTTTTCATCTCCTAAGATTTTACAGAGCAGCTATTTTTATCCTTCTATCAAATAATTGTCTAAAAATTGATGACGTGTCCAAACGGCTCTCAGATTGTCTCTCTCACGCAGGAGTAAAGATGGAAATTCCAAAGTATACTAATTGCCTCCCTTGTAAAGCCCGTTATTCCCACTCATATCAGTCTCCATTCTCATTTTGTCTCCATATCAGTCTATGTTCTCATTTTGTCTCCATATCAGTCTCTCAGGTTTCTAGGGAATTCTTGTTCTCAAATATGGAGAGAAAATGAGAACGGAGACTGATATGAGTGGGAATGACGGACTTTACAAGGGAGGCACTTAGTATACTTTGGAATTTCCATCTTTACCCCTGCATGAGAGAGAAAGTCTGAGAGCCGTTTGGACACGTCATCAATTTTGATGGCTTTTAGACAATTATTTGACAGAAGGATAAAAATGATTGCACTTAAAATCTTTGGAGATGAAGAAAATTAAAAAAAATTAGGATGAAAGTGGTTGTTCAAAAATAAGTTGATGACAAAAATGGCTGCTCGTAAAATCTTTGGGGACAAAAATGGCTGAAAAAAGTTAAAAAGGATGAAAGTGGCTGTTCAAAAATAAGTTGATGACAAAAATGGCTGATCGTAAAATCTTTGGGGACAAAAATGGCTTAAAAAAGTTGAAAAGGATAAAATTGGCTGTTTGAAAATAGGTTGATGACAAAAATGGCTAATAATTCTGAAAAGTTTAGTAGAAAATATTCTCAACAGAGCTCCTTATCCGAAGTCGTACTTATTTTTATTTTATTCTGTTCATTAATAATGAAATATGTGAAATATTAAAAAAAAAAAATTGTTTCACCAATTGGACCAAGTTTAATGGCATAATATTCTTTCAAGTCGTGCTAGACTAATTAATACTGAATCGTATAATTCATCACGATTGGAATCTCTAAAGCAAACACATAATATTATTGTGAAACCCCATTAAGAAAAGATTAAGTGATGAATTTTGGTCATAAGGGGAGGAGCCACCTCTAAAACCCTATACACTTAGTTGGTCCTGAATTAAGTATGTTTGTGGCATCTAATGAGGACGCTAGGACCTAAATACTCATTATCATCTCGAGATATCCATTTTGGCATATCGAGTTCGATTGCCAAGTAGGTGGTCGTGGATGCTGTCAGACCCATGTGTCGAGTTGCAGGTCCCGTGGGCACGAGGTTTGACACGTGGTGACCAAGCGAACGTGTGGGAGTTAAGTGTAACACCGTGCACGATGAAGGCACCTCTAAATCTTGCACATCTAATTGGTCTTGGACTAAATACATTTGGGGCGCCTAGCATGGGATGAGGGAATGTGAAATTTCATCCAACATGGATAGGAATGAAAGGTTTGACTAGTATATACACACAAGCCTAAGTATCTACTATCATCTAGTATATTTATTTTGGCATAACGAATTCGTTTGCCAAGTAGGTGATCGTTAGTGCTGCCATATTCAAGTGTCGCGTTACGGGCCCACGAGCACGGAACGTGACAATTATCTTTTTACTCAAAAGTTGAAATTAAAAAGATAATTTATAAAGATAGGTTTTTTTTTCTATTTAAAGGAAAACAAAGATAATTTTTTTTTCGAATAAAAGTTAAGTTTGACAACTAAGATATCTACCTGTTAAAAAAAAAACCTAAGATATCTATCATTCACCATATTTACTATTTTTACCACAAAGGAAAACATTCACCATATTTACTAATTGAATGCCTTATTCCCTGAAAATACACCATTTGATTTTTCCGTAAAAAGCAAGATACTTAAAATCACTTCCCACATTCAGTAAAATTTAAAAAAAAAAAAAAACTTCCCATATTCAGAAAAATACTACTCTATATTTTTCTCATCCATTTCCAAAATCTCTCATCTTCTATCTCTCTCTCTCTCTCTCTACACACACACACTATATTATATATATATTAGATGCAGAAATCAAAATCTTGTGGGGCAAAAAATATATTTTCTTCCCTTTTGCAGAGTTTTCTCCTCTGTTTCACCATGTCTATTTTCATTTTTATTATCATTCTTTTACTTCATTACCAAATTCATGAAGCCAATGCAGAAATTAACTGTAATTACACAGAAGGAAATTGGTTTTACGATCCTTCGTATCCGCTTTACGATTCACTAAAGTGTCCGTTCATTGAGCATGTATATCACTGTATTAGAAACAGCCGCCCAGACTCCGACTATCTTAAGTTCCGGTGGCAACCGTTATCCTGCGATTTAAAGAGGTTAGTTTTTAATTTATTTTTTTTTAAATTCATATATGCGGTTAATTTTCTTTTTGATGAATTCATATCTGCGGTTTAGTTCATGGAGTTTTTGCCTTTTTTAGAATCATACGGTTATGGTTAATTTTGTGTTTCTAAGCTTTTACGGAATTACATGCTACGTGTGAATAGAATAATATTATGGTCAGTCTTGTTTTTTTGGGGGTAGATACTCGCAATTTACCACGTGTATATATAATTAGAAAAAATATTCACGTGGTGAATCTGTAAGTGATTGAGTACATGAATTGAACATACATGGATACTGACGATTTTCACACCTGTTTTGGTAGAAGGAGGTATTTGTTTTGCACGTATAAATAGGTAGGAATTTTCTATTCTCATTTTATGTTCCATTACCTGTTTCCACCAATAAAAAATTGACATTATTTAATTTTTTGATTAAAAAATTATAACTTAAAAAAATAGTGAAATGCGTAACAAATATTTATTGGTGCGATAAAATATGATACACAGAATTATGATTTTTTGCCCGTGTAAATGATAATCTCAGTAATTAAATTTTAATCTAATAATTAAGAAGAGAGTAAAAATATTTCTATTCACGAATACTTATTTTAGACGCATGTTCTGAATCTAAGAAACACTTCACCATCAAATCAATGTGATTTGATTGATTGTTTAAAATATATTTCACACCTATACAAAAAAAAACTCGTTCTACACTGGACTTTAAAAACAAAACAAAAAAAAAGAGATGACAGTAACTGATTTTAGGTTCGTTTCTGCCGTGGGTCCCAGTAGTTAAGCAACCGTCACTGTACAAGGCTTTATTGGTTGTGAATATTTTGCATAAAAAGGTGTGAATTTTAAAATTATCTAATAGAAAATTTCAGTAACGTGTTTAATTTAGTAAAGGAAAATGAGGTTCAATCTTATCTGGTGTACGTATCTCCAACTTGTGATTGTGAAATTTTTGAGAAATAAGAACCGGAATCACTTATTCTTTACCTTGTTTAAAGTCGTACGTCACTTTTAATTTGTATATCGAATTATTTTGTATTTTGGTTATTTTGTATAGTAGATTTTTTTATACAACCCTTCTCATAATTGGAATTGCAAATGGAATTATTAAAACATATTTTTATTGACAAGGTATGTTTAGTTTATTATTTGTCTTTTAAAAGTATTTAAATTGAAAGTGAATCGGTTCGAGTTAAAAACTGAATTCTCTGATGAAAAAAGAGGTAAGACCTATATAAAAAATTTAAATTTAACTTGAAAATGCATTCACCTAATTAAATAAGGAGAGACTAAAGAGGTTATAGAACAAATGGAGCAAATTACGTCTCAAACACCAATATTCTATTTTGAGAAGAACAAACAATACGTTTTAATTAGATATTGAAAGCTCTCCTAACTTCGAATAGGAAAAAAATAGGTTGGCCTAATAACGAATTTGAAATCACATCTATAAGAGGCCATGCAAATACCAGCAACAACCGTTATAATGTAGAACGCTAAAAAAAATTCACATGTATGGCAGTGTTACATTCTCTTAAGAAGTGACATCTCTTTGAAAATGTGTTATATTACTGCTATGCAATATATGTTTTATCTTGATAAATATCTGTTTCAATAAATGTAATAACTATCTTAGCGTATAATGTGTTTTAAAAATTACAATAAAAAATCGATAAAAAAATTGGACTGTTAAATTTTTTATTCGAGGAAAAAAAATGTTCTGCATGTTCAAATAATTTTGACGTTCCGCTTGGTGGCCGAACCTGCTGAAGTGACTTCAACTGTTCAAGAATTATCCAATCCCCATATCATATGCTATACATTATTCTTTAAATAACTAAAAATATTAATTTACCCATGCTAGACAAGCTTCTATTGTTTTTTGTTCATTTTGTAAAACAAATATCTTAGGAGTAAGATTAAGATGGGAATCGAGTAGCTCAAGTGGTAAGGCAACCCGAACATTCCTATATCTCCTCATAATGGGGCAAATAATTTCTCCTCCTTATGAGGCTTATCTTCCCTCCCCAGGCATAGGGCATGCTTCAATCTTCCTTATCTAGAGTACTCTCCGCTCTTCTCCTTCGGGGGCAATCGCCTTCGGGCGCTCAAAAAAAAAAAAAAAAGGAGTGAGATTAAGACCCTAATCATGGAAGTTAAGAAGTTAAGAAATTGTCTCGTTTAGTAAGAGTTTTGCTCGTAGACGGATCTAAGAGAGGCGAGACATCAGTCTTGATGTCTTGCTTCTTATAATTTTGAAAATTCTATTTTTTTTATTTTACAAAAATGATAACTTTTGGAAACATTATTGAAAGTTTTGCTTTTCTCAATTATTTAAAATTTAAATTGTTCATTGCAACATATTTTTATAGAAATTATGAGTTGTCTAAAAATGCTGATCATAGAAGAAAATTGTTTTGTTTAGATTTGATGGTCGAGACTTCTTAGAGAGGTTTAGAGGAAAGAGCATAATGATCATTGGAGATTCTTTATCGAGAGATCAGTATCAGTCATTATTGTGTCTGCTACATTCGTCAGTGCCTGGAATCAGATACAATGAGACAAGAGTCGATGATATCTCCACTGTTACATTTGTGGTAAGTTGATCTATCTCAATTTGTAAAACATAAAAGAGAGTATAACTTATGAATCAATAGCTAAAGAAAATTATCTGATAATGCATTTAAACTAAATAAAGTTGCAAGAGTTATTTTCTAATATTTAAAAAAAGAAAGAAAAAAGAAAGATGAATTCCTTTTAGATATCAAATCTTTTTCAACTTTAATCATATGTGCCTTAAAGGGGCAATGATATAGGCTGAGCATTTTATAAGAATTTGTTAAGAGTGAGTCTAATTTTTAGTCCACTCTTTATAATGGCTTGATTGGGCTAAAAGGGTCGATTGGGATCGTTGAAATCTTTTCACACCATGTGTATATTATTATCTTTGTTTGTTGGCAAACTTGTACACCTTCAGGTAACTGTTGTAGGTTAAATAATGGGGAAAAAAAATATTTGTTTTGTAACAAAATATAGTTTTTATTTTCTGACCTGCCAGATAATCTTTCGGAGAAAATGAGAAAAGATAGAGATTCTACCAAACAAATGTCTTGATTATACACTTACCATCTTATGAAAACTATATGTCAAAGTCTTGATGACTAATTCAAGATTAGGTCCAACGGAAAAGAAATTTGTTTATTTATTCATATGTCACTCTCAATATTGTGAGAAATTGATCAGATTAACCGGAATCCACATCATCTAAAAACAGATTTAAAAAATCCGTCCAAAACGGATTCCAGAAATTTGATTTGACCAAAAACAATTTTAGGGCTATACAAAGAGTTTTCTACAAATTTGTGGTTAATCTGGTCAATATCTCCAATATTCTTATTAATTTTTTTTTCCTGTTTAATTTCTAAATTTTGTAATGCTCAATGACTCATGCAACTAACTTTTTCTATTGTAGGATTTTGGTGTTGAAGTGAAGCTTGATAGGAATGTGTTTTTGGTGGATATTTTAAACACAAAGATTGGAAGAGTTTTGGTCCTAGATTCAGTAAAGGCCAAAGCACCATTTTGGTTACAAAATGATTTTCTCATCTTTAACACATTTCAATGGTGGTACTACTATGGAGCTAAACAACCGTTAGTTCTTCATCTGTAATTTACTCATGAAATTATTCAGAAATCACTAGATTTTATTTTATGAAAAAAAAATCCTTTTTTAAAAATAAAATAAAAAAAAACATTTGATTTTGCAGATGGGATTATGTACAATTAGGAGATAAGGTATACAAAGACATAAACCGGACTTTTGCTCTCGAGACAGGTCTCAACACATGGGCACGTTGGGTAGATGAGGCCATTGATCCTACAAAAACTAGGGTTTTCTTTCAAGGTGTTTCGCCATCGCATTACAAGTAAGTTTTTCGAGTAGAAAATTTTAGGTCAATAGTAGAATTAAAGATAGAGTTGCAATCGTTTTAAAGTTAGGACATAATTTATTTTTAAATAAATATTATATCTCGACACTAAAATTTTATTACAATATACATACAGAACTTCTAGATTAATCTTCATTAACGTGTTATGTTTTGCCTGAAAACAATGAACAGGGGCAGCGAATGGTCTAAACCTGATGTGAAAAACTGCTCCGGGGAGACCCTGCCGGTGCTTGGCTCAACTTATAGCGAGGGGTTGCCGCCTGCATTAGGGTTGCAAAAGAGTGTATTAGCCACCATAAAGAAACCTGTTACATTGCTTGATATAACACATCTTTCTCAGTTCAGGAAAGATGGACATCCTTCATTATATGGGGCTAATGGAAAAAGTGGAATGGACTGCTTGCATTGGTGTATTGCTGGAGTCCCTGATACTTGGAATCAAATACTTTACAATCTTGTTATTTAGGGAATAGAGGGCCGAAGGACCCAATTCATCCTTTATGTATTTATAAATTATAATTCGAATTCTCTTCGTTTAATTTTAACTTTTAATATCCATTACGTATTTTTCAATCTGCCAATAAAGAATTTTCATCCAATTTTATGTCAACTTTCTGTCAACACAGGCATGTGCCTCGCATGTGAGATACTTTGTAAAGGTATTTCGGACATTTCAATCTATTTTCAACAAGAAAAAATTGGGGAGTACTCAATTGTTAAACAAAATAACTATTAATACTAAATTTAAATAACCAAAAATATTTCATAAACTCATCTTATCCCCCTTCATCTTCATCCTCCACCACCACCTCCGCTAACCACCTTTGCCACCCTGCATCACCACCTCCAACCACCAACTTCGCATTACCACCACTACCACCTGCAACCTTCTGTCACTTAAAACCCATTTTAAATTGTTAATTGGTTAACAATATTCATTTCAAATGGATAATTGGTTCAAGAATTTTAACAAGATTTAAGAAACCCATTTCAAATGGTTCAAGAAATTCCAAACCCAAACCCATCCACTCAAATCTGAAGGTGATGATTTCATCAATTTTAGATTAAAATTTGCAGAATTAACCATTGCAGGATACAAACACAACTTGACTTAGAATTTCACCATTACAAACCCCACACAAATTCAAACAAGAACTGAATGGGTTTGCCAGTATTGTTCTTCAAAATGAATGCTTGTCTGTGATTAATTGCATCAATGCTATAGAAGAGGATCTGAGAGAAGGTGAGGATTTGAAAGGGAATATTATGGAAGATTTGATTGATGATACCTGAGAGAGCTGCACAAAGAAGGTGATGTTCTTGTGCAATTTGAAGGAAAAAAATGAGAAATTTATTTTTACAGAGAGAGGTTGGGGATGGGAGAGAGATGACGAGAGAGAGAGAGAGAGAGAAGGAAGAAACGGTCAGCGTCAAATTCTCAAAATATCAAGAACCCACCAAAAATTCACCCAACAATTTCATCACCTTCAAATTTTCATCTAAAATTGTTGTAACCTAAATTCATATTCCCTTTAAACCCCACAAAATTTTAAACCCAAAAATATTTCAAAGCTTTAATCTTTCCCGCAGTGGATAAATTTAATTTGTTTATTGCCAAGTTTTACTATCCTAGCATTGAGTTAGCATCATTGGTTTATTCTGCTATGAAGAGGGGAAGAAGAATGGGTGGTGGGTGACGGTGGTGGGCAAGGTAAGGGATGAAATGGACAAAAAATCCTCTATCCCCGTTCGTGTATGTCCCCGTGTCCCCAACCAATCACAATTCAGCATGTGTGTATATATAATTAAAACAAATATTTATATAGTAAATTCTGATTGGTTAGGGGACACTTTGAGTACATCTGTGATCGTGAAAGAGGATTTTCACCCGATGAAATGAATGGGGAAGATGATGAATTTGGGAATTTTTTTTTGGGTTACTACAAATTGGGTATCTATAGTTATTTTATTTAACAATTGAGTACACAACTTTTGTTGGGTGAGAAAATAGATTGAAATGTCCGAAATACCCTTACAAAGTACCTCACGTGCGAGGCACATACCTGTTTTGACGGAAAGTTGACAGAAAATTGGACGGAAGTCCTTTATTGACAGATTAAAAATACATAATGGACATTAAAAGTTAAAATTAAACTAAAATGACTCAGGTTATAATTTAGAAATACATAAAGGACGAATTGGACCCTTTAGCCGGGAATAGAGATATTTTTCAATGAATGTCTATGTATTTTTCAATAAGGAAAAACAATTCATGTAATGTAATTTCTTCTATTCAACATGGAGGAAACACACACACACATGTGTACACCACTACGAATTTGCGGCAAAAAATCCTCTGTCCCCATTTGTGTGTGTCCCCGTGTCCCCAACCAATCACAATTCACCATGTGTATATATAATTGAAACAAATATTTATATAGTAAATTCTGATTGGTTGGGGACATGGGGACACACACAAATGGGGACAGAGGATTTTCACCCCGAATTTGCTATGTAGACATTTTTTTCTAATCCATCTACACGTGACAAATTGTGAGTGATTGAAAAATGCAGACGCAAAACATGTATATGGACAGACAATTTTTTTTCGAATGTTTTCAAGGATCGAATGTCGTGGTCAGATATTTTTCGTCGATAAGCAACCGAATACTAACGGATTATTTAGCGACCGACTATTGGGTCGCCAAATACCGACGGATTAACGACCGAACGTTCAACAAAGTTGACCTTTGACTTTAACTTATTAACGACCGACTACCGACGAAATATGTAGAGACCGATTATTGGGTCGCCAAATACCGACGGATTACCGATCGAACGGTCAATAATGTTGACTTTGACTCGTTAAAGACCGAATACCGACCAAACGTTTACCGACGGAATATTTGGTCGATAAGTACCGACCGAACGGTCAACAATGTTGGCTTGGACTGGTCAACGGCACCAATATGGGCGACTATTAAGCGACGAAATTGCGACTGCATTATTTTTTATTTGTAGTCGGTCGGTAATGCAGTGACCGAAAAATTCGATCGCTAATTTAGATAGGTAAATAACTGTTTTCTTGTAGTGTTTTATGCCTTTTCTCTATCATGTGAAAAAGTAACTAAGTGTTTAACTTTGACGGGGGAGTTATGAAGTGTTTAACTCGACTTGGGCGTTATGGAATAACTAAATTATTATTTTCCTTAAAATTAAAATGTAGTAAAGAGGTAAGAATTCGAAAATAACTTTCATGTATCGATGAAACTGGTTGCGAACTCTGGAATTGCCTTAAAACACAGTATGGACTACCATCAAATTATTAAAATGGAAAATTTAAGTAAGTTATCAAGATTGGAATTTTGACTCGGAATGAAATAAGTCAAAAAAAAAAATAGTAAACATGAGGATTGTTGTATGGATCGAAAGATCCTACAAACAGTGGCCTGGTCAGGATTTGAACTTAGAAGAGCCGAACTAAAATTCGATCACGGTGTAAGACGATATATTTTAAATTGTCACACCCTATAACCAGGGATGATGACATGGCAGTGCCTCATTGGTTAATGAAGCACCAAAGCCACAGTCAAATATTAGTAAATAAAGGAGTTCATTATATAAGTCCATAAATAGTAATAAGCGGAAGTAATATACTGAAAGGGAAATTAAATTCTAAGTTATTACAACTGAAAAAGAAACTAAATGTTCCAAAATAAATAACTACTAAATGAAAAACATAGTTTGTAGTCTAAGTAAATTAGGATCACTCGGCGTAATCCCCATCCCACGTGTCATCATCGTATAATTAATCTTCACCTAAGTCATCTGCAAAACAATAGCTTAGCATGGACCCAAAACAGTAATAATAGTAAAGAAATAACAGTACAAAACAAATAACAGATGAACAGACAATGCAGACACACGTTTCCCAAAATACCCCTTTAGGAAATGAAGTTAACGACTCAACCCGAACCTCACAGGACTCGGAACTCAGTGAAGGATGGTACAGTGCAGTACAAAACAGAACAGTACAGTATGGACAAAACAAAACAGTGAACTGCATAGTTGCGGACGAATTGCGGTATCGTCCACGATCTACGGACGAATGATTCGTCTGGGGTGTTCCGTCCTTGACAGACAATAGGCTACTGTCTTAGTGCGAACGAAGCTTAGGACGAATGGTTCGTCCGCGACTTGCAAACTTCAGAAAAATATGTTAAAAAATGGTACGAAAGTGTACCAAATCATTCCCAACTCATATGTGACCAAATAGACACAATCAAAACAGCAAGTAATAACCAAAACAAGAACGAACACATATATTACAACAAATAAGTGAATAACCACATTCCTCGCACCTAAACGATTCTATAACCGAGTATACGACAAGCACCACGCGTTGCCCATCTGGTACACCCAATTACAACCCCGTTTAGATACTTAGAACATCGCTACTGCTAAAACACACAATCCCACCACATGAGCTCACATATCTAATATCTACTACTCAGCAATAACGGTAGTGGTCCCAGTTATCAACCAAACTATGACGGTTTCAGTAAACTCGTAGGTTCGAATTCTCCCCTAAACTACAGGACACAGATTTTAAAGTTTAATCCTTACATTGTCTCATCATCCCCCACCTGGAATCCATAAAACCACAACCGTACCTAACGATTCGCCCATTAAGTGTGGGTCACAGGACAGAACAGAGCAGAAGACCACTTGGGGTCACAGAACTTATCAAGACAGAAGGCAGACTGAACCTACTAACTAGTGATCCTAGATACGAGCTCAATAGGGGGTGACGACTCGATCGACCAAACCAATTAGGACCAACAGAATGACTCCAAATAAACTCAACGAAGAAATTACAAAACAGATTCTCAACAGTTCACAAAACAGATACAGTACAGAATCAGTTTATGAGTATAACAATTAACTAACGAAATTGAAATCAAGTTACAAGGCATGCTCAGATTATCCAACAAATCAGAAATTCAATCAATTACAATGAAACAGAATATTCAAGAATCAATTACCCCTAACAGTTTATGCAATTGATTATACTCAATAACTTTCTAAAATACACTAGAACAGTACCCCAACATTAAACAGTAATTTGGAATGGAAATTAATAGAGGAAAGAGGGGTCTCTGCCTCTTACGAATGCTATAAACACAGAAATCCGTAATCAGTCCGGCGGATCCATTCGCAGGGCGATAACTTCCTGCTCGGGTACTCGAATCGCGTTCCGTCTGCTCTGCCTCGAAGCCCCTTCGAATATCTTAGATTCGGTATATCTCGCGATGAAAACTTAATCCTAAAATCCCTTCGATTGTCATGTTGAAGTTCTGGACAGAATATTTTTTAATCCATTTTCTCTCTATTTGCAACCTATTACCTTTTTGTGATTGGCGCACGGATACCAAGAAGCCCTGACAGCCATGATTGATCAATGATTTCTTTTTCTCTTTCCTGGTCCTCTTGTTGCGGTGCCACTGATGAGAAATTTTATTTTGGTAAGTGAGTAAGTTTAAAAGTTATATCCAAATCAATGAATATAATACACGTAGGAAAAAAAATCAATTCTCTTTCCTTTATATATTGTATTCATTGACTTGAATGTAAGTTTTAAATTTACTCACCTACCAAGATAAAACTTCTCGAGAGGGGAGCCACCCCTTTTCTTTCTCTTTGTGTTTTCACTATTTCCGAGAGAGCCCTACCCTCATCCCATGATATGCTTTTGTTTTTATTTTTATTTTTTTTAACCCAACGAACTGATTTTACTTAAGAAAAAGAATAATCACTTTATTGAGTATTCTACTAAAATAGTACTTCTCTCTCTCTCTCTCTCTAGTAGAAACCTCCTCCTCTCTATCAAGACTCTCTATTAGGTTCATCGGCTCCGGCGAATGTGACCTCCTTTGACTGATTGTAACGTTTGTTAACTGCATTTTGCTTAGCTTCCCTTTTATTTCTTCCTTTGTGTTTTTGTTTTCCACCATTTATGAGTCAGTAGAACCTATTCCATATTTTATTTACTCATTTTGTCCCCTTCCCACCTTTAATTTTTTACTTATTGTCTTTACTTACCTATATTTACTACCACCCCCTTTAATGAAGTCTTCACCAGACCCCACACATACCCCCAGGAACCCTTATACTATCTTCTGCTCCTATTACACATGCTTTCATCATTTTAGCTAAAATACACACTAATAAGTCGGTCAACTTCAAAGTTGTTCAAGGTACCCTGACCAAAGCTTGGAACCTTGGAAATCAAATCACCTTTACTAATATTAAGCAAAAACTCTCCTCTGTTCTTTCCAAAACTTCACAGATATGGATAAAGTTCTATCTACAAGTCCATGGTCGGTTATTGGTGCTCATGTAATTTTGAAAAAATGGAACCCAGACATTACCCTGGAGGAAGTTGATTTTTCCACATCGGATTTTTGGTTACAAATCTATGGTCTCCCCCGAACAAGTTGAATCTGGAAAATGCAGCTATGATTGGCAATTGCGTTGGAAAATTCATTCATTATGACATTGAGCTCAAAATTGGGCCTCTAAACTACAAACACATGAGGATCAAAGTTCAAATTGAGGTTGATATACCTCTGAAAACTGGGTTCTTCCTAGAAAGGAAAAAAGAAGGAAACACATAGGTTTCATTTAAGTTTGAAAGAATGACTGAAATTTGTTTTAATTGTGGCCGGATGGGTCACAGGTGAACTACTTGCAAGACTGAAATACCATTACCGTTTGGTCCGAAGGACCCTCGAATTGCTTATGGACCATGGATGATTGTTCTTAAATTCCCGACTCAGACGTATTAGGCTCCATCAATGGTAAATTTACAAACTGTAACTTCACAAGTTCAGCTCATTCAAGAACCTTTAACTCACCCACTCGCTGGCCAGCTTCTTGTCGGTGGAAATTTTGGTTGCCGAGAAAACGGATGGCACGAATCCAGAGGCGCCGACTGGCACACCTGCTCTTTGTGCAACATCAACGTCCCAGTCACCTGACACGAGAAAACAGACGGTAACAGACCTAGTGCCTTTTACCGTTATTTCTCCAACCACTGAACAAAAAAAAAAGAATATGGGCTGCAAGATTATCCAAAGGTTGGGCCATAATTAAGAAGTTTAATGTTTGGGGCTCCATTTGAAACACATTAGTTTGTTACCCCTAATGTTTGGGCCTTAAGGCCTAGTAAAGATGCTGCCCAATTGTTCACTATACCAAGATCCAAAAGGCCCCTTAACGTTGAAGACTCTTTCACAAAAAGATCAAAGCTCCATTAGGATTATGGCCCATTTCACAGCTCCAACCAAATGAATATGGACTGGGAATATGATATTCAATTCGACCCATCTCTCTCAAGTCTAAAAATCTCTCGTTCTCCTTCATGTATTCCCTTTAAACCTCTGCAGGAATCATGTATACCTTTGATCATGGATGAAGATGCTCTTATTATCTCTGAGAAAAGAACTGTTGTAGTCAAGATGATATTTACACAAATAAAATAGCTGGCTATAATTGCTCATCTTTGGAAATCCAATCAAGCTTCCTCATCCATTTCAATTTCATAAAAATCACAAATCATGAACAGAACAGTTACCATCAATCTCAATTCCATTCAATGGCTGAGGGGGGAGGGCCAAAGCACGCCCCCACCTCTCAATGATTGCTATAGTGTGGAATTGCCGATGGTTCTCCTCCCCCTGTAAATGCCCTAAATCACAAGTTCTTCGAGAATCTCAAACAGATTGGTAATGTTTTCAATGGCCCTCGATCACAATAGGAGACTTTAATTGCTTTCTGTCTAAAGATGAAAAAATAGGGGGTAGACCTGCATCAACAAATAGTTCTGGTATTTTCGACTCGTTCATTGAAGAGCAAGGTCTCATTGACATGGGTTTCTCTGGTTATCCATTTACGTGGGACAAAAAAAATGAGGGTACAGACAAACATCCAAATTCGCCTTGACTGTGGACTTGTAAATTAATCTTGGCGACTGTTTTTTCCAAAGGCTACTGTGACTCACTTAACTGGTCTATCCTCGGATCACAGACCCCTTATTCTCAATATTGTAACAAACCATCCATCTCAACCTAAACATTTCCGGTTTGAAGAAATGTGGACTAGGGATAGTGCTTCATTTCAAATTGTAGGAGATGCTTGGAAAGAAAACTTTCGCTGGTCCCCAATTTTTAATCTTGATGCAAGCATTAAGAGAACCAAACTAGCACTCAAATCATGGAACCACAATTTTTTTAGGTCATGTTCAAACCAAAATTAAATCTCTTATTTCCCTCATCGAGTCTTTACCATCTAACCTCAAACTTATGAAACTTTGTCAAATGGGAAGATTGCACAACTAGAGCTTGATGAACTTCTCAAGAGGGAATCAATTTTGTGGAAGGAAAAAGCCAAATCTCGCTGGCCTGAGGAAGGTGATGCTAGTATTAGATTTTGTCACTTATCTACTATAATTCATAAAAGGTTTAATTCTATTGATAATATTTTAAACTCTGATGATTATCATGCTTCTGGTTGGGATGAGATTGGCCTGTATATTTGGGGGTTATTTTGATAATCTTTTTGCTTCTTCTAACCCCTCTTTTCCTAGTGATTTAGATAGTCTCATTGCTCCTTCAATCTCAGAGGAACAAAATGTGTCTTTATGTTCCATCCCAACTCCTGCATCAATAAAATTCACCATTTTCTCTATGAAAAATGGTAAAAGCCCTAGTTCGGATGGAATGTGTGCCTCTTTTTACAAAACCTATTGGAATATTATATCTGAAAAAGTGGTTTGTGCAGTTCAATATTTTTTTGTCAATGGTCACCTTTTTAAATCTCTGAATCACACTTTCATTGCTCTTATCCCTGAAAACAGTAATGCCCAAAAGGTTGATAAGCATTACAGACCCATAGCTGTGTGCAATTTGATCTACAAAATAATATCCAAAATCATTGCTTCTAGGCTTAAGCATATTCTGGAATCCATTGTGTCTCCTTCACAAGCTGCGTTTATTCCTAACCGTTTTATGACTGATAACATTGTTATTTCCCATGAGGTGATGAACCATATGAACAAGAAAAGAGGAAAGCTGGGGCTAATGGCACTCAAGATTTATATGGCGAAAGCCTATGACAAAGTGGAATGGTCCTTTCTAATCCGTATCTTTTAGAATCATGGTTTTAGTGAGAAATTTGTTTCCATTGTTTTGAATTGTCTTTCTACTAGTGTCTTATTCTTTATTGGTTAATGGTTCATCTTATGGACATTTTTCTCCCGGTCCAGGGCTTGAGACAGGGTGAACCCATGTCCCCGACCCTTTTTACAATATATTTTTATGTCTTTTCAAGATTGATTACAAAAGCTGAAATACAGGGGAGCATCTATGGAATCAAAGGTGGAAGAGAGTATCCCTGCATTTTATCACCTTATGTTCGCAGATGACCTCACTATCTTCTGTTGAGCCACCATTGAAGAAGCTATCTCAGTGCAAAATTGCCTCAAAACTTTATGTGATTGGTCTGGTCAAAACGTTAATTATAAAAAATCTATCATTCATTACAGTCGTAACGTTGGAGATAACATCAAAGTTGAATTGGGAAATGTGTTGGGGATGTCAGAATGTACCCATAATTCAAAATATCTCGGGACTGGCGTTTTGTAAGATTAAGTTCAAGAAATAAGCTTTTTTTTATGTGGTTGAAAAAATGCGATCTAGACTTTAGTGGATGGAAAATACAAGCATTGTCTCAAGCCGGTAGAGCTATCTTGATTAACTCAGTGGCCCAAGCAATTCCACAACACACTATGCAATGCTTCTTATTGCCTATCTCTATTTGCAATAAACTTGATAGCATGGTGCGATATTTTTCTAGGGTCACAAGGAAAACCTTGGACGCCATCTATTTCTTAAGGCTTGGGATTCAGTTTGTAAGCCTAAAGAAATAAGAGGCATGGGCTTTAGAAAATTCCAGGATTCCAACCGAGCTTTCTTTGGGAAGATGGGTTGGCAATTGACGATTGACAATAAAAAAAACATGGGTCCAATTGATTCGATCTAAATATCCGAGAGGTCGATATTTTCTTGATTTTGAAACTAGTCCGTCTGGTGCATCATTGTTTTGGAGTGGACTTTGGGAGTCTCGACACTTGCTTCAAGAGGGATTATGTTATCGTGTAGGTTCGGGGCATTCTTTAAACATATGGGAGGACCCTTGGATTCCCGGCCTACCTAATTATAAGCCATCCCCTAGCTTGAGACAGGCAGATTCACCCACTCTAGTTATTGATCTCATTGATGCGGATATGAGAGTTTGGAAAATTGATTTGCTATTCAATATGTTTCCCCTTTTGGTTGAAAATGAAATTTGTAAAGTGAAAATTCCTCATTTGGAGGAACCTGATTTGTGGGTTTGAGCTCTCTACTGACAGGAAGCTATACAGTTAAATCGGCTTATCTATTCAACAACAGGCTCAAATTTGCTTCACTTCCCAATCGAGAAGAGAAAACGTGGAAGTCCTTATGGTCATCATCTATCCATGGGCGCCACAAACAGTTCTTATGGAGAGTTATAAGTAAAAGCTTACCTACAAGCTCGCGGCTCCAACCGATTTTTAAAAGGGAAGATTTTTGTCTCTTTTGCAATTTAGAAATTGAATCATCTGAGCATATATTCATTAAGTGTCCCCTGTCCAAAGCTATTTGGTTTAATTCTTGTTGGAATTTTAAATTGGATTCTTTCTCTTATTGGAGCATTTCAAAATGGATTGCTAAAATACTGAATATGGATAATCCGTTTCCTTTATTGCAGGAGGAAAAACAACGCACTTGAACTTCGACACAGTTACCATGGAGACGACTTGGATGTTCAGGAACAAGCTTCTCCATGATCAAGACATCCCGGATTGGTGGAATATTTGTTGCATGGTGGAAAAGAATGCCGACGTATATTTGCAAGCCTTGATGAAACAAAAAGGAAAAAATGATGAATCCAATCCCATTCACTTGGGCTCCACCACCCCCTGGATGTTTAAAACTTAACTTTGATGCAACTTGGGAGGAAAAATGATTGTCCTATATTGCTAGCATCCTTAGAGATGAGAAAGGCCAGATTCTGGGTGCTTGGATCAATAGCTCTATGGAAGGGAATGCATTTGGAGCTGAGGTTGTTGCTGCTATTTTTAGTTTTGTTGTGACTGAAGATTTGGAGCTAAATACTCTTATGGTAGAGGGAGATGCTCTATTTGTGATCAAAGCTTTGCTAGGCAATCAGAGCATGAAAAATTGGCAGAGCCACGCCCCCATTGTCAGAGCCCTACCTAAAGAAACACAAGGACTGGAAATGCTCTTTTGTTCCAAGAACTTGTAATACTTTAGCTCACAATTTTGCTAAATGGGCAAAGAAAAATACTTACATAAGTTATATCTCTCCATCTTCCATTCCCCCTACTATTCTTAGGACTTTTTATGCAACTGTTGTGGAAGAACCCTCTAGGAATGGAGTTGGAGTTGTAATTCCTGTTGTATCTATTTCTGAAATCAATGATAATTAAGTACTTATTCACCCCAAAAAAAAAGAACTTATTTTTCTATTAATTATTTTTCATCTAAATTCAATTCCTATTCCAATGCACATTTAATTAAATTACTAGTCTAGGCGAATCACAACTAAATCCCTCAACTACGATACGTGTGTGCAAAACGCCCTTAATAAAATGTACACAAAAATAACACACGTAACATGTTTTAAAATTAAAAGGACACGTAGTCACATAATCACACGAAATAAATTACGCCTACACAGTTACTCGCGAAACATTAATTACACGCCAAATATCACGTAATCAAAAGTTACGGTTATCACATAGATAGAATGAAATATTTTTATTAGAATATCTGAATTTAAATGATACTTATTTTCGAAAAGAGACCAAAATTAAGAGAGAAAATTGACAAAAAAAATTAAAATATAAGAAACATTTACTAGTTTGCAGAGCTAGTGTCACAAACTATACTTCAAAATAGAATGAGAAAGTTATAAAATATATTATTTGATTAGACATATGTATATTCTTATAGAAAATTTTATGTATTTGGAGTCCTATTATGTACTGAGTTTGTTATACACAATTCATTATAAATACTCTTTTCGTTCCAAATTGAATGTCTCATTTTATGATATAAAAGTTAAGCGGATAATTTGAATTTTAATGAGTTTACAAAATTATCATTCTCAATTAATAAAATTAGTGTTTTAATAAAGTTTAATCAATGAAATTAAGAAAGTTAGTGGTGAAACTATGTGTTAGTAGAGTTGAATCTCCTTAATTTGGAAATTGGGGGTCCAATATACTAGTGGATTTTAATTCTATTAGATTAAATTAAAGTTAATGGAAGTTCAAATCAAAATTATTTCTATTTTAGAAAATGGGACATTCAATTTTAGAAATTAAAAAATGAAAATAGTTCATTCAAATCCGAATAAAGTGAGTAATAAATAGTATTATTATAAAAATTAGTTATGGAATTATGTGTTAAAAAATATTATTATGAAATTTCAAAAAAAAAATTAGGAGACAAAGACATTTTATATTATAATAACCCTATTTATATAAAGAATATATTCCTAATACTAATATGCAATTTGTAATACTTGGGGAACCGCGTAACCCCCTGCATCAATTAAGCTCCCCCACGGCCTACAAAACTATTTAAATATATTTCATGATAAATTTATGTTAATAACATTTCATCTATTAAGAAAATTGATAAGGAATTCTAACAACATGCATCTGCCAAAATTGATTATAGCTTATTTTCATACTAAATCAATGTCGAAATAGTCGTTAAAGGTTAGAATATAAAATGAGTGAGGGCTGAGGAGTTGAAATTGAATTCAAAATTAGTTTTTTTTTTCTATTCAACCGGATCCTTTTTAATTCGGTTCCCCCGAACCCGACCCGTCCAAAACCATATTGCGCGAGATCTTCTTATCCAACAATTATACGAGTCAGGTCGTCGATCCTACAGGTCCCGCTCCTCCAACATTTTTTTATCGAATTTAACTCGATTTATTTCTTTCGAATCGTATAATCGTGCCATTTTATAATTCGGCTCTTGATTTTAACAAACTTGGATTTAATTGCTAGTTCAAATTCAGTACACAACTTTTGTGCCCATCTATCTATTTAGAAATATTAATTATCAAGAGGATAAAGAGTAGAAAATTCGAGGAAAAAATGCTGATAACAAGTCCTAATATCTATTTTGGTAACATGGTTAGTCACGCAACCACTAGGCACTTGGGTTGGGGACCTAGAATGTTGAAATGATAAAAGAAAAGACAAAAGGAGATTAAGACCTGATACATATCCTAAGATTTGGAGAAAATGTGAAAACTTTATATTACCTTAATTAACAAAAGGGATAAAAAAAATTTAAAAAATAAAAATAAACTTGAAATGTAAATTTTAAAGTGAAAATTGTGTTATTTTTTTTATGAAAAAATGGTATTCAAATAAAGGCGTGGTGGGATTGAATAGATTCTGATGGGTATAGATTCATTAAAAAAAAATTGTTTTGAGTTTCACACAAAAAATAATTGTTTTTAACAGAAGATATAAGTAACCCTCAAACATTTTCCTGGTTTTGACATTAAGATGGTATTCAAATTGCATAATGGCATTCATACTTTCTATGGTTTTACACATCCAATTCATCGATATACTTTGGTTTAACTATTGACTTGGTATATTTGGTAAGATGATTATAATTGTATAATGTTAATTAAGATTCAATCATAATCTTTTTGGTCCATATTTTTCCTAAAACTGCTGGAATAAACACAACTCAAATCTAAGTTAATTGCAGCCATTAAAATCCTTGAATGTAAGTGTCGTAAGAGTCGGGCTTAATGGTGGCATTACGAAGGTTGACTGTAACAGTCAGATTTATAGAGGTGATAAATCTGTACTGTTACAATTCTGAATTTTATGCTTATAGAAGGCAGACCTGAGCAGCCATAATTTTTACGCTCGAAATCCTCTCCTCCCCTTGCATTTCTGCATTCTGTTCTTCAGCAATTAGCATTCTGTTGGTGAAGTTCTTCTGTTAAAATAAGATACGAAGGTCTGTTTCTATCTACTTCTAAGAAATAGTTCGATTGGGTGTTGTATTTTGGGGGTTTAGGATTTTAGAAGCCTGAAGCGATAAAGGTGAGCATATTGAATTTAAGGGGGAAGCGGTATACCGCTGTCTCGTTCATAATTTAATCTGAAATCTGTCGAGGTTCTGAAATTATTTTATTATTTAATCTATTTTCTGAAATAATAAACAATATTATTTTGGTTCAGTTCTGATTTATTTCCTGTATTTTTCTACTTAATTTTATTTTGCTAAAAGTATAAAATATTGCTAAACGACTTTTGAGTAAAGCCAAAAAATTATCCAACAATTCATGAATACGTGAACCTATTATCCATGAAAAGTTTTGCGGAACCATTTTTAATTTAGGGTGGATCAAACAATCTGACGATCTAAATCTACGAACATAATATTTATGAAAAGCCTATAAAAATTAAGTTAAAATATTCATGAATTGTGGTGCCGAATGGAAAAATATTCGGCACCTAAAGAATGGAGGTAAGCGAATGAAAATTTGACATGTGGAATAAAGTGACCTGCAATAGCAAGTTTTCAGGTTTTTAAAAAAAAAATATATTAAATAAATAAAATGGACGAATAAGAACTTGCCACGTCATCCAGTCAATTAACCGGTTACCTGTCAAACAGGTCAACACACATTTGTTTACCAATTTTTTTTAGTATTAGTAATTTTTGTATTTTTAATGGTAAAATTATGACAAAATTTAGTAAATTTGAATAGATAAATAGTAAATGTTGAATTTTACTAGTTTATTTTATAATCTTACCATTTTTTCTTTGAAAGTTACTATTTTTATCATGAATATTCATATTATATAAAATAGTAAATTTAGACACAACAATGGTGAATTTAAGGACAAAAATAGTAATGTATTTTATAAAAATGGTAAATGTGCTGAAAATAAAACTTACTATTTTAAAATAAAATATATCAAATTAAATTATAATTTTACCATTTTTATGTCATTTGTAACCAATTGATAAAATGGTAAGTTTAGTGACAAATTTGGTAATTTTATTTACATTGTTTGTAACCTTTGTTAAATAAATTAGAAACTTATGTAAAGAATAAAAATCAATATATAAATATTCAAATTCAAACAAATCTTACCATTTTAATTTTAATTTTAATATTACGTAAATTGGTAAAATTTACAAATAATTTGGTAGTTTTTAAAATAAAATTATGAATTTTATGAATTAGTGGAGTTATTTTTTTTTAAAGTATTATTGTTATAAGATTATTTTTAATATTCATAAATCAAGAATATGAAGAAAAAAAAGAATTAACTTTAAAAGATAAAAGCATAAAACACTAAAAAAAAATTGCAACGGGCTTCGTTCGACGCAACAAGTTTCGCCCTAAATAATAAAAAATTGCGATGAAATATTTCCGGTGACATTGAAAGTTGATGCAAAAATTGCGATGGAACAAGGGGAATTAATAAACATTAGTGGGTCATAAAAGCAAAATATAAGATTACATAGACTAAAACATAATTTTTAAAAATTAGTTCGTGACTTCCGATTTGAGTTATACCCGATATATTTTCTTCTACTCTGTCCAGTGAATGTGTCCTTTATTTTTATGTCCAACTAAATATTTAAAAATGCTAAGTGTGCAAAGTAGGACTTGTTTGCAATATAAATCATGTTTAGGGGTTTACTTATTAATTTTAATTTTCTCTTTTAGCCCCTCTAGATATTTCCCCCAATTCTTACTCCCTAATCTATCATTTTCACACTCCTCCTTCCTCCGTCCTTAATCCCGACGCAGCTCCCCCACCAACAACCTCATCATGTCGCCCTCTAGTCGCCTCTCCTTCTCCAGCGACAACCACGCCCTTAAATCTCTGTCGGCTGCGCCTCCATCTCCATCTGAGTAATGTAACTTTTACAACATTTCTTGTGTAATGTTAGAGTTACATGTAGGGAAGATGATTATAATTAACTAACATTGATGGTATTTTGATAGAATATCCATTAAAGATAAATAAGTAATTGACGTTATATAACTTGTACCAAACAAAGCTTATGTTATATTTTTATAATCGTAATAAGTGATCGATTAATAAAACTTTTGAATAACATTGTTTGTGTAAGGTTAACTTATAGAGATTGAAGAATATCCATTATAAAAAAACACTAACTTACATTGATATTATTTTGATAGAATATTCGTTAAATGCAAGTTTTACATCATGGCTATAATTAGCATAGATTATGCTTTGAAAATAAATTTCCAAATTAAAAATGTCTTTAAAAACATGTTTCAAAAAAAACATTATTTGTTTTTGGAGATAATGGGATTTGAACACGTGACCTCAAAAAAATATTGAAACTCATCTCTTCTCACCACTAAGCAAGAAGGAATTTAGTTAACATATTTTATTACATTATAGAATGTAACATTGTTCAGCATGTGACCTCTAAAATATTGAAACTCACCACATCTCACCACTAAGCCAGAAGGAATTTAGTTAACAGTTTTGATTACATTATAGTATGTAACATTATTCAGACGAATAGAATTAAAAAATTACGGAGAAAACGATACACGATGTTGTGGAGTAAATGTAGTAACATTTCTCTTCATCTAATGTGTCTTCCTTCTCTCCTACCGAGGATTTGACTTTGAGTGTCGAAAAGCTTTTATACGTTTTTTTGCATAACACATCTGTCATATCATATCACTAATTTTTTGCCATCGAGATAATGTACTTTCACTAACATTTTTTTTTATAAGTAACTTTCGGTTTTATATTGTGTCGGTTTCTTTACCATGAAGTATACAAAATATGTCTCATTGCAAAATATTATGTTGATCTCAATTTAAATTATTTAAACAAATTTATCATTTATAAATTGAACCATTTCTTACGAGATATATTTTTTAAATTTATAAAATTACCTCAAATTTTTTTATTTTGTAGAAAAAATAAAATTTAGTTATTGTTAGAACACTATTTATTATAACATTTAGTCTAAACATTATGTGGTATAAAATAATTAACACTAAATATTATAACAATGATTAGATTACTTGTTATTATAAAATTAGAACTTGTGTTTGTCATAAGACACAATAATATAACACATAGACTAATAAAACACATGTTATAAAATGAATATATGCAACAGAAACAACGATCCTCAATATTAAACATTATTTGGTAACATGCACTAATTTTGGGTGTTTGTTGGTTATCTTATAATTAAAATATATAGTATTGAAAAAATATTTAATCCAAAGTATTATAAATTACTTATGAGTATATTAAACCTTTTATTATTTAGCAAAATTAAAATATTAAGCATGTTATTAATTTGCCTAATAAAAAAGAAAAAAATAATTGAAAATGCCGTATAAGAGAATTGAACAAATATCATTCCTATAACTTGTATTCTAGCCAAACAAAGAAATATACAATTTCTTAGGTACATTTTTTCATCTAGTTTGTTAATGGATAGAGTCTTGTTAAATGAATGATGTTATACTACTGTGATTTTGCACCATAGTAGGATTTAGTTTCAAAAGCGAATTTTATTCTGGATGCTTTCTGACTTGCCACTGAGAATTCAGAAAACTTCATTTATTAATGTAAAATTATTGTTGTGTGTTTGAAAATGATGTTTTTCAATCTTGGAATGTAAAGTGTTAGGAGTTTGGAAAGAGATTCGGAAAAAAATGGCAGCAAATTTAGTACTACTTGATAAAAGGATGTCAGGAAGTTTTTATTAGTTGGTAAAAATATGTCAGAAAATTTAGTGCAGCTATGTATCTAGATAGAGTAAGTATAGTAGGTCAAATATAATATATATATATATGTGACAAAATCCGTGAAATATATAAAATAGTAGACTTGTCTTTTTAAAAGGTCAAACTGAGTTCTTATTCATTTTAGACATATTTTTTTACTCCAAAAGCATTTTCCAATAGAAATATCATAATCATTTTGGAGAAGAAAAAAAAGAACACCAATTTAGTCATATGATGCGAATAGTATATACAACTTCATCTTTTAATTTTAAATTAAACTATCATAAGTATTTTGGAGAAGATAAAAAAATAAAACCGCAGAGAAGGATGATGTGAAAGGAGTAGATCTTCGGATTTTTAATTTTGTTTTTTTAACAAGTGGAACAATGTAATTAGTCCAAACCTATTAATTTTCCATAGTTCAATAATATTTCACATATAATAATTCCAATTAAAATACTAGATTAAATCATATAAGATTCAAAGTCTATTTTCAATAATTATTACAAATATGAATCTTTATCATATAAAATACACATAAGTTTTACTATGGATATTTATTTTATACAATGAATTAATCTCGATTAACTTTTTTTAACAGGTTCTTCTTTTCTCTTTTAAAGCTAATTCTTTTTTTTTATTTATATTAATTTAGGAATATTAAATAATATTTTTCTCATTATCGTTAAAAAAAGTATTCTTATTCTTATAAAAAGAAAATAATCTTGTAACTCATATTCTTGATTTATGAATATTAAAAATAATCTTGTAACAATAATACTTTAAAAATAAAATAACTCCACTAATTCATAAAATTCATAATTTTATTTTAAAAACTACCAAATTATTTGTAAATTTTACCAATTTACAGAATATTAAAATTCAAATTAAAATGGTAAGATTTGTTTGAATTTGAATATTTATATATTGATTTTTATTCTTTACATAAGTTTCTAATTTATTTAACAAAGGTTACAAACAATGTAAATAAAATTACCGAATTTGTCACTAAACTTACCATTTTATCAATTGGTTACAAATGACATAAAAATGGTAAAATTATAATTTAATTTGATATATATATATTTTTAAAATAGTAAGTTTTATTTTCACCTCATTTACCATTTTTATAAAATACATTACTATTTTTTGTCCTTAAATTCACCATTGTTGTGTCTAAATTTACTATTTTTATATAATATGAATATTCATGATAAAAATAGTAACTTTCAAAGAAAAAAATGGTAAGATTATAAAATAAACTAGTAAAATTCAACATTTACTATTTATCTATTCAAATTTACCAAATTTTGTCATAATTTTACCATTAAAAATACAAAAATTACTAATACTAAAAAAAATTGGTAAACAAAAGTGTGTTGACCTGTTTGACAGTGTAACGTCAATTGACTTTGGATGGCGTGGCAAGTTCTTATTCGTCCAATTTATTTATTTAATATTTTTTTAAAAAAAACGCAAAACTCGCTATTATGCAGTGCCACTTGTTCCACATGTCAAATTTTCATTCGTTTACCTCCATTCTTTAGGTGCCGAATATTTTTCCATTCGGCACCACAGCACTTTCCATTTATAAAAAGCCTATAAATATTTCAGCCAATTTTCCTAATTTTATGTAAAAAGGGTCGTGTGCTCTTACTTGCGCCGCCATATGCTAAAACAGGTGAAACAAAGGACCCCAAATGGTTTGAACCAAACGTGAGTACCATGATTTCTTTGTGAAAACGATAAGTGATTTCGATGCGAGTATAAATTAAAAATGATAACAGCCAATCAAATTAATTAGAAGATTTGCAATAACTGAGGGCGTTAATGGCCTGATGTCCCGTCAAAAAATCATATTTACCCGCGTATATTCGTATTCCTATACTCTACCAATCGCAATTCGCTATGTGTGTATATAATTGGAAAAAATATCCATATAGCGAATTCTGATTGGTTGGATACAGAAATAAAGACAGACACGGGAATATACGATTTTCACTTTGATGTCCCCACCGTTTTTTTTAATTATTCTTTAAGGGAGGAAATCATATGTTCCCTGTCCTTATACATATATCTACCACCTAAATTTTGTCATATGGAAATTTTTTCGGATTATATATACACGTGACGAATTGTGAATAATTAGATATAAGAATAAAAACATACACGAAAACAGACGGTCTTTTGCCTTCTTTAAGCAAAAGGAGCAATGGATTATAGCAAGTTGTTTGCCGAAGAGAATGACTTTCTCAACAAGTAGGATAAGAACAAATATTCAATTAAAAAAAGCCATTTCGGTGATCTTTAACAAACCCAATTAACAGATTGGAGAATGACGAGGCTATCAGTGACTTTACTCTCTGGTGATCCTGATCCGAAGGTTCATAATCATCCATTTTCACATCTTAATAACTTCGTTGAATTTGTTTGTGCTCTCTCTCTCTCTCTCTCTCTCTCTCTCTCTCTTAATAGGAGGAAAAACTAGCAAGATTAATTATTTTTAATATTATCTCTCTCTCGTATCTCTTTTACATAAATATTATCTTAATTATTTTTAAAAGTCAAGACCTGAGAGTCAGATTCTCACATGAATTAGAAGTCTCTCAGTCGAGTGGGATTTAAATCGTGAGATATGCATAAATTGGTAGATACTTGGGAAAGAGAGCCAACAAAATATCAATTCCTTACGAAATTCGATCATGAGTTGCCGGATCGCTAAACCCACATCACTCCAGACTTGTCAGTTCGCCTATGTCGGGAGGTTAAGAAATATTAAATATTATCTTAATTCGTATATGTAAATATATGGATCAATTCTGTCATGGACCAAGCCTACCAAGTGGATATGGACCACTTGGTCCACATTCAGCCACATCACATTTTTGATTAAAATAATAAAAATATTCCCCCTTTTGGTGCATTGTTTGAGGCGTTTTTATTGTTTTTTAATCGAAAAGAGGGATGTGGTTGATTGTGAATCAGCTGGCCTATGCCCCCACTTTAGAAAGCTGAGTCTATATCGGAAATTTTTCAAATATATGCCGGTGATGATGATGTACTCAGCATGAAAAGGAATTATTATATGAGAGGGGGACTTAAGGTTATGATTCTCAGTTATCTCTGTTAGATAGATAGTGAAACACTCGAAGGAGAGAGAACCACGATACAACTAGATCCCATCAAATTACTATGTTTAGACAATTATTTCTTTCACTAAGAATTCCATTTTATGAAACAATAATAATAATATAATTCATTAGATTTTGAATAATAGTTAGATTGGGCAGGGAGAGATAGGAAACATACTTAATTTTTGGCAATAAATATATGAAGTGGATATTCTTAAAATACTACTAAAACAAATGGATTAGAGTCTGATTTAACATTTGGCAATGAAAGCGCAAAGTAACTTCTCACATAATATTATTGAAACAATAGTCCCTATATCGACATGTTTACTACGAAATCATACCCTCGAAATTAAAATTAAAAGACATCAAAAAAGACAAACTCAAAATATTTTTTAATTTATTTGTATATTATCATATTTCTTTCATTTATCATTCAGAGTATTTATGAAAATTGAGACAAAAATTCTCAAGGAACAATATGATCCAAAGAAAATCTATCTATACTATTACAAAGAATGAGAGTCAAAGAAAATGTATAGGCTACATATCTATGTTCATCAACCTAATAGAACTTGTAATCACCACTTTATTCTTAAAATCTTTTTTATAAAGCATGATATGCTTCATTCTCTTGAATTATAATCTTCTTATTTTTTATTTACTCTTAATTGAACTACCACCTATCTTTGTTGAAAAGAAAAAGAAAGAAAGAAAGTTTTATATTTGTAATATTGATAAATTTTTTTTTATTTTTTTTTGCTAAGTTTGCTAATTAAAAGTTAGGTATATAAATCTTCAATACAAGATCAAGCCATCCTTCGGTAGATAACATCTATATATTAATATATTAGAAAAAACAAATATTAGCACATGCATAGTTCAATAGAATATCCGCTTAAAAGTTTTGTTGTGACCGTTTTATCTTTATCACAGAGTGAAGATACGATTCCCACTAAAGACATGAAATTAAATTTTTTGTTTGATAGTAATGTAAATACAGATTGTGGTAGACTTCTAAATAAAATATATACGTTGATTTAATTTCTCCACTAACTATAAAAATAGGGAAAATTTAATTCTAGGATTGTCCTTGTTTGATTAGTCCTACGACACCCTCACATGAATTGTGTGTGGTTTGTCTGCAGGTAGGATTCATACCTCAACTCATGTGAAGTGACTGTGAGGCTAGTTCCACAAGCACCGGTCCATGCATCGGGTTGTGGTTCAATATATTTTTATTAAAAACATATTTATTTATTTTTTTGTGAAAAAGCAAGAAAATGTGGAAAAGTTCAAGTTGTATTATCTGTTTTTATATATAGATCCAATAATCTGAAAAGGCTCAACAATGTCCATAGAGCTTGGCTGTAGTGGGAAGGAGTAGAGAGAGAAAGTCCTCTGCAACCATATTCTTCTTCCACCTCCCTCTCTGCCCTGCTGTAACATGGTTGGGCTGCAGGTCCAAACCAGTTTCTCCATTAAACTCATTCATCTCCTTCTTCTTGTTCTTCTTCAGCTTGAGAAATTAGCAAATGCTGAAGGGACAGGGAGGTCAATATGTAATTTGTTTCAGGGGAATTGGGTATTAGATTCTACATATCCTCTTTACAATTCAACAGCTTGTCCCTTCATTCAACACGAGTTCAACTGCCTAAAAAATGGCCGACCCGACCACCTCTACCCCAGATTCAGATGGCAACCCCGTGACTGCAAATTATCAAGGTAATCATGCTCTTTAATCCCTCTTTTATTATTTTTTCTATGTGGGATTAGATTATTTTTCATGTTGAAAATGTTTGGAAAAACGAACAGTAATAATGTGAGAGAAATAAAATAGAAAACTATAAAGAAAAACTACGAGAAATTGTTAACTTAGTTTGTTAAAAGAATTAACTATGTATATAGTGTTACCAAAGCTATGATATTTTACAATATCGAGATTAAATATTTAAGTTATACAAGTATGTTATTTATAAAAATAGACAACTTTAATTACAATTTTACGTTGATTATCGTCAATGTGATCTCGTGTTTAGTACTTCAGCCTTTATAAACCAACCGAAAATTTTGGATTGAGTTACAACACTATTGAATTATTTATGTGAGATGTCTTGTGTTTGGTTTAGAAAAAGATTTTTGTCTAGATGCAATTTTATATATACATATTTTTCCATGGCCAAATAAAGCCCAAAACTAATGTTTTTTTCTGGTTTCTTGGGATAGCATAATTCATAAGCACGGTGAGATTTTTTTTTAAAAAAAATATTATTATTAGCTGAAGGAGTATAGTAATTTATGTTCTGTATTCTGAATGAAAAAATAATAATACTGTGCAATAAATTAAAATGATTCGCGGATTTTCCATCTCTCATGTCTTTTGAATTTGATATGAGAGCATGTTTTCGTAACAAACGTAACAGTATATGAGAACTATTGCTTTTAGTGGCATTTTATGAGCAGTCATTCTATACATTCATTATCAATGGGTAGGTATTATGAAAACAGTAACTTTATTTATGCATTGCTAAAAAGTTACTATGTATATCTCCTATCTATATCCCACTCATATTCTCATTTATTAGAGATTTAATGACTTATGTTGAGAAAGTTTAACACAAATTACTGATAGTCGAAAATGTAATGTTATCTGTTTTAATTTCTTTACCGAAGAAATAGTCGTAACGAATTTGAATTGGATTTTATTTTAGAGTTAAACTTCCAAACTTTTCATTTGCCGAATTCACTTAGGTCCTTGATTTGAGATTGTTCAATTATATGTTGACGCGTAAGATTTATTAAGTAGAAGTCATCAGCTGAGACGAATCTGGAAGACCACAAGCAAAACCATGTTTGTCTGTCAGTTGATTATTGGACTATTCTGCCCCCTTGATTTCCTAAATTTAACGATAGCTCTTAAGACCACAAATAAAACCACACGGCTCCTATGCGGAACGGATATTTGTTTTGCATGTGCTGAATGAATTCTCAATTGTTAGATTAAATTTGTTACGGTTGAGATTGATTTTAAAAAAAACATCAGTTATGGTTTTGAGAACATCTGTTCTGCGAACACATATTTTTAACCAAACAATGCCTGTATTTTCTTTGAAAAATTATTCCGTATGTGCGAAAAAACAGGTATGCCGCATAGAAACCGGACTGGAATAATACACTGAATTAGTAAAATATACTACCTGTATATATTCTTTAATATATGATTTTAATGGCGAAAATTAAAAAAATTAAAAATTAAAATATTAGTATTTTGATTAATATTTTTTTGCTTGAAAATATTATATCAAGAAATGAAGGAGTGATAATCATTTCCTGAAAAGTTGTCGGTGAAATTCATGTGGGATTCCCAATGTGCTGCACGTGAAAGCAAAATATATACAGTATGTTGTTACAAGTAGGAGTGTTCATGGTTCGATTTTAAACATTTTTTAAACCAAATTGAAATATTCGATTTGAAAATTTTAAAATCAATCTAAATCATTTAAAATTTCAAACCGATGCATTCGGTTTGGTTTGGATTGATTTAGTTGCTCGGTTTTGCGGGACACAAAAATATTAATTATAAAGTTTAAAAAAAACTTTATTTAATTAGTTAGTTGCTAAAAATATTTTTTAAAAAAATATGCATATTATTTTCTCAAGGTAAACACAATAAATAAAACAAAATAATAAAATATAAATTCTTGGTCTTGATCCTTGCACTTTAAACAAATTACTTCAAAATCATCCTACAAGAAAAAAAGAAAAACACAAAAATTACATAATTATTAGTTCAAAATAGTGAAATACAATAAAATCTTTTGGTAAATCTACTTTTTAATTTCTTGGTTTAACACTTGAAGAACTTGCACTTGAAAATTCTAGAATGAAATACAAAAGTTAGTAATTATACTAGAAATCATTTTAAGGAAAAATATATTTTATTGCAAAAAATCCTTTAATATATATTATATATATTCGGTTTGGTTCGGTTTGGTTTATAATTTTTTTTAAACCAAACCAAAAATTCGGTTTTAATTTAGCTCAAATCGAAATTAGACCAATGCACCGCTCAAATCAAAAATTCGGTTTGGATTGGTCGGTTTTTATTTTTCTTGAACACCCCTAGTTACAAGTCTACAACTATTACACTAGTATTAATTTACTCTTAACGAGGTAGAATGTCCCTTTTTTATTATAAAAATAAAATAAAACAACAACAAAGTAGAATGTCTGTAAGCCTTGTCAATTGAAAATTGTCGCCGCCGCGTATGTCCCGGCACAAAACCTCGATCTTTCATTCTCAATTGAATAGTAACTAATTGTGGTGGTGGTGGTGCGGGGGAATCATATATTTCCAATCAGAATTATTAGCCATTTTTGTCATCAATTTATTTTTGAACAGTCACTTTCATCATTTTTAACTTTTTTCAGCTATTTTTGTCCCCAATGATTTTATGATCAGCCATTTTTGTCTATAAACTTATAAACTTATTTTTGAACAGCCAAAAATGGACAAAAATGGCTGCTCGTAAAATCTTTGGGGATGAAAAAAGTTAAAAATGATGAAAGTGGTTGTTCAAAAATAAGTTAATGACAAAAATGGCTGCTCATAAAATCTTTGGTGACAAAAATGACTAAAAAAAGTTAAAAAGGATGAAAGTGGTTGTTCAAAAATAAGTTGATGACAAAAATGGCTAATAATTCTTCCCAATCTATATCTCGTTTCATGTTCCTACGAATAAATGTTCACCATGTGTTCATTTTTTCCTACGAGTTTCACTATTTTTTTTAAATTATAATTTTTTTAATTAAAAATTAATACATGCCAATTATTTATTAGTAAGAATAGAGAATGTGACAGGGGAGATTCTTAGCTCTAATTGTGTCTAGATGAAGGATATGCAAGGATATAGACTTTGTACATAACAGTACATTAATTATTTTCCTAAAAAGAGCATTAAGATTTTAGTCGCCTAACTATGATAAGGTTGATAGTTCAGTCGGTTAGAAATTTTTTTTAATTAGCGACGATAAATGTTAATTTCTTAAATTCTTGAATTAATGTCAAACAGATTAATATTTTAGGCAACATTTCTTAATTAGCAGCGTCGTGATGCAAATCTTGTCCTAGAATAATAACAAAGTTAATTTGTTTTTTTTTCTTCATGTAGATTCGACGGTCGTACGTTCTTGCAAAAATTCAAAGGCAAAAGTCTAATGTTCGTAGGTGATTCTCTTAGTAGAAACCAATGGGAGTCATTGATATGCTTGCTCTACACTTCGGTCAGAGGAACCAAGTACAATGAAACCACCACTGCCAACGAATCCATTTTTACCTTTACGGTAATTCCGACTCTCTTTTTTCAAATACAATTTGTTTTAAACTTATACGAATTTTTCCTTCTAAAAAGAAAAAAAAAAAAACTGTATACAAAATACGAAGGATTTTAAAAACTATAAAAAATTAATGCATTGCGATTTCTTATTAGTGTGACATAAAACGGAACATATAATGGGATAGACGGTTTTTTGCCGAGAAATATGGTAATATTAGAAAAAGTTTAAGCAAACTATTAATATTAGAATGAAGTCACGTGTTTGGCTTTCGCTTAAAGTGTTATGTTAAAATAATTTTTATCTTGTTTAATGAATTATGTGTTTCAGATCTATCTATATAAAAAGAAATATTTTTTTTCAGTATAAATATGAAGCACATGATCCATTTGATCATGTTCTGTATCAGAATTACTCGTTGTTTAAAGAGTAAAATGACATTATTGACCATTGTACATAATTCCTTAATTTCTTATTGAATACAATATCCTTACCCTACCAATAAAGGACGATTGCCCCATGAAAAATGAGTTAGGTTTGTGAGCAAACTTTTTCTTTGTTTCAACAGAAATATGTTAGTTTTTAAATGGTCCTCTCTCTCGAAACCGTCCTTTTTCTTGGACTAGAGTGCAACATGGGTGCAACCAATTCAAAGAAAATGCTTTAATTAATTTATTTATTTTAGTAAAAAAGCAAATGCTTTTAATATGCGTCCTCATCTTTTTTCTGGCAATTTTAATTTTATATGGCACAAGTTGTACTCCACATGCAAACATGCTTGACCCATTATCCCCTGTTATATACCAGCCTAACCCTCATTAAAATTTTTGGCATTTATACTTATATAAAAATAGAAAAATATTTAGCTTTTATATGTCAATTAGTCACTAGCTTACGATGAACATATTTAATGAGTTGTCGATGAAAATTGAAATTTCAAGACGCAGAAATCTTGAAGTCAATTCTCATTTCCTTCTTTTTGTGTTATTAACCTTTCCAATAATAAAAAATTGAAGAAAAGGTTACTTGATGAGTCAATAAAACAGTCTGGCAAAATTTCCCTCTACTTTTATTTCGTGTTCTAAGCTTTACTTTCATGTTGATTTTCTTTTTTTCTTTAATGTAATCCGATTTATTATTAATATATATTCATTTTTTACCCAAAAAAAAACGGTATGACAATTAATTATCTAATTTTGGGTCTATTGGCCAACGTTTCATCACAAACCCTAATCTAAAGGTTGTGATATTTTATTTTACAAATAAATTATCCTTAAAAAAAAATTCTCAAATAGAAACCATATTAATTAATACTCTCTTCATTTTTTAGAAATTCAAAATGACTCTCGTGAAATTTTCTGTTATCAGAAGCTTATAAATTAATTCTACTTTCATTCCTTAATATAAGTCGTTTATGACATTTAGCGAAAATTAAGAAAGCAAAAAAATAAGGTAGTTTTTTAGTCAAAATATCAATATTACACTCTTAAATAGAATTTGTATACTACTAATTCTATTTAAGAAAGTAATATTGATATTTTGATTAAAAACGTCTTATTTTTTGCTTCCTTAATTTTCGATATATATCCTAAGTAATGGATGGAGTATATTTGAGCTACGAGCATTTTGTTTTCCAATTTTTTTGAACAAATGCTTTGTACTACCTTCGTTCTTTAATATAAGACTTTCATTACATGTTGCGAAAATTAAAGAAACAAAATTTAAGATGTTTTTTAATCAAAATATCAATATTATTCTTTTAAATAAAATTAGTGGTACACTAGTCATATTTAAGTGAATAATATTTATATTTTAACTAATAAAGTATTTTTTTTTTTACTTCTTTAATTTTCGCAACATGTAATGAAAGTGTTATATTAAAGAACGAAGGGAGTAATAAGTTTTGAAGTTTGTGTATTTTCTTTCTTTCTTTTCCCCTTTTATTTGATATATGGAATTAATATAGGATAATGCAGGAATTTGGAGTAAAAGTGATGCTTAATAGAAATGTGTATTTGGTGGATGTTGTGAGGGAAGAATCAGGAAGAAGGGTATTGAAACTAGACTCCATTCTGAATGGACAGTTGTGGAAAGGAGTTGATATGATCATCTTTAACACTTGGCATTGGTGGAACCGCAGAGGAGAAGGACAACCGTATGTCTTTTCTTTTCTTTTTCTTTTTTCTTTTTTATGTGAACAGTCAAATATTCGACCGTTAAATTAAAGACAAAAAACACAACACATCTTTAAATTATTTTCGATTCTCAATTTTAACACTTAAATTAAATTTTGTGATGGTTGACACTCTAATTTTGTAAAAGTACTAATTTTAACACTTTCGTCCATTTTCGTCATTAACTCTAACGGATGATGATCATATGCTTATCACGTAAACAGTATTCAATGATATTTTTGCAAACATACATAAATAAAACTTCATTTTTATTTTCCTATTCTAACATTCTTAATCTTTATCTTATTCTAATCTTCCTCCTCTGTGAGGCATTTATATTCCCTCCTCATGGGCAAACCGGCGTGCCGGTCTCCTAATCTACCTCCTTTGTGAGACACTTATATTCCCCCTTATGGGCAACCGGCCTGCCAATTTTCTAATTTACCTCCTTTGTGAGGCTCTTCTATATATATAATTTCCTCCCTACATGGGCTCCCTCCTCTAGTGAGATTAAAAAAAAAAAAAAAAACAATTGGTACCCAATAGCAGAGCTCCTGCCCACGACCCATCCCACATACAACTAAGCATGCAGCTCAACCACTCCGAAACTACTGCACTATACAAAAAAAAAAGAAAAAATATGTATAATCTTATTTATTTTTTAGAAAATACTCTTTAAAAGTGATTGTGTGACATGTATATGACTATAATCCGTTAGAATTAACAGAAAAAATAGATGGAAGTGCTAAAATCAATAGTTTTACAAAGTTGAAATGTCAAAAAATAAAAAATAAAATATTTTAGGTGTTAAAATAGAAAATAGTTTAACTGTGTACGGCGCTTTTTGCCCATTAAACTATTATTAGTTCAATAACAAAATCACCAAAAAATTGAGTTCTTGGTCAAGTATTTTTGTTCATGAGAGTGTATAAACTTGAGAAAATTGCTCTTTACTTTTTTAACCTTGAAATATTTGCTATTTTTTGCAGATGGGATTGTATTCGAGTTGGAAACAGAACATACAAAGACATGGATAGAATGGTTGCCTTTGAGAAGGCACTCAATACATGGGCTAGGTGGGTAGATGATAACATTGATCCTTCCAAAACCACAGTTTTCTTCCAAGGAATTTCTCCATCACATTACAAGTGAGTGCCTTATCATTTGTGAAACAAGTTTTCTTAAATGTGTATGATATATCATTTAAAACTTAGTCGTTACATATCTTAAATTATCGAATGGTATATAAATAGTATATAAGTATATATCCCTTTAGCTCCGATATTTATTTGGACATAATATGGACAGTTGTTAAATGATTGACTATAATTATTGTTAGACTTATAAATCACACTACCAGACCTATGCCCACGAGGCATGACACGTTAGCAACTAAATTTAGGAAAATTCTTATATGGACCAGGTCCATGTTGACCTTGTGATCCAGAACTGACTATGTCATCACAAAGTTTGTCTCTCTCTTCATTATGTGGTGATGAGGCTAGTTCTGAATCGCAGTGTCTAATGGACCTGGTCCATATTAGAATTATCCATTTTATTATATGCAAATATTTTTTGTGAGAGTTGAGGTCTCCCTTTGGTTAAGAGTTCAAATTATGACTAGAGTAGCAAAGTGACAATATGTCGCACCTTTGCAATTCCTGCCTGGTCGACCATAGTGTCATTTAAATCATAATTGTATTAGTCGGGCCAAAATGCAAAATGCAAATATTCTGTTTTGAGGTTTAAAACATAGTCCATAACATGCCATAGTTAAAATATCCTTCTAGTTTGTAAGTTCTTGTGACATTCTTTTCAATTTTCATTAAATTCTTGATCTGATTATTTGATCCTTTGCCAAAACAATTTAACAGTGGCACCTTATGGAATGATCCCAACGCAAAGAGTTGCTTAGGGCAAAAACTTCCGGTGTTCGGGTCGACGTATCCGGGAGGATTGCCACCAGCTTTAACAGTGCTGAAGAGAGTATTGAACACAATTAAGAAGCCTGTGAAATTGCTTGATATAACCAATCTTTCTCTACTTCGCAAAGATGGACATCCTTCTATGTATGGACTTGGTGGACCCACTGGAATGGACTGCAGCCATTGGTGCTTACCTGGAGTCCCAGATACTTGGAATGAATTACTCTATAATCTTATTGTTTAAGGATCCATTTATCTTAATTTTTTAGACTTAATAGTTGAAGTATTAGGCTACATTAGCCAATACTACTCTGTCTATGGAATCAAATTTGGTTGTGTATTTGTCATTGATGTGGTAATTGGCAGAGCAATTAAAACTTATTTCTTATTAGCAAATTCTAATTGAGTTCAAACGGTTTAGATATATGGCAGATTATGCTCAAGTTGCACTTAAAAGAGTCAACCCAAAAAAATTTCAATATGGCGCCAAGAGAATGGAGTATTGTCAATTGGTCACGGAGAGATTTCAACCACATGAGGAGGGCGATCAAGATTTCGATTTAAGTGAGGGCGGATATGAAAAATGTCTGATAATGGAGACGTCTAATATTTGCTCTCAAATCAATATTTTAACTTGTATAATTTGTTTCATAATTTCATATTTGCATGGGGAAGATGCTACTTATACTCCATTTTCTCTTACTTTTGGTTTAGGTGGAAGATATTAAAGTTTGGAAGATACTTGGATGAAAGAAGATGAAAGTCACCAAATGTGGACCAAAATGTTGAAGACTGAAAGTACATGGACTAGACTGTAAAAAAACTAAAAATTCAGGGGTCTTTTATGCAAATAGAAGAAAGTGTTAAAAATATTTACACCTTCCCTTTTGTCTTGTGATATCTCATCACTTCTTGAAGAGAAAAGGAAGACATTATTCTCCTAGGTTTTTCAAGAGAGTTTTGGGAGAGAAAAACACTTCCTAAATTCTAGAGATAGATTAAAAGGTAGATTTAAAAGAAAAACTTGAAGCTTCATTGAAGATTCTTGGCAAGAAATTGAAGTGTGGCTCAATACTTGATTTTTCTTGAAGGAAGAAAGAGGATTTCAAAGAACAAGAGAAGCTTGAAGAAGATTACTTAGCAATGAGAATTTCTTCCTCTCTCTCTTTTAATTTGTTGTTTTCCTTCATGAATATGGGTAGTTAAATTTGTAAACTACTTGAATGGGTTGAATCCTAGCATGTTATTTATGTGTTGACAATTGTGGGTTTTTGTGAATTGAAGTTAATTAGTGAAATTATTTGTGAATTATCTTTTTCTATCTTGTTGGTCATTTAATTAATTGAGAAATTGAATTACTTGACTAGAACACTCATTTTTAATGGGAATTAATTTTGACCTAGAGATGGGCTTAAGCAATTCTTCCTAATTTGAGTTTGGATAATTAGGGGTTTTGGGTTTAATGCACTCTTGGGGTAAAATTAAGTAAGTAGAGATACTAACTTGATGAATCCTAGAGTATGAACTTCACAAATTGAGAAATGAGTGAAGTTTATTTGGAAATCCGTTTATAGGTTCACCTAAGACTTCTAATTCACAATACCCCTTCCTAAACACATAAGTACATCTAGGGGGATACCCGTTCAAGTATTCAATCTCCTAATTGAATTTTCTTTCTAAACACTCTAAATCTTAGCTTATAAGTAGATTAATTTAGTTAAGTAACAAACCTTCTTAAATTTTTAGTCAACTAAACAATAAAATAAAAGTCACTACTAGTACTTACCCTTCTTCGTGAATACGATACCTTGGTTGCTCACTCTATATTACATTAACGATAGGTGCTCTTGCCTTGAGTTTCTTGTGTCCAATTTGAGTAGAATATTGTGGGCTTGCAAGAAAACAACAACGTCATTGACAAATTTTCATTATATTAAAGAATTTATTTTCACAGTGTTGTATAGGCCAGAAGGATGTATATTGAAGTGCAATTGCAGGAAATTTGAGTCCAAAGGTTTGTTGTGTGCACACATACTCACAGTTTTGCATCTGAACAAAATTGATATTGTCCCGAAAAGATATTTGTTGAAGAGGTGGAGAAAATATATGTTTCGAAGGCATATTTTAATATTTAACTATGATGGATACCCACAAGTAACACCGGAGTACATTGATTTCGGGTCGGATTCAGGGGGGTTGCCACACCTATTTTAACACTTAGCCTCTCTTCTGCGTCCTCAGGGCTATGAGACTGGGGACGAGGCTACTTGTTAAAGATGGGGACCGGCAGGGTTAGGGGATGTTGGGCTTTAATGCATAATTTTTGTGGTGGGTTGATAGTTGGTTTTTGTTTGGGTAGTGGTTTTTGCGGTGGTGCCGATTTTGGTGTTGGTGGTGGCCTTTAGGATGTGATTTCTTCTAGATATTGTTGTAAAGCAAAGTTTGAAGTTTGAAGTTCCAAGGTTACAGTTTGAAGGTTTGAAGTTGTGGGGCTAAGACCAATAAGCCCGTTGATTGTTAGTTATTATGTCATTTTCTTTTTGCTTTTTTTTTTTTTTTTCTGAAACTATGTAGTTTCGTGTCCTTTTAGGTAAGTAGATTTTCGTTTTTTTTTTTTGCTTATTTCGGCTTTTTTTTTTTTAATTAATTCAGGCAGTTAGTACTTTTTTTATTTTATTTTATGTTTTAATGGATTTTCCATCTCCATTTAACATGTAATATGTATGAATGATAATCAATGAAATTATTAATCAAGTATTCTCTCTTGTTTATATCTTTGTGAAATCAATTAAATGCTAGAATTATTATTTTTTATTCCTAAAATTTTTGGTAATTTAATAATAACAAGGCATAATCTGAAATGTTTCCCAGAAAAGTCAAAATATTTATATTGAACATCTGTTGCAAATAATTTCCAGAATAAATACTGAACTTATTTTGCAAAATTTTCCAGAAATAAAAATGAACTTAATCTGCAAGAGTTTTCCAAAAAAGTCATATTTTGCTTTTAAATTCTAAAAAGAATACTTTAATTATGATGTAAATAAATTTCCAGAAAAGATGTGTTTTTTTTGGGTGATATTTTCTGAGTTCTTGGTGATATTCACTTCATAAAGACTTGCTAATCTTTAAAGATGTGATGTTTCTTAGTCATGATTTCATTCTCATTTTAAGAGTTTTTTGATGTGTTCATAGGTTTGGTTTTAGCTCAATGTTATGAAGTTGTAATCTTGTTCATGGATGTGATAATTCTAAAGAATGTATGAAGTGAACAACATCCAACAAATTATTCAGGAAAAAAAATAAAAAATTAAATACAATTACAAATGTAAAGTATAACAGCAATGATGATGATGTGAGTGGAGGGTGGAGGGTGAGAGGTAGGCTATAGGGATAGGGGTATAATAGACATTTAAAATAAATATATTCATATTAAGCTAGAGGGGTATATTAGACATTTTATCTTTTCAATTTAGGTTTTTAGCCAATCAATCGGCTAAGTCTTAACCGCCTAGCACCTTCCTAATTAAAATTGTCATTTTCCCCCAAAATCCAACCTCTAGCTGGCAAGCATTAATACTTCTAGTTCTTATATAATTTCATCCAAAAAAATCATCAAAAAGCATTTATAATCTTCAGTCTCTATCTTATCTCTCATTACAGTAGTAGTCTTCAGCCTTCTCCTAATTCCTCATTTATAATCTTCAGTCTCTATCTTATCTCTCACGATTTTACGATTTTTCACCCCTCCTCCGAGTCTACGTAGAATCGCGATTTTAACAACATTGTTTGTGACAATGCTAGGATTTATATATGTATAATAAAAATAAAACAAACAAAAAGACATTTCGAAGATACAATATACATGAGTGAATATTTAAATGCATAATGTACATACTTTTTTTTTTTACATTTCCTAGATATTGTACGTACATGAATGAATCTTCTAGATCTAATATATACATAATTTACATGAATGATGTACGTACATTTGTTTTTTTAAACTCATGAATATTATATATCTTTTAAATTCATATTTTTAAATATGAAGGAGCACATTTTCAAATATCGTATATGTATATTAGTTATTTTTTAAATTATAATTTTTATATGTAAGTCTCTATTTAAAGAATATCTCCCTATAGTAATATTTTTCTATGGTACCGAGAATATTACTGTATCAAGATTTTACTGTATTATCAATCTCATTTATAGTATTCAATATACTACCTCCGTTACTAATAATTAATACATTTTCACTTTTTTTAATGTTCCAAATTAATTGATACATTTCAAAATTGGATAAACATTTGGCATGTTTCTTCCAATTTTACCTTTAGTTGACTTTACTTAATACTCCCTCCATTCCTAAATATAAGACGTTTAGAGCACTTTCAAAAAATTAAGAAACTCAAACAAACAGTAATCTTTACATCACAATTCAAATAACACCCTTCCTTCCTCCATCTCTTTCACTTTTCCAATGAAAATATATGTTGATGGTATAATTGGAATAAATTGTTGACACCTAATAAAATACAGGTAAATAAAAATTAATTTGAATACATGCAGGATAATTCTGATATGGACCAGGTTCATTGGACCTTGTGATTCAGAATTGGTCACATCACTACATAATGAGGAGAGAGACAACTTTGTGATATTGTGGTTAGTTCTGGACCATAAGGTCCACATGGACTTGGTATATATCAGAATTTTCCATACATATACATCTCCTAAATGACAATTAAATAGGGAATGGAGGGAGTACTTTAGTGGGCATATTGGTTAATATTGTCCCTAAACAATTTATAACTTAGGCGTAAGATCCTAAAAGATTAATTCTGAACATTAAAATCCCTAAACAATTTACTATTAATATACAATATCCTTCCGTTAAAAAAATTATTAATCAACTGTTAATTCAAATTTTTTATTGGATCAACGAAAATATTTTAGGGGCATAATCGGTACACCACAATTAAAAAAAGGCAAAATGGTCATTTCTCACCCCTTCAACCCGATGATGGCTGCGGCTTCGATTCCGATGACTCAGTGCATATTTTTGGAACCCAATTGAAATTCTCGGAAATTAATAAGCAATTGATGATATGAGAGATGAGAATTTCATTGTCATCTGTGTAGAAAATGGATTTGAGCCTAACTCATTCCCTCAAAAGGTACTTTGAGATGGGGAGGATTGCCCAATCTTATAAAGAACAAATTTGTTCACTAACTAGTCGATGTGGGATTTCAACAATCTGAAATTAAAATTCTCTTTTTCTTTCTTTCTGTATATTCTCTTAAAAATTTTCACTTTTTTCATCTGGTTTTTCTTGTCTCAAATTGAATGGTCCTAAAGAAATCCTTGAAGGATTGGAAGAATCAAAGCTTATTATTTTGAACAATTTTTTATTTTCAGAGTGGTCTTTTGGAAAGGATGGCAGCTAGAGCAGGGTTCAATGCCCCAAGGTTGAACTCAGAAAGCATCAAAGCTACTGATCTTTCGCAAAATCAGGAATAAGGAAGATGGGTAGGAAAACGAGAGGGTTGGGTGGCTTGTAGTTGTGGACGATGATTAAGGAGGAGGAAGAATGAAGACCGGAGTAGGTGGGTTGGGGATGGAGGCGGGGGCGGATGCGTTCGGGGTGAGGGGTTGGGGATGGGCGTAGGGGTTGAAGAAAGAAGAGGTGAAGGTGGAAGTATAAATTACCATAATTACCCCTTAAATTTTTATTTTGACTCTATTTTTTTTTCAAATTCATATTGACTGTAATTTTTGGACGAAATGACCTTGTATATTAATGATAAATTATTTAGGGATTATAATGTTCAAAATTAATCTTTAAATACCATACTGTGTGTAATCTATAAATTGTTTAGAGATTATATTGACCAATTTGTTTACTTTAATATTTTCAACAATTTTATATATATCTATGCATATCAAATTATATACTTTATTTAAGAGTAATTTAAATTATTTTTTGTAATTATTGATTTCTAATCATTTTTTTGATTTGTGTTAAAAAAGTAAAATATATTAATTAATTAATTAATTAAAAACGGAGGTAATAATATAGTACTATCACTTGAAACCTTTTCAAATACAGACAGATATTCAAACAGTTTAGATGCGAGCAGAAAGAAATATAATTAATTTTCTTAATTAACTTCTAATACTAAGATATGCCACGTGGTCCTCTTCGGAGCAATCGCCTTCGGGCGCTCAAAAAAAAAAAAAGATATTCCATGTGGGGAACCATAGTCTAAAAACCAAGCTTCAGAACTAGAACTTGAACAGAAAAAAATTTATTTTGGTAGGTGAGTAAGTTTAAAATTTATTTCTAAACTAATGAATATAATAAATGTAGATTAAAAATTCAATTATCTTTCTTATGAATTTGTACTCTTAGTCAATGTGTATTGTATTTATTGTCTTAAATGTAGTTTTATTGTACCTTTCAATATAGAACCGATCACGTTATTACAGAATAAGAAAAAATAATTTTGTGATTAGGTGGCTAATTTTGAATAACGAGTTTCATGTGGACCTGATATATATATATTAAAGAAACATCTCCCAATGCACTCCTCTTTTCTCTGCCTCTCTCTCTCATCCATTTTTTTCTCAAAATGAGTAAAATCTCTGTTTCTACTTCTCATGGCCGATTTCTTGCAATTCTATTGTTCTTCTTCATAAAATTTATTCAGCCAAACCAAGTATTTGAGGTCAATTTAAATGCTGTTAGTAGTGAAGAGAGAGAAAATGAGTCCAAAAGATGCAATCTTTTTGAAGGGAGTTGGATTCTTGATGATTCTTACCCACTCTATGATGGAGTTAGTTGCCCTTTTATCAATGCTGGCCTTAATTGTCAGAAAAATGGAAGGCCTGATACTAATTATTTGAAGTATAGATGGCAACCAACTGCTTGCAATCTCTCAAGGTAAACTAATCAGTTTCATCTTTCAAGAATTTACTACTTAAAATATATTTATTACTATCTTGACAAGAGTGTTGAGGGCGTGATTTGATTGGATTGGATTTGAGTTTGCAATTTTGGTTTCATTTTCAGACTCAATTCAAAACTGGTTTGATCTAAGTTTGAGTCTCAAACTAAGTCAAACCCAAACTAAATCCAATCTAATCAGAATCCGAAATATAGTGTTACGAGTCAAAAGCGCTAAGCTAGCTGCGCTTTGGTGGTGACGGGGCTAATGCTACTGTTTGATTCACAGATTTGATGGTAAAAATATGCTGGAAAAGTTGAGGGGTAAGAAAATTATGTTTGTAGGGGACTCACTGAGCAATAATCAGTGGCAGTCTTTGGCTTGTATGCTTCACAATGCTGTACCAGAGTCCAACCATACCTTAGAGCAAAGAGGATCACTCTCCATACTCTCTTTTCCGGTAAGATGATCTCCACTTTGACGTCACGGCTCCAGTACAGAACAAATGTTATTTTGAACTATATAAAACAAGTGTTAGCCGTCGAATCAAAAGATTTAACAACTGAAATTATTTAGCTCTCAACCCCTGTTATAAAAATTTTAATAGGGTTGAGAGAAATAATCTCAGCCGTCAAAATTTAATTTGACAGTCAATAAATATTATGCATGTGCAAAACTTTAGTTGTTTCCACCTGGGCCGACCCCACTCAACCACCGCCTAAAAGAAAGTGGAATGACCCTTACGCTCACTTGTAAGATATTGCTTAGTGGCTCTGATTATTAAAGCAGATGTGGGCCTGCAATAGTGCTGTCACCTTATGGTGACGCACTATGCTAAATAATGCATATTCGCACGCACAAAAATAAGTATCTCTAGTACTTATATACACTATTCAGTATATATTAAGGAGTATTTAGTCTACAACATTAAGTAACATATACACAATCAAAGGAAGCTAGCGCAATTGAAGTGTTTCCATCTTGAAATGATATGTTCCGGGTTTGACACCTTCCCCAGTTATTGGACTTTTGTCTTCACCAGCTTTAAATTTTTTGGCATTTGTTTTCTTTGGAAGGAATATGAAGTTGGTGTGACATTCTTGAAGAATGGATTTCTAGTGGACTTGGTGGTTGAGAAAGAATATGGGCGAGTTTTGAAGCTTGATTCACTCACCAGAACTCAGCACTGGAAAGATGTAGATATTCTCCTCTTCAATAGCTATCACTGGTGGATACATACCGGAAACAGTCAAACGTAAGTACGAGGATCATAGTTTGTCGCAAAATTGAATAAAAACGACTTCCACCCTTATTTGCAGGAAGACCAATCGCGCTATTTTACACTTTTACCCATAAATATTTGCTCCATCCTATAAGGAAATACGCGAGTTTCTTGATTTTGTTTTTGTGATGCAGATGGGACTATTTCCAAGTTGGTGAGAATCTAGTCAAGGAAATGGATCGCATGGTTGCCTACAAGTTAGCCTTGACTACTTGGGCTCAGTGGGTTGATTCCAATGTTGAACCTTCCAAAACTAAAGTGTTTTTCCAGGGAATCTCTGCTGTTCATTTCCAGTAAGTTACTCTCAGGGATCTTCTGGTAAATGTTCTAATACATTGTCCGGCATACCAGTGAAATTTTGTTCTACATGATGATAGTTTAGACCCCTTAACTTTTCTTAGTCCGGCGATGTTGCGGAACAATTTCATTTATATAATGGACAATGTAGTAGAACGTCCGGAGGAGTCAATTCATAACCTACTTTTGATGTTTTGGTGGTAGTGGGAATGAATGGGGAGAACCAGCAATAAAGGACTGCACAGGACAAGCAAAACCAATAGAGGGATCGAATTACCCAGGCCAACATTATCCTGGAGAAGCAGTTGTGAAGAATGTACTGAGCAACATGACCAAACCTGTAAATCTGCTAGACATTGCATTGCTTACTCAGTTAAGAAAGGATGGACATCCATCCAACTACGCGGACGGAAGCCTTGATTGCAGCCATTGGTGTGTGGCTGGTGTTCCAGATGCTTGGAACGAAATTTTGTACTCGATTTTGCTTCAGGATTAGATGTATTTCACTGAATGGACTCAGTAATTTTCGACAACTGAATGCGTAAAACCAATTGGTTTGGCATGGAAAAGTTTTATAGAAGCCATACATCAATAGTGCATTCACATAATTCTCCACTTCCACGTACGCCTTTCATATCCCCAAACATATCCCCAAAATTAGACTATCATCAGGCATAAAACCATAATAATCAACATTATGATTTTATGCCTGATATGATAATAGTCTTAACTTTAGGGAAATGAAAGTCGTACGTGGAAGTGTAAGGGATGTCCAAACACAACTAAGTTCTTTCGCAGTTTCAAGTGTCAAGTGGGGAAAAAAATTACAACCCTCTTGTACATCTATGTGCTTGGACAAGGCCTTGGTTTGGGTTTGAGTTTGGGTTTGGGCGGGAAAGGGCAAAAAATTGGCGGGACAATTCAAATTCAAATTTTTTCCTTCGAATAATCGTTAAATTCAAAATTTTTAGCTTTTAAATTGACGGGAGATATTCAAATTCTAAATTTGTGAAGTCAAAATTTGAAATTGGACGATTATTTGAAAAAAGAATTTGAATTTGAATTGTTTCCGCCCGTGTTTTAGCCTCTCCCGCCAAACCCAAACCAAGACCTGGTCCAAGCACACAATATTTTGTCAAACTCTTTTCCGGTGAATTTTCTCGACTTTAGCAATATCTCCCCCCCCCCCCCCCAGCCATCACAAACTACACCATTCAATAGTCATTTCAAAATTCTAGCAGCAAAAGACGGTCCACATTATAGCTAATAAGAGCCTACGACATTTAAAATTAAAGCCTTCTACCAGAAATTTCGCGTCTTTTCTCAACAAATAACGAATCATACCACCAAATTCAACTAAATATTAAAAGGTAAAACTTCTAAAGAAAAACATAAAAGCATTTATTCTTACAGACAGGGCCATTAATTTCGGATTCTTCAAACATCCATCTTTGTTCAAGAGGAATGTGAACAGAAGCAGCAGCTTTGGTTTGGCACCAAACAGGTGGGATAAGAGAGGGGCTTGAATTTGATGATGAGAAAGAAGAAGAAGAAGAAGAAGAAACAGAGAATCCAAGAAAAGGGGTTTTCTTTAAATAGGAAGAAGAGAAGAAGGGCTTTGGTGAAGGGGAGGCCAGAAAGAGTGAAGATGAAGAACATTGAATCGCCATTTTTGGCTGAAAATGGTGGGCTCTCTCTTATCAGCAGAAGAAGAAGTATAGAGTGATGATGGTATGCAACATTATAAGCAGTTAGGATAAGTAGATAGTGTTGTGAATTTTGGCTGGGAAACTTTTCCCTTTTTTTCTCTTTTATCACTTTTAAGACACATAAATTGTTCTTGGTCTATCTTCTATGATGACTTTTGGCATTGATTCGAGAACATGATTACATAATAATTGTGATCGTATACTGGGGATTACTATTTAAGTGTATTTAATGAACATTCACTTTATTTATTTGATGAAATAATAAGTCAGTCTCTAATTCATTTATTTCAGTGATTATTTTGAGAGCGATTAATTTGTGCATTTATGAGCAACAGATAATTCTATATCCTAATAATTTTTCGCTCATACATCCAACTATCAAGAATTTAATTAGTTATTTTATTATTGTTGTACACTGGTGAGTAGTTTGCAAAAATTAATTCTTTAACTATTTTGTTTGTACCACCTTAATCTCTAATCTTTTATTTTTATAAGTTTCATCGATAAAAAAAAAATGGGTTTAAAACTGCTACATGATTTGGGGAGTAATTTTATCTTGTTGGATGAGAAGTTTAAAACTTAGATAAAAGCTCTTTATATATACATAAATAATTTTTTTTTGTTAGTAAAATTTTATTTTAGCTCTTTCTATATATAAACTATTTTTGAACTATTAATTTTGTCAAATTAGTGTAAAATTTGTTATTTCTTGTCTCTTTTAATAACTTGTTCTACGTATGTTTCAATGTTAAAGACTTAAATTGATAAAAATATCATTAAAATTGATAAACATGTACATAATACGTGTTCAAAAGTGATTGAAAATCACAATTTTTACACTAATTTGATAAAAATAGTTTATGTATAGAAATAACTAAAATAAAGGTTTATTGACAAAAAGAGAAAAGCAAAATTTATTTATGTACATATAGGGAGATTTTCTCTAAAATTTATATTCAGAACCATAATTGCAATACACGCACGATAAAAAGTCAATTCTAATTCCTTTTAATTGACACTTTTGGCTTACGTGTATAGCACATATTGATGTGCATATAAATTTTAAACTTACTCACTAGCCAACATAAAACTACTAATGAGTCGGGTGTTTTATGTAAAGGAAAATGATTTGCTACTAGAATTATTGGATAGGAATTGACTAGAATCCAAATTAACACTATTCACCTTTGCTGGTATAAGGGATTCATCCCCCATTTGAGTTTTAGCCAATTTCTATCTAATAATTCTAGCAGCCTAGCAAGATCCTTATATAAAAATTTGATTTTTCATAATCCATGAGCAATTCATTTTCCAGTTAGTCAAGTCCACACTCAAACTCTTTGAAAATGGCAAATTCTTTGCCAACTCTCTTAAGTTTCTCACCACTTCTCCACCCTCATCAAACACCCAAAATTCCCAGATTCACAACCAATACTAATTCTCAAAAACCCTCATTCAAAAAACCCCTCTATTTCCCTTCAAATCCAACCCATAAAAAACCACATCAAAATAACAAAATGCCAATCACCAACATATCTGCATCAGCAGCCACTGATGGAGTAGGCCTACTCCATAAGGCTATTCAAATCGTTCAATCTTCACCACCCACTTGGCAATCTGCCCTTTTTAGTAATCTTGTAATTTTTGTTCTTGGAACTCCGATTCTTGTCACTGGTTTGTCGATTTCTGGGATTTTCTCTGCTTTCTTGCTTGGTTCTTTCACTTGGCGTGCCTTTGGCCCTTCTGGGTTCCTTCTTGTTGCTGCTTATTTTGTAATTGTGAGTAAAAAATAAATCTTTTTTTTTGAAGTTTTCTGTATGAATTCATTTTCTAGTGCACGTTTTAGATGCGGAATGAAAGAAGTATGATAATGTGCACATAAATCAAAATTGTTCATGAGTCTGCTTTCTCTAATGCTTTTGACTTTGATTTGAGGCATGGTTCCGTAGCAAACGTGACGCTGTATGAATTAATGTTTCAATGGTATTCTGTGAGCAGTCACTTTGTACCTTCATTCTTAAAGGTTATGTAAATCTCCAATCCATATGTTTCAGTGGCATTGTGGGAGCAACCACTCTATAAGTTATGTATTTCTCACATCCATCACCCGGACATACCCTGGGGATTTAATGGGTTATGTTATTGTTGTTATAGATGTTGTTGTATGAATTCATTTTGTGATTCTAAATGCTAGTAATTGATGGTGTAAGATAATGATATTGAGGATCTGTTGTCATTCTTGAAAGGAGTAGAAGGCTATAATTGTCTTTGAATTCTAGGTACTTTTGCAACATTATGTGTTTGATAAAGAAAACCAACAACATTGTTTTGCTTCTATATTTCATTTATCGCACTGGCCATGTTGATGATATTTTTTTACCTTTTGTATTGATATTTTTACCTTTTATAGAAAGAAATTGAGAGAATGTATTCATGAGAACGACCATGCAGAAATCATATATTGATTCATGTAGGCTTTGTTGTTGTTGTATTGATATTTTTAGAACTCCGCTAGTGAGTGTTATTAACTCTAGTTTGTGATATTTACTTTTGGTCACTGCCAGTGAGTGTCATGAACTCTAAATTCGTAATACTTAAGGCTGGTCCCAATCCCGGATAAAGGTCACCGCCAGTGAGTGTCATGAACTCCAAGTTCGTAATACTTATGGCCTGTCTCAATCTCGGTTAAAGGAGGAGGGTTGCGATAAGGTTCGTGACGATTAGCGTAAAATTTAGTCACATCCTATGACATGAATCGTAGCCGACGCCAATTACTTGAAATTTAGGGCTTTGCTTTTGTTGTTGTATTGATATTTTTTAAGCTTAGAGCAGTATTTTGGTTAGTCAAGGACAAATTGGATGGTAAAACAATGACTTCTATACTTCAGATTATGAATTCACCTTTCTTTTAATTGCGTATTTTAAATAAAAAAATTTGTTATTGGTACAAGTATCTACAGTTGTTCACGTTAAAATTTTTTGGAAATTGAAGTGGACATTTTGTTGTTTAATGATCCAGATGGCCGAATTATCAAGTTTTCGGACTAAAGGGGTGTGTGTTGAATTTTACTTTTTCAGGGCACAGCAGCAACAAAGGTGAAAATGGCTCAAAAGGAGGCTCAAGGGGTTGCAGAAAAGAGGAAGGGAAGGAGAGGACCTGGAAGTGTGATTGGTTCTAGTACAGCAGGCTGTGTGTGCGCTTTTCTCACAATTTATGGGGTTGGAGGGAATGCATATTCTCGGCTTTGGGAACTTGGATTTGTTGCCAGTTTCTGTACAAAGTTGAGTGACACGGTATCAAGTGAAATAGGGAAAGCATACGGCAAAACAACGTCAGTACTCTTTCTCTAATGCTTGGTTCATCTCTTTTGATCTATTATATTATATCTTCTTGCTTGCCTTCATAAAATGAAAACGAAATATATGTCTGTTTTTAGTTCCTGAAATTTCCTTGTGCTTTATTTGGTTTATTTCTGTTTGTCATTGGTTTTGAACTCTGAGCATAAATATCAGAAATTTGTCCTTAAGTGTGCATCGTGACCCTTTGGAATATCAATATAGATCTATTCCAGACCAAAAAGAATGTCTATTACAACCCCTTATGGGAAATGGAAAGAAGAAAAAAAAAGAGTATATTACAACCCAAAGGTTTTTTTTTTTTGGGGGGGGGGGGGGGGTGTGAATTATTACAACCCAAAGGTTGTATTACAAGTTTACAACCCAAAGGTTGCGAGCGTCATATAGGGGACCAGTTAATTGGACACTAAAGTAGATGTATTACGTGCAGTTTGCAACTGAGATAAGCATCCTTCCGTAGTTTCAACTGATTTTCATCATCAGATTTGTTTAAAACCAAAAGCAGAACTAATTATTGATAGAAAACTGAAATAACCCTCAGTATGCAGACCAACTTTGTGTTTTCTTTAAGGAATCTCAATTTTCTTACTGCTTTGATTATCTTAATTATCTTTTGGTTCTAATTCCTAAGTTCATCGCAGATATTTAGTCACTACTTTTAAAGTGGTACCTAGGGGAACAGAAGGTGCTGTGAGTGTTGAAGGAACCCTGGCTGGACTTCTAGCTTCAGTTCTTCTTGCTTCAGTTGGTTGTATAATGGGTCAAGTATGTAATGTTAACTTCATTTCTGTTACTTCTTTGTTGTTCTTGTTTTGGCAGCCTATATCATTTTCTCCGTCTTTTCTTTTCCTATTCTTGTATATCTTCGTTCTTGGCCTTGATTCCTTATGAATATAACCTAGATATCGAGTTGATTAATGATGTGAGAAAAGGGATGAGGACTTTCATGACCAGTATCAGTGACTGAATAGACTACTAGTGCTCATTAGGATGGTCCAACGTGCAAGAACGATCTATTTTGCCTGTTTGATTAGGTATAGGGAGAACTGAGTATTACGTGTTTCGTTGATAAATCTGGTTCTATTATTGTATGTTTCGTCAGGAACTTCTGAACCATCTCACTAAGTAGTTTACCCTTTGACAGATAAAGATACCTGAGGCTATTATATGCGTAGTAGCTTCCCAGATCGCGAATCTTGGAGAAAGTGTAATAGGTGCGACCCTCCAGGAAAAAGAAGGATTCAGATGGGTAGGTGATGCGTTTTCAGAAATATCAGCGTATATTATATGTGATCTATGCTAAACCTCATCTCGTTTCTTTCTCATCGTGACGTGCAGCTCAACAATGACATTGTGAATATCATCAACGTATCAATAGGCAGCGTGTTGGCAATCCTAATGCAGCAAATCATACTTCGAAGTTAACATACATAATTAACCAAATCCGGTACATAAATCATACTCCGGAACAACCCCTTTTATCTTTTAGAATATCGCAATATGGTAGCACAGGCAAGATTTCATTCCTTGCTGTGATCATCAAGGAACTTCAACATTGAGATGGATGCCTTTGGAAGGAAAACCTGAGGAATGTAATGTAGGGTAACTCTTTTTTTTGTTTTTTTTTTTTTGATGAATAAGAATTTTTCCATTAATCACAATGTAGTCGAGGCTATTACAATCAAAGAAAAATCTGAAATTACAAGAAAATAAAAGTTATACAATGATTAAAAAAACCATGATAACAGACAAAAGTCACAACCAAGAAAACTTGGATGGTTAGAAGATACTAAATTAAAAACTAGTAAAATAAACAAATACATAATCTTCGCAGCATCTCCATCGCAATCCTTAAACCATAGAGGCATGAGAAAATCAATTTTAACATCTTCCTTAAAGATCGACAATTTATAGGACCATGGGTGTATCAACCGTCCTACAAATTGTCTCGAGAAAATGTAGAAAGTTGATAAATGGTCAAGATCAAATTTGGGTTGAAAGATTTCTCCTAGGGATTGAGCCAACAAGTCTAGATCTGTGAAGATGTGAGACAGATGTTAACCTCCATGTCTTAAATCTTGAAAAAAAAACACTTTGAAAGAACTATTATATGATTTGTGGTACAAAATAGATATATAAAAACTATATCATATGATTTGGAGGCAGTGGGGGAACATATTTTAAAGACACGAGGGGTACAATCAACACTAACAAAATAAATTCATAAAAGTATATAAAATATTTTATTACAATTGTTCCCTACGAGTTTTCATACTTTGATAATATTTTATAATTACATCATTCTTGATAGTATCAAACACATCTTTCTCAACAAATACAATTAAACTACGACACACAAAATTACCTTATCTTTCGTACCCATTTTTATAGTTGGAAATACATGGTTTCTAGGCTGACAATGACCTCTATGAATATGTCTCCGAATTAAATCTCGAACATTAACATCATAATTTTGTATTGAGATTATCATAATTTTGTCATAGGAACTACTAATTTAATATATAGTAAAAATTTCACAAGATTTTAAATTTCTACACTTAAGTTTAATTTTGTTTTAATAAACATCATAGTTCCTTTACACATTTAAGCTTGGTAAATTTTTAACCAAACTTGCTTATTAATATATAAGTGGTGTGATTCTTATAATTCACGAATCACAAAATCAAATTTCATATCGAAAATTAACTCAAAACTGGGTACACAAAACAATGTTCATGTTACGGGATGTTACAAAAATAAAGCTAAAACTATTAAAAAAAATGAGGGAAAGGCTGGGAGGTCCGCCAGTGTATGGAGGTTGATATTTCTTTAATTTCAAAGACAAACTTGATACTGAGAGCCATTTTTAAAGACGAGGTTGATATTTATATAATTTCAATAACGAATTTGACACTGCAAAATATTTATAGGGACGAACTTGACACTGTGAGCCATTTTTAGGGACGAGATTAACATTTCAAAAATTTCAAGGGACAAATTTGACACTGCAAGTCATTTATAGGATCAAAATGAAATTCAACCGAAAGATTATAACAGTTTCTGTGTTATTTTGTTATCCCTATTTCACACACACAAGGGACCACTCTATTTACACATGAAAATAAAAAGCACAAATTGAATTCTACGGTGAGTTTGACATGTGCTACTCTTCTTTTAAATCTAAACTACAGGTAATCTCAAATACTACTCGCAAACACAATCTAAAAAGATGGAATTTCCCCACCTTTGAACCTAACAGCCAGCCCTGAAAGTTGAGAGCAACACATCAGAATTGCCTTCTCCTTTTCAGATTAGAACCTTGTGGTTGATGATGAGAAAAGTGCAGCAAAGGCGAAGAAGAGATATCAGGGACAAAGACTGCTGAGTCGGGTAGGTTTTGGTACACCTTTGGCCAATGAAGTCCGGAGGCAGTAGGCGGAGAAGGAATTTCTGGCACTTGACCTAAACAATCATCACCGTCTAGCTCTTCTTCAGCAGCTCTTAGAATTGGGGAGAAGTCCGAGTCTCCAAGCTTCCCACAATCAGCCTGGGAGAATGATTGGAAACAATGTAAATATTTAGCGCCTGCATTAACAATGCCTACGGACCTTTGGGACGAATAACTCCCAAACCAAACTAGAAAGCTACTTTATTAAAAGCAGAAAATAAAAATACATGAAATAGGAAACCCCTCCAAAGATTACATAATTCAGACCGACCTTCGATAGGGTGAAACTGAAGTGGAGCAGATCAGTCAATTGAGGACTAAGGAAATCTGATAACACAATGTGCTCAAAATATCTAGTCCAAGGATAGAAGAGAAACATAAAATATCTAGAGCGGAGTTCTATGTTCGTTACGAAGGACATAAGGCAATCCCAATATCACTCAAAAGATGCTAGACCACCCTTTCTCTTGCCTCTAGGATTGACAGAACATCGAGAAAATGGATGCCAAAATGACTATGCATTCACTATGATGATATTCACGACAGAAAAAATGATCTCCACTCCTACAAATTATGAGCAACAAACCAGAGAGACATGCAGACATATCCTAATTCATTTATCCTTGATAATATAAAGATGACACTAACTTGTTACAATTAACCTTTTTTCCTAGAGAAGACGATTTTCTGATTTACACAGTGATCAATCCCCATACTCCTATTAACTGGATAGATGTCCTACATCAACGAATTGCTACATGAAAACTGATTTAAGAACTCATTCATACCTTAGATGAGCCATTATCTTGGTAGTAATAATTCTGATTGAAGTCGTTTATCCCAAGAAACTCTTCTAATTGCCATTGTGAAATACTTCCAGTTGCAGACCCTCCAGTCATTGGACTCTTTGTTGCCATAAAATCTGCTAGACCACCAACTTGTGTAGGTAGTACCTTATTACATTGGGCATCTGACGACATAGGGCCACTCTTCCTCAAAGGAGAATGAATTTCTGGTTCCGAGTTCTTCTCGCTGGACTGAGTCTTCCCTGAGGATGTCGATGCACCAGGTTCTGTAGCTTCCAGTCCCACTCTAACTCCAGTAAGCAGGAATCTCTGGTGAGCAGAAACATGGGTATTGGCTGTGTGGATGGCAACATCACATTTCCGACATAATAATGCTCGATCCTCTAGGCAGAAGAAGTAACCTACAGTCTCCTGTAGAAGAGAGCAACTCTTTATCACAACTAGAAAACTGGAATACTATTTAACAAATTATGACTTAAAAAGACAGAAGGGTTCCTAAAGATTTTCCTTAATCATCAACTCTGTGACAAAAAACACATTGTCCAGACACTGTGAAGTGGGATGATGGGGACAACCAGAAATCAGATAAATGGACAAAGTAATTAAGAGTAACAGTTTCGAAGAATGTACAGTTGAGATAAAAGATCAATGTTCGATGCGAAGAGGTAAGATACAGTGCATCTCATGAAGCGCGGACTGGGAACCAAAATTGACATGTCTGCTTAGAGTTTCCTTCACAAGGAAGCAGTGAAAACATAGTACCCAATGAGCAAGTATCTCTAGAATTCTAGTACAAATGGTAACCTTAACATATCTAGATCCATGATAATATCATCTCTGGAAGAAAAAAAAACGAAGAAATCAGAAACCCCCAACCCCCATCCAACCTTTTTCTTTTCTTTGTCCCGTTAATCATTACTACCTCTATTCCGTAATATAAGTTGTGTAATACATGTAGCGAAAATTAAGATGCAAAAAAAAAGGTATTTTTTAGTCAAAATATAAACATTACTCTCTTAAATAGGAGTTGTATACAACTAATTCTATTTAAAAAAGTAATATTGATATTTTTATTAAAAAAAAAACCTTATTTATTTGCTCCCTTAATTTCCTTTACGCTACATGTACTACCAGACTAATATTATTGAATGGACGGAGTAAAAATAAATTTTTTTCTCAAAAAAAAATTAAATCATGAACAAATCTGCATTTCAGCTGCCACCGACCATCTAAAGCCACTAAAAATATATAAAATTAAAAGATTACCAGCAAACGAGAAAGTAAACGAATATCATTAAAAATTCAACAGTGTAAAATGAGTTCTAATAATCAAATTTATTACCACAGTTATGATTTAAATTAATTACACACATATCAACAAAAGAATCATACCCCCCCCCCACCACCCCCCCAAGATATTTATAGAACAATCAAAATTAAAAATACCAATTTCTAAATTTCTTTACTTCACATAGATTCTAGAACCTTCTACCGCAACTCACATCAGAAGCAGCTGAATTAAAAAAACAAAAAAAAAAATGAAAAAGTAAAAAAAGAAAATTAACCTGGCAGATATCACACTTGGGCATCTGAGAAGAAGTAGAAAGAGGAACTCTTTGATGTTTACTAGCAAGTTTATTAGCAGCATGAACTTTCTTATCGCAACCCCAGCACAGCGCCGCCTCGTCAGCACAGCAAAGAACAGCCGCCTCCGCCGCCTCACAAACGTTACACTGAATCTTCATCCTCCTTACTCAATTCAATTATAAAAAAGCCATCATCTAATTCAATAATTTTTCAAAGAGAGATGAGAGATGAGAGATGAGAGAAGGATAAGCAGAGAGGAAAACAAGGGGGTTTAAGGAAATGAGAAGTGAGTATTGAAATAGTGATGAAACTTTGGGATATTTTCAAGGTTTTGTAACACATTGGTTCCAGTGCGGAACGTTTTAATTATGTACGTGCAGAATATTTTATGTTCGTTGGATTAAAATTTTGACGGTTAAAATTAATTTAAAATAAGAATCTATTTTGAGCTCAAAACACATATCCGCCTTATAAAATATGTTCTGAAACGTTTTGTATTTACTGAAAAAAATGTGTTCAGTATAAGATTCAGACCGGTTTTGTTCAGTCCGGTTCCTATACGAAACAGGAAAAATAACGCACTGTGCGAAATAATTTGGGCCGTCGGATGATAGTTTTAACGGCTCAAATTTGAAGAGAAAAAAGTTGCGGATGGACTTAAAAAATAAAAAAAATTCTCTCTAAATCTGAACCATTCAAAGCTATCATCCGACGGCTAAAATTATTTCGTATGGTGCGAAACTTTTCCTTTTCTGCATAGGAGCCACAGTGGGTTTTGTAAGGCTTAGGCGGTGGTATACGTGTCGGATTTAATGGTGGGCTGGAGGCGGATCTTTTTTGTTTTTAATAATGGAAATATCTGATATGGACCGGGTCCATGTGGATCATGTGGTTCAGATTTGGCCACATTCTGCAGGGATGTGGCCAAATCTGGACCATATGATCCAATGGACCTGATAAATGACAGAATAGACCTTTAATAATTGCACGCACCTTCTTGGGAACCTGTTGGTGTTTGGGTCCATGGGGAGTTGAAACCGGTATGGGCATTGCATGGCCTCTTAAACCCCAAAATATTAAGATATTTTTATAATTAAAATATTAATATTATTTTTTAAATATAATTTTTATATTATTAATTCTATTTAATAAAATAATATTAGTATTTTAATTATAAAAATATTTTAATTTTAATTTTCTTAATTTTTGTAAGATGTAATGAAAATTTTATATTTAAGAATGGAGGTAGTTATTTTTTGGAAAAAGAAAAAAAAAATCACATTTGCCGGAGGGGAGAGCTGACCGGGTGCACAAAATATCTTCACACTGAAGAATGCTCTAGGGGAGGACAATTTTAGGAGAATATTTATTTATCAGCCACAAATGGGCGTTGTCGCATATTTGATCCCTTAAGTATTTTCGATTTGCAAGTTTCGTCTCAATTTAATTTCTACTACTTTTTATGTCCTCTGTATCTTTTCGAGTGGATTTTCAGGACCAACTACCACTTTTGTGGTGGTTTTCAGTCAAAGTCACCACGCGGATGGCACACAAGTGTATTTTGAAGGGAAAAAATAGGGAAATCTGAAATAACCCCCAAAAAAGTACTTATTTTCTATCTTTTAATTAATTATTTAGAGATTTTAAATGTGAAATTTGGTGAAGAAATACCAGTCAACAATGGGATAATGGGGAGAGGCTTTATATGAATGGGGAATTCAAATTCCCTATCACCCACCTCCGCCATCATGATTTCGGTAGTCTTTCTTCGAAAATTCACATGTCGTTGGCAAATGGTCTTTTTCATTGTCGTTCTAAACTTCATCGATGCAAAGGGTTTTCTCTATTACAAAATCGACCATTGCAAATAGATTTCATCAAGGTAATTTTTTGTTCCACCATCCAACTCATCCATACCAATTTGGTTCATAATGTTTCTACTAAATTTGAAGATTTCTACTTGTTTCTCCTGTAATTTCTTGTTTTGAGTTTGAATAAATAAAATTATTTTGAGCATAATAATTTATTCACAACTCTGCAAAATCAAATGGATCTAAATCTAACTAGAAGCATAAAAATATTCAGGTGAGAAAAATGAACTGATGGCAAATAATGGCAGTGATGGTGGTGAGAAGGGGAAGGGAGCTTCGGGTGGTGACTTTAAAAGGAGGAACCGGAAGAAGATAAAAGAAAAAATAAATTTTTAAGTAAGAAAAAAAAAAAGATGCATGGGCTTTTGAATTTCTTTGGGGATAAGGGTGTTTATTTCTGATTTCGCTATTTTGCCCTTTAAAATATATCTATATGTTATCTACGTGATGACTTTGTCCTGAAATCACCACAAAAATGGTGGTAAATCCTGAAATTATCTACTTGAAAAAATATAAAAGACATAAAAAGTATTAAAAAATACTTGAGATGAAACTCGCAAACTCAAAATACCTAAGGGACCAAATATGCGGAAAAACAGCAGTAAACAACTTGGCTGGGTAATGGGGGCCAGGATAAAATAAAACAAAAGGAAAGAATAAAGGAGAGCCAGTTGCTCTTTTTTGCCAACGAGGCAATTGATTTTTTTCCTCTTTTTTTTTTTTTTTAATTTTCACGAGATATTTGTTTTTGGATAAATGGCTATCTCAATCCGCTTTATGTTGTATTTCTTGTCGAGGAAAAGTTTCGAAAAGATTTTTCTTCCATATATACGATTCAAATTTAAAACTTAACTTAAGATCGGGGTTTTGGGGATTCTTAAGCAATCAGGGTACTGGTGATTCTTAATTATAGTTCTTTGGTTCAAGAACAGTCTGGCTCCTGTGCGGAACAGCCAAAGTTCCGCACGTGCGAGCAACGGTGAGGGCCGTTGATTTCATTTTTCAGATGGATCGACGGATGCGATTTAAAAGAGGGTTAAAAGGGTACATATGTAATTTTCCTTAATAAAAAAAAGGGAACACGCAACCGTTACATCGGTTGGGTACCGAGGTGAGAGAAAACGGCAAAAAAGGCAAAAAGACACATTTCTACAAGAACACACGTTTTTGTGCAATGAACACATGTTTTTGTACAGTAAATACATGTTCTTGTATATTTGTGATTAATGAACATGTATTTTTGTGCAGTGAACACATGTTCTTGTATATATATATATATATATATATATATATATATATATATATATATATATATATATATATATGTTGATGCGAAATTTGCAAGTGCACAAATATCAACAAGTAATAAAGTAGTAAATACAAGATCGTTCCCAACGAGAATTGTTTATCTAACTGGAAAATTATATTGCTTATAACCTAACTTAAACCAAAATAATGATGGATTAATTAATTAAGACTAATAATAAATAATAAACAAAATAAATTAAAGATGCATTTAAAAGAGATAAAAATATATGTAACGAATGGACTAAGACACCTCTAATCCAGTCTACTCCTTTTATGGAAAATGAATGATTTCTTAATTTAAGTCTCAACTAGGTTAATGGTAGAAATTCCCGAATATAAGCTAGACCCAATCTCTTGGCGAAAAGCTCATAGCCTTAGAGAATAAATCAGTCGTATCTCTACGTGATTTTAAGACCTAAAACCGCATAAAACACTGTGGACTTTCCCTAGCTTTTGTTTCCTACTCGCTAGAAACCACACAAGGAAATCGAATCTATCTCTAGTCAATTTTACGTCATGTTGTTATTATCCGTGATCCAATTAAATATAGAACTTCTCAGCCTCTACAAATAATTTAGATTCATGCAATAGTTGATCAGAAAATCGCAAGCATTAAGAATAAATAATAACAATTAACCATATTGTTGAGATACATAAATTAATAAAAATCAAACATATCCATAAAAGTTTCGACCTTCAAAGAAGGTCTTAGTCTCAAGAACTTTAGCTAAAAATAAACATAAATAAAAATAATAAAAGTAGCACGATGACGAAACGATCCACGAGCTCCAAGCTCGTCACTCTGTTCCTCGGCTTGGCCGAGATGGCCGAGACTTTAATTCTATGTACCAGGATGTTTGGTATGTGAATGGTATATATAGGGCTGATCTCCTTTTGCTGCTGTCGTGCCTTTATATGGGCCTTCACAGCCTCCTAACATCAGCATATGAATAGGACTCAAAGTCCTTGACTTGCCTAATTTCATTTAGGATTCTAATTCGAAATTATAGTAATCTCCAAATTTTATTCCTTTTCGAATTTGACTTTTGGCATATAACAAATTTGCACATCTTCAGTCTTCTATTCCAGGTTGGATTCGGTGACATTTTAGCACATGCCAAATATAATTTTTCTGTTCCTTAAATGTCCAAAATACCCTTAACCTGTATCAAATATTATAAAACTAATGAATTGAATCAAATAAAATTAATAAGAACATTTTTAGGCATATTCACTCATAAAGACTAATTTAATAAATTATTTTCTCTTAATTAAGCTCAAAACAAATATGAAAATATCCAAAATAGTGGTAAAATATAGGCTCATCAACTACCCTCCACTTAAGATTTTGATCGTCCTCTAGCAAAGGAAACAATTCAAAAGAACCACTTAGAAAAATTTATCTTTCCATTAATTTCAACGCCTCCTTTTACTAGTTTCAAAAATTCGCCACAGATATTAACCAAAAAGTTTCAATCCAAATATAACAATAAATATAACAAAGCTAATAGACTCTTATTATGAAGACTTGAGACATACTATGACAATACCAAATACTTGAATCAACACTTAAACCGGTATTATGCAGTCAACAAGCACTTTCTTGATAATAATAACACAATGCTAGCCTTGTTAATTTACATACTCTCCACTAATGAAGACAAATCAATTCACTTGAGTCTATTAGGACTTTTCGGCTTATAACGTTAGGCTAGGGAATTGGCTATGAAACGAAGGGATAGGATATTCAAAATTGAGAGAGAAAAAAAAAAAAACACGCTTATTATTACAAGATTTTACAATGTAGCATTTTTTTCTTCTTCTCTAAAACGTACTCAAATTCACACTTTATCTCCATGAATTTTTTTGAATTTAAGAACAAGAATCATTGAAATTTTTTTTTCCACTCTAGCGCCCATCCAAAAGAATACATATTATCTCGATGTATGAACTCATCGTCTTCTTTTTACTTAAATTTTTTTTTCCTTTTCTATATATATATATATATATATATATATATATATATATTTTCAAACGAATGCATAACTTCCACGACCAATTTCAAATTCTTCAACACTACCATTTTCTCATGACAACTTTACTAATAAGCTCAAAATATAAGAATTTTTTGTAAAATAAGCATGCACTATCCTCTCTCATAAGGGAATGGAAAATAATATTTGTGGGTTCAGGGTGAGTTAATGAGGCTAACGATATGATAATTAATTGAATGGCGGTCTCAACCATTCTTATCAACAGAACTGAGAAAGCTTGGGGGTACTAGGGATATAATGTAAATAGGAAAAAGCTTGAAAGGCTCAAACGGTTCAAAGAGATGCCTAATATCATCCAACAAGCAAATCGAAAAGTCTTAAAAATTTCGCCTCGAGTATGTAATTCAACAAATTCTAGTTTTTGAAGATATTGACAAAATTGTGCAATTAACCACGTAATAAAAGTCTAAGTATCTTCATCAATTCACAAGGATCATGGCAAAGCTAACTCAAGTTTCATATTAAGACTACATTAGCAAGGAAATATTTAAGATTATATTCATCAATCACATCTTAGTCTATATCAATAGAGAATCATATCAACTTGCTCAAAGAATATCAAGACAAAAATTCATGCTCATAAAATCTCTTAATTTTTTTAGATATTTTTTTTTCAAAAAAATAAAGCTTTAAAACCATAAAAATCTGAATTTTGAAAAATTTCAGCACTAAACCAAATCTCCACCCCCCACTTAAGAATAAACATTGTCCTCAATGTTTGAAAATAAGAAAACACAAAGGAAGGGTTAAGAAACTTAGCCGGATAATTGAAGCGTTTTGGAGAGCGGATTATGAAAAGAACGCAATCGTAATATCACCAAGCTCAAGCAACTTCCTACAAAAGATAGAAAAAATAAATAAGTAAATAAAAACTAACTAAAAACTAACTAAAATATTTTTTGGAGTTTTTTAATTTTTTAATTTTTTTGGGGACAAGAAGAATCAAAGAAATCTAAAATAAATTTAAATTTCCAAGAAGAAAAAAACTTGACACTCCGACAATAAAAAGACTCAAAAGAGAAAGATTAGTAATAATTCTCGTTTACAGTCTCGAGCTTGACTTCCTTTATATGCTCAATCAATCAGGAGGACGATCAAGAAGGCAAGTGTCTCCTCCAACATCCACCCTTTTACGTGATTCTTTACTTTGTGGCCTTTGAAAGCAAACCTCTTTTGCTTTACACTATCTTTAAAAACCTTTGATAAATTTCTTTTTCTCTCTTTGAAAGGTTTGTGCCATTCTCCGCTTATTTTTTCTGCAATATACTTAGAAGAAGAATCATCCAATAAAACATCAATACTATGAATATAAAATAAGGATTCCTCTTTTGATGAATTATCTAGAGATTCAAAGACATTAAAAGGCACATAATCTACTTGAAAATTTAATGAAAAAGGAAGAGATTTAATATCAACATTATTATTATTTTCTTCCTTACCTTCCTTACCTTTTTCATCTTGTGAATTTTGGACAAGTAGAGAATTCTCGACTACATAATCTTTCTCAAGCTTAATAGACTCAACCTCAACATTGAATGAATGATGCTTAAAAATTTCAGGAAAAGGCAAAGATTTAATATCAACATTACCATTGTTTTCTTCCTTACGTTTTTCACCTTGTAGATTTTGGATAAGTGGATAATGCTCGAGTTCATCATCTTCCTCAAGCGTAGTAGGCTCAATCTCTAGATCTTGCTCTAATGCGCTTTCATCTATTACCGTGGTTTTCTCCAACTCATTAGGATGCTCATCTGTATCACATGGAAGGTCTTCTTTAATAAAATTAAATATATATCCCATTTGAGCTCCCATGGTTTTTACTGCTGCCTCAAAATCCTTTTTGGAGATTGGTATGCGTTCGCTCATCTTGTTTGAATCCTCCATAATTTTGGCAGACTCTTTCTGAAGTTTGATACTAATTTCCAGCCTTTTGCTAGAATCATCAAGTATTTTAGTGAGCATGTCATTCAAGTCTCCTTCATTTTCTTGAGTTGGAGTTTGTGGAGATGTTTCAACAAAATTACAATTCTGCCCCCATTCATGATTCGGATATCTATTCCATCCAGGATTGTAATCGTAGGAATATTGATTATTCTCCACATTGCCCTGTCCAAAAAAATTAGCATTATTAGTAGCATAATAAGAATTCATCATCATATCTTGTGTACATTGATTCGTGTGATGATTTCTTTCCTCCACAAAGTTGGCAATGAAAACTCATGACATTGTTCCTTGATGGCATAGAGGTTGGGTTGAACCTTTGCGGATTATTCGAAGCCATATTTTTTCCAAACTCTTTCCTGAGATAAAAAAATAAAAAAATTAAATTAAATAAAAATAAAGAGAGAGAAAAAATCAAACAAGTAATAAAATAAAGTTTAAACTTAGGTTTATTAATATAATTCTACATTAGATAAAAACAATCCCCGGCAACGGCGCCAAAAACTTGATGCGAAATTTGCAAGTGCACAAATATCAACAAGTAATAAAGTAGTAAGTACAAGATCGTTCCCAACGAGGATTGTTTATCTAATTGGAAAATTATATTGCTTATAACCAAACTTAAACCAAAATAATGATGGATTAATTAATTAAGACTAATAATAAATAATAAATAAAATAAATTAAAGATGCATTTAAAAGAGATAAAAATATATGTAACGAATGGACTAAGACACCTCTAATCCAGTCTACTCCTTTTATGGAAAATGAATGATTTCTTAATTTAAGTCTCAACTAGGTTAATGGTAGAAATTCCCGAATATAAGCTAGACCCAATCTCTTGGCGAAAAGCTCATAGCCTTAGAGAATAAATCAGTCGTATCTCTACGTGATTTTAAGACCTAGAAACCGCATAAAACACTGTGGACTTTCCCTAGCTTTTGTTTCCTACTCGCTAGAAACCACACAAGGAAATCGAATCTATCTCTAGTCAATTTTACGTCATGTTGTTATTATCCGTGATCCAATTAAATATAGAACTTCTCAGCCTCTACAAATAATTTAGATTCATGCAATAGTTGATCAGAAAATCGCAAGCATTAAGAATAAATAATAACAATTAACCATATTGTTGAGATACATAAATTAATAAAAATCAAACATATCCATAAAAGTTTCGACCTTCAAAGAAGGTCTTAGTCTCAAGAACTTTAGCTAAAAATAAACATAAATAAAAATAATAAAAGAAGTAGCCTGATGACGAAACGATCCACGAGCTCCAAGCTCGTCACTCTGTTCCTCGGCTTGGCCGAGATGGCCGAGACTTTAATTCTATGTACCAGGATGTTTGGTATGTGAATGGTATATATAGGGATGATCTCCTTTTGCTGCTGTCGTGCCTTTATATAGGCCTTCACAGCCTTCTAACATCAGCATATGAATAGGACTCAAAGTCCTTGACTTGCCTAATTTCATTTAGGATTCTAATTCGAAATTATAGTAATCTCCAAATTCTATTCCTTTTCGAATTTGACCTTTGGCATATAACAAATTTGCACATCTTCAATCTTCTATTCCAGGTTGGATTCGATGACATTTTAGCACATGCCAAATATAATTCTTCTGTTCCTTAAATGTCCAAAATACCCTTAACCTGTATCAAATATTATAAAACTAATGAATTGAATCAAATAAAATTAATAAGAACATTTTTAGGCATATTCACTCATAAAGACTAATTTAATAAATTATTTTCTCTTAATTAAGCTCAAAACAAATATGAAAATATCCAAAATAGTGGTAAAATATAGGCTCATCATATGTAATTAATAAACATGTGTTTTTGTGATTAATGAACATGTGTTTTTGTGCAGTGAACACATGTTCTTGTATATTTGTGATTAATAAACATGTGTTTTTGTGCAGTGAACACATGTTCTTGATTATTGAACACATATTTTTGTGCAGTGAACACATGTTCTTGATATTTTATGGAGATATTTTAGGGATCCTCATTTATCTTATTTCAATTAAAAGTAAGAAAGAGAAAAGGGGAAATTTAAATTTTCGTTTTCCCGTAAAAAAAAAAAAAGAGCTCAAAGTTTATCCTAAATACCCCTGCTTTGATATAGCCGTTGGATCAAAAGTACAAAATTCAAAGACTGACAGCTTGGCCCGCATATACTGAACAATTCTTGTTCAGCATAGGAGCCGGAGTGGTTCAAGAAGGCCGAATATTTTTATATTTATAAGTACAATAATTTTTGGTTTTTTTAGGGAACAAATAATGTAAGAAGATTAAAAAATATTACTCCTTCTGTATCAAATTAAATGTTTAAATCTGGCTCACATAAAAATTAAGAAGAATAGTTAGTGAGAAACTTTAGGGGAAAATATATACATTTTAAGAGTGGACATTTATTTTTGGGCAAACTAAAATATAAATGGTATGATTATGACTATAGTAATTTTTTTTAGCTTTTTATTTTAGAAAAGAATAAGTAAGAAGGTCCCAAGATCCATTAAATGGATCGGTGATATTATTTATCTTGACTACAAAACTTTTTTTTGTTACCTTTGTGGGACGCTCCGTGTCCTCACCAGTGATGAGATTAATCGTGACTCGCCTGTCAAGTGCCTACAGAGTATGACTCTTATTCGAAGTAGAACTTGTCTTACAGCTATTAACAAGGCACCAACTACTCAGAGCGAAAATGAAAAATTAATCCCATCAAGGAAATTCGAACATGATCCCTAATATGGTATTAGCAAAACGTAGACTGATCAGGCCCCGCGAGTTTAGGTCCGTCATTCGTGTACGTAGGTCGCGCCCGTACCCAAGTTCAAACTATTTTGGTATTGACATACTTTCGATTTGTACCTCCGCGGGGGCGCGCACGAGGTTCTTACACCTGGCATAATATTGGTAACACATTTTAAACCCATGTGAACCACTATTCCTTATAAAGTGAATTTCTTTTTCATAGGTTTCCTATGTGGGATGTGGGTTTAAAAATCTATTTACCACATTTCAACAACCCCACTTTACGCCAATTTATTATTCACACAATGAATTGGTTTTCTAACATTTTATATATCATCGCGAAGCTTGCGCAACCCACTTCGTGACAATCTCAATAACATTCAAAACCGAGCGGTGTAACATATAATAATATTGACTCAAAAATATCCTCACGACACTTTGATTACAATTAATTCTTTGAGAAAAATCAATTTCTCCAACAATCCCCACATGAATGAAAAATCTTTTAAAAATGCACATGAAATGCAATGCAAGAGTTCGGCGAGAATTCGTTGCATCGGGATAGGTAGTTGTAAGCCTTGAATCTTCCCTAGTAAAATACCATCGGATACACTTGCTAACCAGTAGACGCAATGACTTGAACTGCTCAGCGTTTTGTGTGTACCAAGACAACGATACTCACACAACGATTTCTCTATATTGTTAATCGATTCTTTCGTTGTTGTCCATTTTGGCCCTGGACTGCCTTGGAAATGTTCATAAAATGCTCTAGAGATTTAGCCCTTAAATTATCTCATAGAAGTGGCCCCTTCACATTCGATATAGGTGATCTTTTATTCAGAAGTATCCTGCCATACTTCTCGTAATATGTATAAGGATCATTGAAAACTTTCGTTTATCCTCCAATGGGCAGGTCTATCACTCTTTCACCTTAGGAATGAGCCGGGAACTCTTTTCCCGAGTGCTTTGTTCGACTCCCCCTCCACAATTCGGTTGTCTCTTTGTACCTGTAAATTGAGCTTTACAATTCAGGTAGGGTGGCAATTTTACAGGCTTCAGCCCCATTCCCCTCGATGAAATCTCTACAAGATCTCTCGTTAAACCTTTTGTTAAAGGGTCCGCTATATTTTCTTTGGATCTCACAAAGTCCAAAGCTATAACATCGGTTTTCAAAAGTTTATTTACGGATTTATGTCTACAACGTATATGTCTCTAGACTTCCCATTATACACATTATTCTTTGCTCTAACAATAGCTGAAATGCTATCACAATGTAAGCTAATTGGTGGCATCGATTTTTTAAAACATTGGAATATCTTCAAAAAATTCACGTAACCATTCGGCCTCTTTGCCTGCTAGATCCATATCTATGAATTCTGATTCCATAGTTGATCTCGCAATACAAGTTTGTTTGCATAATTTCCACGAAACCGCTGCACCTCCTATTACAACAATGTATCCACTTATGGATTTTATTTTTTTGGAGTCTGCTATCCAATTCGCATGTATCCACAACCCCGCCCCTTTAAAAAAATAAAAAATAAAAAAATTAACAATTTGAGGGCAATGTAATTTACAAGTCTTAAAGATTTAGCAAAAAAAAAAAAAAAATTACAAGTCTTAAAGATCAAATGGCCTTTAACACGTGTCTTCAATTAAGTGGCTGCTCACAATTTAAACGGTAACGTCGGCACCTCTATGATATATAAATATCTTCCTTTTTCGCTGACTCTTCACTTCACCTCTCTTATTTTTAACGGCAAACTGGACCTTTTGGCGCGAGACAAGCTTTCACTTCAAACTTCATCTCGGTGGCGAAGAGATCTGACGAAGAACAAAAATAATCACCTATCGACTCGAATTTTTTACTCCGTAAGGTTAGTCTTCAAATATGTTTCTATGTTTTGTGGAGAAATTTGATGCTGTGGTATTTCATTTTATATTGTTCTATATCTGTTAATCTTTTTACTGAAATTCAATTCGTCCGAGCCTAATTACAGAATTTAAAAAAATCGAGTTTCAGATCAATTTATTTTATATTTTGTGTTTTCTGTAACAAAATTGACTAGTTCTTCGGAATATTAATGATCGTTGAACTGAGAATCAGTAGAATATGTCACGGACAGATGCTGGTTATAGGAGTGATTGATTTAGGGCTTTAGATTAGTTTAACTTGTCCTTATGCTGTGGCGGATTTATTTTTTCATTATCTGAGTTTCTGTTGTTCTCGTTGCACATTAGCTGTGAATTGCCTGTTTATTGAACCAAAATTGACAGGTTACGGTAACGTTAGTATATGCATTTTGATATTTTTTTGCTGAATTTAATGTGTTTATTAATTGACTATATTTGGTATCGATTTGAAGTTATTGACTTGAATTTTATATTTTGTATACGACTGTACTAGTTTAGATTTGTTAGGTCAGGAACTCAGGAAAGCAGATGAAAATTTGCTAGAGTTTTTTAAATGAGCAATTATATCTCCTTTTAAGGCCTGATATACCATAGCATAATGAAAAGGGTGACTTTCTCTTCTGTCTTGAGTTTCGTTTATTAGTTTATAAATATTAACTTAATTATATTTTGTTGACTTTGATCTTAAATGTGATTGGAAAGATGTGTAGACTGTAATGAGGTACAGAATGTCTTATAAATAATGACTCCGGTTCTTTATTTGAAAGGAAATATTCGGATCTAAATTCCAAATTGTTGATCTTCAGTCAGATTTATACAGTGGAATGGAATGATAATGTATGCTAGTACTAGATTACTTTTCCTATCCAGAGAAAGCTCACTCCAGTTCTGGCTAATCTACAATTATTTCAGGCCAAATACACATTGAGTGTTGAATGTGCTTCGGGGTTTTATGACACCATTAGTTGAATTTCTTTGTTTGAAATGCCTTGTGTTAAAACTTTTGCGTATCTGCTTCTATTTCTGTTGCCCAAGTAGATATGATAATGATTCTCTTTTGCTTAGGATTTTAAACATTCCTTTCCGATCCCCTTTCTTGGTACAAGTGGTGCAATTAATTGAAAATCTATAAACATATCTTTTCCAGTATGCGACTAACTTGTCATCTTAAAATTTTAGCTTTTGCTCGGTTCAGAATCTCTGCATGTTTTTATAATAGTTTCTTCCAGTTTGTTTTCTTCTTTTTGTTCAGTGTCTGCAAAAGTTTCCACCAGCTTCCATAACAAACAGAGAGAGAAAAAAAAAGGTGACTGTAGAGAGATAGAGATTCCATATCTGGATCAGTTTATTAATTCGAAATCTGGACTTGAAGCCTCATATCCATGTTGAACTTTTCCCTTCTGAGTGTTCCAATGGCCTTGTTCTTACTACCTCCTTCCATTTTGACATGGATCTGTTAGCAGAAAATCTGAAACCAGAAAAAAAGAACCTACTAAGTTTTATCGCCATGACCAGGATTTTCCTGTAGTGTACAGTTGGTTCGAGTACACCATTTCTGAATCTTCTTGAAATGAGATGCAATGCATGCTGGCGAGAATTGGAGGGGAAGGCTGTGGCCACCACTTGTGGCCACCTCCTTTGTATCCAAATGTAATTGACAGAAATGGTTTTTCTGCAATATCTGTAATTCTTTTCCTTCAAATCATATCAAAATTGTAAAGCCAGAACTAGTTTTCCTTGACAATATCCAAAGGCCCAGAAGATGCGAACAAGATTCTCAATGGTGATGCTGCTTGCCCCATCTGTGATCAGGTGCTCTCTAAAAGGTAATTGATTTCTGATTGCTTATAATATCGCACCTTTCCTACATGACCTGCATACACATTTCTCAACTTTTAATTTTCTTTTCAAAGTTGCGCATCTTTTAGACAAGCCGGCCACTGACTGCATTGAACTGAGACTAACTCATGTATATGACAACTTGAAGTTTGGGCTAACAGATATTTTGGTAGCATCAACTCATTAATTATTGCTATGTGGACTATTACATTCCTCAACTGGATAACTAAGTTTAAATTTTGTTTGACAGTCTTATGAAACCACTGGATATGAATCCAAATGATGAGTGGACAAACGTAAGCATTGCGATCCTAAAACTTTTAATGCTTATGACGCCTTTCTGGTATGAACTAATAATTATTTCATGTTCTTTGCTGCAGATGGCCATGGTTGGGATAAATGCCCAAACACGTATCCTAAATAATTTATTCCATATATTTCGTCTATACACGATTCCAATTATGACTAAGTTGTTAAATAAATACTTTTAGAGATTGTATTGTTTTCACCCAATGGTTTAGCTCATAATTTACTGATATATCAATGAAATTTCAGGAAACATATAGTTTTGGCACCTTCTAGCCTTACGAATCAATTATTGGCAGAGAAATCTAGTTTCTCTTGCAGAGCACTTAACTGGAAATTTAATCTTTGAGCTGTTTAGACGTATAACATGAAGTAAAAAGCTTGTTTATCCCTAAGTTCTTTTATTTTGGCCCCTTGGAGAGAAAATATTTTATCAGGATGACAATTTGATTTCCTTGAAATACAACTAGTGATGAAGAGTGCATACAGAAGTGTGATGTTCAGCATTGGGCAAAAGGAATTAGAGATGCAATTTAAAATGAATAGAGTAGCAGCTCAATACCGACAGAAATGTGAGATGATGCAAGAAAAATTCACAGAAAAACTGGAACAAGTGCATGCTGCATATCAGAAAATGGCCAAGAGGTGTCAGATGCTGGAGCAAGAAATGGAAAACTTGTCAAAAGACAAGCAAGAGCTCCAGGAAAAATTTGCAGAAAAATCCAGGTCATTCTATATATATTGTTATGTTGATACCTGTGAAATGTGGTCAGTGGTACTACTTTGTATGTTAAACAACTTCTGGCCCTATTGTTTCCAATATTAGACAGAAAAGAAAGCTTGATGAGATGTATGACCAATTGAGAAGCGAATACGAGTCAGTCAAACGATCAGCCATTCAACCGGCAAATAATTTATTTTCAAGGGCTGAGCAGGATTTGTTCTCAAATCCGGGAAATATGATGGATAACAGAGATCCCGTGAGAAAAGGTAGAGTTTTTCTGTTTAAAGTGATTGATATCATTTTGGATGGATCTAATTAGTTTTTGCCGTCGATATCTGGAATAAAGCACCAGTAGGACAGGCACATATTATCTCTAGGACAACATATAGAATCACCTAATCATTAGTCCTGTTTATGTATTTTTCAAGAAATACAGTTGACTTATTTGTTGCAGATTTGTCGGTTCTCACTCCTGAAACTCCAGGACCCAGGGAGGAGATATGGCCACCAGCCAGGCAGAACAGTTCTAACTCTGGCCCCTTCGACATCTCCAGCGGGTCACCTGTAAAACAAGCTGGACTTCCAGTTGAGGCAGGAAACAGAAGGGTAGGTGGTCACCCTGGTTTTGGTGTTGGGCCAGCAGCTGGAGCTAGTAACCCCTCGATGACCCTAAGGAATCTCATCCTTTCACCAATAAAGCGGCCTCAGCTCTCTCGAAACCGGATGTTCACGTAGGTTGAAATTAGTGTGGTAGATTTGAGCAGCTTCTGTCTTGACTCGATTCTGAAATACCATGAATCTATCTGCGTTTTCAGGTTGTAGAGCGGAGTGGGATTTCTAGCTTGAGTGCCATCCATATCTTGCTATTGACTCTCAGCTTGTCCACGAGGGATTAAAAAAGAGAACAAGAAGCTGACTGGGGAAAGAACATCGTTTTTGTTCTGAAATCCCTCATCTTAAGGGCAGAATAGACAAGGATTTTTGCGGATATAGTTGTCTGTCATAGTTAGGGCTGAAACTGAACGTGTATGTATTTCTTCTGCAAACTGATTTGGTCTTTTGACAGTATTCTTACAAACCTCAGCTTCCTGCACTTACGTATAGCTTTTGCGAGTGTTGAATTGCCCGATAGTAGTCTAGGTGTGCAATGCATTCAATTCTTCCTACGGCTTAATAATATCTAATACTACGGTCAGGGACCAACTAGAGAGAATCATTTAAGTTCAATGAAGACGCCCAGAAGAAAAAGTAGGATATGATATTCAAGAAAGGTTATCAAAGACCAGCTTTCTAAAGTTAGATGTTGAAACTTACATATAGATCAAAAGTACATTATTCACCAATTTTCTACTTATATCCCACTGTTATCTTGCATGATCTGTAACAAATGGGGAGGCAAAAACATTTTCAGTGCCGGAGCTGAGGAAGACAGTTGAATTGTATCTCCAAATTGAACCGCAAAGACAACATGAGAACCATCTACGTAGATAAACCCTTCATTTGATAACCATTTAATTTCCAGTGATTCGTTGAACTTTACTAATCCGTGCATCAAGCTAGAGTTGGCTCCTGGAGAAATAGGCTCCCTCACGAAAGAATGGGCATTGCATACCCGCCCGCTGACTGCATTGCAGCCGTTGATCCCGCTGATGTTGATGCTCTAAGACCACTGGATCTACTGTGTACTAGTGGAGAAACCATGTTCGCCTTGTTTCCGGATTCCATCAACAGAGATCAAAGTTGTTGATTTTTCTGATACTTAAAAAAGATGCATAATCTAGCAACACGATATTCTTGATACTCAAAACAACTAGTCTTTACCTGAAGGACAATCTTGAGACTGCAGCAGGAGATGGATAATTAACACATCATTAAGAGCAAAAGTTGAGAGCTGTTCAGAATTGATACTTATTGACATCCTTGCAACTTCAGACGGTTGGCACGAAAAGTATTCACCAGATTACTTTACATGCTAACCTCTTCAGCTTTAGTTGGGTCAGAATTTACACCTAGAACTGGAATTGAGTTATCGATGTAATGGCTTGCTCGTAGCAATGTATCATCACCTCCTATAGTAACAACAAGATCAACATCGCGTACGGGTTCTGATATATTACTCCTAAAAACAGTTTCCCAATTGACAAGCTTTTTCTTCAAGATATTATGACAAAATTTTATTGCATCCTTGTGAACAAAGCGCCTGTTCTCTATATAACTTAATACCAGTGACATCTTCGGGAGAAAGGGGGAATAAGAACACAGAAGTTCATTATTAAGATCTATCTGGCAAGTTTATGTTGGAAAATAAAGCAGCAGCAAGTTAAGTAAACACAACTAAAGCACAGAAAAATCGTTGATGGATTTGCATCAAGGCAAATTACAAACAACGTACAAAGATAAGGCCAGTTCACCTTTTTTTTTATTATTTGTAATTTATTCAAAACCCAACTTCACTCTTTTTCCACTTTTTCTACTGTCGACCCCACTTCTTCTCTCAAAGAAATCAACTACATACCAATATAACGGCAAAAAATAGTATGTCTACCTGTTTTAAATCACTCACAATTCGCTACGTGTATAACCAAACTGTAAGAAATTGTCATGTGTTAATTTTTTAATTAAAAAACTATATCATAAAAGTAATAGTGGAACTCTTGTTAGAAAAATTAACATATGACAATTTTTTTTATTGATGTGACAGAAAACGGAACACATAATTGAAACATAAGATTTTTTGCCATAATCAAGAAATTCTGCTCCAGAAAGAACAATGTTCATGGGAAAAAAGAAACCCCAATAAAATTTTCATAATTTCCATTAGTGTCAGTATCAAACCACTTTCCGCACTAAAAATAACAAAATTTCAGAGCTAAAAAAATTAATAAATTTTGAATTCAGTTGGACAATTAACCAAACATTTAGTCTGCAAAATACTCGTGTTTACATCAACGAATTTATACAAATAAGGATGAGAAATAGGGATGGCAACGGGGCAGATCGGGGCGGATATCTGAAATACCGATCTGCTCCGCGAATGAGAAATGGCCGCTCCGATCCGATCCGTGATCCATCCCGGATCAGAATTTTTTGGTCCGTGAACCGCTCCGTCCGGAGCGGATCAGATCCGATCCGCCCCATGCAAATTTTTTTTTAACAGATGTAAAGGTGGAGGCGATGGCGGCGTTAAGGCGGAGGCCGGAGATGGAGACGAGCTTTCTCGGAGACTCGGAGGGGTTGCTTTTTGCTCGGACTTCGGAGGGGTGGCCGGATATTGCAGTCTTATAGCGGAAGTGGGGGAGACCGGCAGAGGGAGGCGGTTCGGGGGAGAGGGAGGGCGGCTCGGTGGTTTTTGCTGAGAGGGAGAGGGAGTCGCGGAAGGAGGAGGAGAGAGGAGCCGAACAGTGCCGGAGGTTGAGCGCCGGAGAAGGAGAAGTGGCTCGAGGGAGGTTGAGCGACGGAGAAGGAGTAGTGGCTCGAGGGAGGTTGAGCGGCGCTGAGGAGGAAGAAACGGGGGGAAGGGCACAAATTTGGGGATTTTTGTGCTAGGGTTCTCCAATAAGAGAGTTTATATACGGATGGACTAAAAGCGCAATTATATTATTAGCACATATAATCCTCCTATTATTATAAATGTGCGGAGCGGATCGGAGCGGATCGGGGCAAGGGTGATACCCGAATTTGATTTGCTCCGTTTGCGGAGCGGATCTGATCTGCTCCAAATTCTATACGGAGCAGATCTGATTTGCTCCAAATTCCATCGGGGCGGAGCGGATCAACAGATCACGGGTCAAATTGCCATCCCTAATCAGAAATTGAATCAATTCAATTGCATAATTTTCTCTCTCCTTATTTTCGATTTTAAGGAGTTTTAAGGTATATATGTATTCAATTTACATTTTAAAAAGTCTATTAAAATCTAGAGGTACATTCAATTTAAATTTTTAAAAGTACATTAAAATCTAGAGGTTTTCAATTTAGATTATAAATTATATGTTGAAATCTTTTGGTATTCAAAAAACTATATAAATTCTTATAAATTTTATTGAATAGAGGATTTTGATGAATTCCTATGTCTAAATATGTGTTGAGAAATATCTAATTTTTCCTCAAGATTTTGAGTTTCTCTCATTCTTTTTTTTGAAGCCCAACTGGGCGTACACTCTAAGAGGGGAGAGAGTAGCACCTAATCAGAGGAGGAAGAGATAACTCTAGAAAGGGAGACAATTTAAAGCATACCCAATGCGTGGGAGGGTATCGAACCCACGGCCTTGAGTCGTGGGCAGTCGTCGCCCCACTGGGCTAAGGACCTTTGATGAGTTTCTCTCATTACTATTAAAATTAAGAGTTAATCACCATTTATGCCTCTTGGATATATTTAAAAAACAACTGTTACTCTTCAGAAATTTTAGATGCTATAAATATTCCCAACTATTTACGGGGTGTCATTAATACCCAAAAATGGCGGAATCCGGAGAGATTGGGGCGTTACACATGCGAAAGTGGAGGGGCAAAATAGTCCACCCATTGTATTTATTATTTTTCTCAATTTTATTTTTTTATCATATAGTTATTTTTTAAAAAAAAAAATTGAAGAGAGACTGGTTATTGAAGAAGAACACGTTTTTGCACTACCAAAATGAAATTCTTTAATCTGCAATATAAAGGACAATCTGGTTATTGAAGAAAATAAAGAAATTTTGACATTTCTTCAAGGCAAAAAAAAAAAGGGTCAAGAAACAAAATCTGGTGTAGCCGAAAACCTCGTACCTTTAATAACATCCGGCGAACTGAACTCTGGCGGCAATGGCTTTGCTGCACAATTTTCAGGATATGCCGGGGATTTTCTTGACACATCTGTTGCAATCGGCATTGGAGAGGTCACCTCTACATTGAAATGCCCCAGAAATGGCTGCATGGCCTTGGCCGGCGGTGGTTTTGTAGAATTTGGCCCACCTACTGTCATGTCCCAAAGGTTTCAGACAAACACAACAGTAATCAAACAGCAATACACAGCAGAACCAAGCCAATATTAAACACAAAGAACTGAATATATATATATATATATATATATATATATATATATATATATATATATATATATATATATATATATATATATATATATATATATATTGAATGTAATACTAAGTCTGGGCTTTCCCTTAACAGAAATTATCAAAATCCAATAAACAAGTTCAACTGGCTAAGACTATAACTAAACTGAAGTAAAAGATGATAAGGGAAAGGGCAAACTTGAGTTGTGCTCCAAACTGCTAAGCAAGCCAGCAATCCTGCACAAGCATCAGCTCCAATCAGTCATGAACAATCAGATTGAGGGAGAAAGAAAGGGAGGAATAGACAGAATTGCGGAATGCAATAAGGAGGAAAAGAACTCACCAAGGTGAAGGTTAGGCTGCTACCAGTTTTGGTATAAAATATCTGAATACCCTTCCATGGCTTGAGAAGGGGCTTTTATACTTAGGGTTGAGATCCCTAGAATGATTCTCCTCATTTGATTCAGCATTCTCTGACATTGTCAGAGAATCAACAGTCCTCCAAGCTTCAGCACTTCCCATTTCGTGACGAAGAGCACCCAGCAGCCACAAGCCTTCTATTTCAGTCCCTTACCTTTCTTCTTTTTCTGTATTGGATAGATTACTCTACAGTGCCGTTTCGGCTTATGGAAAGCTATTAATTGGAACAATGTCGTTTGGCTACTGAAGTTATCCCCAATTTTGTAAGCCCTAATTAACCTTTGATTTCCCCCTCTTTTCTTTTTCGAATAGTCTTCTCTTTCACCCATTGAACATGACATTACTCCCCCTTTGAAATAAGTCTTGTCCTCAAGACTTGATGAGAGGAATTTGCTGCTCATGAAATCATTATTTTTCTCCATAACATCTATTTCAGACTTATTGAACCAAGGTATAATCCATTGCATTCGGGGGGTTATTCTTCCTTTTCACCAATCTCTCATGTAGAAAAACCATGGTTTCAACTCTCCTCTGTCCTTCCCTTGTAGCTACGCTCCGAGTATCTCTTATAGCCGTAGCAGAGGGGAAGATCAAACCAAGGCAAACTGATGCAGTTGTTCCAGTGAATTGAAAAGTATGCCAAATACTGAAATTCCAATTTGCAACCAAGTCTTCTTCCTCCATTGTAAAGAAGCTATCATTCACCACCACGACATCCTTTAAATTATCAAACAACAACTTCTTATGGTTATAGAAATGAGAAACAATACACCATGCATTTTTAGTGGAATGATACTTAAGGGAAGGATCATTGTAGACTTTCTTAGCCAAAGTAGTCTCACCCATTTTCGCCATAGCAATGATTGAAAGAATCTCGCTATTTCTTGGTCCACTTGTAAGCCAATCCATTATTTCCTTTACCTTATCCTCGAAATCTATAACATGGCCATCCATTGTTCGCACATCAATAATGAAAAGAGCTCTGGGGTTCAAATTTGATTCAGTGTTAAGAACATCAATGCCACGTATATGATGCTTTCTTATCCTCTTATCCTCTTGACCTCAATGACAATATGTTTAATTTCAGCATTCCGTGAAATAATGAGAGATGCAACAGTAATACTGGCAGCATTATCAGTTGCTTTTAAAATTAATACCCCATCATTTACATACTTCCAATCAGGAGCAGTTACCAACATATTCTCTTTCTTCTTCGTCAACAATTCAATTTCTCTAATAAGGTCAATGTTAGGCTCATCATTTCCTCCGACAGACTTTGGCATCTTTGCTTCTAATTCAGCAATTTCGTCATCCTTAAGAAGCAATTTATGTTTGTCCCTCTGTCAAGATTTAAAAGAGACTGGATATTCAAACTCAGCTCATTAATTTTCTCCTCCAAGGCTTTCTCGAGGAGCTGAACATTTTCTTGTGATTTCTGAAGCTCGAGAGACAATTGCCGATTATTATCCAAAGTCTGTTGACTAGAACTTTCGGGATCAGTACACTTCAACTGAAGTGCCGAGAGATTCTCTATTTCGGCCTTATGTTGTTCTATGATTTCTTCCAACTCTTGAAGGACAGAAACAAGCTCAACATTTGACTCTTGGCTTCTTCTTAGTTGCACGGATAAATTAGCATTTGATTCTTGCTGATATTTTATCTCACTTTCCAACTCCTTTTGAATATGAGTTAGACCTTCAAATTGAAATCTTGAACCATCTGCACCTCTCTGTTTCGTTTCTGATTCCCGCAACCTTTTGACTTTTGCATCAGCTCTTGAAACCAAAGCCTCTTCAGTCGTAAAAAGACGCATCGTGTTATAGTAGAGAAAACGCCTTGGCCTTTTCAGACCCACAAGTCCTACACCAAGAACTGATCCGGTCGTGACCAAAAGGTTAGCAGCAGTAAGATGAATGCTCTCTTTAATCTTCCCAAAAATAATCTCATCATAAGCGCTATATTCGGACTTAGCATCATTCAAGTAACCTGAGTCTTCACCAAACCTTCTTGCCACTTCTGAGGTATAGGCTTCTGCATTCTCGGGCTGCAATGAATGTAAAGAGCTTGCTTCATTCCCCCCCCTATCCGACTGCATCTTATATGGTTCAGAGAACTGATTAATGCTATTACATTTTTCATCACCATAATAGACATCGGTATTAAAGTGACTAGGCTCTGAATGCCTTCTATAGACTCTGTAACCTTCTCCATCATTATCACTCCTGCTAAGAGAACCAAACTTGTCAGGAAAAGGGTCTCTGGCATCAATCAATTCTGATTTTCCTGCCCTTAACTCCTGCAATTCATCAATAGCAGAAAGAGTCAAAGCTATTGCAGTGGAATCCAACAACGTACTAATAGCTACCATATCCCTAAAAATTTGTACAGAATCATAAATTAGACTATTTTTCACCATCCCAGAAAACATAGTATTCCAAGGAACCGTAACCGGCACAATAATTTCCTCCAACACTTTGTATGCATAAGCAACTCTTGAACAACCCATATACATACTCATTCCCTTATCCATTCTCCTGTGATACCTGACCAAACTTGACTGATGCATAACTATTAGTTCTTTGTTGGAATACTTTTGACAACTCTCGAACTCAACTTGCATTAGTCCCTTTACTACATTAGAGGACTCATCTGTGTCGACAACCTTCTTTCCAACTCCCTCCTCATTGGTTAATTTCTTCCCAATTAATAGCAAATTATTTACCACACTAATAGATTTCTCTACTGGTTCGACAGTTAAATCATTAGCCATTTCTTCCTTTTGTCTGTGTTCACTGAAGTCTTCCTTTAAAGGCCTTTCCTCTGATTCACCGAAGCTTTTACAAACTGAAAATGCTAATTCTTCCCAAGTACAATTATGATGGTCTGCTAAATATCCCCTACTCCAAGTATAAGCTTTGTTATGTAAATTCAACATAGTGAGGGGAAGTTTTTCTGTTTCATCTACATGATGTAACTGAAAATAATCTATGCATTTTCCCTTCCATTCTCTGGCACTAGTGTAGCTATCAAAAGTAGGGAATTCCAAATTTGGGTTTTTAGCCATAACCTCACAGCCCCTTAGGATTGAACTGCTCTGATACCAATTTGTCATGTCCCAAAGGTTTTCGGACAAACACAATGATAATCAAACAAAGCAATACACGCAGTGAACCAAGCCAATATTGAACGCAAAGAATCGAATATATATATATATATATATATATATATATATATATATATATATATATATATATTGAATGTAATACTAAGTCCGGGCTTCCTCTTACGAAATGATCAAAATCCAATAAACAAGTTCAACTCGCTAAGACTATAACTAAAGCTGAAGTAAAAGATGATAAGGGAAAGGGCAAACTTGAGCTGTGCTCCAAATCGCTAAGCAAGCCAGCACTCCCTGCACAAGCATCGACTCCAATCAGCCATGAACAATCGAGTTGAGGGAGAAAGAAATGGAGGAATAGACAGAATTGCGGAATGCAATAAGGAGGAAAAGAACTCACCAAGGTGAAGGTTAGTCTGCTACCAGTTTTGGGATAAAATATCTGAATACCCTTCCATGGCTTGAGAGGGGGCTTTTATACTTAGGGTTGAGATCCCTAGAATGATTCTCCTCATTTGATTCAGCATTCTCTGACATTGTCAGAGAATCAATGATCCCTCCAAGCTGCAAAGACTTCCCATTTCGTGAAGAAGAGCACCCAGCAACCACAAGCCTTCTATTTCAGTCCCTTACCTTTCTTCTTTTTCTGTATTGGATAGATTACTCTACGGTGCCGTTTCGGCTTATGGAAATCTATTAATTGGAACGATGTCGTTTGGCTACTGAAGTTATCCCCAATTTTGTAAGCCCTAATTAACCTTTGATTTCCCCCCTCTTTTCATTTTCGAATAGTCTTCTCTTTCACCCATTGAACATGACACCTACCCAAATTCATACCCGTTTTAAAGATCCATCTTCCTCTTCTTCTTAACCTCATAAACATGATATTTATGAAAAACTCTTAAATCCCCAATTCTAATCCATAAATCCCTAATTGTACTTCGTTCTTCTTCTCTATAACCCAATTCTAACCCATACCCAAATCATGGATTAATATCAATTCTAACACAATTCCAATGAATATTAGGTTTCTTTCAAAATCTCCATCATCAAGAGCAACTGAAAAAAACTGTCATGTTCATCTTTGCAAAAGAAGAATAAGAAACCAAGTTTCAAAGGACTTGGAGGGAAAAAAACAGTTAGCTTTCATTTAGTTTTATTTAAGTAGTTATTTTCATTGAACCAAACGATGTCGTTTTGGGAATAGACTTAATTAGAAACTAAAGGGACCAAAATGGAAAGGCCTTGGCTACTTTGGCTCAACTTCACCAAAAAGGAAAGATGGGAGCTCGAAATAGAGCTATGGGCTGTTAATTCTCTGATAATGTCAGAGAATAAGGAATCAAAGGGAGGAGAATCATCTTGGGGATTCCAACCCTAAGTATATAAACTCAACATCATCTCCTTGAAGAGTTATTCAGAAAATACCCTCAAATTGGCAGTTGCCATTTCTCCTACCTAGTAAGCTTCTTATTCTTCCCCCTTTTCTATTCTCCCTCCATTTCTGTCTGATATCTGATTACTAATTCAATTCCTCCTCCTCTCAAGGACTGTGGTGTGCTTGGCAGTTTGGATTGCAGCTCAAGTTTGCCATTTCTCTATTCTACTTTATTTTAGTTAATGTTATAGAGTTAGTTACTTGATCATTGAATTGGATATTGCTTCTTTTATGTTAAGGGGAAGTCCAGACTTAGTATTAATCTCAATATATATATATACACATTCAGTTCTTGTTCTCATTTCTGTTTGTGTTGGTCTGCTGAAACTGGTTGAGTCTTCATTGATTTTGTGTGTCTGAATCTGTTGGGACATTACAAACTCTTTCTCTGTAATCTCAATTGAAGTCGAGCTATAGTCATGGTATGCATTCGCAAGGCAACAATTGATGATTTATTGGCTATGCAAGCTTGCAATTTGTTTTGCCTAATGGAAAATTACGCCGCAGCTGCTTTATGTTGACGGGTGGTCTATCATGCTGCTTCAATTGTTCGCTATGAATTGTTCTTGTAAACATTCTTCAACATGTGGATTCATGAGCCATTTAGGATGGAATTCTACTTTGGAAAACATTCACCAAACAAGAAATTCTATTTTGATCACTCATTTGTTGAAATTGGATATGAATGTTAGAGATTGCGATACAAGAAATTAGTTTGGAAATCAATCCATCTTCATCACTCAATTTTCAAAAACTTCCCCAGAAAATCCATAATTCATCTAATAAACCCATTAGAAAAAAATTCCACTAGAAAATGAAGAAGATCGGGATGTTTCTAGGATGTATGAATGGGTTAGAATTGGGTTTCTTAAGAAGAAAGATGAAGATGGGTCGGGTCGGGTCGGCCAAGTTGGGAAGAGTTTTTTATTTTTTTTATTAAAAAATTGGCCCTCGAATTGCACTGTCACTTTTGGGCACTAATGACACCTCATAAATAGTTGGAGACATTTATAGCATCTAAAATTTCTGAGGGGTAACAATTGCTTTTGGAACATAGTTGAGGAGTATAAATAGTTATTAACTCTAAAATTAAATGTCTTTAATAATTTTATTTGAGATTACAAATTTTTTAGCAATCTGATTTCTTTAAAATTTAAAGAAAAATAAAGAAATACCCAAAGTTAAAAAATATGAGGAAAAATTTCACATCATCATACAACTCAATATGAAATGTTTATTTCCCAAAACATTTATTGTCATAATATCCAAACAATTGTTTTAGTGGTCATCTTCAAAAAAAAATTAAAGAAAACAAATAATTTCTTCTCTATATAACCTCAAATTTCTATTTTCCAATCATGGATTTAATTTTCATTAAATAGTAAATTATAGGGGGAAAAGAATTCAAACAAAACCCATCACAAACCTACCTTAATTAAGCTAAAGAAAAAAATCTCAGTAAGTAAATTATACAAACATTGAACAATAAATCAAAAAATGCAACTGTTTCGTGATCTCCAAAAAAATCAAAGACTCACCACCAATTTATTTTTTTAATTTTTTAACAAAATGATTTGATTACAAAATAAAAAAGATTGATACTTTGAAAATTCAACAATGTTGGATATATATAATACATCACTAAATCAATATTTTCTTCATTTTTTGGTGTTATTCAAATAATCTATTAAATTTATAAATAAAAAAAAATCATGATAAAAAAAATCTATACGGTTAGCAGAACCCATAAACTTTTAAAAATCAGCTAAAATCCTTTAAAGTATAGATTGAATACCCCATTTTAATTTGTTTTATATTTTTGAGTAAGGTTTATCGAGAGAAATCAATTTTCTGTGTTGTGCGCAACCCATTTTTGTCGGTATCGTACTCACATATAACAACCGTCTAATCACAATGAATTGGGAAGTTAAAATAGTTTAGTGATATAAATCACTAATTAGCCATTAGCCACGTCAAGTACACAAATACTAATCACCAAAATTACAATCTTTTTTTTTTTTGACGCCCTTGGCCGATGCCTCATGAGCGGGGAGATAGAACTGCCTCATCAGAGGAGAAGATAGTAACCCTAGAAAGGGAGTCAAATTAAAGCATGCCCCATGCGCGGAGAGGATATCGAACCGACAAAATTACAATCTAAATACACCATAATATCCAAATACATTATAGGAAATGATTTGGATTGCAACCGTTGGCAAATGTTCAAAATGCATTATATAGTTTAAAAGTAAAATAAAAGTAACTGACGAGATTAGTTATGAAGTATCAATTGTTCTTCAGCAATTGTTATTCAATCGTGACAACGAAACACAATTCAAATAGTAAGACATTTTTCTTTTAATTAACGTCTCGGGAGTTTGAGTCAGCATTGATGAGAAGTGAGTAACACCATTGGAGGGAGAGGAGAGAATAATGGTAGTTTAGAAATTACTGATACTTTCTTCGTCCCTAAATTAATTGTCCCTAAATCAATTTTTTCTTGTCCTAAATTTGTTGTCCACAACAGTCCCAATACTATTTTTTTTAACCTTCATATATTTGCCCTAATATTTATTAATTCAACAAAAATCACACTTATGTATTGTATTTCTAGATGATTTTTTAGTCATTTTACTCAAAAATCTAATCTAACTAACAATTTTTAGCTCCCCACTTTAGATGGGAGAATTCCTACTATTATATATACAGTACAGAAATTAGTTGAGGCACCTGAAGGGGCGACCATGATTTTAGTCCTTTATTTTTAATGGGTTTGATTAATTGCTCATGGGGTCATAGTATTGTACTTAGACCTAGAGATTCCCAATTTTAACCAATTTGTGAATCGGCCCACAGTAAACCGCCCATTTTAGATCCAGAAGTAATTGTTTGTTCACACGTGCTAATACATTATCAATCGTCAAATCAGATTGATCCAAAAATTTGAGTACTCCTTCCGTTTCAAAATATATGTACTAGTTTGTGCTTACACGATTATTAAGGCTTTGTGAATTTTGATGATAAATTTTGATTAATGTCTAAAATGACCTGCTTGAATAGCATTTCAACTTCAAATTGAACAGTGTGTATTATTCATTGGAAAATAAAAAGCATTAAATGGTTAGTTGAAGATGAAGTTAATAAAACGCAAGACGTTTTATGTCTAAACCAATCCAACCCCCACTTGGTAGCACTCTATGTTGCACATGAAAAGCTAAGAGAAAACAAATAAACATTGAATAAATTCATATGACATCTTCCAAATTTTACAATCCTGCATACTAGAACAACAGATGTGACGAACCTATTAAGAACAATGTGACGTTCATTCTCAAATTACTGCTCTAACTAAAACTCGGGGCACAGATTGACTAATAGAGCCACTACAATGACTATCCAATTTCTAAAACAATAGAAAAGAATGAGCTGAGGTTAATCATCGACAATAACTAGTATTGACTAACACACGTGATCATATAGCCTTGTACAAAACTGCAACATATAGCCTCATAGTCTTGCTCTCTAAAGGCTTGTTCATGCAGATGTTTTCTTGTTAGGTTCAAAGACATACTTTACCAATGACTCCTTGATAGATAGCAATTCGGGGAACTCTTTCTTCAGCTTGGAGGCATCCATCTCATTATTGCTTCGGGGGGCGACAATCACTTTTGCTTGTTCCTCCAGCGTAAAGTTGGCCCATTTAAATTTTGGATCGATGTATTTCTTGTACATCTCCAGAATCTCATTATGGCTAATCACCCCAGGATTTGTGAAGTTCCAAATGCCCCTCAGATTTCGTTTTGCCATCTCAATGGAAATGGGCAGAAGTTCATCCAAGATGGTCATGCTGTTGGGAATGTTAACCACCTTATTGTAACGGGAAATCTTGGTAATGAAATTTCGTGGATTGCTGAGGTCTGAAGATATTGGCATACGAACCCGTAGAGTGCAAACATTGTCATACTCCTTCAATAGCTCCTCAACCTGGTAACAAAAAAACAAATACATGAATAACCAACCAAAGTGAGCAGATTGTTAAAGAAATAATCTTTTTGTCAAGGAAAATAATTTTAAGTTACCATGGCCTTGGTCTTTGAATAGAAAGATCCAGTGAAATTAGGTGTGTCTTCCTCCTTGTAACCAATACCAGATCCTTCTGGATGAGCAGCATCATATTCAAATATACATCCAGTTGCAAAGTTCATCATCAGGAGACCATGCTCTCTGCAGATATCTGCCAAAGTCAGAGTCCCAGCAACATTTGTACGAATTGTCTCAGTCTTGTGGGATTCACACCAATCAACATTGGGTCTACCAGTCACGCCAGCAGCATTGAAAACATGGGTGGGCTTAACAATTTGGATGTCGACTAGAAGTTGTGAGCGGTCCTCCAGCCGCCCCCTTCCATACTCATATGGAATCCCCTGTTTCTCACACAATTTTCCTAGCAGACCACCAATCCACCCAGTCTTACCATAGATCAAGAATTTCAAGGATGTCTTAGGTGAGCTCTTAGCAGGTGAGACGGCCACAGAGTCCTGCTTAGATTTCCCTGAGAACTCAGGAGATCCAGAGTTATACTTATCAGATCCATCAAGAAGCTTTTCCACTCCACCAGGCATCATCAACATTCTGGGATGAGGAAGCAATGCTCCAGAAACGTCGCCCCACCAATCAGGATTCTTGGTGTACCACTCAATAGTCTTTTTTAGTCCTTCTTCCCATCTTGTCCTCTCTGACCAGCCCAATTCCTTCAGCTTCTCATCGTCTAGGAAATATCTCTGATCATTAAATGGCCTATTCTCCACAAACTCAATGCTAGTTTCAGTATCCATGTTAAAAAGTTTGCATATATCTTGGGCAACATCAATTACTCTTCTTTCCCGCTTTGTACCAATGTTGTAAACATGACCAACTTCTCCTCTATGAAGAATAACTTCAAATGCTTCTGCAACATCCTCACAATAGAGATAGCTGCGCACATTAGAACCATCCCCATGAATAGGAAGAGTCTTCCCTCTCATGGCCAAAAGGATAAACTTCGGGATCAACTTTTCAGGAAACTGATTGGGACCATAAACATTGTTCCCTCGAGTAGTTATTACAGGTAATCCATAAGACCTACCATATGCCATAACGAGCATTTCAGCTCCAGCTTTAGTGGCTGAATATGGGTTTGTAGGAAGGAGTTGTGAGGCTTCATGATTCCCAACAACAGCATCTTCATCTGTCTCTCCATAGACCTCGTCTGTGCTTACGTGGATAAATCTTTTGATCTGACCAGTAACTTTGCAAGCCTCCAATAGCACGTGTGTCCCATAAATGTTGTTCTTGGTGAACTCAAAGCTATTACCAAATGAGTTATCAACATGGGTCTGTGCAGCGAAGTGCATTATTGTGTCAATTGACTCAGTAATAAGAAGGTAGTTAACAAGATCAGCGCTAGCAATATCTCCCTTGACAAACTTGAAGTTAGGGGATGAAGTGGAAGGAAGGAGGTTCCTCAAATTTGAGCAGTAGTCAAGCTTGTCGAGGACAATAATCTTGTATTTAGGGTAGTTACGAATGAGCCGGTTTGCAACATGAGATGCAATAAATCCAGCAGCTCCAGTAATAAGAATATTCTTTGGTGTGTGAGTTGCCATTTTAGTGGCCTCTGCAAAGTAAATTACAAAATACTAATTAGGAACATAATGTCAAAACTATACAACTATCAGTAAGCAGTCAGAAAAGTTGCAAGTCGGCCAGACGCTATAGACAATTTTCAGTAATTATTATGTTACAGACGTGATAGACAAATTTCAGTAATTATTATGTTCTTCATTTCAAGTGATCAGTGACCGACTTCACTAACACTAGAAAATCAAAACATTAACCAACACTCAGAATCCATAGGGAGCAAAAAACATATTTTCCCCTATATACGCTGCCATTAAAGTGCGGCTACAAATGTCAAATTGAGGAACACTCGATTAAGGCATCTAAGCAATCAATAGTTGAAGAAACTAATCAAAACAATCATATGATCGTAAAAAGCTCTTTGATCCAAGGTTTTCGAAATTCAGATAACACTCCTTGAGTGCAAATGACCAAATGGCCATTGTTAACTTCAGCAGATCAAGAAAACCAACAAATCTAGAATGTAACTACTCAGAAGCATAACTGAAAAGTACATAAAACCTTAAATGATCCAATAGAAACATAAACCATATAATGAAGAGATAAATTCAATAACCTAGTGGAAGAATTCATATCCAACGAAATGCCAATGCCAATTCAGTAGATCCACAATCATTTATAATTACATGAAAAAAATCTGCAATCAGGTTCAAAACTACGCCTTTCAGAAAAAACATCGTTTCCTACTACAAGATCTCAAAAAAAATTAAAAAATAAATAAATATTCCAAAAACAAAAATCCCACTAAACCGTAGCATTTTATATAAGATCTAGATCAACCAAATCAATTCGAATAACAGGTCATGATAAAAAAAAATCAAAATCACATAAGCACCTCAAATTAACACATTTCAACAGATCTACGCAGAAATAAAATAAATTGAACTTCTAAAAATTAAAACTAAAAAAAATCAAAAAACGGTTTAGATTTTAGAAAAGAAAAGAAAACTCACAAATTTGAATCGAGATCAAGATGAATCAGGCCAATGAAGATGGGGAGGAGAGAGATAATTGGGAGAGAGAGAGAGAGAGAGAGAGAGAGAGAGAGAAGGAAGGGTAGTCAAGTAAACATCTTCTTTCTCTCTCTATATATATATGCAAAAGAAGCTTCTGTGAAAATGGAATTGAAATGTCTCTGTTGGAGTGGGGAGAGCGGTTAATAATGGTGAAAGCGGGAGAATATATGAAATGACGATAATATTCTCCAAGTCACGCGTTTTGTTTTCGGGTTTCTTTCGTGTTGTGGGCCAGGTAATTATTTGTCCCGGCCCGGGACTCCCTTATGAAGGGGAGGGGTAAATTTGGAAGTTTGTGGGGATTGGTGCTTTGAATGGCAGGGAGGATCACTGCGTATATGGGGGGAAAGTCTGGGGTGGTACCGTCCCATGGGACAGGTCCCACCAGATTTAATATAATGTATTATTTCTCTCTCAAATCTCTCAAACCAATCTATAATATATTAATAAAATATTCTAGTAGATGTTTATCATTTCTTCTCAAATTCTCACCCTTCTTCTATATCTCTTATATTATCTCTTTTGACTATTTTTTTTCACCCAACTTGCAGCAGCTTCATCATTTCGAAAAACAAGAACAACCCAGCTTTGATAATGATTTTATTTTCCGGCGCCGCTTCTCTTTTTTCTTTTTTTTTTCACCACCACGGGTCATCTCCTTCAATTGCCTTTTATTTTCCTTCCTCTTCGTCGTTGATTAGTTCCCAATAGCTGTCATCTTCCCACCGCACTGCTGTGGCCATTTCGTGTGGAATAATTTAATTAATTAACAAAATAAAATAAAGGCGTATGAAATTTGAAAAGTGAAGATTCGTTAAAATTTGCAGTTAACCGAGTCTGGAAGAAGTGAAAAGGATTATGGATGATGAAGCTGCAGCTGCAGCAAGTTGGGTGAAAGGTAGAAGAAGGTGCAAGTTGGGTGATGGACCTGATGGTGGTGGTAGATTTTGGCTATTTCCAAAATCTGGAGAGGAAAGTAACTTTTTTTGGGAGAGTGATGGAAGAAGACGAAAGTGAGAGGAGAGAAAAGTAGGAAGGTGAGATTTTGATATGATATGAGATATTGAGATGGTGGTTTGAGGGAGAAATAATATATTATATTATGGCTGGTGGGACCTGTCCCATGGGACGGTACCACCCCAGACTTTTCCGTATATGGGAGATACGTTCAACCGTCCCCAGCCCCCTTATTCATAATTTTCTGAATTTGAAACTTTACACAGTCTAAATTAATTTTTTAAAATCAATTGTACCCGTAAAAAATAATTAAAATATTAATACAATAATTCTTTTACAAAATTTAAATTTTAAACTTATAATTTTGTTTCCTATACATTAGGGGTGTTTATGAAAAATCGAAACCGACCAAACCAAACCGATTCAAACCAATCCAAACCGAACTTTTCATTTGGTTTAAAAAAAAAAAGAGGAATTAGCCTTTTTTGTCCATGCACTATTTACGGATTTCTAATTTTGCCCACATTCTTTTATTTGATCGCATTTTACCCACAGGCTATTTACGTGTGCTAAATGTGCCCAAATTAGCCGGAATCGGCTATATTTTTCTCCTTAAATTATTTTATTTTTATTTTATATTGAAGTTCAAGAATCAAGAATTTATGTTTCATTATTTTGTTTTTTATTGTATTTAACTTATGAAAACAATAATCGTATTTCTTTATATTTTAAAAAATGACTTATCAGCATTATATTTAATATTATGAATTTTCTATTTATCTCAAAAGGTTTAAATTTTAAGTTCGACCACATTTCGTAAAATCTTGATTCAGAGTCGATATTTTTCGGTCTCTTTAGGTTTATGGATATGTATTGATAATTCTATTTTTATTACAGAACCTTGTGATCCGAACAAGAAGTGTCGAATTTATGCCATTTTAGCTATCCCTATCTACTTTCTTGACGAGCACATCTTTCTGTTTTTACGGAATCCTTAATAATGATCAATTTTTCTTTCTTTTTTTAAGGAGGATTAATAGTGATTCCCACTTCTCCTCCAGTATGACTCGAACTTCCAACCTAAATGGCTTAGTCTTTTTTAGCAGGTTAGCGAGTGTTAGAGTTTTGGTCGGGCGAATCGCCCTCGGATGTAGAGTGAGTTGACCTTTTCTCGATATCTTTTTCTTTCTTTTAAATTGCGTTAACTTGAGACTAATTGAAAATAGTGCTTTCTTCTTTCAAAGAGACTCGTTTAACCCGATATATGAATATAAAAACTATACTCGTTTGGCTGAGGTCAATAGAATTCAAGGGAAAGAAGAGTTATATAGTAAACCCTACATACTATAAAAGATGTTCTCTTCGCATCACATCCCCTTCCCTAGATGTCTAGTCAACTGCTGCGTTGAGAAATGAAGCATCTAACCGAATGAATTGCGCTTCGTTGTCATTATGATACCTTTGTATATGTGGGGGATTGGCCTTAGACTAGCCATGTATTGACATAAAGGGTCAACCATGACAGTGTTTTTTGGAGCAACTTTTTTGGCAAGAACGGATTCCACAAATCCTTTCTCACTTGAGAACGAACATGGGGAATTTGTTGTCAAGTTTACCCTAATGCATTTCAGAAACCCTAACATGCGCTACAAACCCTAGACTACCCTGACTTGAGAACGAATTTCACAAATCCGTTCTCAAATGGCAGGGGATATGTCCACCAAATCTACCTTTAGCCCTCTATAAATATACATACCAACTTCTCATTCTAAAATCATATTAAGTTCCATCCTTCTCCCAAATTTCCTTCCAACTTTGACACAATTACTCTAAAATCTTAGCATTCGAAATGAATAGCGAAATGGATCTAGCACTAGAAAAGTATTTCAGACACCATTTTAAAATTGTTGTTGCCAACCAAACTAATAGAAAAATGGTAATATCTTATGTTTTAAATGTGTATTTTATATTTGTTAAATGTGTTGAGTTATCTTACACATATTATATTATGTTGCGTATACCATCAAAATAAACAAATTGGTTGGAGCGAATTGGTCTCGGGGTACCAAGTTGTTTCTATCTGAAGGACGTCATTGGTAATCAATAGTGTGTTTATGTAACCAAAATAGATGACAAGTACTACCTAGACTGCGGTTTACAAAAAAAATTGCGTGATAACAATCTTCGGCTCACAGAAACAGTTCATTTTATCTCTTCGCCAATGAATATACTAGATATATATATTAAGTGAGGGTTATTGATAAGTCCTGGGAATGGTTACTTGAAGGGCGAATTATCGTGTCCCTCCGAGGGTCTTTTTATCGGCAGAGTTTTCGGATAGACATTGACAAAAACTACTCGAAATTTTCAAAATCGTTATGTTTGTTAATATTAAAATATTGCTAACGGATTCCTCCTCTTAAAGTTTTTTATTGTAATTCATTTTTATGTGTACAGTGGATAGGTCGTAACTACATTCAATGGCACGTTAGACAGCAACTTGGAATACCTGAAGTACTACACCTGCGAAATATGCACGGGAACAAATTGTCACTCCGCGTGGAGATAGACGGAGACGATTACTATTTTGAGGGGTGTTCTAATTTTGTTGAGTTTTCGGGATTAAACCCCGGTAACCATGTACAAATCCATCCAGCACTTATGAATTGATATCCTTGATTATAGAGCCGGACTGGCTGGTTTTGAGAATTTTGGAGAATAAGTTTAATAATTCTTTGTAATTTTTGTAATTTTTTTTATTGAATGAAAAAAAAATTAAATTAATTGATAAGATTGCAAACAAATAAAGAAAAGTGATAATTGATAAATTCTCAAATATTACATTGTAAACATTTAAAATACAATTAATTTTGAGTACTTTTGTTCGGGCAAGTTTTTCGGTTGTGACCAATTTGTTTGCAGCTTCCGCATTTCTTCGGTCGGGGCTGTCCCTGGATCTCCCTGTCCATAGGAATTGGAAATCTCCAAGTTTGAGGTCGACCCACCTTTGTACCTTTCATATTTTGAGGGTAATGGATCAAATCGAAAGAAGCTGGTCTCCAATATGCAGGATAAAGTACAGGAAATAAAATGGACTGGAAGTTATTCCTGTAATACTCTAGAAAATACACAACGTGGATGTACATGGAAGTATCTTCCCTGACTGATTTGGACACTGCAATTACATGTGTGCAGAGAGTTGTAAATGTCGACCATTTATCACAATTACATTCAAGTGCGAAAATTGACTGTATATTTTCCCCTTTCACCAGGTCCTCTATGTTGGGACAAAACTCTATAGATTCTCAAGTCTTTATGATGTCTTTCCACAGTCAGTCTTGTCGCTTTGTCTTCATAAGCCCGTTACTGATCCCATATTCTCTTAGGGAATAGATGTTTGCAGTTTTTTTGCATCTTCCCTGTGGAAGTCGAAATAATGAACAAGTTTGCAAAAAATCATTTCCACTAGAGATTTCAAAGGCAACGCCCATGAATTTTTCAACACACTGTTAACCGCTTCAGACATGTTAGTCGTCATGTATCCGAAGCGCTTTCCCCAACGTAGGCCAAAGTCCACCACTCTTTTGGATGTTGTATCAACCAGTCAAATGCATTTTGATCATTGTGTTTTATAATGTCAAGACAAATATCACACTTAATTTTCTTCTTTTGTGTAGCAGCAACCCACAAAAGATCTTTCAACTCTTTATTTTTGGCATGAGTATGGAAATTTGACCTATAATGCCCAAGGCAAAATCGATAAACTGCCTTTGGTGGTTGCTACCCATCTACGGTAGCTACCACATTAAGAATTCCGAGATGACAGTCACTAATCAAGCAAACTTCTATATCTTTAACAACATGATCCCTTAGATTTTTAAGGAACCAAGACCATGTAGAAGTTGCCTCTAATTTAACCAAGGCAAATGTAAGGGGTAAAATTTGATTGTTAACATCTAAAGTGTTTGCAACCATAAGTACCCATTTTTAGTTCCCCTCAGATGTGTACCATCCATTGAAATTATAGACTGGCACCACTTGAAATCGTCGACTAACGATTTAAATGTCCAAAACATGGAGCGGAACACATCAGAGCCACTAGTAGTGAGTTGTGGATGGTGAAGAAAATTTTTACAACTGTACACGGATTAGAATTTTTTAGTGCCCACATATATCGTGGTAGTACTTGGAAAGTTGATTTTCAAGTACCAAACAGTGTTTCAATTGCATGTCGACGAGGATACCAAGCTTTACGATATGTACAAGTCAAAGACATTTTATCTTCACGTTCAGTCCTAATAAGTTTAACAAATATTTTTGTATCAGCCTGAATAAGGTGTAGAATTTTTACCCCAATGTAGCTGGATGAAATGTTGCGTTTTTTGTTAGTATCCATTAAGCAATAGTGGCTTTCTTCTAGTTGGCTAATCTTGCACATTTCATCTACTCTGCTATGGATAACGCGAATATACCAACTACATGGGAATAATTATGTAGAGTTTCTACACTGTCAATTGAACCATTGTTTGTTGCTTCTATCCCTTTTCCACTCTCTCATAGCAACATGGTCATGTCATATGTTAACTGCTAAAATTGCCTCCCTCTTATCTTTAAACTGCATCCCCTGACAGAGGACTGGGAAATCGAGGTTCCATCTTTTAATTGGGTTGTTCCTGTAAGTCATGTCAACAATAGGTTGCATAGAACCCATATCATTCCAACAAACAAAATTAATATAGTGACCATATGGTGACAAATCATAAGACGGATGCTATTTGAGAACGGATTCCAAATGGCAGGGTTTTTCCAGTACAAGCAACATTTTCACCCCATATTTGAAGGAAAACAACTTAGAAAACTGTAGTCGTTTTCGTTCTAGTGTGGTCCCAAGTGTTTTTAATATTATGCATTTTGTAATTTTTGAGTTCATAAACGAAGAATTTTCACACGAAATAACAACACTTTTATTTTATTTAATACCTAGAAAATAAAAAAAATTACATAAAAAAATTGGAAAATAAAAACAAAAACAAGAAATAACAACTACTTCATGCATCATTCAAAGCATCCTTCCAAGCTGACCTCATTGGATAGGAGACGGAGTTGGAACAAGCAGAAGAATAATTTTCATAGTTTTCTTCTTCTTTGGACACTGCGGGCACTGATTTTGAGTTCTTTCTTCAAACCCTTCTTATGTTTTACGAAATTTGGGTACAATCCGTTCCCACAGGGAACCATTGTTCATTATCCCTCCGACATCGGGTATTCGGGTGGACCCTAGACAGTTATCTCTTCTGGTGTTTTTGAACACTCATCAAATTCGTCCACCGAATTTGCAACCTCTCTTGCAGCTGCATCTTGACAAGCGTACCATGCTAGCCAGTGATGGGGATCTCAGATTTCTTCACGCCCGAACATAATACCTAGAATGCAAAATCAAAGCTCGTCTTTCCTCCTGTACTGCATTGCCCTTGGATTAGCCTAATGCAGAGAAAAAATCCTTTTAACTGTAATTTAAATAAAGTTGTTGTTATAATATATTTACATAATTAAATGTATGTTTTTTTTTTTTGCTAAATAAGAAATTATCCATTAATTATAAAATAGCCAAGGCCATTACAATAAAAAAATAATATGAAAATACAAGAAAAATAAAAGTTATACAATGGTTTAGACAACCATGATAACAGATAAAAGCCCACACCCCGGGACTGGGTAATAACACTAATAAAAGTAGAAAAAATAAATACATAATAAAATTATTCGGAGTATCTTCTCCGTAATCCTTGAACCACGGTAGCAAGAGAAGCTCAGTTTCAACATCTTTCTTAGAAATCAACAATCTACAAAACCATGGGCGTATCAACCATCTTGTAGATTGTCTCGTAAATATATAGAAAACTGAGAAAAGGCCCAGAACAACTCCAGATCTGGAAAGATCTGAAGTAGATATTGCATCCGCGTCTTGAATCTTGAAAAAGAATGCCTTGAGAAAAATTCATCATGATTTACGGCACAAAAAGGGGGTGTAGACACAAAAAGTGAAGGAAGTATGGATAGATCCAACCAAGATCCGACTGAAAATCGGAGCTTTTGGTTGGATCTAGCCATGGAAGGAGAAAAATGAAGAGAACCAAGAAGAAGAAGAAGAAGAAGAAGAAGAAGAAGAAGAAGAAGAAGAAAGGAAATATTTTAGAGAGAAAAAAGGTAAGAGAAAGTAATGATAATTAAATGTATGTTACCTTCACATATTCCACCCACTTGTCTTTCGCCCCCCTCGAAATCAATCGTGCTTGTCATGCTGTCGTATTTGAACCATGACTTCATCACAAGTGCCTCAAAATCCTTCTGCGAAGTTTTGGTAAATATGCATAGATCATTTCCGTTGTAAAATAGCCGCCAATGACGTAGTTCATGGCGTCAACAATTTCTTTGTTCAAATACGACCAAATTTTTTCATCATACTTACCATCTAAATTAAACTGAAAACATATATTTAATATCACCGATTCGTATTCTAACGGCCATTCCTTAGAAAAAATCACCACCCTAAATTTTTGAACCATTTCTTTTGGAAACAAAATTTGAGTTATCCATTTATGTAGAAATTTTGAGAGGTTAAAAAAAACTATTTGTTTGGGAGATTTGAAGGTCTTCAAATGGGAGAATAAAATTTCAAAGATTAATTTCACATCTCTCCGATCAACTTTGAAGACAAAGACATACTGCTTAACATGTTTAATCAGCCTGCAACCTTCAAACTTATATGAATAGCACCAAGTCTAGCTAGGACTGCCTTTTCCAATCTGATCTGTTATAGTTATCACTTTTGTGAATTCACCCTCCTATAGGTTCCTGTTCACCATTAGCTCCATGGACTCCCTTGCCCTTATTGTTGATCCATTGGTAAGTTTTTTTTTCTAGAGTTTGTTTTGTCTCCTTCAATAATGTTCGAAACGTTTCTTTACTTTTTCATACTCTTCGATTCCAATGTGTTAACTTTGCATTCTCTATTGTTAGCTTACTAGTTATTTTGGTTTCTTTAGACAAAAGCTCACTCAATTTATTGTTCGTCTAGAACTTTTTGGTCTTTGTGAAAGAAGAGACTGAAAGTTCTGAATGAGACGAACAAGAAATTGAGCGAGTTTTTTTTTTCTGAAGAACCCAAGCTAACTACTAAGCTAGCAATAGAGAATGTAAAGTTACATTTTTGGAATCGAGGAGTATGAAAAAGGAAATAAACATTTCGCTAAAAAAAAATACTCTCTCCATTCTTAAATATAAGACTTTCATTATATATTGTGGAAATTAATGAAGTAAAAATTAAAAATATTTTTTTGATTAAAATAGCAATAATACACTTTTAAATATGACTTGTATACCACTAATTCTATTTAAGACAGTAATATTGATATTTTGATTATAAAAAAAACATATTAATTTTTCCTTCCTTACTTTTCGCAACATATAATGAAAGTCGTATATTTAGGAATGTGGGTAGTCAGTGACGGATCCAAGACTACATAACACTGGGCACACGACTAGTAAAGGTTTTGGAGAGTTTTTATTTTATTAGTGGGGTCACTAAAAAAAATTTGTGTATGAGTCATCTATACATTTATCATCTAAATGGAGTAAAATATACCATAAATACTATAAAAAAAATTAAAAATATAAGGCTACATCCTGTGGGTAGTATTACAAAAGAGCATCCACACAAGATTTCCGGGAACCTTTGATAGTCTTATTCAAGAACAGTGTACTTTGTTGAGTTTCCTTTCTCTTACTCCATTGAGTTTAAGGTTGCAGTTTTCATTACCGTTCTAGGATTCAAGTAAACATATAGATATTATATATGTTCAAGTGATAATGTTCAAGTGATAATGAAGTATCATATAGATATTACAGGTTGCAACCTATATGATTTTAAACTGTAGATAATACTATAATTTTGACTAGAATATTAACTCAAATTGTTTGATAATACTACAGTTCTGTGTCCCTACTACTGCATAATTTTATTGTAAAGTTTAGCTCTTTGCTCTGTTATTATTGCCTACATCTTGGAAAATTGGGAGGTGAGCAGGTAGCAATGGTCCTGGTCCCACCTCCCTAACTGATAATATTTTATGGACCCTTGCATGTAGATGTAGGGCCAGTGAAGATACACTCGGCATCAAAGAGTGTTTGCTATCTTAGAGGAAGGTGAGACAAGGACTAATAGAACCATCCCACCTCCCAGTTACTGCAAAAATAGCTAGTTGGCATATAGCATTCTTCATTTCAGGTTTGCACACAGCTGATCAAGTGTTTTTAGTGCAATGAAATTCAATTGAACTGTGCAAAAACATTACAAGAGAGAAAGCAATATGTGTATTTGCAACTTAAACAGTACAAAGAAACCTTCATCTCTGTAAATTCCGAAACCGGTCCATAGAAGCAATAGTTGAAATCTGCTATAGCAAATCCCTCAGAGTAGTTCCAATGGCAGTAGCTGATTCTTCCTCAACACCCTAAGCATAGTAATAATTCACTTCAACTAGTCAGATACTATACACTTTTTTTACCACTTTCTTTGTTGTATATATAAGTCTTGTGCTATGCATCAATGCATATATGTGTAATGTGTTGGTGTTAATTTTCTGGTTTATTGGAAAATAACAGTTGTTAATATAATACGTAGCAACGGTTAGCTATAACATTAACAACTATTAAAAACAAAATAACAAAATAATCGTTGTTAGATAACAAAATAACAGGCTGTTAGATAGCAAAATAACAGGTGGTCTACCTGATAGTGTATGGTACCATGGTCAAGATGATCAAGTGGTCTCCCTCTTTGATCATAGAGTATAAGCCCACTAAACCTTGGCATTTCACATTTTTCACCCATAAGTATAGGCCTTTGCCAAACTGGAGAAGTTGAATTATGATTTTCCCATCCTACATTTGCTTGAAATCTTGCACTACTCACTAGCAAAGGTGTAGGCTTCTTCTCTCCATGGTGTCCCTCTTCCCACTTGATCACCCCACTCCACCTCACTGAGCTCATTAGCACCTTCTTCATCCCACCCCAACTCGGCTGCTGCTGCGCTCGGGGCCTCTGCAGCCACTGCCTCACTTCCTCTGGCTCCTCCTCCATGCACGGTGGTTCTTGATGGACCGACGATGGTTTGTTCCTCTCGGCTCGTCTTCTTCTTAGAACTGTGGCAATGCAAATTCCTGTGATTAAAAGAGCAATGCATGCAAGAAATGCTACAGCTTTTGGAGTTGATAGCTTTAGTTTATCTTCAAGATTCCATAAAGCATCCATTGTTGAGGGAAAAAAAGAGTAGGGAAAAGTTTGTGATGGGAATTTGTTTTGGTTAGTAAAAATTAAATGGAAAATTAGACGTTACGGTGCTTTCTATTCTGAAAGTTTTCATGTGAAAATCACCGACAGGTTTGGGCTTTGGGCTTTGGGCTTTTCTCATGGGTTTCTTCTTGTTCATGGGCCATCACTCTTGAAATTATTAGTAGCCGTTAGCAATTACTCACCGTTTCAGTCTTGAAAGCTAGCTAAAGCTTTCACGGGATAAACCATAAATGCAATTTCCCATATATTTACCTAAAAAAAAATTAAAATATTGCACTTGCCCATATAAAACCGCTAAACCGAGCGGTTTTATATTGAGTTAGTGAGTAAGTTTAAAATTTATATTCAAACTAATAAGTACAATATGTGTAGACCAAAAATGCGTATTCATATGAAAAAGAATTGACTTTTATATCCTACGTGTTAATTAACTAAAAGTTAGGTTTGTTATATTCTTAAAAGATTAAAATTATTCTTATCTCTCTATAAGTATAAAGTTTTTTTTAGAGTGATTGACACTTTTACCGCACATTGAGCTGATTAATTGGTTCAATGTTGAGCCAAATAGCACTATCGATTTATATATTGAAATAATGGTTCCATTTACTCCAAGAAAGAAAAACGATGGTCTCGTATTTTTTTTATTTTTTTTTTGAACTTTTGTAACACTCAATTGATTAGATATTCATGAAAAAAAAATTCAAAAAATAAAATGTTAAGCTATTCCTCCAGCAACAACGTGATGATAAGGAGAAATTAATAATAGGTTTAAGACCATGAAAAAAGGAAGCTAGTGATAACTTTTCTAATTTTACCCTTCTTCTCAATTTCTCTATTAAATACTCTTAATAATTAAAATTATCACTTTTCAACACATATTTATGAAATAGTTGAATGTTGTGTGAGAGAAATACATAAATCTTTAAATGAGATTAATAAAATTAATGAGAGGTATCTTAGACTTTTTATTATATTTTACCATCAAAATCTTAATACATGTGTATTTGTCAAAGCGAACAGATAATTTGAGACTAAGGGAGTAGTAAGTTTCAGAAAGATGAACATAAGGCGATTCAGATCTTTTATCTTATTATGTTTCTTATCGTCTGTTCCAACATCAACGAGCTGTAAAATGTTTATTTTCTTTTTAAAAAAAAATCTATAACCTAAAAGAAATTGTAAAACTTTAAAGAAGAGTAGAATATATGACAACTATCTACAAATATAACAGAGAACGAAATGAAAGATCCTAAAACCCGAAATAAGGTGTTTAATGTAATGGACCAGTAAATCTAATGGGCAAATAATATTACGGTAGAAGTGAGTTAAGTCGACTCGTGAGTAATTTATGATTCGATTTGATAATTTGGTTCAACGAACTTAACTCACGAGCCAAATGAACAATACATGACCCAAAATTTTTTTGACTCATCTAAAGTGTGAGCTGAGTAGAGTTCGATCCATTTATTTATGAGATGGTTTAACATAAATTTTAACACATACATATATATTGAACAAACCCATCATCAATTATAGAACAAACCCATCATCAATTTATGCATAAAAGATCAAATGTGTATAGAAAAAGAACCTTTCCGCCAAGATAGATGATTCCGCCATGGCCGTTGGCTCTTCTTTCCTTCTTCTGGGTTTGAAGAACAAAGAAGAAAATTAGTTCCCCTCTCTCTCTCTCTCTCTCCCTTTTTTTTCTTTTTTGATAAAAAATTTAAAAAAATAAAATTGTAGAATGGATAGAGAGAGGTTCTTGGGTTTCAAAACAAAAAGCTTTAATTAATGGCAAAGCGATCCTTCCCCCTTTATTTTCTTCTTCTTCTTCTTCCTATTTTCTTCTTTTTCTAATAAATCTATGGTGGAGTTTCAAAACAGAAAAAAAAAATGGGAAAAATGATCTCTGCGGTTAAAGCTTTAAGCTCCACCGACAGTTTTTTTTCATTATTCTCATCAATTAGGAAACAATAATATTCTCCAATCTAGCATAGCCTTGAGAGGGGTTAGAAATCTAGTGTGTGTGTATATATATATATATATATATATATATATATATATATATATATATATATATATATATATCTGTGTGTGTGTGTGTCTTGACAATCATAATCACAGGATTTTCTTTGAAAAATTCTTTATCTTTATTATTATCAAAGACTAAAGGTTAATGATTTATTACAATCTTCAATATGACTTCTTAGTGTTATGATACTAAACTCATATTATATGTCATTGAAATTATTATTATTGTTTGCATGAATGTCGAATCATGACACACAGTTTTTATGTTAATTTTAATTTATAAATTAGTTTATAAATGAGTTAAGTTGAGCTAATTATCCATGGTGAATTGTGTTTGAGCTATAAAAAAAAAATTTTGACTCATATAAAATATGAATTGGGTAAAATTTGAGTGAGATAAGCTTAAACTCGCCTTAATTCAACTCAACACAACACATTTTTACCGTAGATAAAGGCAGCAGGGACTAGGGATGTGCCCTTTTTTTCTAACAACATAGACTCCGATCAATGTGGATAAGCAAATTTGAATATAGAGCTTTAATGTCGAAAATAACTTAGCAAAAAACAAAAACAAAAAAATTTACTTCTCTAACAAAAGAATTTCAATTTGTTTTTAAAAAGACAAGCTCCATTCATGCTCGGATTAGGACTAGGAATTCTCTGTCCCCATTCGGTGTCCTTTTCCCTACCCCACCAATAAAAAAATTACATGTATTAAATTTTTAATTAAAAAATTATAACCTAAAAGAAATAATGGAACCCACACAAAAGAAAAATATACACGTGGCAAATATCTATTCGGGGTACATAAGGGGACAGACAATTTTTTTCCTCGGATTAGGGGCTGCTACTATTGACGATTCAGATTTATTTTGTATTTAAAAGGAGCCACATGGCCACGATCCATCGGGTGAGGGCTTTAATTTCTTTTTTCTTTTTATTTTTATTTTATTTTATGGATACACGGATGATATATTCTTTACACTATATGGTGTAAGATAGCTCTCTCAAGGACCAGTCAAATGAATCTTGTTGTTTAGAATTTTTCATATTATTTTAGAAAGAGAATAGGAACAATTATGCGATGATATAAATAGTTTTTTATCACAAAATTCATATTACCATAAATTTTCATATATTGTATTCCTACTACACTAACTGGTGTGTCGATAATTCGTAGCAGTTGGATAACCAAACGGTTGCGCCATTGTGGCCCCATTTCCATCCATGCTCTTGCTTGAGCGAATTTCTATTTCAATTCTCTTATTCTTGTCGATTAGGACGAAGTTAAGAATTTGGCGTTGGGGGCGAAAACTGCAACAGTATGTCGAACTATATATAAAAACAGAAGAAAAAAAATTTGGGGGACGAATTTAATAAAATATTTTGAACTATATATAAAATTTACTATACCTATTAGTATTTTTAAAAATCTCGGAGGGCGACTGCACCCATCTTCGTCCCTTTGTCGATAACACATGCCAACCGTGAAGTCGAACCTGAATTAGTTACAATACTGCTTAATTAAACGAAAATTTATGCTTACACATTCTTAAAATATTAAAATCATAAATAGCTATAATAATAAAATAAAAGAAGCGGGAGGAATCTAATTGAAGGTATAGTAGAGACAGAAGAAAAGTTCATTAGAAGTTGCCATCAAAATTTAAATAAAGCTTCTGCTTCTCCAGTCTGAAATTCTTTGTGTGGTTGGATCATGCTTTCTTTCAGTCCGGTTCCTATGCGGAACAGCTTTTTTTCCGCATGTGCGGAACAACTGGAGCCGTCGGATGAGATTTTAAACGGCCCAGATCAGGAGAGAGACTTAAAAAAAAATTTATTATTTTTTTAATCAGCCGCAACTTTTCTCTCTCCTGATCTGGACCGTTAAAAATTTCATCTGACGGTCAGGATTTTGTCCCGCACATGCGGAACAAAACCCTGTTCCGCATAGGAGCCGTGAGCGCTTTCTTAAGTTTCCCGATCTGTCATTTTACCATTCAAATATTTTCCTCTATATGATTCTCTCAAATTCCGTGAAGATATTATAGTATGAATATCAATTTAATACCACAATTAATTATTACTACTACTATTCAGCAAAAAAGAAATTAAATTAATCACTTTTACATTTTTATCAAGTTCAGAGTATCATTATTAATTTTGGTAGTATTCATAAAAAATAAAAAATAAAATTATTATGGTAGTTTGAGTGTGTAATTGGAGGCAAAAAAATCGTCTGTACCCATGCATGTATTCATTACTCAAAATCCACCACGTGAACAGAGAAAATATTTTTTCCTTACGGATTCTACTATTTCTTATAGGTTATAAATTTCTTAATTAAAAAATTGACACGTGTCAATTTTTTATTGATGACACATACATTGGTACACAAATTGGAGATAGAGGATTCTTAGCTATAATTGGATGCACGGGGTTTAGATTAAAATTTTGTCTTCGATTTTGCAAAAGTCTGTTGTTCGCAAGACAATTTAGAACCTAAATTAAACAATATTACAATATTAGGCCTTGTTCCGAAGGACAATCACACCATAATCTAGGCCACGTCCAATTGTTTGGATATTTAGTTATCTAAGGGTGATTTTTTTTTTTTTTGTGACGCCACGATGGGCGATTGCCTCATATTGGGGAGAGAGAACACCCTAAATAAGGGAGAATAAAGCTTACCGCACGCAGGCAGAGGGTATCGAACCCGGAACCTATCGGTCACGGGCCGGCTAATGCCCCACTGAGCTATTGGCCTCTTCGATTATCTAAGGGTGATTGAATAGAATTTCTGATTCAGATTTTTATTTTAAATTTAACGAGGAGTGAATTTTTGTGTGAAAAAGAATGAATGGCTGGTGAAATAAATAATTTGTTGAGTTTCAAATAAAAATTCAATTCAAATACATTGTTAGTTTGGTCTATTAAGGACATTATACATGCTTATTAGACCATAGTACTATCACCCATGTTTTTCTACTATAAAAAAACAAAAAATAGCGATTTAATGTGGAAAAATACCATTGTGAAAACTTTTAAAACATTGATTTTGATGGGTTTGTTTGGAAAAATAGGAACTTTTGAAACTTTCGTGGGTATGATTAATTGTAGTAAAAGACAATGTGTAATCCACAGTTGATTTTTTAAGGAACAAAACTTGATTCCAAAATATTAGTATAGAAAGAGGATCAGGTAAAAAATAATTATATTCGAAAAGAGATTTTATTCCATTCTAGTTTATCAAACGTGTAGTTTGTAAAAAATAAAAGTTTGATTCCAAAACAAAACCTAGTCTAAGTAAAGCCTAAATTACGTCAAGAAAACTGTCTAATTAAATTATATACATACGAGATATAAAAATTTTGGACACAGATATTCTAGTACATAAATGATTTTATCACACGTGGTACAATACAATTGATTCAAAATTTTAAATTTACTTTGAACTAATGGTGTTAATACACGTATAATAACATCATTAGTGAATTAGAGGGGTAATAAAAAGTGTATTAGAATATTAATAGTCAAAACTTTGTTCTTCGAATGATCATAGACCTATTTTCAAAAAACATGGGCCTAAAATATTATTAATCCGCTGAATATATTACATGCACCTCATCTATATAATGTACAAAATATATATTCTGGAGTCTCTTTTTTTCACAATCTAAAAAACATATGTAGTTTCTTTAATCTACGTACTCTAAGCAAATATAAAGTAGGGCGGAATAAAAAATTTGTTATTAGAAACCAATTTTTTATTAAAATATTTTTTAGAACCTGAATACAATATTCATAAGAAAATTTCGCAAAAAATAATTTTTTTTAATCAAAATTCGTTTCTGAAAATGTTTGGGGCGGTTGCCCCTCCAGCCTCCTTTGGCTCCGCCACTGACATAAAGATGATCATCACTGCTTCCGGATTCAGAAACCAATATTTGTCTATATATCAAGAGCAGCAAAAACCCTACAAATTAAACACAATGTGGAAAACCATTCAAGACAGAATAATATATATATATATATATATATATATATATATATAGGATTTTTCTGATATGAACTTTGTGGTCCAGAATTAGCCACATCACTACAGAATTGTCTCTCTATTCACTTTGTAGTGATGTGGTCAGTTCTATACCACATGGTCCAATATAACTGATCAATATCAGAACTATCCATATATATATAACTCTATCAGGAAACAGTAATTTTTTTAATGTAATTTACATACCTTGAAACCAGCAATGCAGTTTTTGAAGCAATTGAAACCCGCTTTCATCTTTAACTTTGTTTTTAATTTGTTGAAAAGGCGCTGATGATGATGATCATCTTCTGAGAAGCGTGGTGAAACCAAGAACGCTTTTCTGGTAATCAAAGGAGACCACAAACTACTCTGTTCATAATCAAAGTCGAACTCCGAAGCATCGAAGAATTTTCCCAGAAGTCTATCTGACAAAGTCTTTGAAACCAGTTGAACATGATCTTGAGAAGAAGATTGTAGTGATGGATTTTGATGATCATGATTAGGTATGGCCATAATATAGTATATGGTTAGAGGATAAGAAAAAAGAGTAGCTTTTTCGATTCTCTGAAATGGGGTTTGGAATAAATGGAGAAAAGAGGGAGCAATCATAGGGATATTGATTGGCTTTTTTTTTGGGCTGTAATTTTTCTGCACATATTGACTACTTTCCTTCGGAAGTTGGGTACACTTTGACAATCAGCGGTCCGGATCCTTTTTTAGTCCGAGGACATTCAGGTAAGAAGGGCGGGGTGGCAGTCGCTTCTCGAGATTTCTAAATATACTACTAAATATAGTAAATTTTATATGTAGTTCAAAATATTTTATCAAATTCACCCCCAACAATTTTTTTTGCATTTTTTATATGTAGTTAGGCATACTATTGCATTTTTCACTCCCCAAAGTTAAATTCCTGGCTTCGTCCCTGAGGACATGTGTCCTGACTCCTAAGGCACAAAAAACAGGTTTCCTTAAAAACAGGATATGTGTCGTACAAATAATGACAGGTGTTCGTTTTAAATCAATCTTAACCGTCAAAATTCCAATTTGACGGACGAGATTAAATTTCACACGTACTGAAAAAAGGTGTTCTACACTGGGGCCTCAGGCGCCAATAATCTCCTGGTCAATGCTGAGAGTCATGATTTTGAATATCCTTTTCGTTCCTTGAAAAATTACTATTTTTTATAATTGATAGGTTCCCTTTTTTGATAAATAAAAATTTATTTAAAAAAAAACTGCGTACAGTTTTCTTTTTCTAGCTTATGTGAAAAAATTTCATTATCATAAAAAAAATGAATGAAATAAGATTGGTATTTACGAGTTTAAAATGTGTCCACATCTTTTAGTACATTTTCTAATGCACTATCAAATATATTAATGTTGGATAACCCAATGCTCTCTGCAAGATCAATTCAAGATATTGAATGTGAACAAAGTTCACCTGAAGAACTGGACCAACTACTTCAAAGTAACAAGAAACTCAAATCGAGAGAACAAGTAGAAAACACTACGGATCAAAGCAACAACACTGCACAAGATTACTCCAAACAATTGGGGAGCTACAAGGATAAACTGATCCAATCTCACAAAATCTGTGCAAAAGATGTCAAAAAAGATTTTATGGCAACCCATCTAGATGAAGATTCAGATCAAGAAACTGCAGTTGAAGATATTCCCACTGTTAGATTATCGAAAGAGGACAAACTGAGATGTAGAGGACCTTGGATAAACAGTGTTATCATAAAGCCTTATGGGAAACCACTGGCCTACGGTTACATAAACTTCAAGGTTAGACAAATTTGGAAAATCTTGGGAGATCTCAGGCTGATAGACTTAGGCAATAATTTCTTTATTGCCAAATTCAACAGAGAAGAAGACTTCTCCAAGGTTATAGCAGAAGGTCCTTGGTTCCTTAATGGTCAGTACCTTATGACAAGACTATGGCAACCAGAATTTGACCCTTACAGAGACCATCCGGCTACAACAGCAATATGGGCTAGGTTGCCAGGTTTACCAGTAGACTTCTATGACAGGGGAATTCTTGCCAAAGTTGGAGCTCATCTTGGCACTTTACTTAAACTGGATGCAAAAACATCGAACTCAGAAAAAGGAAGATATGCAAGAATATGCGTCCAGGTTGATATCAAAAAGCCTCTCATCCCCTATGTCAAAATTGGATCTAAATATATCCAACAAATTCAATATGAAGGTATTGACTTCTGTTATGGTTGTGGAATCATTGGTCATCCACTAAAAGACTACCCAAATAAAAAACCTGTGCCTGCACAACAGAAAAATCAAACTGAGGAAGTGCGAAGTGTGGAGTCAAACTTTGAAAATATGGACATTGAAGCAGAGACCAAGTATGGAATAGGTCCTGGGAACAAGGTTCTACACATCTCCAGAGAACCTTACCCTCAAAGAAGTCAAAAGAATCATCCCAAAGGTCCATCTACAGGTAAGAATACCTCAACAGTTAGGGGAAATGAATCTCAACATGCAATTATCCCTACGATTGAAGAACTTCACAGGAAAAGAGAACTGGGGGAATGCTCCAAAACTTGGAAGCCCAAGCAATCAGTCCCAAATAAACCAAAAAAGTTCATTGTACACAAACCGAAGGTTAAGACTAACTATCTGGTTAAACCCAAAGTCATAATTACCAAAACAATTATGACTGATGGGGGGAAGAATGCAAATGAGGAAAATAGAGAGGAAAGTCGGGAAAGTACCTCTGGGAAAAATAAACAAATGACGGCAGCCGTAAAAGCAAAGGGGGAAATCGAAGGGGTTGCCATCTCGCAAACGTCTTCTCCCGAAGAGTCACCTCAGACGTTTTTAAATCAACATGCAAACACTATTCTGCACTCCTCTTTCTCTCATTCAACTCGCTATCTGCTCGAAATCCCATCCCAAAACCGTAATACAAAAAATGGCGAACAGAGAGAGACCTCATTGGCAATACAGAAGAACGGGGAACCAAAGAACACTATCACCACCACTGGAAATGCGAGACAGCAGCTGGAGGCACAGAACCCCATCGCCGGATCGCCGCATCGCCAGACAGGAGGATGTAAGAGTGTGGATGGGGAATTTACAGCTTCGGGCGAGGGATGTGGGAGACCTCTACTTCTCACCGCTGAGCCCATTAGGGGATTGTCCACTGGGCTCGATACTTTGGGCCACCCAACAGAGCCTGACCTTCAACATCGATATCGAACCAACAGTGATGATGAGATGGGTGGAGAGGAACCAATCTGTCTTCCTACAAAGGCTCAGCCCAAGCCCCAACAACAGACCCAACAGGAGGGAACCGGGTCCACCGGGGTTAAGGGGTCGGGATCAAAGCAGACCGGGTCCGAGCAGACCGGATTCACAAAACAGAAGGATCTCTCCAGAAGATCCGAGAATACCAATCATCCCTCTCTCCCAACCACTGCGAATTTCACAATCCCTAAACTTAAATTCGAACTCCATAACGGATGTATTCCAATCGGTGCAGGCTCGGGAAGAGATGATTCGGGGACAGAATCCGACATGGAGGTCGAGAACATCGCCGACGATGAGGGATTCGCCAACAAGGGCAGACAGCCAAAACAGCATGGAAAGGGCCGAGACGGCAGAGGTAAGGAGTTCCTACACCCTAAGCGCTCAAGCTTTAAAGTTGGAAACACCAAACCAAAGAAGACCACCAATTTTAATACGCATGGCAGAGGGGGTGACAAGCTTCAGACTGTTACTGGATCCCTTAACCAACCAGATGGGGGACTTCTACACCCTACATCTGATACCAGGATTCAATCAGAGCAGGTCACCTCCACCACGCCAGGAAGGGATCCTACCGATGGTGCCTCGGAGGTCCACCACCCCCCAACCTTTGATATGAGTAAGCTAATAGTGTGGAATGTCAGGGGAGCAGGACATCCAGACTTCCATGACCACATGATGGAGATCATAAGAATCAATAAACCGCAGGTGGTGGCTCTACTGGAAACCAAGGTAAGCGGGTTAAGAGCAGTAGAGATCTTCGCAAGACTGCCCTTCACAAATATTGAGATAGCAGAATCGGAGGGTTTCAGAGGAGGAGTATGGCTGATGCGGAATGAACGAGAGGTGAATGTCAGCTTGGTAGCAAAGAACACTCAATCCATCCATGCTGTTATCAAGGTTTATAACTCTCCTGATCTCTGGCTTCTTAGTGCTATTTATGCTAGTCCCAATTTTCAAATCAGACAACAATTTTGGGACCATCTTAGGCATGTTTGTGCCAATCATGATCTTCCTTGGATAGTAATGGGCGACTTCAATGATGTTCTATTCCAATCAGAAAAATTAGGGGGCCTTCCTATCAATCAATTGAGGGTAAACAATTTTAAAGCCATGATTGATGATTGTAACCTGATGGATCTTGGGCACGAAGGGAATAGGTTTACTTGGACCAACAAGAGAGACAATGGCGCCCTCATCTTTCAAAGGTCGGACAGAATCCTGGCCAATCCCTCTTGGAGAATTCTATTCCCTGAAGCTTCAGTCTATAACCTTATTAGAACTCGTTCTGACCACTCCCCTGTCCTTCTGTGTACTAAACCTAGTGATCACATCCCTTTATTCAAACCATTTAGATTTGAACCTGTCTGGTTAACTCACCCTCTGTTTTTTAAAGCGGTGGCTGAAGCTTGGGGTGATTCTCCTCTGGATTTTACCCTTTCTGCACATTGCTTTGCTGAGAGAGTAAAAATCTGGAATAGGGTTGTTTTTGGCAACACTTTCAAGAAAAAGAAAGATTTATTGGCCAGAATTCAATCAACCCAACAGGGTCTTGAGATATCCCAAACTCCTTTCCTTGTTAATCTTGAAAAAAAGCTGATTGCTGAACTTGATTCTCTTTACAGAGAAGAAAAACTTATTTGGGCTGTGAAGTCTAGAATGGATTCTATTCTCTGGGATGACCTCAACATTAACTTTCTTAGACCCTCCACCATAAACCAAAGAACCAATAATAGACTCCTCTCTTTGAAGCACCCCTCTGGTGTGTGGGAATATGAACTGCCTAGAGTTAGGGAGATCATTATTAATCACTTCAAGGACTTATACACTACTGGTCAGACTGTAAGCCCTCTTCTTCCATGTGATTTTCCCTTTGTTTGGGCACCAACTGACAATACATCTACTCTGCACCTTTTTGGCCAAGTCACTGAAGCTGAAATCAAAAGGGCCATGTGGGGATTTAAACCCTACAAGAGCCCTGGACCTGATGGCCTTCATCCCATTTTCTTTCACAGATTATGGGACATAGTCAAACCTTCTGTCACCAAATTAGTTATGGAAGTATTTGATTCTGGCTGCTTACCCCCTGACATCAACAATACTTATGTCTGCCTTATCCCCAAAGTCAAAAATCCAGAATCTGTAGGTCAACTTAGACCCATTAGTCTCTGCAATACCTTGTATAAACTCATCACAAAAATCCTAGTCAACAAAATTAGACCCATACTTCAATCATTTAGTCTCTGCAATACCTTGTATAAACTCATCACAAAAATTCTGGTCAACAAAATTAGACCCATACTTCAATCCTTAATCTCCCCACATCAGGGAAGCTTCATACCAGGTAGGAGATGTGTTGACAATGTGATAATGGTACAGGAGGCTGTGTACACCATCTCTAATAGTAAGGCTAGGAATGGAGCTATAGCAGTGAAACTTGACTAGGAAAAGGCTTTTGATAGACTGGAATGGAACTTTATTAGAGAAGCTCTGGTTTTCTTTAACTTCCCTCCACCTATGGTGAATCTCATCATGAATTGTGTCAGTTCATCTGCCTTCTCCATTCTCTTCAATGGTGAGATAACAGAATGGTTTCAACCATCCAGAGGCATCAGACAGGGAGACCCTCTCTCCCCCTATATCTTTGTCATTTGTATGAAATTCCTATCCCTTAGTATAGAAAAATCTGTTGGGGTGAAGGCCTGGAAACTAATCAGAGTAGGTAAGCAAGGTCCCCTATTGTCACATTCCCTTTTTGCAGATGATATCATCCTATTTGGCCAAGGAGATTCCAGTACTATTATTGAAATGAAGAGAGTTTTAGATGATTTCTGTGTTAGATCTGGTCAGAAAATAAACTTGAATAAATCCAAATTCTGTTCCTCTAAAGGTCTTCCTCCCAGCTCTATTACCTTCATTGAAAGAACCCTTGGCATAAGGCATACTCTTAACATGGGCAAGTATTTGGGTTTTCCAATCTTCCAGAAAGCCCCAAAAAATAGTGATTTCATGTTCATTATGGACAAAATTAGAAGCAAACTGATTGGTTGGAAAGCAAACCTTCTGTCCCTGGCTGGTAGGAAAGCCATCATCCAATCTTCCTCCTCCCAAATCCTATCCTATTATTCACAATGTCTTCCCCTGCCTGTCAATATCTGTGATAAAATAGACAGAGAACAGAGGAACTTCCTTTGGGGAAGCAATAATGAGAAGAGGAAATTACATTTGATCAAATGGGATACAGTTTGTAAGCTTAAGCACTTAGGGGGATTGGGAATTAGGAAAGCCATCCATGCAAACAGAGTGGGCCTAGCCAAACTGGTTTGGAGAATCAGTAAAACTCACCACTCTAGCTGGTCTGAATGCATCAAAGCCAAATTCTGGAAAAGAGATAAATTGATGAAGGATAAACCTTGTCTCAAATCAAGTTCCATCAACTCCAAAGCCATAAAACTTGGATGGGAACTATTCCAAAACTCTTCATCCTGGATTCCTGGTAATGGTTCTGATATCAGGACTTGGAAGGATGACTGGATTGGTTTTGGATCACTCAGAGGTGTCATCTCAGGTCCTCTTGCTGAAGATGAGGAAAACCTACAATTGACAGCTTTATTTGCTGATGATGGACAGTGGGACCTTTCCAAATTATCATTCATCCTACCACCCATGGTAGTTGACATTATACACAACATCCCCAGATCCACTAACTGCAATCACAGAGACAGAATGAAATGGAAAAACATTCCTAATGGTGATTTCTCCTCTAAGAGTGCCCATTTTTACATTAACAAGGAGAATGAAGATAACCTCATTGTAGGAAAAGACTGGAGCTGGGTTTGGAAATCCAATTGCAGCCAAAGGACAAAACTCTTCCTATGGTCCTGTAATCATGGAAGGCTGCCTACCAGGAAACTTCTTAAGAAAAGGAACATAGTACAATGCTCTCTTTGTACTATGTGTGGTCTTGAAGAGGAAGATGAGGAACACATTCTGAAAAGATGTCCATTTGCAAATACTTTCTGGGACCAATTGAACATCAAAACTCTTCATCCAAATCTTTGGAACCTGACATTCAAAGACTGGTTGTGTCAAGGTTCCAAAACTCCTCATAACTCTAATTTTAACAACATTCCTTGGAACACTCTCTTTGTCTATGGTTGCCATGCACTCTTGACAAGCAGAAACCACAGGATTTTCAGGCCAACAAGTCAGATAATGACTCCCTATAAAGAAGCTTTATCCAGAGCAGGGGAATACTCAGCCTTGGGAGGCAAAACCAACATACCTGCAGCCAAATCCTTAGCATACATCGCTTGGCATAAACCTGATATAGGCTGGATCAAATTGAATGTTGATGGATCCAGCTCGAGCAAATATAATAGGAGTGGCTGTGGAGGCATTCTGAGAGACCATCTGGGCAGCTGGGTGGGGGGTTTTAGTAAAAAAATTGGGTTTTGCTCTAGTATTCAGGCTGAATTACAAGGACTTAAAGATGGTCTAATTATAGCTAAGCTAGATGTGGAGTTGGATGCCATAATTGCAATCAATCTTATAATTCATGAGAATAATTTTTCACACCCACTTTCTAACATCATATTTGACTGCAGGGAACTATTGCGGAGGTTCGACGCGGTCGTGTTTAGACATGTCTTCAGAGAAGAAAACTCTTGTGCAGATTTAATGGCAAAGAATGGAGCTCTCTTGGAAGACTTTATCTTCAATTCTTATTCTGTTTTTCCTCCCTTTGTCAGCCAAGCTATGGCGGGGGACGCCCGTGGGGCCATTTTGTCGAGATTAGTATCTGATACAATCTCCTTTGTTAGTTTTCAATATGTAATCCCGAATTCTACTTTTTAATATATATTTTATCTGTTCCTACCAAAAAAAAAAAAATCTAATATATTAATGATATTACCACGAGTTGATTGATGTGATTAGTTCAAATATATAAATTCATAAATTTAATTCGGGCCAATAATGTTGTTACATGTAGAGTAATATTATTTGTGTACTAGAATATCCATAATTATTTACAATACCAACCCTTATAAAATGTTATCTAGTAAACTGTCTAATACGCCAATAAAATTATTGATGTGAAACCCGGACCCTCTTATGGGACTAATTAATTAAGTTGATAACTTTTGGGACTAATCTTGCAATTTCATTTACTATATAACATCTTTTAGTCTAGCCCTATAATTATAATCTACAATCTTTGCTTTCTCTACTGTTGCAGACATTCTTGCGGAGACAGAACTTGTGACAACTCCGGTATCTGTTGCACGAATCGAAGATAAGGTCTTTTATCGTATCGCTAGTACGATTTAGGATTATGAGAATATTGATGATTAGTCTCTGCGTTTTTGTTAGGTTATGTTGGGGTTTTCGACATTTTAAGAACGAATCAAAATAAGTATAGATGCCTTTTGTTTTCTAAAAAAAACTATTTTTATACGAAAATTGGGAAAAGTTCGGCATATTTTTCTGCCATGAGTATTCTGAAATTAATTAATTTTTGAGACATTTATACTGATATACTATGAAAAAATAGTAGGCCGATGAATTTCTGTCCCGACCCGTTATTCTGCAAAAGCATGCGCTATTCGAAAAATGAATGAAATTGTTTTTTTATGATAACTCTAATTATCAGACTTACCATTGGAATCGTAATCACGAATTTCTCTGTCAGAAATTGTTGTCGCCGACATCACACCAAAACTTATTGGACATTTTTCTTTCATTCCACCCATTTATTGCAGACTATTAATTTAAGAGGATTTTTATTTTTCCTTTTAAATCCCAGATGCTCTATTATCTATTTGTAATGAAATCCAATAGAGCTATTTAATGGTTTCTTAATTAAAAGTTACTTACGTGGCTCCGTTTGAATGTGTTGAAAATTCTTGTACAATCAGTAACGGATCTAGAAATATAATTTATTATGGTCATTTGATATACACAATAATTCACTAGGATCATTTATACATTTATTATCTAAATAGAGTAAAATATATTATATATTTTTTTTTCACCATGGTTGTCAAAATCGCGAGTTGGATCGTAAAATCGCACGATTTTACGATCCTAGGGGTGTGAATCGAGTTGAATCGCACCAAAAATCGCTGAGGTATTGAATCGTAAAGGATCGTCGATCTAGATCGTAAGATCGTAGGATCGAACGATCCTATACAATCCCATTTTTCCCCTTTTCATTTCAGGTTTCCTCAAACAATTTTGTTAGAAACTTACAGGAACATTTGTGTTCTAATGGTATTTTAATGGAAACTTACCGGTTTCATTTCAGGTAGAGTGCAGTGGAGAGAATAAGGACTTTGAGGAAGCAAACGAGGAGATCACTCCTGCTTTTGGGTTCTTCAGAGGTGGACTTGATCTCCCAAACGTTAGTGAGAAAAGCTAGCCTTCCATTTCTTGAACAAGCTAGTTAGGCCGAGTATATGAGTGTGATCCTCTTCTTCCGGCGGCCACCATTGGAGAGGGAGAGTGGGTGGCGATGGTGAAATTCATCTCTGTTTAAAAGTAGGAGGAATGGGTAGAAGTAGGTGAAATTCAATTGAAAATTAGTTTATTGATTAGGGAGGATGGAAAGATAAAAGGTTTATTTATGAAGGAGTTGGTGAGACCGTGAGAGCCGATTGATTGATCGATTTAGTTTTTCTTTTTTTGTTGCTAAATATCGATTTAGTTTATGTATGTAGGTTTGTTTATCACTTGTTAGTATGTGATTTAATTTCAGTTTATTAATTTTATTGGTATTTTTATTTTTTTCGTCGAAGTATTGTTATATTTTTTTTTGCTTAATTGCATATAAAATGATATCTTATTGACATAAATATATCATTAAATATTATTTTAATAATTTTGTCGGATCTTCCGATCCTCGTGTTTACGATTTTTTAGACCCCTTCCGTTCCGTGTCAAATTTACGATTTTGACAACCTTTCCTGTCACAGACAACTAGATCCATCTCTGTGTACAATCAGTTCATTTGCTTGCTACTGTAAGATTCTTTCAGAAATTGAAACTTTTTTTTTAATTATAATTTCCTTCCACTCCAACCGTGGGACCGACCCTATGCTTTCTTGGTGTTAGTATGCCACTTTGATTGAAGGCATGATATGTTGAGACAAATAAGATCCCTAAACTTGTTTGTCCTTTAGTGACTTGATAATTTCCTTGCTCTTTCAAGCTTAAGGCAGTTTTGATAACTGATAATTCAAATAATGAGAGAGATTGAATCGAGATTTTCTTAATAATTTCAGTAAGTATATATTCTAAGATTTTTCTACATAAATGGTTATTGTTTTTTAACTTTACTGTTACGCTTACATATTCTCATATTCTGATACAATTTTGAAAGATATTTCGTTACTGTTTGATATTTTGCAAGTTGACTTATGAGTACCGTCTGTTCCGACCTAATTGGTATCAGTTTTTGTCCCTATTTTGGTGAATAACCGAAATTCTGTACCAACACATATCAATTTATGTCCCCATTTTGGAGAATAACAGAAATTCTGAATCAACCCAACGGGCAACAGTTTCTATCTTCATTTCGGTGACTAACTGGAATTATGTCATTTGTATGTTCTGTTTCTGTTAAACATTATGTTTCTGGTAAAAATATATGTTTCTGTTAAAGGTTATGTTTTTGTTAAAGTATTTGAAATCTTTCTGAATTTCTATAAGTTTCTGAAAATACTTTTCTGTCAAAAGGATTATGTTAAAAATATATTTCTGTAAAATTATGTCTGTTTTCTTAAAAGTATATATATGTAATTGGATTTTTCCCTGGAGGTGTTTCTATACTTACTGAGTTGTAGCTCACCCCTTTCAAATGTTGTTTTTACAGATTATGAGTCGGAAGGGTAAGATAGTCCATACAAGGAGGCAGTGACGGATCCAGGACTTGAGATCAGTGGGGTCAGGGACGATTCTAGGGGTGCCCGAAAATTTTAAAAATACTAGTAGATATGGTAAATTTTAGTAAATTTTATATGTAATTTGGAGTATTTTATCAAGTTCGCACCCCCTCCCCAAGTTGAGAGCAACTTGTTAAATATCCCGCGAAGCGGGAAGGAATTGAGACTTGAGAGACAAGGCTATTTTTTTTTATTGAGAGCAACTTGTTAAATATCCCGCGGAGCGGGAAGCAATTGAGAATTGAGACTTGAGAGGTGAGAGACAAGACTGTTTTTTATTTAGAGCAACTCGTTAAATATCTTCTAAAAGATTAGAAACAAAAAGTATTTTTAAATCTTTACAATATTTAAAGCTGCTTGTTAAATATCTTCTAAAAACAATAAGAATGGTTAACACCACTGCTCCAGTGCGGAACGAGAATTGTTCTGTACGTGTGGAACGGATTCTTATCTGTTTGATCAAAATTTTGAGAATTTATTAGTGGGGTCATTAAATTTTTTGTGTGGGGTCATTTATTATCTAAATTGAGTAAAATATATCATATATACTTTAAATTTTTTTTTTCACTGGGGTCAAATACCTGCGTCCGTCACTGCAAGGAGGACTGAGTGTAGAAGCAATTCTGGATTACTATCAGAATAAAACTTTAGGATAGTTCCATTAAGAGTATTTTTCTCTACTTTAATGTATTAAAGTTTATTGAGGAATTTTGATAATTAAATTAAATGGATATTTAATTCTATTGTGGCATAAATTATTTGAATGTAAGGACTTGTAGTCTCAGAGTTTATTATGGGAGTACGGTCATGTGAGGTTTTCGGATACGGACTTATAAAACCGGATCCGTGGCATGACGATTGTCCATTAAGAAATATAACTAATCCAAGTTCGTAAACTTTTCTTAGTGCAATTACATTAATATATATAAAACAATTAATGTATTGGATAATGTATTACGATGAGGTTTGATGCTTTAATTACTGTTTAATTTTCTACTTTTATTTGTTTTTGAATGGTTTGAAATGATTTTTGGAATTTTGTTTTCCTTTGCTTTGCTCCCAGCATCCCGTGGTTTTACATGTAAATATATACAAGGTTAATATATACAGGCATTAGCTCTACTCATGGTTGCCACTAAATGATTGAGAACTATGACAGGGTCATCAAAATTAGTTTTGTTCTTTGTATTCAATGTATCATATGACAGCACCAAAATGTAATTCAAGTGGTAAGACACTTGATTTATAACTGGTAGGTCAGAAATTTAAGTCATATTAGAAGGAAAATGAGGAACCGCTATTAATCCTCCTTTGGAAAAAAATTGTATCACATGACTAAATACACTTTAGAATAAATATACTTTGACTTCTCTTTAATGCTCTCGGTATCTTTTTTTGTAATATTCTTAATCAACTTTTAATTATAATTATTTTCTTTTTAAGGTTTACTAATTAGAGTTTAAGTTATAGAAAATTTTTATTGTTAAATTGTTACAGAGAATGATAAAAGAAGTGATACAGAAGATTCCAAACCGGACTAAATAATATTGGAAGGGCTATATGGAAGGTGTTTTTAAAATGACTCGTCTAGCTGTTTAAGCGAAATTTATTTAAGAAAAAGAATTTCAATAACTTATGGTGTATAAAGACAATTTTTACTTTAAACTTTCCACTTATGGGGTGCTATTTTTATACACAAAAAATATAATTTTTAAAGAACTCAACAACTCTTTTTTTTTGCTAAATAAAAATTATCCATTAATCGTAAAATAGCCGAAGCCATTACAATCAAAAGATAAAAATAAAATAAAAGTTATACAATGGTGTAAACCACCATGATAACAGATAAAAGTCCACACCCTGTACTGAGTAAACACTACACACAGTAGAAAAAATAAATACATAATAAAATTCTTCACAACATCTTCTCCAAAATCATGGAACAGCAATAGCAAGCTCAGTTCCAACACCTTTCTTAGAAATCAACAATCTACGAGACCATGAGCGTATCAACCGTCCTACAGATTGTCTCGGAAAGATGAAGGGTGTGCTTGGACAAGGTTTGGTTTGGGTTTGGTCTCACTTTTGGCGGGAAATGCTCAAAATTTGGCCTCTAAAATAGGCGGGAGAAATTCAAATTCAATTTTTTTTCCAAATAATCGTCCAATTCCAAATTTTGGAATTTGAACATTTCCCGACAATTTTAGAATCCAAAATTTGGAATTGGACGATTATTTGAAAAAAAAATTTGAATTTGAATTTCTCCCGCCTATTTTAGAGGCCAAATTTTGAGCATTTCCCGCCAAAAGTGAGACCAAACCAAACCTTTTCCAAGCACACCCGAAGAAAACTGAGGAAGGGCCCAGAACAATTCCGGGTTTAGAGGGAAACTTCAGATCTGGAAGGATCTGAAGTAGATCTTTCATCTGAGTCTTGAATCTTGAATAACAATACCTTGAAAAAAATTCCATCACAATTTACGGCAAAATAAGAGGGTGAAGACACAAAAAGTGAACAAAAGCAGATAACTGGCCAAGATTCGACCATTGGCAGGAGCCAATGACCAAATCTGGCCAGCAGCAGAGGGGAAAAAAACGCAGCAGGAAGAGGCATATGGAGAGGGAGAGAGAGAGAGAGAGAGAGAGAGAGAGAGAGAGAGAAGGGAAAAAAGGAAAGAGAGAGAGAACTCAACAACTCTGGTTCCAAATCAAAATCCAATCCACCTATGTCTTCTGAAGGGATTTTGTTTGGGCTTAAAGCCCTAGAGAAGTCGCACTCATTGGGAAAAATTCAATCATAAAATCGTCTTTTTTAGACTAGTCTAACATTTTACTCACATGAATTGTACATGGTTTAACTACAGATGTAAGCTCCGCTCAATTCATGTGAGAGTTCTGTAGGATCAATCCCATAAAAATGCGAGCCGGCTAGGGTGCTGAACACACTAATAACCATAGGATTTATGATCCTTACATCCAATGGCCATAAAAACGCGCTAAAAGTAAAATGCATAATATGGCAGCCACACTAGATCCAAGACGCGACACTGTTCATCTCCTTCCCCGAAACCGCGGCCAAACATAAATTTTCACTTCCCTATCAACCACGATACCTTTTATATTCTATAACTGTAAGTCACGATTTCACCCACGATTTCATCATTAAATCCATAACTTTTCCCACACTGAACCCTATTTAATCATCCACAATCATTAAACCTTCAATATGAAAATCAATCGCGAGTTTCTCACCATTTTTCATACATTTCTAGCATTCTTGAACTTTTGATGAAAGATTGTGATAATCTTGTAACGTTCCATGCCCAGCCAATTGAGGAAAGCAACTTTCAATGTCAATTCACTTACTTTTATTTTTTAATTCATTTTGGGAAAGCAACTTTTACAAATATCTCCCACCATATCACAATCAATTCAATCAAATTAAGGACCCTGCAAAAGTTTCTAATGTGAGACTAACAATTGTAGGTTGTTTGACTAAGAGCTTTAAACTATGAAATTCACATTTGAAAAATGAAAGGCTAACAGCTGTAAACTATAACACTAATAGCTATAAGCTGTAACAATAATAGCTGTTAGATATGATGTTTACAATTGTAATCATTACCAGTTGTAAGAATTTTATTAACTTCTTATTAGACTAACAACTGTAAGATGTTTTCCTAAGAGTTTTAAACAGTGAAATTCACATTTGAAAATTGTAAGGCTAACAAGTGTAAGCGTTGACACTAATAGTTGTAAGCTTTGGCACTAATAGGTGTAAGCTGTGACACTAATAGCTGTTAGATATGATGTTTACAATTTTAATCATTAACAATTGTGAAGTTTATTAACATCTTATTAACTCCTAAAATACAGATTCATTATCGTAATATGGAAGATAATAGTTGTAATACTACATAATAACAACGGTAAAGGTTAATAACATATCCATAATAATCAATATTTAACATTATACACATTCCAAAATCGAATGGATTGATTTGCAAGTAACTCAATGACAATGGTGATTTACAATTATCAAAAATTGAATACTCCATTGAAGGAAAAAAAATTGAAAAAAAAGAGTAAAAAACGATGAACAATACAGAAGAAAATGTATATTAGGGTTTGTTTTGGTATAATTAATCTTCAAATAAGGAACAGTATGCGGCATGATAGTCATGATGCCGATTAAAATTGATTTTTTTTGAGATTTTCGAAAGAAAATCGCGGTTGATGGGGAATTTTTTATGGAATTAGCGTAAAATTTTGATATGGGCGGCAAGCCTTTAATTTTGAAGCGCACTGATTCAATGTGGACGGCTTCATATGCAAGCAAATGACTAATAGCCATTGGATCTAATTGTATTATATCCAGCGGCTCTAAAGCTGTTAAGCAATTGTAAAATTTTGAGTAGTTCAGCATTGTAGCCGCTACAATAAAACGATCATATAATTGAGTGACCTGACAAGTCTCTTTCAAATCTAAATCTAAAGAACAAAGAGTTAATAACTATTTATAACACTAAACTATTTACGAATTTCTCTTTATAGTACTAAACTATTTTTTTTATCTAAATATGTCACTCAACTATTTACGCTTTATCAAAAATATACAACCACCCATTTTTTCGGGTGTTTTTACGCAGCGATGTCACGTGAGTTGCTTGAACATGAACAACGACGAAAAGGAAAAGAAATCTTGAAAACGCTCAGGGCGATAATCGCTAATTTGTTGTTGCAAGGGAAAACGGGCTCACAAATTAAGCAAGCTATGGCTCAACGTTTCAATATTTCTTTTCCTTTTCGCCTTTGTTCATGTTCTGAAGCAACTCACGTGACATCGCTGGCCGAAAAACACTCAAAAAATGGGTGGTTGTATATTTTTTGATAAATGTAAATAGTTGAGTGACATATTTAGATAAAAAAATAGTTTAGTACTATAAAGAGAAATTCGTAAATAGTTTAGTGCTATAAATTGCTATTAACTCAAAGAACAAAATACTTTGTGGTAGAGTAGAAAAACGTAACTTTGAAGAGAAAAAACGGGCCCTCACTACGGTTTTTAAAACCGCCTATTGATTACGCTTTAGTAGTGGCACCATTTTATCGAACCTTCATCTGTCTCAAAGCCTCATAATCGAAGCTCTCCAGCTGGTATTAGGTTAACCCCTGTTCTTAAATTTTACCTTTTTATTTCTCAAATTGGTATAGTTAATTTGATATGGGTTCCTATTCTATACTGCGTTTGGGTTTTATTGTTTTCCACATATAATTGTTCAGCAATCTAAAACCTTGGGACGAGTTTGATTTCTGTTGTTTTTTTATCTGTTACTTTGAGGATAAAGTGTGGTATGTGTTGCCCTTTTTCTAGTTGCAATTTGGGTTTGTTCTGTATGAATTTCTTGCTGTTCTTTCTTGTTTTTTTATTGGATTCTCGAGTTTTTTTCGATAATGGGTTCTTGTAAAATTCGGAATTTGATGGGTTGGTGAATGAAAAGATTGAATGGTAGGGGTAGGGGGAGAGAGTAATTTCATCTGTGTATTTGTGTAGTGGTTTAACTTATTCACCGGATACCGAATTGTAAACTGGCTTATCATTGAAAAAGGAGTAAAACATCCCCCTCTCCCTCTTCCTTCTTGTGAAATGCAGATTTTGCAAAGTTTCTTATGAAGGAAATGTGCAGTTCATTCATATATTGTGAAACAAAGGAAGTCAAGTTTTTATCTTAAATTGTAAGGTCCCTAGCAATTCTAAACACAAAATGGGTGTAAACCCTACTTCAATAATCAATTAATCAAACTTCAAAAGGAGTTAATTGAGGAAAAAACAGAAGTTTGGCGGATTAAGCGAAGGCAAAAGAGCGAAGGAAATTCAAAGTGGGAGAGTAACTAGCTTATACATATCAATTAACTAGCTTATATACTAGCCTACTAGGTATTAGAGTGCATGATGAAATCTCCTCCATCCAGCTCTGTAATTCTGGTATCAGCGTGCATTCGTGTAGAGCTTGAGAAGAAGCTTCCTCAGCTACGGCCTCCCACAGCTCCAACGGTTACCTTATCAGAATGATAATTAATCTCAGCCATCCACGACTCAATCTTAGCACCGACTCTCTTATCTTTCAGAATTACTAAAACGACGCCGTTAATAAACTAAACGACTATACTTAACTAAATAGATATAACTCCTCCTTACTCAATTTATAAATTTCCTTCTACTTCTCTGAATAAACTCCAGGGCATGACATAAATGTAATAAAACTTCCATATATTTGCTTAGGTTTTCTTAGAAGGCATTCAATCAAGGAAACTGTAATGTCGGGAAGAAACCGTGGACCTCCTTTTCCAATGAAAGGCACTCCACATGGCGGGATGCCACCACCTGTTCATGAACCTCCTCCATTTGCAAGAGGCCTTGGGCAAGCTCCTCACCCTGCCTTTTTGGAAGAAATGAGAGAACCCCCATATGGCATGGGCCCTAGACAACTCCCTCCACACCCTGCTATTATTGAGGAGCAGTTGGCTGCCCAGCATGATGACATTCAAGCATTGCTTGTTGACAATCAAAGGTTGGCTGCAACCCATGTGGCTCTCAGACAGGAATTAGAAGCTTCTCAGTTTGAGCTTCAGAGGACACATAACTATGCTGGTTCATTGCATGCGGAGAAAGATATCCAGATGAGGGAACTTTATGATAAATCTGTTAAATTGGAAATGGAACTACCTGCAGTGGATGCTATGAGAGGCGAGCTTATGCAAGTACGCTCGGATATTAAAGAGCTAACGGGTGCCAGGCAAGAGCTTACATGTCAAACTCAAGCTATGTCTGAAGATTTGGCTAGATTGACTGCCGATCTGCAGCAGGTTCCGGCAATGAGAGTGGAGATTGAAGGTCTGAAACAAGAATTGCAGCGAGCCAGGTAATTATGTTTTTCCTTTTGTTCCTTCTCTCACAATGTTTGGTTTTCTGAATTGGTAAATTTACTATTCTGTTATTGACTTTTAGGGCTGCCATTGAGTATGAGAAAAAGGGTTATGCTGAGAACTATGAGCATGGTCAGGTGATGGAGAAGAAGTTAGTGTCAATGGCAAGGGAGCTGGAGAAACTTCGTGCTGAGATGGCCAATGCAGAGAAGAGAGCTCGTGCTGCTCCTATGGTTGGGAATCCAGGTATTTTTTTTGTGGTTATTACTCTGTTTCTCTGGAAGAAAATGGATCAAATATTAGAGCCTCAGTTTTCATTTATATTCAATATTATGCGTGGAGAATTTTGATCCTTCAGATAACAATTATATTCTAGTCCAATCGGAAGGAGACCCTTTCTTATCAAAGAATGTAATCAGAGGCTTATTTGTAGTATGCAGGGAAATTTCTTTCCTGTTGATATCAGGTGGAAATGCACAAGATTATGCAACCAAACCATGTCCAAGTGTAACTGAAAATTGGAACAATAATTTGGAGGACTCAAAAACTTCAATTTGCGTAGTTCTCAATGAAAATGCTTCAGCCACATCTATTATGTGCTAAATTTTTTGTGCTTTCTTCCCCAGTCATTTGGACGACTTGCTGTTAATTATTAGATGGGCATTTAAATTTGCACTTGTTTTTGTTTGATATATGTTTTTGCAGGTCCAGGCTATAATGCCAATTATGGAAATCCTGAAACTAGCTATCCTGGAAATCCATATGCTCCTAATTATGTCGTGAACCCCATGAATCCCATGTATCCTGTAAGTTTCCCCCTCTTTTATGTTTTACTAATTAGGAAGTAGAATACTTGCTGAAGCTTAGATTTTTGGAGAAATGTTGAGGATGACATGTCTAACTCTCGAAATAATCTATTTCAGATGCAAGCTGCTGCTCCTCAATATGGACCTGGACCTGGACCTGGTGCTTGGGGTGCTTATGAGATGCAGCGAGCTCAAGGACCAAGATAAACTACTTCATGCTAGTATGAGATCTCTTATTTGCTGGCTTCTGGTACTGCAGATTGGATCTTAGATTGATCTTGGAATTTCGGGCCATTGATAGATACTTTAAAGTAATTCTAAAGCTCTGTTGTTCGTTATGCAAAACTAGACACTATCTGTGATTCTAATGCTACATTAGAGTAATATTTTGTTGCTTGTGGATGCATCATAATATCCTTGATTTGATCTTACACTTGCAAATAATTTTTTACCTGTTTGAATATGGTGAGCTATGGAGTGAAATCTGTTTTTTTAGAATCTATAAGTATTATGATATAGTAACGGGCTTAATTATTGCATTGGAAGTTTCCATGTTTTCTTTAGTTATTAGGACTCTTAGGTTATCTTTGAATGATTCTGCAGCTGAAATAAGTTATGATTTCTTTACTCAGTTGGACTTGTTGTATAGCTTCTGTGTAAGTTGCAACATATTGGGGTTTCTGTTTCACATTATCTAGTTTAATAGCTCCTTCTTTGGTTTAAAATGCATGTTGGTGGAGGAGTATATCTTGTTGCTTTTCACTCCCTTCAGCCTGCAAATTCAAGGGCCCACCTTCCATTTATCCAAACTTTTCGTGAATGCAGGACTTCTACTGGAAAAGCTATCTTTGTATGTAGTTTATTGGTCTGGGTATTGAGGTGAAAAAAAGATTGTACCTGGTTTTGATGAGCTTGTCAATTATCATCCTTTTGTTTTACATGAGTGGTTTCTGTTTCTAGGATACACACTGGAATTAACATTATTATGTTGACCCTAATATTTCTAGCAGAGGTTGGTGAATGTATGTAATATGAACAGCTAAGAAAGTGCCATATAGTTGGTTTAGTTTCACTGAAATGGACAAAGCCATGGCTTCCAATCTGGCTTGCCGCAAATTTTATATTTATATAAAATTTGCCCCACATATAACATTTTTACACTACTTGTGAGCAACAACATATAGATATTTTATAATCACATGCATATCAATTAGCTACTAATTCATTTTGTGTGCAACTGTAGATGCTTGCTTCACCTTACTTTTTAACTCGCCTATACTTTTGAACACTCGCTCCATAAATTTGTAAGTTAGAAGAGTAGTTTCTTTCGTCTTTTCTGCAAATTAACTTGTAGAATGGGGGCTTTTGGGGGAGCATGGATCTCTTTACTGTTTGTCTTACCCTGCTGGTAGCTCATTTATTGGTTGCTATTTTTTCCAATATTTTTGGGCCACCGGTCCTTAAGAGAACTCCTTTTTTTTTGGCTGAATGGTCCTTGAAGAACTTAGCCTCTTATTAAGTTGCCTTTCGGGATAATTTTTTATATTATGAAGTCAACACAGTTATTGCACTTTCTAGATTACCTAAGTTTTTTTTTCTCTTTGAAGTTTTAAGAGACTGATGATATATCAAGTGAAGGCACATATGGTCAAGGAAGGCTAGTGCAGTTTGGCACAACATTGCCTCCTCAAAATGATAGGTCCCATGTTCGACACCCCCTACCACAATATTAATAAAATTATTATTATTATTTTAATAGGAGTAAAAAAATTAAAATTTGTTCTTTTTTTTTGGGCTCTTTTCTGAAGTTCAAAGACTTTAGTCACGGTGAATCATGTACTGAGCAGCACATGGCTCATCCAAATGTTTTCTTCTTGTATTTCTTTAATCATGCACTCTCAGAGAATGAGTGGCTGGTTAGCATGCCATTCAGTGGCAAGTATCTTGGTTGTTATGTGAAGGAATCAGTTGAGCCAACTTCAATTAGCAATTCTTTTTCAAGTAACTTGTCCGTTTAAGATATAACTTAGAACAGGTCTCTTTACCAACCGATGTCTCCAGATTATTTAGCTTACATGGATTGGTATTTTTATCCATGAAAACATATCTATAGTGCACAAACAGGTTCTGGAAGTATATATCACTACATGTATTTGAGCATATAACTGGCTAAAATAAAGAACTGAAGCAGACTCTTATCATATGTCCTGCTTTATGTTTATTTTCATTGTCAAAGTTACTGAGACTGTGGATTATCCATTCTTGATGAGAAACTCGGATAGTAGCGAAGCAAATGGTGCGCGATGTCCAAAAGGTTGGTTGTACAAGTGTGGATAGTTATGAGAAGGGTGAGCTTATCTGAATTAACGACAAGTTAAGAGCAAAGTGGAGGGAGGCAGCAACCTGCAAATTTGCTGAAATATGTGCTTCCTAGTATCACACTTTTTCCCTTTTGTTGTAACAGCAAATATTATTGATTTTTTTGGCGTTACCCCAGTACCTATAATAGATAACACGAGGATAAGAATAGCTTATCCTTTTTGTTTCGGTGTATTCTTATCCTTTTTGTTTCGGTGCCTATATTGATTGAACGGGATAGAATTACACTCTCTTTCTAGCAAAGGAGATGTAGTTGGATTCCAGGATGAATGTAGTTCATATTACATTAATTAGATTACACACGAGCCAGCTGAAAAGAGAACCTCTTGAAAAGACGTGATCGGCGTTGGAGCTGCAGGATGAATTTCTCTTTCAAGTAAGTAATGTAAATGCCTCTGAGCACATACCATTCCCCTATTCTTCCTATTGGTTGTGCTCTTTAAGAATAAACTTGAAGTTGTACTGTTTTTATGAGTTCAGACACATAGTATGAAGCAATTTTTGGAACAATGATCAAACTTTGGTTCTCTGCTGTAATTGGGTAATCTGGTCATGGGGCATGTCGTTTCAGAAATTTCCCATGAGAAACGTCTTTAGATTCTTAAGTTTAGCATAAAAGTGGATGCACTTTATTTTGCCTATTGGTGTTTCACATATTATCTCCTGAATTTGTTGTTGCTGGGAAGAACTTGAAGTTAGGGGGATTAGCACATGGTAATATTCCTTATTTCTTGGTTTTTTGTGTTCCCTTTTGTTAACCTATCTACTGTTCTCTATCCGGAAGATGAGACTTTCACTGGAATGGAGGCTAGTAATATGCCCATTTGTGGTACTTCAGAAGCCATTAGTGGCTAGCCTCTTCTCAGAGAAGCATTAGTGGTTAGTTCAGAGGTCATTTATTATTTATGTTGGGAAATTTCAACTCGATAGTAACCTTCTTTTTTGTAGTAGTAGTAATAGAAACATTCCGGAAGCTTGCTTTTGTCAAATTATTTTGTAGTTGGGTTAAGATGTATTAGAAAGACTTCATGCATAATCTATGGCATGTTTGAAGTCCAAGTATATGATATACGTTACTGATTAGATTCTATTATGAAGTTTTGAATTCTGTTTGTGCCTTTATTAGTGTTGCTGCCTTTATGTGCTTTGCAAGAGGTATAGCACGTTAGATACTTCTTTCCTACTACTCTTGTAGTTTGTTAGGTAGACTTTAAGAAGCCTAACATTATAGATTCTCTGTAGGATTGGATAGTCGCCTATTGGTGGATGTGAGTTTCTATTTTTCTTGTATTGTCTCTAGTCTCTAGTTCCTATGGCAGTTTGCTTAGGAATATTGACTTTAAGAAAGTATGATCTTAGTATATTGTGTAATTGATCCATCATATGTTTCAGATTTTCTATTAGACCCGATTATATTACTCTTGAATGTAGGTTTTTCACACGTTAGTTGAAGTATTCTACTTGTTTATCTTTTTACCTAATCTTTCGTGGTGGTATTCACTTTTGGGAATCACCAAAAACCTGAATGAACTAATATTTGGTTCCGCGTGATTCCCTGTAGTCTTCTTGAGTTTGCATTTAGTTTTATGTACTTCAAAAAGTGTTGAGCTTCTCTCATTTATGTTTGACATAAAATTAACGTTCTTTTCTCTAGGTTGGGACAACGAGCTTGGAAACATCAAGAAATGGCCGCTATTTCACAAAGATTCATGATTTACAGGTGGCCATTTTTTCTCAGCCTATCTCTTCATATTTTCTACAGTATGTTTCATGCTACCTTTATTACACACGTCAGTCAGTCGGTCGTATACTTGAGGAAGTAAGTGAAAGTAATGCGTTTTATATCGAAGTTGCATTTTTGCAACCTATGGTTTCTGGAAACATTGCCTTTAGTGAGGCTTGCAGCATACTCGCTGATCAATTTACTTCTGCTATATTTTTCACTCTCGGTCTGAGAAGAATGTTTGGCACCCAACATTAGCTTCAAGATGAACAATGGATTGCTCAGGAGGCTGCTGTGCAAAGAAACAGATAATGAGATGAAGTACAGTTCTTCCTTCTCTTGACCACCCCGGGCCTTGTGGTTCCGAGTCTCAAATAGTGAATTTAGAGAGATTTTTTTATATAAATATTTTGTTAATTGTATATTATTGGAGACTTAATGGTTATATTATTATTGTCGTATGTGGTTAATTGTCGTGCGTTGTCTAAAACCAAAGTGATACAATTGTACTACTATCCTTTTTTTTTTTCCATAGCCATAATTATTGCAACAATATGCTATTGTATGAGATGATTGTACCAACTAAATTGATTTGATGTTTGTAAATTTGGCACATATCACTTTTAATGTACGTATTATGTATGGTTGAGATTTTGAAAGAAATTTTGGAATTTTACTACAATCTTAATGTAAACTAATTCAAGTTTCGGAGTAAGTAATGATACTAAACCAATCAAAGAAAAAGAAGAAATGAAGTTCCAACATTCCTTGATAGTGTACTTCAAGAAGATTTAATAGTAAACCTAAACAGGTTCAGTCCTAATTGATCTGACAAAAAAGGAAAAGAAATCTATAAACTTTGCAACCCCACCAGATAGTGGAGGAATGTCAGGAAGCATTTAAGAAACAATCCCTAAATCCATTATTCAATTCATAATAGGTTTTATTGGATTGAATTTGAGTTTGAGATTTTAGATTTTAGACTGAACAAACTAAATGAGCCCATCGCCCGTCTGTTGTCGGCTTCAAAGCTCCACCCTTCACAGGGCAGAGACAGCAAGGAAAGGCAGTAACTTTAGTACTGATAGTAGCTAAGCATTGGTCACAAAACCAATCACCATCTGGGATAACCCCATTTGTAAAAGGGTGGCCATAGCAAGTGGTTTGGACCATTATATCACAATTATCACAAAGAACAATTGGATCTCCATCAGTGCGGTCACATATAGCACAAACAATCCCATCATCATCATCATCATCTCCAACCTCAATCTGACCCTAAGTTTCCTTGATTTCAAAACTGGGATTTGGGATTTCATTGAGGTCAACCTCAAATGGTTGAATGGCCCAGATCCTCTCCTTGGAGAAGGGAAATGATTTTTTTGGGAGCAAAATGGAGAAATATGCTACTTTTATTACTCAGAGAACCAATTACAAGGAATAGTTCATAATTTACAAGGACCAATAGAGTAACTTAACTAATAATCAATCACCTCCCAACAAACATGGGGCTTGGACACATTTCAGTGGATCTTCTACTCTGCAGGCACCATGCACAACTAATGGGGAGATATTTAGCTTCAAGCCTTGTTGAAATAATACTATAAAAGTCACAACAGCCCATACTGAACGGCCCCGACCTCGCGATGAGCAGCAACAGCAACTGCTGCAGCACCAAACTGAGATTGTGCTTGTAATAATTTTGCATCAATTGCAATTTGACTATTTAGCTGGACAGTTTTTTGCATGGGACTGGTAATAAAGATGGTGGTGATGATTCATATCAGTAGTAGTAATTACTACAGAGGTGGAGGATTTGGCCGGAGGATGGTACTGCAGGTGGTTTTGTATTTTCGCTTGAGAAGAGTCTCTATCGGCCTTGTCTTGATTCTTCTCTGTGTTTGTCGTAAAGTAATAATTTGGAGATATCTGGGGAGGAAGGACCGCGTTCTGAAGATATACTCCCCTTCCATCATAGCCATCTGTATTGTTTCTGTTGTTTTCATACGGTATAACTGGACCGACAACTCTTCCCGGTTTGGCTAAACAAATACAAGAAGATATGTTAAGAACAGAAAGTAACAAGGGACAACAGAATAAAAAGCACGCAGAATACCTGAAGGCACACGAGGTGGTTGCCGTAGAACCTTTGAAGCATTCCCACACATAGTGTCTGCCACTCTAACACTACTAGAAATTTCTTCTGAGCATCGCCGATTATCAAAAGCAGTCTGATTTATATTTGTTCTAGTAGGGATAGTACTTGAATTAACTGTAGACCTGCATGTAAAGCAAGTATAATTAAAACAAAGGCAGCCCTGAAACTGAGAAAGAGAATATAACATGCCTGCAAGGCAGAAAGGATCACTAAAAAAAGGGTGGGGGGAGAGAGAGAAAACCCATTCATAAATGAATGCTTAATACGTGCAGAGAAATAATAAAAAAATCTGAATATCTTACCGCGGAAGAGAGACATGCTTTCTCTCTGGAGGAACAACAGGGCCACTTTTACCACTGTTTTCCTCGAGATATGCAAACTGTTTACGAAATTGACCAATTGCACTGCATAGTAAAAAACCAGATTGCATTATTAACCATTCAGAAAAAAGGGGACAAAGATACGCGCACAGTTATAAAGATATATATAACAAAAAAGTACATTCATGAATAAGAGATTTAGAACCTGGGATAGAGAAAATTTGCTTCATCATTTCCAGCAATGTAGTCCTTTAGCAGTTGCGGATGGTATTCTAATATTTCCCGAAATATTAGTTCCCTGATATCCTCCTTTGTTACTCTTCGCCTCTCAAACTCAAACTCCAGCTTTGGGATTGGCTGACACGACGGTTCTCTCGCAACTTTGGCTAGCCCTTTGAAGTAAGGATCAGCCAATGCCTAAAGAACCAAAGTACAAATTTTAGCAAACAAAACAGCCAAGTAACAATCCAAATGGTAAACCGCAAACTGTACCTCTTCAGAAGTTCTCTCTTTATGAACCAAGTGCAGCTATGCAACAATTCAAATAGTAAAGCAATATGTACCTCTTCAGCAGTGGGCCGGTCCTTTGGATCAAATGCTAGCAATCTTTGTAAGAGCCTAAGAGCCAAAGGATCCGTGTTTGAGAATTTCTCAGTAAAAGGAACGGGTCGCTTTTTTCGCATATCCGCTAAATACTTTCTGGCCTTCTCATTTCGAACCTGCGTCCATGATAGAATACGACTTTAAATACATATTTTCAAACGGCTTTATATTGACAGTTCAGGTAAGTTATGTTGCAAGAAAAACATACTCCAGAAATTGTATCAGCTGACGGTGTCCCCAGAAGATCAGTAATTAGCTCCAACTGATGAACAACACTCTTACCAGGGAACAACGGTTTCCCAGTAAGTACTTCTGCAAAAATGCAGCCAATACTCCAAACATCGATTGCGGGTGTGTACTGCAAGTCAAACCCAAAACTTATCAGACAAGTAATCAAATTTAAAGAGAGAAAAAAGCCGCCACATAAAGCCCTTCAAAACGATCACAAGACCCAAACTGGGTTACCTGAAGAACAGAATTTTCAACTTCCAGGAGAGTTCAATATTCCTACCTGAACAAGAACTTTTTAGTCTACACATTACTACTTAACACACTTAGAATAGATTTACGTATGGAAATAAATGAGCTACTCTAAAACCAAAACCAGAAATATTTCCACATCGCCAGAAGTATATTAACTAAAAGAATAGCCATATTAAACATCACTTCACTTACTTTATCCTCAAATTCTTCTCCTGTCATGGGAAAAAGATATTGAGAAACCAAAAGACCAAGCAAGTAAAAAATTGCTCAACTGAGCTAAAACGAAAATAAGCAGTACAATACGAGCAAAACAAAATGCATATATTTACACAGAGATAGTGAACTGTAACTAGAGAAATAGCATCATTGATCTCTTCACCGCAAAATTAATCAATACATTACAAAGACACAACATCAAGCAAGCATGGTCGTCAGACCAAAATTGAAACGCCACATATAGAATCAATATGTCACCAAATGAATACAAGATGGCGGCCATCCATCCTAAGTAACAGCAAGATGGAACCCAAATTTAAACATTTATATTGAGACGCATTGATAGGAATGCACACAATCAGATCGGTATTACCTTTGACAAAAAAGATCCACATAGCTCAGGAGCCCTATACCATCTTGTAGCAACATAATCCTGCATGGTACCCCATAAAGGAAATGTCAAAGGAGGATACCAGTATTCCCCACATAAAAGCAAAAAGATAAAGGAGATAACACACACAAGGAAATAGTTGAAATACTAATAAATAAACCCCAATAACAGTAATATAACTAGTGGCATACCGTCCAAAATATTGTTGTCGGGGTATCACTGAATGCAACTCTTGCTAATCCGAAGTCACATATTTTGAGTTTGCAGTTGGCATTGGCTAAGATATTCTTTGGCTTAAGATCTCGATGATACACATTTGCTGCAATTGAAGAGTACAAAGAGAGGATGAACAAATACAATTACTAAAATAGCAAAGAAATTTTTGACAGGATAACTGCAAAGAGGATTTTCCAGGAAAGATCCACTAAGGACTTCTCTGTCAAATTTTATTTGCTTGATTAATATACAATTAAAACATGCCACAAAATACCTGTATGCATATATTTCAATGCACGTAGCATCTGGTAAAGGAAAAACCGGTGGTGCTCATGGGTTAGATCATCATTGGCTTTAATGACTTGATGAAGGTCAGACTCCATAAGCTCAAAGACAACATAAATGTCTCGGAAATCCCGCCTTGAGGGTGGCATCATAACCCGCTTAATATCGACAATGTCAGGGTGCCTTAAAAGCCTAAGCAACTTGACCTCACGCAAAATTCTAATAGCATCAGAAATATGCTCAAATATGTCAGTTATCTTCTTAATTGCCACTTTTTCCCCAGTATGTGTGTCGATGGCTGCACAGACAACTCCATAGCTCCCCTTCCCAATTACTTCCAGAATTTTGTATCTATTGGCATCACCATACTCTGTGAAAAAATCTGTATCCTTCGGATTCTGGAAAATCATGATATGAAATGACTTAGATAAGACAACATAGAGAAATCCAGACAAGTACACAAGAAACAATACATAAAACACGAGAACATAATAACAAGGACAATTGAACCTACAGAAACATACTACTTGAACTATCACAATTCACGAAATGTTGGTTCATCAACTTATCCAAATAAACAACTGTTGTACGTGATATAACACTAGAAATAAGAACAATAGTACTCAATCACGATTCACGACCTTGCATTTCCAACAAACAAAATGGAGTTTTACCCATAGAACTGACCAAAACAAGGGAAAATAAAAAACTCAATCAGACACAGCGACACACTCAGTTAAGTTTCATACCACTTCATGGAAATGACTGTCAGTTCAAATGTGGAGTAGAAAACTAAGGTGCTAATTAGCAAAAGGCAAAATGCATCATAAATTCCAAGCCTCTTGTTCAAAATTTTGGGGGGATAAAAATTAGAGGAAGAACAGTAGCTCATATACAACAACAACAAGGCCTTAATCCCATGTAATTTAGGTTGGCTGTATGAACAGTATCTCATATAGTAAAAGAAAATCTTATACTGTTCCAATAGTTAAGAAGCTTGAAAATTCATACTAAAGGTATCATCTTTGTCCAAAAACTCCAAACCTCATCTTCCTTGGAGTTCAAACTAAGGCTAGCCTCTTCCTTAATATATCTATTTTCTCATTTACTGAAGTGCAAATTTCAAACACTAACAACAACAACATAACATAACTCATTAAGTCCCAATAATTGGGGTATGGGCGGGGATGTATAGGAGACAGAGCTGACCTTTGGCAATAAATGCACAAAGTAGCTGCTCCAAGAATACCACCACTGAAACAGTAGCCCTATACCAAATTTCGAACACTGAATAAAAAAAAAATCACTACCACTAAGAAGCTTGTGTTTCTTTTTTACAATTGCTTTGGGCTGGTAAAAAAATTAAAAAAAAAAAAAATACTCACTCCGATACAAATCAAATACATCGGTACATCCATGAATCAATACATAGCAGAAAACCAAAAGAAAAACAAAAAAGAAACCTTCTTGCGCTGATCTTGCTGCATCTTTCAACAATCCTCTTCGAAAAATTCACCAAAAAATTCCAAGAAAACTACTTAGTATTGCAATTATCTTCGGTTTCTTATACCAATCAGATGAATTCAAAAAAGTTAAAGAATTTCACCAAAAGAATATCTTAAAAGAAATCCCAATTCACCAATTCAATCAGATCAAATAAAAAAAAATATCAATTCAAGAACCGCATTTGCCTCCCCCAGCCGACACAAATTCCTCTTAGCTCTCTCCCACCCACTTTTCTTCTTCCCAAAAAAAAAAAACAAATTCAACCTTAAATTAATAATCCCAAAAAAACCCAGAAACAGATTGAAAGAAAGAATTGGGGAAAAAAATATGAAGTAAAAAAAAATAGTGAAAGAGTGGAGAGGGGTATAGGGTTTGTGAGAGATCTGATTGCCGGTTTTCAATCGATCGAGAGAGAAGGGGGATTTGATGAGAAAGGGTGGCTTTATATAATACTAGTAAAATATCCATTTCCATTTGCAGCTAATAAATATAACGTTTTTTGTGTGGCTTTGTGTGTATCTGAATGGAAATTTATTTTTTGTTTATTTTTTTTTCTAATTAAATTTTGGGGGCTTATTTCGATTTTTAAACGGCTATAAATCCTGCTTATAAAGGTACGGAACACTTTCGGTATTTAGTTTGTACTCTTCTTATCTTCTGGTTCTGTGGCTGCACCCACCACGGATCCTATGCGGAACACTTTTTATTAAGCTACATGCATGACGAAATTTTAGTCGTTGAATTAAAATTTTGATGACTGATATTGATTTGAAAAATAAATACTTATTCTGATTTTTAAAACATTTATTCAAAACATGTGTTCTTAATTTGAGAACACCTATTTTCAAGGAAAAAAATTGTTCCGCATGTACGTAAAAAAAAGCGTTCCGTATAGGAACTGGACTGGGTTGCGCCTGCCAGTGCAAGTCGCTTTCTTCTGTAATTTCGGCGTTTTCTAAGGGACTCCTCTTCGCCCGCCTACCACTACAATATTATATTTTACATCTTGCGTTTATTTAATTTGTCACAAATTAAATAACTAAATCAAATTTAACAAGAGATTAAAAAGTAATTAGTTGAATTAATATTTTAGTGAAATGATAAAAACATTATCTAAAAACTTTAAATACAATGAATGTCGTATTTTTGTGGGTCAATAAATGTTAGAATAATATTTTAAAAAAGATCTGGAGTTTATCTCTAAACCCGGAGTTGCTCTGGGTCCTTTCTCATTTTTCATCATTTTTCCGAGATAATCTATGAGACGGTTGATACGCTCATGGTCTCGTAGATTGTTGATTTCTAAGAAAGGTGATGAAACTGAGATTGCTACTGCTATTCCAGAATCTCGGAGAAACTGTTGCGAAGAGTTTTATCAGATATTTAATTTTTTTACCCTTTTTTGTGTTATTTACCCTGTCCGGGGTGTGGATTTTTATCTATTATCATGATGTTTACACCATTGTATAACTTTTATTTTTCTTGTAATTGCGTTTTATCTTTTGATTGTAATAGCTTTGGTTATTTTATGATTAATGGGTAAATCTTTATTTAGCCAAAAAAAAAAAAAAAGTCTCACAAATTAATCCATCTTAGAGTCATAATTTACATGGGTAGTGGTATAGTGCATCAACCGAGTTGTACTAAAAATTGAAGTTTCATGTTATTTGTTATTAACAAAATTACGAGTATCTTTTTTGTCACAAAGATGAATTTAAAGTTCTAGCTGCCACAACAAATTTTACAAATGTTAATACATGTCCTTACACGGCATCAGATGGTGTCGTTGCTTCGAAGTTGAAGAATAAAATAGTCAAAGAAAAATATAATTATAAATAAACCTCTAAAATTATATCTTCTTCTCACTCTTATATTCTAATTAATTAAGTGCCCAATTCGTGTTTTCTTACAATTGACTCCACCCACCACATCCTTCTTCCCAATCAGCGCCACCCTCACCAACCATTCCACCGACAAGCCCATTACCAGAGAGATGAAAGCAATTTACCAAGAATTCAAGAACCCACAATAACCCAATTGCAAAAAAATTACCTAGCAAAAAAAAAAAAAAAATTACAAAAGATTAATAATTCAAGATTTCAAGATCACCAACCGCCGTCACCTACTGTCGAGCTTCCGTCAGCCGGTGACAAGTAGTCGTCATTTTGCCGGAGTTTTGACAACAGGTTTGGCGGGTGGTGGTCTGGCAGCGGTCCGGCAGTAGGTGGCGGTGGTTGGTAACTATAACTTGTTACTAGACTTGTCAATTGAGCCTATTGAGTCTAAAATATTGGGCCCAGACCATACATATTAAATTGATACCCAAGTTGAATTTCTATTGGATTGCATCTAAATCTTTTCAATTAGAGTTCGAACTCAACTAAATTGGCTATTGGATCTAATTTAGACTCGCTCACTAATTTTACTTAGGGACCTTGCTAGGCTACTAGAATTATTGGCTAAAAGATTGACTAAAATAGTTTTTTCGGACCTTTTTGCCCTTATAGTTGGGTGAATCCCTTATACCAGCAGGGGGTAAGATAGTCATTTAACACCCTCAATTTGGGGGTTTAGGGTTTCTATCCCCCAACATTCTAGGAGTAAATCATTTTCCTTTTACTAATAACATTTGTTGATACTCAATTTTATCGATCGAAAATTGATTTTTTTTAAATAAAATAAATAACGATTATTAGCGAAATTTTTTTCTGAAACGTAATATATACCGTTCATTAATATTAACATCATATCTTGAGTTCATATAAAACAAAATTAAAAAATAATCTTAATTGGTCTTTGAGTCGTTGGGTCGTTGGGTCTCTTGGACTTATACAATTATAATTTATACCCACAGTTATTAGGTCACATACTTGGCGTGAATCCTACCCATATGAGTCCAGACACAATCAAAATATGAGCATATAAAAATCTATCTAGACCCAAATTAAATCTTATGAGTCTGGATCTGAATTTGCCCTTGAGTCCAATTGACTTGTCTACTTGTTACCTATTGTTATTCGATAGTTTTATTTTGTAATTATTTTTCAAGAGTGGTAGCTAAATGATGGTATGTAATTTTTCACAAAATTTTTCACTGATTGATCACTGTTTTTTTTCCTTTTACAATTTCACAAGTATCAATCGTTACAATTGACGGTCGATAAAACTATAAATAAAATTTAAAGACAAACTCGTATAAAATCTTATATCCAACATGCTTGAGTCTGGATCCTAATTAAAATGATTCATAGAGATCCGAATTGGTTTTCATTTGGTTGGTCTAGGTCAAGACCCAATATTTTGGACCTAAATGGATCCAATTAACAGTTATAAATGGAAGATAAGGTAGGAGATAGAAAATTTGTGATTAATGGAAACAAAATTTATTCAGAAAAAAAAAAAAAAATAAAAAAAAAAATAAAAAGATAGAAAGTTGGAGGAAGTATAGGGTAGAAGTGGTCGCCGGCTGAAATCTTCTTTCTATTAAATAGTAGGATTATTAAAAATTAATGAATAACTGAAGGAAAGAATGGAAAAACAAATTCCATGGCCGTAAGAAATGCCATGTATCCCAAGGCAAATCAATTATTAGTTCTCTATGACTATATGATTCACAATTGAAAGATACCCTCAAGAAATGCCATACATCCCAAGGCAAGTAATTACTAGTTCTCTATGACTATATGATTCACAATTGAAAGACCCCCTCATCTCAAAGTAGTAGTTGTTATTTTGGTTAATGAGTAAATCTTATATTCAGACCAATAATTACAATATACGTATTATAAAAATGTTAATTTTCTTACATGTAATTTGGCATGTTTGACCTACGTGTATTACACATTTATTGTTCTGAATATAAATTTTAAATTTACTCACTAAGTAAGATAAAACTACTCACTCGTTTATTGAAGAAGAAGAATATGCAATATTTATCCTCATAGTCACAAATGGCCCCATCAAAGGTGTCCTATCCCAGTGGGGTAGGCGCCTGCCAAGGTCGTGTGTTCGATACCCTCCGTCTGCGTGCGACAAGCTTTAATCTCCATTTCTAGAGCTATCTTCTCCTTGTCTGAGACAGTTATATCTTCCCTATATGGGGCAACCGCCCAATCGGGCTTAAAAAAAAAGTCACAAATGGCCCCAAAACTTCAATACCCCCACCCCCCCCAATTTCAGTGGCTCCAAATTGATAATGGAAAACTACAAAATCCAACTTGCATGTCAAATTTGTTCATTTTGCAATTGTATTTCTTTACTTAGCTGTCCAATCCAACTTTGATTGATTGCAAATTGCGGATTGGTAGTATGATTTTGTGCCTTTTGTTTTATCGCAAAAATTGCAAATTGCGTTAGTTTTATTGACGTCTTCATTGTTTAAAACGAATTTTAAGCGGTGAGAGATAGGAGAAAAAATAGTTCGAGAATAAATTAAATTATTTAAGAGCATAATGATAAAATATTTTTGTTTCCTCATTTCTTATTATTCTATATAAATACTGTTTGAACTTTTCACGTAATTGATATACCTCGTTTTTATAGCACTAACAATATTTAGTTATAACATTATAACAAAAAAATTATTCTCACAAAAACATTAATTGAGGTGGTAAAACGCTTTCTTATTACATTTTCTAGTATACATCTTACTAAATAATATTGTGTATGGGTTTACTAAGATTTATTCAGGAAAAATAATAATATTGTATATGGGTTTACTAATAATATGGGTATACTTGAGAAGAAGAAATTAAAAAAAAAAAATAAAAAATCAGAAATGAGTTGATGGGAGAAAGAGTAAAAAAAGAAAAAAAAAAGAAAAAGGAAAAGGAAAAAGGTCAACGTTGAACGAACCGACCGACCGACTGCTTGCATCCTACAAAACCATAAGCGTGAGGAGCAATTGTCTATGTCGCTGCTAAATCTTTGGATCACATGACACTTCTATTACTTTATTTATTTAGGTGAGACTTCCATTTTTGTTTTATAAAATATGAAGGGAATATAATTTCGCAACATGCGTGTCGAATACTATACTATATTATCAATTATTCTGGCAGGTTCTGGTATACTAGTAGTTTATATTCCATACAAACAAATTTACTAGTAAAATTTACTAGTAGTTTTTTTTTTTAATTCTTATTCATTGTCATACATGTCAATAAGCCATTTCCTGAAGAAAAAAAAAGTAAAATCTTTAATATTAATTATCATTGCTCTTCGATTTTTATAAATTTAGATTTTCATGAATTATTGTTATTTTGGAAGGATTTGAATTCATCTAAATGTTATTCTTTTAGAACGTGTCATTCATGTCTTACATTGTTATCATTTGATAGTGAACGTTTTAACAATCATTCCAAAAGAATAATAATCATAAATGTTTTTTAAAAACATATTTTTACTATGAAAACACGCAAATATGTTGACATATAATTCTTTTGTTTTGTTTTTCCTTTTTTCACCTACATATCTACCTCTATTTTTAGATCAGTGTACTTGAATTGAGCATATTCTGAATTTGAAACTCAAACAAACATCAAACTCTCTTTAGATACACTAAATCATGAAAAAAATTTAAATTTTAGTTTGAAATTAATTTGAGACTGGGAGGAGAGAAATCTCAAACTGAAACTTAAACCAGTAAAACCCGAAAGGTCCATCTTCCTTTATAATCAGTTGCTGTAATTATTGATTAAGCAGTTTTCACGTCTTTTTCGTGGAAAAGATGAACAATTATGTAGTGTGGTCCCAATAATTTGAAGAGTTGTACTCTTGGCCACTCGTGCAAATTGATTTTATTTTATTTTGAAATACGTACAAATTTATTTTGGCACATGCAAAACAGACTTTTAACAATCATTTTTCTTTTGCTTCTATTTAGCATCACGGACGGACTTAGTATTTATATAATATAATAATTAAGAAAATATATTTTTAATCATTTGCGTTATTACAATGAATAAATTTTATTTTGATAGGTGACTAAGTTTAAAAGTTACATCCAAGTCAATGATTAATGAATGCATTACACGTAGGAAAGAGGATTTCCAAAAAGTCAATTATCTTTCCTACGTCTTAGTCACCTATCAAGATAAAACTACTTATTACAATGAGGTTGGAGAAAAGATCCTCAAAAGGAAGGCAAAAAAAAATGGAAAATATAGTTCAACAACTGGGTAAAAAATTGATTAGGTGACTAGGTGGGCTATCAACGTTTCATTGAGAACCACAAGTCATACCACCTTCTGCTTCTTTATTTTCTTTTCTTTTCTTTTTCGGCCTTTGAAGCTTCGTCAATCCTATTACATTTCTACTATTTTCTTTACATTTGTTGCTCCGGGTAATTGGCATGTAGTAGTAATATAGCAATTTCAACCACGACGACAATAACATAATTCCTTACATCTCTAATAATTTAGGTATAAGTATGAATGAATAAGAGACAGATCTAACATTTTGCAATAAATGTACAAAGTAAATACTCCTAAAATACCACTGAAACAGATTAATTGAAGATGTCTGACATAACATTTGATAATGAATGCACAAAATGACTGCTTAAAGAATACCACTAAAACAGTAGTCTCCCTATACCGGCACGTTTGCTACGAAATTATGCCGTCAAATCAAACCAAAAAGCATCAAAGAAGGCAGACTCAAAAACTTATTTTGATTTATGTGCACATTACAATGCTTCTTTTATTCAACATTCAGAGCATTTATGTGCACTACAGTAAAATAACAATTTATTTAGTAAAATGAAAATACCAATTTTTAATCCATGAAAAACTCGATTGAATCATCAGTAATTGAGTTACTAATGCCGGCGCAATCAAGCCGAACCCGAATTAGTTCACTAATGATGGAAATACCAAAAGTGCTCTAAGTTAATTGCAGGCATGGGATATTCACCAAAGAAAAATAAAAAATAAAAATGCAGGCATGAGATGAATTATTTTTGTAATTTTTTTGCAAGAATTTATTGTCCAAAATTTTGACATTTCACAGAGAAGTTTCTCCAGTATAAACTTTCCGTAAAGTTACCGACTAATTTTCTCTGTGCCACTTTCAAAAGTTTGCCTAAACTTTTCAATCACTCATTCAACATTGTTAAATATTTTAGAAAAGCATGTATAGCTTCATAAAGCGCGGTCGGCTATACTGCTGAATACAAAAATTTAGTAAATACTCAATATTTTTTTTACCGTCGAATAAAAAATTTGACGATTCAGACTTTTTTCGGAACGAACACCTATTATTACTTAAAACAGATGTTACATGGCTTAGAACAAGTGTTCATCAGGAGAAAACGCTTATTGCATGTGATGTAATATTGTTAAAAAAAACCTGCAACACTTTTGTGTTCTGTAGCCGCAGCCCATAAAGTGAATCAGAATGAAAATAATCAAGATAGTCTCATTTCCATAAAGTGGTTACTTCTAGTAGCAAACCCTATTTTAGACCTTAGCTCCATGTACCAATATGATACCGCTGAAACACGAAAGAATTGAAATCATAGATCAAAACACTATGTGTGGATGGCATATGAAGTATGAACTTCCTAAACAAGAATTCGTGAATAGTGTGACAGTGACAGTAAGTTTAGATGTTCACGACCAAGAAATACTGAATTCTCGCTTTTATTGCTTTGTCAAAGACAAAATAAAAAACATCTCAGAGACTACACTAATCAATGATTATTCCAAAGTTTATTTAATGGTTTAGTAAAGAGTTAGATAGTGTTGCTAGTGACACTTCACTATTTATTCCTGAGAATATAAGAAGAATTGCATTCAAAACTGCAAATCGGCATCTAAATTCTAAAATGAAGTTGGTATTTTGAAAGAAATTGAATAAAAGGTGTTACTAGCAACATCTACCTTTATTCCGGTGCAAGATGAACTAACTACTGGATGATTATCCTCAAATAGTCTGAAGAAGATGTAGAACGGAGTTTCTCGCGGGCATGCTTGCAATGGCACCTTTTACTTGAACACAAAGTGAAGCAGCTGCAGCTGTAATCATTAGGAACTTTATCAGCAAGATGATCATAATCATAAGAGAATCGCAATAACAGAACTGTGCTTACCTGCAAATCTCAAACACTCCGTTCTGGATTTTCCCTCCACTAGAGCCACAGCAAAGGCGGCTGTAAAAGTATCACCAGCTCCTGTTGTATCAACTACTTTTTGAGCTGGTATAATGGGTTGTTTTATTGGTTCTTCTCCTTCAGTGAAAAGAGCAGACCCTTTTGCCCCGAGTTTCACGAGGACTTGCTTTACACCCTGGAAAAAGAAACACATTTATATTATACTGAATGGTACAGCGATGGATTAGTATAAAGACAGGCGGGGTTTAGTAGGAGACATGGATCGATAGCAACCATATAGTGTATTAAGTAGGAAGAAAACTCCAACTAATAGTTCGGGCCAATAGCGGAGTGGAAAGTAATACAGCTTAAGATAATTGTTGCAAATATACTAGGGACCACATTCACTGCCTTTCTGCATTATGACATGACCTAAAGACGGGAGCAAGAAACCGACAATAATTTACAGCATAAAGACAGATGGGTTTTAGTAAGAGATTCATGGTATCTCCAAAATGATATATAGTATCAAGTAGAAAGAAGATAACCCTATTAGTTGGGGACCATAGGAACTTGAAGTTGGTTTGGGGGTTGGGGGCGGGGGGTGGGCAGGCCCTTAGATCCGTCTATGGTTGGGGTCAACAGCAGAGTAGAAAGCAATGCAAATATACAAGAGCACCAAGTTCACTGCCTTTCTACACTCTTGACACCATAACTTAGCTTAATTACAAGAACAAGAAACCCAAGATGAAAACATGTGAAAGTCCAAAAGTGAAAAACTTTGATTCCTTGGATCAAGATTCATAAGTCTATTGAAACTTACCATTTCATGGCACTTTCTGACGGCTTTGCTAATCTGTTCAAAATTTTCAGTCGGCATATTTGTCAACCGAGCTAACTCAGTTTCATTAGGACTCAGAATATCAACAACAGCGACCAGCTCTGGCGGGATTGGTGCATCCACTCCGCCAGCATCAAGAACCACAGGAACACCCGCACTTCTGGCAGCCTGAAGATGTAAATCATAGTAAGAAGCATTCTAATGAGTACTCTTCTACGGTAAAGAAGTTCCCTATCCAAGTTGAACTATGATTATATATATAAAGAAAAAAAAATTGAACTATGATCCTTCTATGAACACTTCTAAAACAAGGTCCACAATGATTACACAAGAATACATATGGTTAACACTTGGCCTCTCTGAATAACTCAGGGTTTGAATAAACTAATACTCCCCTGTCCCAATTTGAATGTCCATTTTCCTATGCAAAATGAATAAAAGAAGTGGACATTCGTTTTGATACAGAGGGAGTATAAGTTTCAATAAAATCTCCAGTTCTTTGCTTGTTTGAGGATTCCAGAAGAACATACTTTCTTTCTTGTCTTACTTCGAAATTCTTCCCTCACCCAATATATACAAGCCATTTATTTTTTATTTCGTTTTTTCATTTAAGTCATACCTGCTTGAAAAGAGGCACTTGGTCACCGATAAAAGTGAACAGAACTTTGCACTGGAGAAAATAGTTTCCTTGAGGATATTGAGAAGACTACAGGGAATAACTACAGGGATAATATAAATACTTATGATATGACAACTAAATTCTGGTGGTCCTTCCCACTAGAGACGCTTAGATCAGCGGACCTGCTCAATGCTACTATGGAATGTCTCCTATCATTGAAATGGAATCCTTGAAGTTTCCCACCAGAAGGAGATCAAATGTAGAAGTCAAGATAAGCTTGATGCAAAAGCGTGCCAACTTTTCCCCTCATCCAGGTAGTATGATAAATTATCAAGCCATTGAATGATAATTATCCTAGCTAAGATTGCTTTGAGGAACTGGGAGCAGCTTATTAAATCGCTCTGACCTAATGACATTTTAATTATAATAAAATTGTCCAATTTCCAGGAAAAATAATAATCTAGGAATCAACAATAGACATATCCATTGCCGTGTATCAGATCAAGTTCCATATGTGATCAACAGAATACAGCTTAAATGATGATTCATTAAGGTATCATCAAGCTATTATTACTTAGCGTGCACTATTTGATCCTTATGCATGTTTAGTTTCCAATAATAAGAGGTTTGCCCCCTTCATTTATTGATGAAAACTATTTCAATAGGAATATGTCTCGTGTAATAAAAACAGAACTACTTCCAATGTTCTAATGATACATGAAGGCACACTCCTTTTTTTTGGGGTAAGGTCTGAGACACAACCGGTATTCGTATATGTTTTACGGTTCACGACTAATCCAGTCTGCTCCAATGGTCGGACCCCTTTCAGGAAGCTTCCAACAAAGTTTTTTCCATTCACAAGATTTGAACTCAAGACCTTGCTTAAGGGATACCAAGCTCCTTTCACTTGGGTCAACTCAAGTTGGTTATGAAGGCACACACTGGTAATGAATTTACAGGAGAAAATAGTCAAGCTTCTCAAATAATTCAAAGTACTTTGTTTGCACCCATGTAGGCTTTGCTAAAGCGAAAGAAAGACGCAACTTTTTCATATTCTGATTTAAAAAAATAAATAGAAAAAAGGAGGCTCTGCTACTCACTATTGAAATTGTTCAAGACTAATCAGTTAACATGAGCATAAAAAACATCCCCACAAACTCTAGCTATCTTGGGAGCATAAAATGTAAACAAAATGTCGTTCCATAAAAATGTGCATGCATTTCTTTCACACACTTCCTCCTATTCACCTTAGGGACTGTCACAAAATTATGCCTAATTTCAGGTCCCTAAGAAGACCATCTGGCACTTATGCTATCTCTATCTCCATCCACCCAACCTTCAGCCACCCAAACACCAGAAGTGAACAAGAAAATATTAACTTACGTACTCTAATATTCTACTGAAAATAAATTGCCAAGGATAGGCCATATTTTTTCTTGCACAAAGAGAAGAGAAGCAAAATCAAAAGATTAGGTAAAAGGTCTGAAACCATTCAGTCTCCTAAGCAATGTAAAGAAAGATCCTGCTTTTTCTTGAGTCATTTTACAAATTTTATTTTCAAGCAGCAATTTCTTGCTTGCTGCTGCTCCGCTTCCAAGTAAAGGCCTTTACTTACCAAACTTTGTTTTCAAGCAGTCAATAGCCTGCTTACTGCCGCTTCCATTCCTAGTAAAAGTCCCAAGCTCCTGAAAATATTTCCTCTATGTAGCAGCAGCTCAGCTGTTTACAGTCCCCTAGCGTAGTTTCAGCTTATCTATTTCCAAAAAAACCTATGCTTTCCAAAACTTTCCAAATGCTACCGGACCACAAAATTAATAGCCAAGCAGATTAGAAGAGCTTCTGAAAAGTTTCAAACGGTTCTTCTCATTGCAAAAGTGATATTACTACCCCAAATACTTCAAAAAAAAAAAAAAAATCTTTCACACTATGTCAAGATGGAGAGAAAAAAAAAAGTTTCCCTCTCTTCAGTGCTTAACACAATATCTTCCGTCAAAATCGACAGAATTAACTCATCTGAATTCGAATTCAGATATCAAAATGCTTTTAACCAGGAAACATAACATGGCAACAATGCAGCATCCAATGAAAAACAACATAAAAGATTAACAGCCATAGAAACATGAAAAAGAAAAACAAGAACTATAACTACCAGATAACCATCCCTCTCCAAATGGGAAGAAAATCCATATGAAGCAAAAGAGTGGCCAATAGAATATGATGCATTACAGGAAGAATAAGAAGATCATAACTTTCTTTCTTTTTTCTTTTTCAAATCACATACAGATATAAATAGAATACTGAAGTCCCAATTCTAAATCTCAAAAGTATTGGGGTTATGGAGTATGAATTACTGAACATGGCCCAAGCTTACGGCGATCCAACACATTTAACATGTGATCTATTGTTTATGAATTACCTAATTAATTAGGAAATACATAATGTAGATAGATTACCAAATTAATTAGGAAATACAAAATTAGGCCCAACTTGTGTAACCCTAGGTGTGGGTGTATTTCTATATAGTGAAATATCTGCTTGGGCCGTAGTTAATTTCTTGACGATCTGGGTTAAGAATTTCAATTATCTTTCATTACGGTTTTAGATCTCGTTTCTCTCCCATTATTGCAGTTTATTTACTAACAAAAAGTGGGGGGGAAGAACTGACCTTTGCAACTTGAATGTTAACAGAATCAGGAATTTCCCTCTGAAGCAAAACAATCCCAGCATTCTTCACAACTTCCAAATTCTCTTGAGAAAGATTCTGAGGCCAAGAAGACATATTTGCACCACCAACAATGATAATTGAATTCTGCCCATCAGACTGCAACATCACCACAGCATGACCAGTAGGAGCATTTGAGACAATATTCAAATAATCCACACAAACCCCACCATTCTTTAGAGCTTCAGAAATCAATTTCCCATGAGCATCTTCACCGACTTGCCCCAAGAAATAAGTTGGGTACTCCAATTTCCCACCACAAACAGCTTGATTAGCACCTTTTCCACCAGCCAATGTCTGTCCTGTTTTGGCTGAAATAGTTTCACCTTCTTTTGGTAACCTATCAATCTCCACATATATATCTGCATTGGCTGATCCAACCACAATCAATGGTGGATCAAGATTAGGGTTTTTTGAAGATGGGTTTTTTATGGAAAAACAAGAAATTGAAGGGTTCACTTTCTTGGGATTGAATTGCAAAGAAAATGGGGATTTCTTGTTGGGGATTTTACCATTTGTTTGAATTATGAGGTTGTTTTTCTGGGTTGATGGATTCCAATTATTTGATGGTGAAAGTGTTGTTAAACCTTTCATCTTTTGCTAAAAAATATCTCTGTACTCTCTCTCTCTCTTCCACACTGAGTCATACTGTGAGGACACTCCTGGGGTTTTTGTACTTTTCCTAGGATGATGATGGGAAACTATGATGATGTGGCAATGATTATGATTTTTTTTTTAATGTTACGTTTTCCTAGTAAAGATGGGAATGGGATAGTCAGTTCAACCGTTAATGTTTAATTTAAACAGTTGAATATATCCAATTTTTATAAGATTTTTTTGATATACACCAGTTTCACATGGATCATGTGGTGCAGAATTAGCCACATCACTATAGAATTGTCTATCTCCTCATTCTGTAGTGATGTATCTAATTCCGCACCATGTGAATCTGCTCCATATCAGAATTATCATTTTTCATATAAGTATAAACAGTGATGTAAATGTAGAAGATGTTGAATGAATGAGAAAACTGCTATTAGTAGCCATAATCTATGTACGCTTTTCAATTAATATACTTATCTTTTTATTAGACTATTTATAACCGCATTTATTTACGGGCCACTATAAATGTCCAATTAGTGAATCCGGCCACTTTTCAGGCCAAAAAATGACATGTGACTTGCACATTCTCCCGAAGTGAAGGGCAAAAATGTCCATTACCCTCTTCCTTCTTCCTCTCATCTTCATCATCAACTCTCTTCCCCTCCTCCACCCTCCACCACCACCCTCTTCCTCCATCACCGCCCTCCACCACCCTCCACAAACCCACTCCCAAACTCAAAATTTGCACCACCCTCCACCACCCTCCACCATTAAAAGTCAAAAAAATCCCAAAACAAATCAACCCCCTTCTCCTCCTCTACCCTCCACCACCGCCCTCCACCATTAAAAGTCAAAATTTCGTCCCAGGACAAAAGTCCCAATTTCGTCTTCAAACCAACCCTAATAAATTCATGAAACCCTACAAACCCTAAAAAAAATCGTGACTTTGAGAACGGAATTGCCACTTCCGTCCTCATATTGCAGTCTTTTTGCAGTGTTTAGTATTTTCTCACTTTTGCTTTTTTGACTATGAATAATTGAAGAGATAAATTCAGAACAGATTCGGCATTTTTGTTCTCATTTCTGACCAATTTTGAGAGACTTGTCAATTCAAAAATTCAAAATTTTGAAACACCAATTATATCTATAAATAACCTCTCCACAATCTACAACATTCACAACTCTCAAACATAAAATTTCCTTACCCTCTTCAAAATTCCTTGTTTCTAAATTTCCTTCCTCTCTTCAAAAATCATTGTTTAAAATGAAAAACTTTCCACAATTTATTCAAAAAGAAATGCTTAAGAAATTCAGGGATTTTGATTTTACCAAAGAATGACCTTCAGAATACGAACAAGCGTTAATAGAAATTTGTTTTGATTTTGATACACTGGGTTACAATGATGGAAAGAGTTGGTCCGATTTGTACAATGAAATACTCTACGACATGAAATCCGTCACCGGCGAATTTTTCACAACAGAAATGATCGATGCAGCGCAGGCGGTTTTGGAATTTTCAAGCACTTTTGCAACGACCATGGTTCAAGTACGACGGTAGGACCAACACTGTTGATTTAAATGGGTTGAAGCCCAGTGGGTGGAATATGTTGCGGTAAGTTACATGTAATTACGGCAAACTATTATAATATAAAGTTTTCATAACTTACATTTTTTGTTATTTTTACTCTGCATTAGGTTAATCCAAGGGCTAAGCAGTACAGAAGGAAAGGCGAATTATGGTTTAACCTTCTAGGACATATTTTTGGGTCAGAAGGAAGTGCATGTATGGACGAAGTCGGTCAATGTTCAAAATGACCGGATTTCACATAAATTTCAAAAGAATTAGGGTTTGAATGATCAGGTGTAATTTTTTATATTCCCAATGTAATTTTATTTCTAGCAATTGAATTTAATTGAGAGATTATTATTTTGTGCCAAATTCTTACTTTTTTTATATTAAAAAAAAATAGATAAATGCACAATATTAAAAAAAAGACTTGCCAACACACTACAGTGAAAAATAAGGTGGACATCCTGTGGAAAAAATTATGCCCCTTGAGGACGGAAGTGGGAATTCCATCCTCAATTTGAGGATGGAAGTGGGAGGGGCAGATTTTTTTCCCCGGGAAGAGCTTTGTGGCCAGATTTTTTGGGATATAAAATCTTATCCCTTCACCACCAAAAGCTCTATAAACTGCAGCAACCTTCACTCCATTTTCTCACATCAACAAACCATTCAACTCATTTAAAACCTTCATCTTATTTCTTACAAAAAAAACCCTATCTTCCCTCATATATTTTTTCTCTACAAAAATGGCACTTGAATGTCCGATGAGATTGTATTTACATTTCGACCACAATTTAGTGTACGAAGCTGGTGTTTTTCCTCGTTTTGCAGAGCCAAGCGAAAGAAGTATGAAATTAATAAAAAAAAATTCATTTCAACAACTTTGCCACCGAATATGTCTGAGAAAATGAATCGATCTTTATAGTGTCAATGTTCGTCTAATATTGATTCGTCCATTTTTCATGCCGACCTCTGCATGATGTCGTAAATCTCAACGACGAAGAAGATATGGAGTTGTTGTGGGGAATCCAAACCGATTTCAAACTACAAGGGATTCATGTTGGTGTTTTATTAGAACCTGTGCAGAGACAGGTAGATAGTTTTGTAATCCAGACAACAGATTTTTCTGAACAATCACAATTTGTTCCGAAAAATTATTTTTCGGTGTCAAATCCAATACCAAGTATACCCCCACCATCCAGTTACGAGCCTTCCTTTTACGAACCGACCTCACCAAATCATTCTCATGTAACTAATGTTACACAGTTGGCATTTTTCGATCCACCAACAATACATAATGATAATTCGGTAATGGATTCGTTGGGTCCAACATCTGACATTGACGGTGTTTCGAAAATGGAAGACGATGGAAGTGATGATAGTGCTGGAGACCACGAGGATGACGGGGTTGAGGAAGAGCTTGATAACGAAGAAAATGATGTCCCCGAAATTCCCCGAGAAATCCCCCAAGACATTCCTGGACAAAGTAATGACGAGACAGTCAAAGAGACTGAACCTGCACCTAATACCTCCGTTATACCGGAATGGAATATGTCATCATATGGTAATTCTGCTAATTTTTCTTGATTTCCCTCAAATATGTTTGGGGATGCAGTTTAAGGATAAGCGGGATATAATGTTAGCAGTTAACATATGACATGACCAGGTTGCCTTGAGGGAGTGGAAACGAGAACGGAGTAACAACGGGGTGTGCAGAAAATCTACACAATCCAGCCGATGCAGCTGGTATATTCGCGTTAACTATAGCAGAGTGGATGGAATGTGGAAGGTTACCAAACTCAAATATAGCCACTACTGCTTGATAGATCAAAACAAAAAACGCAACATGTCATCCAGCTACATCGGGGTAAAAATTATGCACCTTGTTCAGGTTGACCCCGAAATATTTGTTAAATTGATTATGACTGCACGTTTGGATAAATTTTCTTTAACCTGTACATATAGAAAAGGTTGGTATGCCCGCCGACACGCTATTGAAACACTGTTTGGTACTTGGAAATCAACTTTCCAAGTACTACCACATTAGATGCGGGCACTACAAGATTCTAATCAGGGTGCAAAAGTCAAATTTTTTTACCATCCACAACTCACTGTTGATGGCCCTAAGGTGTTCAAGTCAATGTTTTAGACATTTAAACCATTAGTCGACGGTTTCAAGTGGTGCCGGCCTATAATTTCAATAGACGACACACATCTTAGGGGGAACTATAAAGGGGTACTTATGGTTGCAAGCACTATGGATGCTAACAATCAAATTTTACCCATTGCTTTTGCTATTGTTGAATCTGAGGCACTTTCGAATTGGTCTTGGTTCCTTAAAAAATTAAGGGATCATGTTGTTCAAGACATACAAGTTTTCCCGATTAGCAATCGTCACACCGAAATTCTAAGTGTTGCGGTTAGTGTCCCAAGATGGCAACCACCAATGGCAGTACATCGCTATTGCCTAAGGTATTACAGGTCAAATTTTCACATACATTGCAAAAATAAAGAATTGAAAGATCTTATGTATAGTGCTGCTTCCCAAAAGAAGAAAGTTAAGTGTGATCAAATTCTTGACCTTATAAAACACAAAGATCAAGATGCATTTAACTGGCTAATGCAGAATCCGAAAGAGTTGTGGACTTTGGCCTACGATGGAGGGAAGCGCTTCGGGTGCATGACGACAAACATGTCTGAATCGCTTAACGGTGTTTTGAAACATTCCAAGGCGCTGCCTTTGAAAGGTCTTGTGGAGATGGTATTTTACAAGCTTGTTAACTATTTTGACTCGCACAGGCAAGACGCTAATACTTGTAAAACGACATTCCTTAAAAGAATACGGGATCAGTACTTCGCGTACGAACTTAAAGCTCAAAGTTTGACTGGCAAAGACACCACAAAGAACAAGGAATCTATAGGGTCCTGTCCTGACATAGAGGACCTGGTGAAGGTGGTAAAATTTTGCCAATTTAATTGAACAACTTTAATAATAAGTCATTGTAATATTTGCAATGTTTTCTTATTGAATGAAATAAAATTAAAATAAGTTGATAAGATTACAGACAATTAAAATAAGTGATAATTGATACATTCTAAAATATTACAAGTTACATTCTCAAATATTACAAGTTACAAAATTTAAATACAATTAATTAGGAGGTGGTTGGTTAGAATTTTCTTGGTTGGGGCAAGTCTTCCGGTTGTGCCCGATCTCTTTACAGTTGCGACACTTCTTCGGTCTTGGAGTTCCCCGGTTCTCTCTGTCCATTGGCATTTCAAATCTCCGCCTTTGAGGTCGACCCACCTGTGAACCTTTCATGTTAGGAGAGTGATGTGTCATATCAAAATGAGATGTCCTACAATGCATGGGATCAAGTACAGTATATAAAATGGACTTGTATGTATTCATATAGTACTCCAGAGAATACACATGGTGGATATACTTAGAAGCATCCTCCATGACCGATTTGGACACTGCAATTACATGCGTGCATTGAGTTGTATAAGTAGACCATTTATCGCAGTTATAATCACGAGCTGATAAGTTGACTGACTTATTATTAAAGTTGTTCCATTAAATTGGCAAAAACATCATTCCCGACCCTATAATCAAGGATATCGTAAGGGGCTGGATGGATTTGTACATGGTCACCGGGGTGCAATCTCGAAAACACAACAAACTCAGGCCACCCAAAAAAATAGTAATCGTCTCCACCTTCGTCTCTAGTCACTTGGATTGTCAGTTTGTTCCCGCGACTATTACGCATGTGTAGTATTTCAGGGATTCCAAACTGCATTCTAGCACACCATTGCATGTAGTTTCTACCTATCCACTGTACAGAGAAAAAAAATTATAATAAATAACTTGAAGAGTAACGAATATTTTTCCAAAAATTTAATGTTAAAAAACGTACTGGTTTTGAAAGTCCTGGGTAGGTTTTGTCTATATCTATTCGAAAACTATGTCGAAAAAAAGCCCCGTCGGAGGGATACAATAATTCTTCCTTCAAGTAACCAATTCCAGGCCTTATCAATAACCCTCCCTTAAAACAAATATCTAGTAGGTTCATCGGAGAAGGGATAAAATGAACTGTATCTGTCAGCCGAAGATTGTTCTCACACAAAAATTCTTGTAAACCACCGTCTAGGTAGTACTTGTCATCTATTTTGGTTACGTAAACGTAGGGGTGTCAACGGGTTCGGGCCGGCCCGAACTCGGCTCACATAGCTCGAAAAAATGTGAGCGTGAGCTTAATATTGAAGCTCGCTTCTTATGTGAGCTGAGCGTGAGCTTGACCCCGCTCAGCCGAAAAAAAGCTCGAACCCGAATAAGATTAATATAATTAAAATATTATATATATGTAATAATAATAATACTACTAATTAAAAAAAAACTTATATAAATTATAATTATAATATATTGATAAACTAAATACTCAAACAATGGGCTCATTGATTTTTAAGTGCATGGGTTCTCTTGCTTTTTTTTTTTTAATATAAACTCCTCTTATTAGCATATCAAACAATTCTGGGACATTTGCTTCTTTTTTTGTATTCTAGAATTTAATTTTAAGGCTCATTGTATTGTACTATTCTTGAGACAGGATTTTTGTTTTTTGGCTAATATAAATGAGCTTGGAAAGCTCGTGAGCTAAGCTCGAGCTCGTGTTAAAATGTGAGCTGAGCGTGAGCTTTTCAATTTTTATGTGAGCTGAGCGTGAACTCATCCAAGCTCAGCTCACATAGCTCGATTGACACCCCTACATAAACGCACCATTGATTCCCAATGACGTCCTTCAGATAGACACAACTAGTTAAGCCGAAACCAGTTCGCTCCAACCAATTTGTGTACATTTATGGAAGATGCTACAAAAAATCATATTACTTAGATAGCTCAACACATTTGATAAAAAAAAATTACACATCACAAAATAAGATATTACTAATTTTCTATTTGTCTGATTTCCGACAACAATTTTGAATTGGTGTCTGAAATACTCTTACAGGGCGGGAACCATTTCGCTATTCATTTTCAAAGTGTTAAGTTTCAGAGTAATTACCTAAGTTTGGAAGGAGATTTGGAGAGAAATATGAACATTGATATGATTTTGGAAGGATAAGTATGTATGTATGTATCTATAAAGGAAGGTTCAGAGGATTTATAGAATGCAATATGAGGACGGAAGTGGCAATTCCGTCCTCAAAGTCACGGATCTTTTTAGGGTTTGTAGGGTTTCAGGAATTTATTAGGGTTGGTTTGAAGACGGAAGTGGGACTTCCGTTTTGGTCCCAGGACGGAAGTTCCAACTTCCGTTATGGACAAAATTACTGTTAAAAAAAAAAGATCATGCCATGCTATGACCATTCTGCCTAAATAGTGTCAGTCTAATGCAAAACCCTATTTATAATGCCTGCAGGAATCCCATTTTCATTTCTAAGGAACAAAAGGTTCAAACTTTGGTTGAGTAAATTTTACTTAATGGATTATGGGGTTGGGCTGACGGGAAGAGGAGGGGATGATTTTTTTTCATTTTTATAATTATAATTGATGTAATTTTTTAATTTTATAATTAGGTATTTATATTTAGGATCCTTAAAATTGAGTTCATATAGAATCAATTATCTAGTCAACAAAAGGCTTGCCCCAGTGGGTAAGTCTTTGGCTTGGGACCGAAAGGTCCCAAGTTCGACACCCTCTCCCCGCATTATGGGGCATTAATAAAATCTCCTCCTCCCAGTGAGGCGTTCTCTTACTCCTCTCAGTGAGGCTAAAGCTCCCTCCCCGTGCACGTGGGCATGCTACAATCTACCCGATCTAGGGTACTCCGCTCTTCCCCCTCGGGGGCACCGCCTCAGGCGCAAAAAGAATCAATTATCTAAAATAAATATGTGAAGTTTCGATTTTACCCTATGTTCACTTAACCACTAATTGTTAACTAACGTTCAATTTTTCAAAAAATTGACGGAAGGACATTTTTTCCCCATAAATTGAATGAGGTACTAAAAAATTGCAAACGGTCATTAGGGATCAATCTTACCAAACGAAAAATATTTAAGGATTAACCATTTGGCCATGAATTAAAGGTATTTCGTACTGTAGTTGCTAGGAGACAGAATACGTGATCACATTGGATCCAATTTGTCTTGATCACTATTGCACTGTTCTATTATTCCTCGGCCACAAATTAATATTTTATAACTAACAATTTTTGTCCCAAATTAGTTGTATTCTTATGTAAATTTATTATTATTTTCCAACATTACGCTTATAATTACTAATTCAAAAAATATAACATTAATTGCGTTCAAAGATTTGATAATTTTTTTTGTCATTTAACTAATATTTTTTTTAATGTATGAGAAATTTGATTTATAACATGTACGGAAGAAACAATAATAAAGAAAATATTTATAATTTTATGTTTATACTCGTACTTTTGGGAGACATGTTTTCTTAAATTAATAAGATACTTTAATTACATGAAAGTATGCATAGTAAAACATATTAAGAATGTGAAAAATAAGATTCTGTAGGAGATTATTTTACAAAGTAAAATTTAAAGGCCAAATGGTGTATTTAATTCTAAAATTATTTTCACTTAGTGTGTTTGATCCTTAATAATCGTTTATAACTTTTTAGATCTCTAATCAATTTAGGGGTCAAAAATTAAGTTTTTCCGTCAAAATTTTAACAAAGCAAATAAGGAATGTGAAGTAACTGTGCCATAAAACATAAGAGACTAAAATGTAACTGTCCCATAACAAAGGGTAGCAAACTGTAAATAAAGTAAAATTGAAAAAATCCAACCAGGGACGTGGCAATGGAAATGCCTGGACATTCTCATGGGTGGATAATAAGCCACGTTTCAAGAAAGAATATCAAATACTCCACAGATCATTTTCTTTAAGCCGATCATCACTCGTCAGCCGTCAAGACTAACTGTTCAAAGTGATGATAATTATATCAACGGTGGATAACGAAGGATCTACGTTTTATAGATGCACATCACTAGCATTTTATTATTTCCTTCTCAGTGGAAAACATTTTCCTATTTTGTTTTTAATTTTTTTTGTTTCTTACAGTCAACGAATAATAAAATCATCATCGGAACTTGTCAGCAATGGCTTATTCTTACAGCATAACGAGCAGCAGCTTGAGCTTATTAACCAATTTTTCATCGAAAGCCCATTTCAATTTTGGATCTAAATCACGAAATTGGATTTTTGTGGGGAATTTGAGTAGATCAAGAAACAGGAATTCCTTCTCGATTCGAGCTATGGGCTCCTCAGCTTCTTCTCAGAAGCCGGATAGTACTCAAGGTATATTTCTCTTGCTCCCTCAATTCCTTAATATAAATCGTTTAAGATATCAAAAATTAAAGAAGCAAAAAATAAAATATTTTTTAGATCAAAATATCAATATTACTCTCTCAAATAGAATTAGAGGTAATATTGATAATTGATTAAAAAAGTACATTATTTTTTTACTTCATTAATTTTCACTACATGTTATAAACAACTTATATTACGGAATAAAAATGTAGTATTTTATATATTAACACATCTTTTTGTTTTTCTTTTTTGATATCTGAATTTGAATCCTAGTATTTTGTACATTGTGTGTTTCTCTTTATGTAGTACTTTATCCGTTTATATATTATGAGCGAACTTATATTGTGGGATGGGGGGGATTGTCTTTAATTGGATTATGATATTTTTCCGAGAATGTTCGAAAGATTAAAATTTTATGTTAATTGTCTTACAGGGATGATAACTTGTTTGGGAATTTAGATACTGTCGCAGTGTCTAAGCAAATTATTGAACTAGACAGGTTTAGAATGTATTAAGGACTTTTAGTCCTTTCGATTTGTATTATGTTGGTGTAATTAGTAAAGAATTTAATAGGAAAAATATAACTTATTTATTTATTTATTTTAATTTATGCAAAAAATGTCGGAAGGTCTTATATTGTGAAACGGAGGAAGGGAGTAACAAACTTGAACTGATTCTTCATAACCTGGACTTGTCTGAAATTGGTAGATGTTTGTTTAGATGTGTATACTTAGTTGTTAGGGTGAGCAGTATGTTTTGTATGATAAGGTGGTAAACTTTGCAATTAGAAAATGGAAAATTTACTCTGAGGTGGGGAGAAGTTTTTTGACAACTTGATGCCAAGGCATTTTTAACTCTTAACTAGTACTCCCTCCGTTTAATAATAGAGGTCTTTATAGATAGTTTAGCATATATTAAGGAAGAGGGAGACAAGAAGAATTTTTACTATTATACCCTTTACTCTTAAGCATCTAAATTAGCTCTCTGACTCTCTCCCTCTATTCCATAATATGAGTAAGGCTTATTTCAGAAAACATTCTTAAAAGTTGGAGAAAGACCTCTATTTTCGAATGAAAAAGAGAGTCTAAAAAGACCTTTGTTATGGAACGGAGGGAGTCTATATTAATGAATTTGTGTTATTACCCAAAAGAGAGTTAAATTATTGCATATTGATCTTTGGCCATTCGAGAGTGGAGCTCCTCTCTTCCTTCTAGATTTAGGTAATGTATGCTTAGTTGTTAAGGTGAGCAGTATGTTTTGTATGTTAAAGGGGTAAACTTTGCAATAGAAAATGGAAAATCTACTCTGAGGTGGGGAGAAGCTTTTGAGAACTTGATGCCAAAGCGTTTTTAACTCTTAACTGGTACTACCTTTGTTTCATAATAGAGGCTTTTTTAGGCAGTTTAACGTAGATTAAGAAAAAAGGGAGAAATCATGATTTTTTACTATTATACTTTTAAGTCTGAAGCACCTAAATTACTCAATTTCATAGTATAAGGTTAATTTTAGAAAAATATACTTAAATGTTGGAAAAGACCACTATTTTGGAATGAGAAAGACAGTCTAAAAAACCTCTATTATGGAACGGAGGGAGTAAGCAAATTATTTGGAATCGATACTGTTGCAGTTGCAGTGTCTAAGCAAATTATTGAACTGGACAGGTTTAGAATGTATCAAGAACTATCAGTCCTTTTTATTTGTATTATGTTAGTGTAATTAGAAAAGAATTTAATAGGAAAAATATCACTTATTTTTTTTCTTTATTTATGCAAAAAAATGTCAGAAGGTCTTATATTGTGAAACGGAGGAAGGGAGTAACAAACTTGAACTGATTCTTCATATGCTTGACTTGTCTGAAATTGGTATATGTTTGTTTAGATGTGTATACTTAGTTATTATTTAGCAAAAAAAAAAGTATACTTAGTTGTTAAGGTGGTAAACTTTGCAATTAGAAAATGGAAAATTTACTCTGAGGTGGGGAGAAGCTTTTGAGAACTTGATGCCAAAGAATTTTTAACTCTCAAGTAGTACTCTCCTATGTTATATGTTACTCGGAATCGGGTACGGGTGTCGGGTACGGGTATGTATTTAGGTGCCAGGTATTTAAACATCTAAAATAAAGGACACGGGGACACTTCCCCAAATTTGGACACGGATACGGGGATACACAATAAATTCCAACCGTCTCACATTATTCTCTCCCCATGTGCTAATTAATAGTTTAAAAAAATCCAATTGTCTCCCATTATTCCCTCCCCATCGTCTTTCCCTCTCCGTAACACTAATTTCTTCTCTTCCTCCTTACAATTTTGCAGCTAGTACATATTCAAATCACCAGCCAATTCGATGCCTTGTTTGACTCCTATACCTCTCTGTATTCCATCTTCCCTTATTGCTTGAATTTTGTTCAACCTCCTTCATCCGCCCAGACTCCAATCTCCAATAGACGTACCTTCGATATCCAGCGACAACAACAATGGGTATCCCACCGATGGCGGCGATGAGCTTTCAAGAGTTGGTCAAAGTACTCATTCGCAGTTGACCATATCAAAGTACCCATACCCATACCCATACCAATACCAATACCAATACCAACGTCGTACCTTGTCAACACCGGTACGACACGATTAAACGGAGAGTCCGAGTAACATAGGTACTCTCTCCGTTTCATAATAGAGGTCTTTCTAGTTAATTTAACATGGATTAAGGAAGAGGGAGACAACACGGATTTTTACTATTATACCCTTAAATCTTAAGTATCTAAATTAGCTCTCCCTCTAATACATAATATGAGTAAAGGTAATTTCAAAAAACATCCTATTTTAAGGAAAAAGACCTCTATTTTGGAATGAGAAGGACAGTCTAAAAAGACATCTATTATTGAATGGAGGGAGTAAGATACTATACTGATGAATTTGTGTTTTTTACCCAAAAGAGAGTTAACTTAATGCCTATTGATCTTTGGCCATTCGAGAGTGGGAGCTCCGCTCTTCCTTCAAGATTTACCGTGTGCTTTTCTTTTTCATGAGTGGGATGTTCTGCATATAGGATAAGTGATTGGAGTTCTCTGATGAAATGTGATTTTGGTAAATTCATTTTACTAGTTGTATATGTTTTTTTAACTGTCCCTAAATCCAATGTCATGCAGCGGCTGGCAATGTAGATTATAGTTCTGTAACTGATGATGAGTGGAGGAAGCGTCTTACGAGTGAGCAGTTCTATGTAACCAGACAGAAGGGTACTGAAAGGGCTTTCACTGGGTATGATATTGTTCTAGATGCTATTATCCGTATCTGCTGAGTTAATTATTTTCCTTCGTTTCCCTGCATTTTGTGCTTCAATTGTTCAAGTTCACTAACGGGATCCTCTAATTTGTAAACTAATTCCGTCTTCAATCTAGATAGTTCCATCTTTTCAGTAAGAAATGAAAACTGAAACTGATAATATACGTCGACTAACTAATTTTGGCTTGAAATATTAGAGAAAAACCAGGTGATTCTGGACACAAACTCATCTAAACAACAACACTCTAGATTTTGAAATGTTATAGGAAGAAAGAGGGTAGAATTAAAGCATAACATCAGGGTATTATGGTAAAGAATAATCATTCTTATATTAAAAGTGCCTTGTATTTTAGTGTTAGTGTTTTAGTTTTCCTATAATGCCATTAGACATGAACTGGTCTAAGGAAGAGATGTAATTCTTCATATTAACAATAAAAAAGGAACAAAAATGAATAAATAACCAAAGGTTTTGAATTGTTGCCTTTCTAAACACAATAGGATTTGAATCCTTTTCAAATGTAATAAACAAACTTAGAAAATCTAATTCCAAACGATAAGGAAAAATTAAAATTTATAAGAAGTACTCGCACAGTTCACAAAATGATGCCAAGATCAAGCTTTTTGGAGTACATTATTGAAGGTAATCTCAGTCCATTGTTTCATTTAAGTAATTGTTCTCTGTATTTTATGGAATTCTTCTCGGTCCATTAATGTGTTTTATGTTTTTCAATTAAGTGATACGGATTCTTCAATTAAGTAAGAAAATCAAAATTTCCACTAACGTGTCCTACAACTAGTATGAAGAAAAGCCACCTTAGCATCATACTAGTAGAGAGTAAACCCTAGGCTTTATGTAGCATCCTCACGTTCCATATCACCGGACGTTATCTACTGCTGGTAGCTTTTTAGTGATGCTGGTGCAGGTGGTCCTAGCCTATACATTTTTTCCCTGTCTTCCTTTATTGAGAATTCTAAGAGCCAAGACAGTAGTTTAGTTGGTAAAACACTCCTTACCATACCTAGAAGTTTGGGGTTCGATGCTCACCCGTAATGCCCCTCCCCACCCCCAAAAAAGGAAATTCACTAAGATTGAGCCAATGTTCGAGTTCAGTCTTTTGGTTATATAGACAATAGAGTATATGAAAGAGAAACGCTAAATTCTTTTCAAAGAGTTCTTCTTCCTTTTCTTTTTTCTTTAACGAGTTCATTTGTTAGAAGAATGGAATTAAAGTGAAAGTCTAATACTGTAGTTCAAAATGATGAGAAATCCATTTAATGCTCCGCCTTTCATATCGAAAACACTTTCACTGTGAATCAATATAGGGTGATCAAGATGAATTGGTGTTTATTCAAGTGCTTCGGGACAGATATTACTTTAGCATTTCATACAGAAAATACTTTCCCTACGGAATCAGTATAGCCCGATCAAGATTAATTGTAGCTTGACAGTCTACGGAATTAAATATTTTTTTTTGCTTCGTGGTGATTGAGATGAAATATCTGCTGCTAATTTACCCTACTAAATTGCTTTTTATAATCAACAGGGAATACTGGAATACAAAAACACCTGGAACATACCACTGCATCTGTTGTGACACTCCTCTTTTCGAGTAAGTATTATATTGTTATCTTTTTCATCCCCTTCTTCATCTTTTTTTTAAGAACTAATATAACAGCGCCAAATTTTCCAGATCCGATACTAAATTTGACAGTGGAACGGGATGGCCATCTTATTACCAACCTATCGGAAACAACGTGACATCAAAGTTAGACTTGTCTATCATTTTCATGCCTCGTCAGGAAGTTTTGTGTACAACCTGCGGTGCTCATCTTGGTCACGTATTTGACGATGGCCCTCCGCCCACTGGAAAACGCCACTGCATTAATAGGTATTTGTTAGCTTTAATGTGAGATTTTCCCTCTTTTAGATTCGTAAAAATGTCGTTGATTCTCTTACCGCCCCTAAAAAAGAATGTGTATCATCTGCAGCGCCTCGTTGAAATTGAAACCAAAATAGGAGTTTGCATCAACTGAGGATGGCACAAGCAGTTTTCTGCAGACACCAGAATTTGAGGAGAATCTAGTTATCAGTTCCTCTGCTATGTGAATAAAGTACTTGGAGGGGTAATATTGTTGAATTTGTATTATATTAATTACCACACAAAGATATTATCACTGTTCAATATCTATAGAAATTGTTGTAATCTTCTTTTACAACAATTCAACTTTTGTAACTTCTACAAAATTTAAGATGAAAATTCGAAATTGAGACCATTCAATTTCAGCCCTAGTTTTATGCAACTATTGAGCAGGGACGTGTGAATGAAACACGGTGACTGAGACAAAATTTTATTATTGGAAAAATATTTTTAAAAATTTAAAGATTTTTTTTTTTATTTTTCTTGATTTTTCGGATGAAAACTTATTAAAGTTTTATATTCAAGATGTTATAGTAAATTATTTTCAATATATAATAAATCTAATGCATTTAATCTATCTTGTAACATAGTTGATCTTAAATAAGATTTTATTAGTTTTAATTTTGAAATTTTTTTTTCATCAGAGATCTATTATTTCTTCTTTTATTTGTTTATCAGAATGACTTCAAGAATTTGTTTATATTGACGGTAGAGTAAGGAGAATAAAAGACTCTAATTTTTTAAGAATGAAAATAATGAAAGAAAGCCACACTAAGTTTTTATACTCTGAAAATGAGTCTCAATGGGCTTAGGCTAGCCCCATGTTTAGTGGGCAATGTGTGTGATGTAATTATATGGGACCTCTAATTTTTTGTTTTGTTTTGTTTTGTTTTGCTGAAGTGAAGTGAAGTTTTAGTTAAAATAAATAAAATTTGGGAACTTATTTTGCGGGGGCCTGAGGCAATGATTTAAGTTGCCTCATGGCTGACACAGCTCTATTATTGAGACATCAATATAATGGTTTTCTTTATACGCGTGTATGCTTTTTCAAGATCTTTATTTTGGTGAAAGAAGATTTAATTAGTAGTGTTGTGGTAGGGTAATCTTCCAATTAATTCTCACTCATTCATATCATGTATTTCCTTCATCCTATTTTAGTTGTTTAATTCTCCCTTTTCTTTGTCCCATTTTAATTGTTTCACAACGATCCCAATGATATTTTTACTTGACCTTCCCCGTTTGCTTTTGTTTAATTTGGTAGTTTCAAAGTTATATATTTTTTAATTGTGACAACTAAAATGAAACGGAGTAAGCAGTATCTAAGTCCCACTTAGCAGCCGCTCCCCACATAGAACTAATGCTGTCTCACATTAATTTGATGAAACAACTAGAATAGGCAAGTTCATCATTTGTCAATGAATAACAAAAAGAACATGGAATGGACGGACGAGATATGGTAGCAAATTGCTGAGCCGCCCCTCTAAAGTTGTCAAAACGGATTAGTTTGGAATTTTGAGTTTGGGTTTCAAACTAATCTCAAATTTAAATTGGGTCAAAATTTATAACCGTTATTCGTGGGGTATTTGAAATATCAATTTAAATAGATCAACACAATAACTATAATCCAATAACCCACCCAACTCAAATAAATATTTTCTTGACAAATTTAATTTTTTTTTTAAAAGGAGAGAGTCAATGTGATTTGACCAGCCGTTGTCAGGACTAAAAGAAAAAGTAGCCCGACATGTCAATTTGAGCATTACCCTCATTGAGTCTTATTTGACCCGTTTTCATATTATGTGTTATGTCAAGTCAATTTATGAGTTATTTTTAGATATTTTATTTGACTCATTTTCATATTGAGTCTATTCAAATGTGGTTTGAGTCAGGCCCGGTGGTGAGCATGTCCAAAGTGACATGTAGAACATGGTCTCTCAATTTGAGGGGCCCCAAATTTTTTAAAATCACTTAATATATATAACTATCAGTAAAAAATATTGAAGATCTTGAGTTTTTCCTAATCCAATTATTGTATATAAAATTTTGTTGGTTATTATTGTGACTGTTGTATTTACATAAAGAAGTTTTTCTAAATTGAATTTGTTCAAGTCTTACATGTCATAAGAAAAATTCAATGGATTAGTTTTGATAGCATTTGAAAATGATATTTTGGAAAAAGTTGATTATGAAGATTCGATTGACGATTTCACTTCAAAAAGTATTAGAAGGATGATCATTTTTAAATAAAAGATAAATATTATGATTGCTCGCACTCTTGAAAATTGTGTTTATAGTTACGTTTTGACACTTTTTACAATTTAAAAAAAATTATGGGAATAATTTTGATAATTCGCACATAACCTCGATATTATTCGAGACAAGCCTAATTTGAGTTTAAGTTTGAGTCTCAAACCAAACATTGTCTAACCATTCAATGTCTTATCGGAACAAGTCAACAAAGAAAGTCAATTAATTGAGTATGAGGCTTTTCTTTTGATGAATATAATTGAGTGATCCAAAAATACTTCTTCCGTCCAAATAATTGTTAACATTTTATTTTTTGTTCGTTCTAAATTAATTTTCTATTTTTTTAAATAAAGTATGTATTAATATTTATATTTTTAATAGTATACTCATTCTCAATTTTTCGTTCAATACTCTTAATTACTAATTAAAATTAGCACTCCAATCTAAAATTAAGAGGTATTGGGATATTATGTGAGAAAGATAAAGTGTGAGGAGAGAAAAGGAAAAAGAAAGGAACAAATCATACATATATTAAAAGTGTCAATATTGATTTGGTGATTTAGTAAATTGGTGATTTGATAATTTGGTGATTTAGTATTCGCTTTCCAGTAATACCCAAAAATATTATGATGGTATTTAAAGAGTATCAAGGTGAAATATGCAATTAATCAGTAAATAGATTTTCGAATAGAGTTGAACTAAATAAGGCATCACGTATTATAGAAGGAAAATAATTTCAAAAATAATTTTTTTTTGTTACCAAATAAGTAATTATATATTATGAAAATGACATATAATTAATAGAATTAATTAACTAATAGTTTCTAAATAAAATGGATTGGTCGTATTATTTGTTGAGGGTAAACTGTAAAATATCTCGATTACAGTATAAAATTTTATAAAAAAATTGACTTCGCTTCTAAAAAAAGCTAAAAACAAATAAGATAAAGAATTATAAAATTATATTTTCTTTATAAACTTTATCTAAGGCTCCAGATTATTTATATACAAATCTAATTAAAGATCAATAATGCAACATGCATGAATAACCTCAAAAAATGTCTTCAAGCATCGCGACTCGCGAGCTTCATTTCAACTTCTCTCACCAAAATATCCTTAGCCCCTCGTGTGCCTTGCGCAGCCTTTGTTTATTAAAATATTAGGCCGTCAAATAAAATATGTATTAATATTATACGCATTTTCAATTCTTCGTTCAATACTCTTAATTACTAATTAAAATTATCGATTCAATCTATAATTAAGATCAGGTAATGGAATATTATGTGAGAATGATAAAGAGTGAGAAGAGAAAAGGAAAAAGAAAGGGATAAATCATACATCATATTACATCATACACATATTAAAAGTGCCAATATTGATTTGGTGATTTAGTATTCGCTTTCCAGTAATGCCCAAAGATATTATTATGGTATTCAAAGAGTATCAAGGAGAATTATATAATTAATCATTAAGTAGATTTCTGAACAGAGTTGAACTAAATAAGGCATCACATATTATAAAAGGAAAATAATTTCAAAATAAAAAAAAATTGTACCAAATGAGTCATTATATATTATGAAAAGGAAAGATAATTAATAGTATTAATTAACTAATAGTTCCTAAATAAAATGGATTGGTCGTATTATTTATTTAGAATATAATGTAAGAATATCTTAATTATAAAATTTTATAAAAAAAATGATTTCGCTTCTAAAAAAAGCTTAAAAATAAATAAAATAAAGAGTTATAAAATTAAAATTTTCTTTTAAGTCTCCGTCTTTTTTTTTTTTTGAGCGCCGGAAGGCGATTGCCCCCAAAGGGGAAGAGCGGAGAGTACCCTACATAGGGAAGATTGAAGCATGCCCCATGCCTGGGGAGGGAAGATAAGCCTCATAAGGAGGAGAAATTATTTGCCCCATTATAGGGAGATATAGGAATCGAACACGGGACCTCCGCCCCGTGTTCGGGTTGCCTTACCACTTGGGCTACCCGATTCCCATTTTAAGTCTCCGTCTAAGACTTTAAATTCTCTATATACAGTTGTGTTACCATTAAAACAGATCCAAGCACCACTCAAAGGCAATTTGCAGAATAGTTTCTCATCAACATCTTTCAAAGAAAGAAAATGAGGAAAACTAATTAAAGATCAATAATGCAACAACATGCATGAATAAGCTCAAAAAATGTTTTCAAGAGACTGCTTCAACTTCAAGCATCGCGGCTCGCGAGCTCCATTTGTACTTCTTTGACCAAAATATCCTTGGCCCTCGTGTGCCTCGCGCAGCCTTTGTTTATTAAAATGGTAGGCTGCGTCAAATTTATGTACTTTACTTGAAATTTTTTTTCAGAATTAGTCACGTCATCACAAAATTGTCTCTCTCCTCATTATGTAGTGATGTGACCAGTTCTGCACCACATGGTCTAATGGACTTGGTGCATATCAGAATTATTCTTATTTAAAAAGAAAAATTCTATATTTGTATATAAATTATTTTTACTTTTTTAAATATATATATATATATATATATATATATATATATATATATATAAACTATTTCTATCCCTAAATTATTTTCAAACAACTTGTTTTTTGAAAAATTGGTGATTTTTTTACCACTTTTAAGCACGTGTTTTATACATGTTTGCCAGTCTTAAAGACATTTATGTCATTTTGAGTCCGTAATACCGGAGATAAGTGCACAAAAGATGATTAAAAGTGGTTAAAAATCACTATTTTTACACTAATTTAACAAAAGTTGTAGTTCGAAAATAGTTTAAATACGAAAATAGTTAGAGAAAACCTCCTTATTTATACATAAACTATTTTTGAACTACTGATTTTGTCAAATTAATGTAGACCTTGTGGTTTTAGACACTTTTGAATACGTGTTTATTAGTCTTAAGGGTAATTTTGTCAATTTAAGTCCTTAACACTTGGAATATGCACAAAACAAGTTGTTCAAAGTGGCAGGAAACCGCCTGTTTTATACTAATTTAACAAAAATAGTAGTTCGAAAATAGTTTATGTATAAAAATAGCTATAACAATAGTTCATTGACAAAAAGAAAAAATTAAAAATTATTTATTTATATATTGAGAGTTTTTCTCAAAAACGTTAAAATAAACTGACCAAAAAAAATGAAAATAGTTTATTTATATATTAGGAGCTTTTCTCAATTAATGAAATAGAGACCCAAAATTTATAATTACAAGTTAAAAGTACTACCCTAACTGCGTTAGTCTTCCTTAACAGAATAAAATCTATATATAGACAACCATTCACTATGAATCTTGCAAGATTAGTTTGGCTTTCTAAATATGGCAGCTTTAAAGAACATTTCTTCACTTGCACAATCTTGGGCAACTATTCACAGCTCTTATGGAGGAGTTCCAAAGCCTCTTTGTTCATGGCTTATAAGAAGGAAGTCCACACCTAAAACTTCATATACTATTTGCATGTCCATGCCATTATCCATGTCTCAACCTATAGCAACTCCATTCATCACAGACAATGAGTCTCTCCTCAAGTTTTTGCGTCAACCTCTGGTTCGTAATCATTTTTTTTTAATTATTATTTTTATGAACGTTGTGCCTGTTGAGCATCTAAACCTAGATCTTCTGGTATGGTGTTACGCTACGTGTCCGCGGACCTGCAACGCGACACATGAATCTGTCAACCCCGACCAGTGACGGACGCACGTTGTCTTCAGTGGGGTCATTAAAAAAAAAATTTTTTTTTAATTATATATGATGTATTTTACTCCATTTAGATAATAAATGTATAAATGACCCCAGTGAATTATTGAATATATCAAATGACCCCAGTGATTTTTTTTAATTATATATGATATATTTTACTCCATTTAGATAATAAATAACCGCAGTCAATTATTGTGTATATTAAAAAATAAAATTACTAATAAAAAATACATAATGAGCTCTCTTGTAAACTATAAAAAGTTCACAATAAAAAGTCTACAATATGAAGCCAGAGGACTTGGAGGTTTATGAAGCACTGATCAGTAGAGTGAAAAGGGTGAACAAAATGTGAATAACTCTTTAGTCTATAAGATTTCATCCAAAAATTTTTTTTGGCTCCGCCAATATTTATATGCTTTTATGCATTTATTTTGTCAATGTTAATTGTGCCCCCAAAGAAAAATTCCTGGCTCCGCCACTGACCCCAGTGAAATTTTTTCCTGGATCCGTCACTGACCCCGACCATCTACTGAACTCGCTATGCAAAAACAGATATACTGAGATAATAGTGAATATTTAGGCTCATCTTATATATCAATCAAACCTCTTTATTCACTCCTGGATTTTTTTTTTTTTTTTTATAATTTTTTTTTTTATTTCCTCTTTGGGTGTGATTTGGTGTTTATTTTTTATTTATATTATTTTGTATGGGGTGGATATATGTAGGTGCTTCCTCACGAAGTTGATGATAGTACGAAGAGGAGGGAACTATTGGAAAGAACAAGAAAAGAACTGCAAATAAGTGAAGATCAACCATTGGAGGCCTTGAAAATGATAGATACAATAGAGAGACTGGGATTAGCATATCATTTTGAAGAAGATTTTAATTCTTTGCTAACAGGATTTTCAAATGCCCAATCTGATGAAGATCTCCTCACTGCTTCACTTCGTTTCCGACTGCTTCGACACAATGGCCATAAGATTAACCCAGGTATGTATATATATAAACTCAGGCTGGAATTAGAAACTTCACGTTAGAAGCAAGCTTCATAAAAATATAGTATAAGATCAAGGACATATAATATAATAAAATTTACATCATTGTTAAAGACGACAAGTATACACAACAATACTCCATCTGTCCTAAATTATCTGTCGAGTTTGTAAAATACGCAGAAATTAATATTTTTGAGGAATTTGATGTTAAAACCTAAACAAAAAACTATATTGTCCTTCATAAATTATCTGATAAACATTTAAGATTGTACCTTTTTTTTTTCCTTCTCTCCTCCTTATTTTAAATTGTGACTTGGAGAAATAATTATCATTCAACTACGTATTAATTATTTATTGGAAAGTGAAGGTTTTAATTGATTGAGAGTATTGAATGAGAAGTTTGACTAAGGGTAAAATTGGAAAAAAATAATACAAATTTATACCTTAATTAGAGAGTGGACCATTAAATTGGGACATGTTAAAATAAAACGTGGACAAATAATTTGGGACGGAAGAAGTAATAACATAACTCATTAAATCTTCAATGATTGAGGATATAGACGGGGATGAATATGAGACATACCTAACATTTGACAATAAATTCACAAAATTGCCTGCTCCCAGAATACCACTGAAACAAATGTATTGGAGACTGATATAAGATTTGACAATAAATACACAAAGTAACTGCTTACAGAATACCACTAATATAGTAATCCCCTTATATCGTCATGTTAACTATGGAATCATACACTCAAATTAAAGTTAAAAGACAAATTCAAAAAACATTTTATTTTTTATGCACATTACAATACTTCTTTCGTTTTAATCTAGAGCCTTTATGTACACTGTAGAATAAGTAAATTATACCCATCTTAATTTTTTATTGTTGTTTTAGAAAATTAATTTCGTATACAATACCATAACCCTTTTCAACCCACAGATATATTCCTAAAGTTCATGGACAAGAATGGAAAGTTTAAAGAGTCATTGAAGGAAGAGACACTAGGCATGTTGAGCTTGTATGAAGCATCATACTTGGGAGCAAATGGAGAAGACATACTCGAACAGGCCTTAGAGTTCACCCAAGCACACCTTAAAAAGTCGATTTCCGGCGTAGCGCCACCACTTTCTAAGAAGATTTCTCAAGCCTTAGAGTTGCCGAGGCACCGGAGAATGGCAAGGCTAGAAGCTAGAAGGTTTATTGAAGAATATGGTGGCGAAAGTGATCATAATCCAGACCTTCTTGAGCTTGCAAAATTGGACTATAACAAAGTCCAGTCTTTACACCAAATGGAATTGTCTGAGATATCCAGGTACAAATTTTTGTCACAACATTTCAACATTTTTCTAGTCTAGGAGTAAAATGAAAAGAAAAAACTCAATAAAGCTGGGGTAAGATAGTGTTTAATTTTGAAATTTTCATCATATATTTAAATACAAGTTAAATTATTTGCGAAAAATATGCCGGTCTCAATTATAAAATCTTGTATTTGATTTCAACATTGAACACACGTTGTCAAATTAATTTGTCTCGTTTTCTGTCTGATTCTGTCCTAATTGTAAGAAGTTGCCATATGCCTTATTTTTTTTTCTTAGAGCTTTACATTTTTTTCTATAAATTATATATTTCTTTGAAAGAAAAATTCAGACACTTAATAGGGGTATTTAGAATAGAACGAGGAGTGAGACGGCAAAAAACTCGTATGTCCTCTTATACGTTACAATCCTGATAGACACAAGTATAGACGATCTACGATATCGTACAAATACATTCAAAGTTGTATTTTTGGATAACAGAAACTTATTATTATTTATTTTTGAACAGGTGGTGGAAACAGTTAGGGTTGGTGGATAAGCTGACCTTTGCTAGAGATCGACCCTTGGAATGCTTTCTGTGGACAGTGGGACTACTACCAGAACCCAAATATTCTGCCTGCCGAATTGAGTTAGCCAAAACCATAGCCATATTGCTAGTGATTGACGATATCTTTGATACTCATGGCACCCTAGACGAGCTTCTTCTTTTTACTAATGCAATTCGAAGGTTCATATTATAATTTTTTGTTTTTTTTCCTTTTTCATTCTATGCACATTTTTATTTTATTTTATTTTATATATATATATATATATATATATTTTTTTTTTATATATAATTTTTTTTATTGGACCTCACAAGAGGAGTAGCTCATGTAGGGCGGATAGAAGCCTGGCTGAGCTGGTGCCCCGTGAGGGGAGTAGTAGAAGCCCCCGTGAGGGGAGAAGTAGAAGCCCGGCTGAGCGGGTGCCCCGTGAGGGGAGTAGTAGAAGCCCGGCTGAGCGGGTGCCCCGTGAGGGGAGTAGTAGTAGAAGCCCGACTAGCGGGTGCCCCAAGAAGGGGAGTATAAGAACCCACACAAGAGGAACCAAGAATAGGAAATTAAATCCTTCATTTTTGTGTGAGTTGGGTATCGAACAGGTTGTGGGCAGGTCATCTCCCCACTGGGTTATGGACCTTGTGATTCTATGCAAATAAATACTCTGAATGAATGAAAGAAGTATGATAATATACACATAAATCAAAACAGTTTTTGAGTCTATCTTCTTTGATACTTTTTGAATTTGATTTAATGATATGACTCTATAGCAAACTTGACAGTGTATCAGGAATACTGTTTCAGTGTTATTCTGTGAACAATCACTTTGTGCATTCATTGACAAATGTTAGACCAGTCTCCAATCCATCTGTTTCAGTAGTATCCTGATGGCAGACACTTTGTGCATTTATTGTCAAATGTTATGTCTGTCTCCTATCAGTTCCCTCATTATTGAGAAGTTAATGAGTTACGTTATTATTGTTATTTTCATTTTCGTTCTCTTTCCATTTATAATTTTGATTTTCTCTGATAATTTTGCGTTGACATTTCCAATATATTATACAGATGGGATCTTGAGGCCATAGAAGATTTACCAGAATACATGAGAATTTGCTACATGGCATTGTACAATACTACTAATGAAATTTGTTACAAGGTCCTAAAAGAAAATGGTTGGAGTGTCCTTCCATACCTAAAGGCCACGGTAAGTTATTATTATTATTCGTTTTTTAAATACATTTTCAACCGTATGCATTAATCGTTCATAAGATCACTGAAATATACTATTTAGAAGACGCTAAAATATAATAGATTAATTATGACTAAAATAGAATAGATTATGACAAACATACTTTTTTTTTTATCTCAACTTTACATTAGAAATTCCTAATAAAAAATAAAATTGTGAAACTCCATCTCACATGGGATAAGTAAGGAAAGATGAAGTGCTATATAACATGAGCCTAACTACCCATGGTCATCTCTTGATATTCCTTTTGACATAGCGAGTTTGGTTGATGAGTAGATGATCGTGGGTGTTGTCAAACTTATGTGTCGCGTTACGAGCCCGCGGTCACGGGGCGTGACAAAAATGATCCTTTACATAGGACTAAATTAATTTTTTGTCATATATTTTGGCAGTGGATTGATATGATAGAAGGATTCATGGTAGAAGCAGAGTGGTTCAACTCTGATTATGTACCAAACATGGAAGAATATGTAGAAAATGGTGTTACAACAGCAGGATCATACATGGCTTTGGTTCATCTCTTCTTTCTAATGGGTCAAGGAGTCACTGAAGATAATGTAAAATTGTTACTAAAACCATATCCAAAGCTCTTTTCCTCCTCCGGAAGAATCCTTCGCCTTTGGGACGATCTTGGAACAGCAAAGGTAAATAAAAAATTAATTAATTAATTTTCACGACCTATAGTATAATACTCGAAAAAAATAAATGATTTTTAGTTATATGATTAATTGCGTATCAAATATTTAAACGCGGAAGTGTAGTTTTTTTTAGTTATATGATTTTTAGTTATATGATTAATTGCGTATCAAATATTTAAACGCGGAAGTGTAGTTTTTTTTAGAGGAGCAAGAAAGTATTGCCCTTAAAGAAATCAATTTTTTAGCTCTCAAGATTTTGAAATTGCAAATATATCTTATAAAAAAAAATTATTTAAATTACTAAGTTTTGAAATCTAAAATTTATTTTAAAAAATTCATATAGTTCTTTATATATATGTTTATGTACGGCTTGCTCCCATCTTTTATCGTGTATAACACAAAACCCCAAAAGAATTATTTTTAGTTATTTCAACTGCGTATGATTAAATACTCAAAAAGCGAACTCCAATATTTAGGAGGAGCAAGAAAGAGGCGACCTTGCATCGAGCATACAATTGTTCATGAGAGAGAAGAACATAAAATCAGATGAAGAAGGAAGGAAATGCATCTTGGAAATTATAGACAAATTATGGAAAGAGATGAATGGAGAAGTGGTATCAAGAAATAATTCCCTGCCTCTACCAATAATCAAGGTTGCATTTAACATGGCTAGAGCTTCCCAAGTTGTGTACCAACATGAAGAAGATAGCTATTTTTCAAGTGTAGATAATTATGTACAATCTTTGTTTTTCACACCTTTCAATTGATTATACGTACTATTATGTAATAACAAGAGAGAGTCGAAAATAAGAATTCATGTATTAGTTAGTATATTATATTTATGTTCCTTAAAAGTGTCAAGAGTGCTACAGTCCAGTGGGACTGGATACTGAGGCCAAATTTAGTTGGGATTTAAATGAGTAATTTTATATTGGTTCAGTAGTAGTAAATGAATAAGGTTTGAGGAGAATGGGAAGGAGAGACATTTCCCTTCACAGCAGTTTTCAACTCTTTTAATTATAGAGGGGTTAGGAAGTAAATCATATTAGACAGGCCGTATCGAACAATAATGAAGCACTATACTAGTTATTAAAATTTATGCCCTTATTTTTTTTTTAAAGTATAAATTATAAAAATGTGAAAATATAATACGATTTTTATATTTATTTTTTCTTTAAATCTATGTTATTAAAATCAGACTGGACAGTTGGACCGCGAATTGGTAGGCCCTCCAAGCCAAACTGACATTCAAAACTTGAAACGAAAGAACTCGGTCGAACAGGTCAAAGACCGGGTTTGATCTGTAACTGTAAGCAACTGACTACAGTGCGGAACACTAAATATTTCGCACCGTGCAAAATGGTGTTCGTACTGTAGCCAGATTGAACCCATAGACTCCTAAACGATTTTGTTTTTCATTTTTTTAAAAAATTTTGCATCAGATTTGAAGGAAAAAAAAAAAATTTAAGAAGAAGATAATCCACATAGCATTCGCCAGATCAACGGAAAGAGATAGAATGGAGAAGTGGATTGGAAACAGATGGCGGTGGCGTTGAAAAGATGGAAACATAAGACGACAACTGTATTTAGTGAGAAGTGCCAAATAGCAAAGTGACTTTAACGTGGAAGTAACAATTGTTTCGCACATGTGAATACTGCTAAATCGTTGAATAAAAATATTTAACAGATAAAAAAAATGATTATTTTTTTAAAATTTAATAACTGTTAGAATGTTTCTCTCACAAAATTTGAACTGACAGATGAATCATCCGTCAACTCCTAGCATTTCGCACATGCGAAATTCCTTATGTTCGCATCATATCCGGCTCGTCTGAATAGGCCTGGAAAATTATAAGTAGGTTTTTTTGTTTTATCATTAATTAATACTAAAATCCTTCAACTCTTTGCTTGATCTTCAAGTTGCACCCCTATAGAATAAATAATTCTAAGGACGAAATTAGAAACTTCGTCATATTTTGAAGGAGGGATGCCATTAAATAATATTTTTTTGTTATTGTATATTAAAAAATATATTATGAATTCTTTTTCGTTCGACCTCGGTCGAATCCATTAACCCCTGCCTTCTAAGTCCAAGTTGATTCGGAGAACATATCTTTAAACACCACCACTATTTCAACAAGTGATATTTGTCTATGTATTTTAAAAACTAGGACCGGATCGGCCGGTTCGATCAGTTGAACTGTGAACCAGCCAAGTGCCTGGTCTGAATGAACATTAAAAACAAAAAATGAGTTGGACCGATCAAACTGGTTTGTCAAAATTTGGGTTTCTATTGCAGAAGAATTCTAAAAACTATAATGTTTATTTTGTGATATTTTTAGCCATAGTCCAGCTTGTAGTAAAACATCTTCCAGTGATCTACTTTTCCTTTAAAGTTTAAGACCTTTAGCCTTTTATTCTTAATGACCAAATAATAAAGTAATAAGATCTTACCAAAATAATAAATTATGATATGTAAAATAATCCTCTTGCTTTAACCATCTCTCCGTGGTCAATCTATATATTAAAATCATCTTCTGGTGGTAAATGTTAAATAATAGTAATTCGCGTTTATCTTACAGACCATCTTCGATTGGTTAATCATTAATAATAATTTCGTTTATTTTACAACTATCTTCTGGTGGTCATATATTTGTCTATATGATTTGATACAATCATCTCTTGGAGGTGATGTATATTTATCTATGAGATTCGATTAAAATATTCTATCATTGTCTACAAGTACTTATAATCATTTTTCAAAAAAATAAATCGGTACATATTAAACTTTCAGAATTTCATTAACAAAATGACCAAAATAATATTATTATTGATGATGTCTTCAGCCGTGACGGAGTCAGAAATTTGTCATAGGAGCGGATTTCTTACTGAATTTTTTTAGGGGGAGCGAAATACAACATTTATAAGAAAATATCACAAAAATAATTTTTTTCCTATAAAAAATTCGTTGTTTCCCCTCCTGCCTCCCTTGGCTCCGCCACCGGTCTTCAGGACCCATTGTCTTAATATAGATTTCAACAAGAACCCACATTGAATAAATCGTTCACGTTACATAAATAATAATAATCCATGATAACATCTTACATTATTTATTTAGCATATGAATATAAATAGATGACAATCACATGTACAACACATAAAATAGTCTCTCTTTTTTTTTTTTTTTGGGGGTGAATAACATAAAATAGTCTTCCGGATCATAGCAAAACATATATATGGTTAATCCAACACGGTGAAACGTGCTATGTTAGACATATAATTTATTAATGTGAAACAGTTAGAGGACCCGTATCCATGAATATATATAATTCATCATACAAGCAGTATATTTTAAACATGATCGCAACTTAATAATGTAGCAAAAGCATGGTCGGCTAATAGAGAGTGAGAGGTGCTTGATCGCACAGGACCACAAAAATTCGGAGCCTAAAATTATGATACAATTATAATTTTTTTGGTTATACTTTTTTGAAAGTTTATTTTTGAGTTATATATGACATTAATTTAAAGTTCAATAAAAGGTCCAAAATGATTGAGATGGCCCTGAACAAAATAATTGTAAAAGTAATTGTTTTACGAAGTTAACTTCGTGCGTGTACCTTGTCTTGTGCCAACCATTATACCTTTGATCTCCAACAACCTTTTTGCTAGGTAAACATCAGTTGTGTATATCTTCCAAAATAGTATTCAAATTACAAAGAGTGCCTCCCCTATCATATAAGATTGAAGGGGGATATTCGCAGGGGCTATATAGCCAGATACAACATTTAATTTCGCCCAAAAAACAAGATTATGAGCCTCAGAATTACAATTCCTGTTTACAAAAATTATTTTCAAAGATCCGAATAGACTAAGCAGCTCCTTACCACTTTTGATGAGTTCTATGCCCATCCATTCATCTGCAAAGGAATGACCATTTAACCTTCTAATGACATTTAAAGAATCGCCTTCAATAATGGCTCTATGGATCTTCATAGCTTTCAGTTGTTTAAAAATCAAAAGTGCACCAGCTGCTTCGGATTCAAATGGAGTTCTCGCTTTACTTCTTTCAATCCATGCTCCTAACACCGCCCCAGTATCATTTATGATAAAACACGCACTAATTGCCAAACCAATGTCAATCTGAAATGCATAATCAAAGTTAGCTTTTAATCAATTTTTAGGAGGGAGAATACATACATGTTCATGGCCAATTCTTTGAAATTTGATTTTTCTTCTCACTGTCGAATCCCAGTAGACTAGAGATAGCCTCTCAATGTTTCTATAAGTCATTTCAGGGCCGTCTCAAATAATATGAGGCCCTGTGCTACTCATTAAAGTTAGGCCCCAAATTTTAAAAAAAAACAAATTATAAAAATGTCAAAACATAATTATTAACTAAAGTTTCAGGTACAAACAATTTCATAATTTATTTTTAAAAATGAGCATCATTCTAACACTTTTTTAAACAAAATCGCCAATTAATTTATAAAAAAATTTCTTTGTAGATACAACGGTTAAAGGAATAACCAACAAAATTCTATATATAATAATTCAATTATGAAAAATACAAAGATCGTCAAATTTTTTAACTAATAATTATATATAAATTAAGTGATTTTTAAAAATTTTAGGGCCCCTCAAAATAAGAGGCCCGATTCCGCATGTCAGTTTGGACATGCTTGGAGCCGGGCCTGAGTCATTTCCCATGGCTGAGTTTGGTTCCCATGAAGAATATCATTCCTGGTTCTCCATGTTACCTCCATAGCCACTGCCGCATAATTTAAAAATTCATCACTTTTTTCCTTCGGCCAATGTAGCATATTTGATGGATTTAGGATTTCTTTAACCCATCTCACCACGCTCGAAGACTGAAACGCCTAAATTCTAAGTTGCCAATTTGATGAGAACCACAGCGCCTTTGTGAATGGACATTTAAGGAAGATATGTTCCATTGTTTCCCTAGCTCCATTGCATATAATACATCTTTGATCAGCGATCGGAAAATAAATGTTTAATCTTTCTCTTGTTGGTATAGATCCCGATATAACTCTCTACAAAAAATGCTTGTGACGATTATGAAGATTTGAATGCCATAGTGTACTCCATTCCTTTTTCTCGAACCTTGACACCATACCACAATAAAGAGCTCTCTCTTGGTTTACCGATCTATACGAAGATTTCACGGTAAATTTCCCTGACTTGGAGGGAAACCAAACCAAAGAGTCTTGTTCCTGTGAAGGAATAATTTTGGTGATTGCATCCACAATATTTCAGCTAAATAGAGTATCTAAAAGAGTCCTATTCCAAAGGCAACTATTACCAATCAAGAGTTGTCCCACAGTTTGATACTCACTATTACTTTATAGCTGAGAACGTATCCTGTGTGATGATAAATCGGGTATCCATGCATCCCTCCAGATGTTAGCCACAGAACCTTTTCCTATCTTGATCATGGTCCCATTTTCCAAGTCTTTGATAGATTTCATGACACCAGACCAAATCCATGAAGCTCCCTGAATTTGTCCTTCTAAGGTCAGCAGGTTTCTTCCCTTTAGGTACTTTGCTTTGAACAACTGAACCCAAACTTTATTTGATTGCCCCATCATCTCCCATCCCATCTTAGCTACTACTGTCCTATTTACATCCTCATATTTTTTGAACCCCAATCCTCCTACTTGTTTCGGATTACAGATAGAGTCCCAAGATTTTAAATACAAATGTCGTCCTGAATTACCTTTGAAACCCTACCAGAAATCTCTGGTCATATTATCCAATTTATTGCAAATAGACACAGGTAGCCTATAAGTCTGCACGAGGTGCAAAGACATGGATTGAATAACAGTTTTCACCAAAATACCCCTACCTGCTTGAGACAAAGCTGACAATTTCCAACTGGCCATCTTCCTCCTTGCATTTTCAATGATTGGTAAGAAAGCTTGTTTTTTTGAACTTCCTTTACAGAATGGAGTACCAAGGTAAGAGGTCTTGTGATCACACTCTTTAAAGTCAAATATCTGTTTCAAAGCTATTTTCCTTTCCCATCCCACATTTTTGCTGAAGTGAATGGCAGACTTTTCCTTATTCACGGCTTGTCCCGACCACTGACAGAACTTGTTCATACATTCCAAGACTTCTTTTGCTTCAGATATATCAACCCTATAAAAAATAGTTACATCATCTGCAAACATCAAATGTGAAATAACGGGACTAGTCCTAAGAATCTTAATGCCATGAAACTGATCATCTTTCTCAGCTTTCAGCATTAATCTAGAAAAAATATCAAGCACAAAGGTAAAGAACGCAAGAGAAATAGGATCACCTTTTCTGAGGCCCCGAGAAGATTTAAACATACCATGAGGGGAACCATTAACAAGAATAGAAAATGACGGACTAGAGATGCACTCGTGAACTAGGTTAATGAATCTACCCGAGAAGCCATGGAGGGACAAGATCTTAATAAGGAAAGCCCATTCTACCTTATCATACGCTTTGGCCATATCAATTTTAAGAGCCAAAAGACCTAAGTAACCCTTCTTCTTGTTCATATGATGCATGATCTCATGGGTAACAATGATGTTTTCATTTATTCCTCTACCAGGAATGAAGGCATTCTGGGAGGGGGATATACTCGAATCAAGAAACGGTCTAATCATATCTACAATAATCTTAGTTATAACTTTGTACACAATATTACAGAGGGGTATTGGTCTAAAATGATCTACTTTGTGAGCATTTTCATTCTTAGGGATCAATGTAATAAATGTGTGATTTAGACATTTAAGCATATGACCATGACAAAAGAAATACGGAACAGCATTAACTACCTTACCACCCACAATATTCCAGTAATGTTTGAAAAAACAAGGAGTCATACCGTTCGGTCTCGGGCTCTTGCCAGATTTCATGGCAAAGATAATACCTTTGATTGTTTCAGCATTTGGAATTTCACATAGCTCTCGATTCATGTCTCTCGTTATAGATGGAGAAATTAGTCCCTGCAGATTAGAAGGGAAAACAGGTCTCGAAGATTTGAACAAGTTAGTAAATGAGTTAAGAAAACAGTTCCCAATGCTATCTCTCTCAACTAGCCATTTATTTGAAGGGGATAAAAGGTAGTCAATAGTATTATGACTCCTATGAATAATGGTGGAAAGATGAAAGAAACGTGTATTGCCATCACCATCGTCTAACCATAAAGCTTTGGATTTATTCCACCACAATATTTGCTCTCTCTTAAGGATATCAACAAGATCATTCTGCAGTTTCATTTCTCTATCCATATTAAAACTAGTCTGAGGTAAGCTTTGAAGATATTCAATCTTTAATCTAATACTCTGAATGCAAATTTTCACATGACCAAAAATATTTTTATTCCATACTTTTAGGGCGACTTTTGTCTCTTTGACACTAGATGATAGGTTAAAAAGAGGAGAGTCAGAGCACAACTGATTCCATGCCCTAGAAACAATATCATTTGAACTCGGGTCTCATGGAAAGCGAAACGGTTTAGGATGAAGCATTCTAGACGGATAGCAAAACAAACAGATAGGTCTATGGTCAGAAACAATCCTATCTAGATGAGACACAGAAGCTTTAGGAAATAACAGACGCCAAGAACCATTAACAATTCCCATGTCTAATCTAATTTGTATATTGCCATTATCCTTTTGCATATTGTTCCAAGTAAAAGTGTTTCCAGAAAACGCAAGATCAATTAGGTTTCAAGCATCCATAAAATCTAAGAAGTCTTTTTGATTATTCACAGAGAAAAGCAGCCCCCCTCTTTTATCAGAAGAACTAGCAAAACTATTAAAATCACCCATGATTAGCCAAGGTTCGAAAATGCAGTAGAAACCTGTTTAAGATGCTCCCAAATTTTTTTTTCGAACATCCTTACACGGTGCATACACTCCAGTGAATTTTCAAGTAGTACCAGGAGGGTGGGATGAAATGACAGAATTTATCAGGCTGATCATTTGAGACAATCACATGTATGTCCACATTTTCCAACCAACATAAGACCAAGCCACCAGATAATCCTCTAGATTGTACAAAATGAAAAAGATTGAAACCAATAGAGCGAACAACATTATCTATTTTAGCTAAAGAAGAAATGCGAAGATCGGATAAGAAAATAACAGAGGGTTTTTTGAGATGAAACCACACCTCTCAAAGCTTGAACTGCTTCCGGATTCCCCAACCCTTGGCAGTTCCATGCTAGTATATTCATTTAAGGATTGGGGGCGAGGTAAGGCCCGCCTCCTCAGCCAAACTGAAATTTCGATTCATTGTTGGATTTACATCATCCCCGACCTAAAAAAATTTAATTGAGCTATCTCTCTTCGCTGAATCTGAATCATACTTAACCCTAGTAAAACCGACATCCCCAATCTCCATTCTTTTAGCCAAAAAATTCCCCTCCCATACCATTCATCCAATGATCCTCCCTCTCTAGCCAATTGTTTTATATGGATGAAGCGCCTTCTAATTACACAAGTTTGTTCTTCTTCGATGCACATCTCCTTATCGAAATTTAATATATCCCCACCAGAAATACCAGTGTGATATGTTTTACTTTGGTTACTGCTTTGTGAGAGATGGTTGGTAAGACTTGAGATTTGAAAATACATTCTCGACAGTGTATAGAGGTTCAGTGTCCGGGTTTGGGTATGGGTAATTGGTTTTTGTATTTTTTTCGGGCAGCCTGGTGAACATCCATATTTCTTTTTCTGTTTGGCCCATGTTGTTGTCTGACTTGGTATTGAGTTGGGTTTTGTAGGGGTGCCAGCCGGACCTGGTTTAGAATGGGTTCTGTGAAGGATTTGGTTTGTGGCTTTATGTATTTAATGAATGTTGGGTCAATTGATTGGGTTTGTTGGGTTTCAGACATATGGGTCTCATGTAACTGGGCTGAATATCGGATTTGGGCTTCTGGGTGGATGTTGGTTTTTTGAGTTGGGGGAATAGATTGGATTTGTTTGGTTATAGGTTTCACTAGGTATTTGAATTTTCGTGGGTGAGAAGAGTGGACCCAACCTATATTTTGAAGGTGATGTGACGATGATGGTTCAGACCGGAGAGTCCAATTCAAAATTGACTGCTCTTTTATAGGTATTGGTTCAGTTTGAAGAGGATATTTAGTATCAGATTGGTACCTTTGGTTTTCAACAAGTGCTACAGTAGGACTAAGGGTGCTGATGTCGACGTTTTCGAAACCGTCCCTTTCACCATTAATGTTACCTTCCCCAATGCTTGTCTAGCATGTCACTTGTTTGCATCAACTCAGCACTGCAATTTTGTACCAAGGCCCCCAAATCTATCGCTTTCTCCGGTGTCATTAGTATTCCCTCCGGCTCATTCCTTCTATCATCCATTCTGGGTTGGGATATACCTGCTCCACTATTCATCCAAGACCCAAAAGCTTCTCTTGGGTCCAAAGGTCTTGGTTTCTGCTGAGACCTCCAACTCACATAACTGTTCATATTTGAACGCAATCAACAAGAGCTCATGTTTCTCTCTTTAAAAAAAAATCCATTTTCAGTGGTATGTTCAAAGTTATTTTGACTCTAATTCTTAGGAAATGTTTCCATTTAGCATTTTGATTTGCATCAATCCCTTCAAACTTTCCAATAGATATCGCATTTTCTTGATTCATACGATTCGGAGGAGGACCATGGATTTGTACCCAAAACACAGAGGTTGAAAAGTCCAATTCTTCCAGTCTCAGAGAGGGATTCCATACTCTAATAACCATATGAGCTCCACGAATAGTCCATGGCCCACCTTCAACAATTTTCTTCTTATCCTCCCTTATATCAAAACACAGTATGAACAAATTAACCCCAACAAACACAATTTGAATCTTATTCCCCAAATTCCAAATATAGTTAATCACCGTCTTGATAGCATTATTATTGATCTTTTTCTTAGAGAAAAGCTTTGCCACCACATAATTGTGATTTTCCAAATGAGAATTCGGTGTGGTTGTCCCTAAGGATAAAACTCCTTCATCTAAGTATGAACCCATTAAATGTTACCGTAACTGAAAGCACACAGAAAAGGACAGAAACAAAGAAGAGTGCCAAAAGAGAAGGAGAAACTAGAAGATAAAATAACTTAAAGAACAGTCCACAAGGGAGAAAAAAAATATGCAAATACAATCCTAAAAGAGACAAAAGGCCTTGAACATAAATATATTGCACAATACAAAACAGAGTATAAGGTTAATAATTAATATAGTCAAAGACAAAACAACAAAAACCATTAAAGGAATGGAGAGGATAAAACCTCGAGTGATCTGGATGACTCTAGCAGAAAGACTCTCATAAAGAGGGGTTGAAGTCCAACTTTCTAGATAAGAATTCTAGAGAGAGAACGGGTTGTTTATGACTTGAATTCAATGTTGATCTCCAACAACTTCAAAGGATTGAATAAATAACTTCGGTTGGGTAGAGACTCGTGTCCGATAATGAAATTACGTGGGATTAAAAACTTTGTATACTATATAAATTGAGAGTTGTATTGCATACAAATAATTATATCAAAATTGTAGAATCGTGTCAAATATAAAAATTTATGACAAATATAGAAAATTTGTATTAAATACAAAGTAAAATTTCCACAGGATACAAAGAATCGTGTTGGTAACCTGACAGGGGCAGATACAGGATTGAAATTTAGGGTGGTCCCTCAACAATTTAGGGGGGAAACCTACAAATTTCGTTGGATATTAGACAATTTAGGATTGAAATTTAGGGTGGTCCCTCAACAATTTAGAGTGGAAATTAAACTTGTTTCTTTGATCTTGGGGATGGTCCCTGGGCATACTTGGACCACCCCTTGGATCCGCCACTATAACCTGTTATAAAACTATTGTAAATTGGCACGAGAATATTACTAAACTAACCATATATAAACCGAATATAAAGAAAGTATAGATGCGAAAAATATAGAGACACACAAAAGATAATCGGAACTCAAAAATCATCTTATTAATACTCCCTCCGTCCCAAATTATTTGTTCACTTTGTATTTTACACAGGAATTAAGGTTTCATCAAATTCTATAGTGAAATATGGTACAATATCAAACATGACCCTATTTAATATTACTCCAATTTAATTATACCTCTTCTTCTCTCTATAGCCTTCTCTCTCCAACATTTAATGTAAGGGTTAGAATTGGAAAAACTATAATTAATGAGCCCTTTATTTAGAAAGTGGACAAATAATTTGGGATAAATTAAAAAGGAAATGTGGACAGTTATTTTGGGATGGAGGGAGTACAAAATTACGAAGTCTTATTGGGCTCTTCAGAAACACAACGAATATTCACATATATTTTAGAATATTTAATAGGCTAAATGGTGTATTTAGTCCTGAAACAATTTTCGCTTGACATGGTTCGTCCCTAATGAATGTTTGCAACTTTTTAGATCCCTATTCAATTTATGGGCAACAAGTAAGATCCTTCCGTCATTTTTTTAGAATTTTAAACGTTAAGTCAAATTGTAGGCGTTAAATGGACGGGGGTATAATGGGAAACCTCATTTTTTCAGTCCTTTTATACCTAACCCTATTCTTCTCACAAATACCTCATTATTTGTATTCTTCTTTCTTTGGTTTACTATTGTTGCTGTGATTTCTTGGAATTTTCTTTGAAAAATATGTCTTTTTGCAGCCGAAACACAATCAATGTGTTTAAAGGTGAAGCTAATTCTCCTAATTCTGGGTTCAATCATGCCCCTAGTTGGAAGTTGCAACAAGAACTTCCAACACATTGTTATTGTCCATTGGAAACTGTGATTCGTGTAGCAAGGACGGAGTTCAATCCAATGAGGCGTTTCATGACATGTGAAAATAAGAAGGTTATGCAAATTTTTAGCTCTTTAATTTGTGATTTGAATTTTCAGGTTTTTTTTTAAAAAAAAAAAATTGAAACTTCCAATGATTTTGTTCAGCGTCCGAAATGCAAGTTTTTTCATTGGGATGACCGAATTCGGGATGTAGAAGAAGAGTTGATTGTCCGGCTCAACCGAATGGATGAAGAATTGGCTGCAAAAGAAAGGAAAATTAGAGCTCTATGGGGTGTTATGTTGTTGTTCGTTTTTATTTTCACTATTTTGATTTGTCTGAAATAGGTTAGTTATGGTGGTTCTGCATTAAGCAGTATGTAATGTGTACTTGATTTGAAGTTAAGCTACTATCTAGTGTTTTGACTTGTTTTAATTTGTAATGTGTACTTGGGTTAATAAAATGGACATGATTTTGGCAAGTTTTTGCACTATAGTGTTTGAAATTGGACATGATTTCTATATGACTTGGGTTAGTTATGGTGGTTCTGCATTAAGCAGTATGTAATGTGTACTTGATTTGAAGTTAAGCTACTATCTAGTGTTTTGACTTGTTTTAATTTGTAATGTGTACTTGGGTTAATGAAATGGACATGATTTTGGCAAGTTTTTGCACTATAGTGTTTGAAATTGGACATGATTTCTATATGAACTGTACATTCCATAGACAAAGCAAACATGAAATGGCATTCAGTACATTGTTTAACTTCCCATAATACCTTCATGTCCAAAACAACCATAATACCTTCATGTTCAAACGTAACCAAATCCCACAAAAAGTTAGATACTAAGTATGTCAATATATGACCAAAAAATAATAATCCATCATTTGCTAAATAAAACCATATCTAAGCAATACATAAACTTGTCCAATACTAGCTAATCTACTGCCAAAAGATAATCTATTACTCCATCAGCTTTGAGATGAGTTTGCTCCTCCATTGGGGCAAAATTCTCTTGTATGGCTACTTTATGTACACCAAGTGCATCTTTTCTTCTTTCTTGGCTGCTTCAACACATTACTTGTTTTCCTCTTCAAAGTATGTTCATTTGCATTAACTTCAGGTTCAGCAACACTATCTTCAACTTCAATGTTTCTATCAAGTGCTTCTAAATTTCTTTCCATTTTCAATCTTACTTGTCTTTCTTTTTCAGCTTCCTTTGCTGCCTTGGCTGCTTTCTGTAGCATACATCCTCTCTTGTTGTGCCCATATTCCTTACAATGACTGCATCTGTTCATACTTTGTCCTAATTCTGCATCATCTCCTCCATCTTTAAGCAAATCTGGGCATCTTCTGGCATTATGCCCAGTTTTGCTGCAATTTTTGCATTTGTGATTGGTTACACCATATCTGGACAGCTTTAGGGTTCCTCCTTCTGTTTTCTTGTAACCTTTTTCACCAAGTTCACCTCTTCTTTTCTTCTTGGGTCTCCCAGGTAACTTAATCTTCACAGGATGCACTAATGGAACCTCTTTTGACTTGTGCCAGTTGTTTGGCCCATTTGTTGGGCAAATTACTGGTTCATATGCTGCCTTGAATAATGTTATGGAATAACACTTGTCCACATAGATCTCTACCATATCACCTAATACTCCTAAGGCAGAGATAGCATGTATGCAAGGGATACCTGAGATATCCCATTTCCTGCAAGTACATGTTTTTAATTGAGTATCTATTACAAATTGTTCATTACCATTAGATACTTGAAATTTAAAGCCTCCAGCATAAGATGGTTGGCTGTGACCTGAATCTTCCTTAAGCTTTTCTATTCTTTTCATAATGGAAGGACATATTTCTCCCTTTTGCTTTGAGATCCATTCTCTTCTTGATTGTAGTCTCAACATCATGTAGACCCTTATTCTCTCTAGAATTCCAAGTATAGGTTTGTTTCTAGCTGCCATAATTTGTTGGTTGAAAGATTCACTGTGGTTGTTCACCAGCATGTCACACTTTGTGATATCTTTGAAGTGTGATATGGCCCAGAACTTTGGATGAGCATGCTTTTGTAGCCATTCAAATGCATCACTATCAATTGCTTTAAGTGTTTGCAGATCAACCTCATACTTGTTCAGGTAAGTGTCATTTGCACACATCCACATTTGTGCTTTCAATTGCTCCCCATGATGCAACTTCTTCATATTGTTGTGTAAATGCCTAACACAAGTGTCTGTGTTCTACACCTGGCAAATGTACATTGACAGCTTGTACAAGTCCCTGAAAGATATAATTGAACAAAATGATCAGTTTTAAGAAATCAAGTATTAAAACAAAAAAAAGTTGCATTCATCAATTTTGAAATTACCTTCTGTCTATCACTCATGATCATCCAATCTTTGGTCCTATATATTTTCAAAGCATGCTTTAGTGCCTCCACAAACCAATCCCAAGTTGAACCATTCTCTGTTTCACAAACAGCATATGCAACTGGGTACATCCCATTGTTGGCATCAATGCCAACAGCTGTATGAAGGACCCCAGGATGAGGACCCTTCAAGAATGTACCATCCAAACACAACACCCTCTTGCACCCTTTGAGAAATCCTTGTCTCAAAGCCTCAAGACAGACAAATATTCTCTTAAAACGTTCTTCACCTGTTTCAGAATCATTACATGTGTCCATGAATATTTCAGATGCAGGATTACTCCTCCTAATTTCTTCACAGTAGTTGTAAAAAAGCTAGTACTGGTCCTTATATTTCCCTTCAATCATCTCCCTAGCCTCAGCCTTGGCTCTATAAACCTTCCATTTTGAAATCCCCACCTTCAAATCCCTTCTTACTGTGTTTTGAAATTCATGAACCAAAACAGGATTATCTGACCTAAATGTGTCAATGTACTTGGAAGCTAAGAATTTTGCAGATGGTAGATCATGTGTTAAGTCTCTTGAGCAGTCATGCTTGACTTTGAGTGTCCTGATTTGGAATGTTGATGTCCCTTTAAATGGTGCAGCATAAACTTCCCATTTGCAGTTAGTTGCATGACAACATGCCCTAACCCTTTCATTGTCATTTTTCTTCAAGTACACTGGTTTACCATGTTTAATTCCATGGTTTACAACTGCCTTGTTGAAGATTTTCCTTGTGGGAAACAGACAAACCAATTTCAAACTTAGGATCTTCACCATCTTTTTCAATATCAAACATTTTGAAGAACCTAGGCTTAACTCTGGGATTACTTCCTTCCTCCTCTTCTGCTGTTGGTTTGAAAAATTCCTCATCTGAATCATAGCCATCAGGGTCCTTCTTCTTTTTTGCCTCAGCCTTATCTTTATGGGAACCAATTAACATTTCAGCACTTACATCTATTTCTTCCTCTTCATCATTTTCATTCTCACTAGCCACTTTGTCTTTTTTCATTTGCTCAAGTGCTTTTGTTTCATTTTCAAAATTTGCTTGGGTCACAACTTCAAATGGCCCCTCCAAGTTTCCCTTGCAGTCCATGAATAACCAATCTTTTCTTGGACCAATTATGCCACCCCTCCTGTTCTTATTTGGTTTAGGCTCAACAAAATGATCTTCTTCAACGCCCTTAAAATCTTCATCTAGAGGCATATTCTCATCAGTCTGCAGATTCTCTTTCTTGTCATCAACCAAATTTTCATCAGACTGCACATTATCTTTCTTCTCATCAGCCACTTTGTCATATTCTTGCTGCTCTTTCATCTCAAGCTCTTCTACTTGAGTTACACCAGGTTGACTGTCAATTTTGTGATCCCCAAACCGCATTGCTTCCAATACTACTTGACAATCAAATTCTGCAAGTGCAGGTTCAACTACATCCTGAAAACTATCATCCTCTTCACTATTAGCATAGTCTGAATCTACATAAAAGTCACCCTTCTCAGACCCACTATCATCAGAAAATAAGTCAATTTCTTCATCTATTGCAAGTTCAATATTTTCATTTTCAATCTTATTGGCATCTAACTGATCAGTTTCTTCCTTTACTAGCCCCACATTCATGTCAACCATGTCCTTAACAATATTTTCACAGGATACATCACTTTTCAAAGATTTCTCACTCAACAGAATTATATCACTACAAGATTCACTATATTCTTCCCCACCACTATTTAATCCTCTTATATTTTGCTCTTCTAGTCTAGATCTGAATTCATTCAAATTCTCAATTGTAAACCAGTTTTTTTTCATCTACATAATGAATAAAAATGTAAACACTTAGTTACAATTTAATAAAATAATGATACTTAACAAAAAAAACAGCCAACAAAACTTACAAAATAAGGATATCCTTCTCTGAAGTTGATAAAAATGGGACAATTATTCATGAACAAGTATGCATAGTAAAGTAGAAAAGTGCCACAGTCATGCCCATTGTTCTATTGAGGAACCTAAACAAATACAAATATTCAAAATATAAGTACAACATTTCAGACTATACTAAGGTAATCAGGTATACTATGAACTGCTTACCTTAGGAACAAGTAATGGAATATTCACCATCAGTTTATCATCAAATTTTCTCCCCTCCTCAACAAGCAAATCCCTCTCAAACCTAATAAAATAATTTACACTATTATCATGCAAAGAAAATAATTTGAAAGCAAAGTATTCAAAACCAATCTAAATCTACATGACCTACATTCTTATTTCAGATTCGAAAATGTGTTGTGCAGCTTGGAGGGAGTCCAACAACAACATCCACGTGCTACTTGAAGTCATTTCCTCATTGAAGTTACAAAGTATTAGTAATGACCAGTGATTCCTAGCAAAAAATACGAATCAAGATAGGACCATTTTTAAAATATTATAGACTAGTACAATATCTAACAATATAATCACATACCTGAGAACTATGGGAACGATGATGAACTTCTTAGTTGTAAAAAGTTCTTTGTTCACACGAATCCAACAAATAACTTTATGCTTATCAAGTCTTGAATATGCATTGAACCACAATGAGTCCATGACTGAAAAATTACTTCTTTTGTCTTCATCCAAATCCAGCAAAATAACTCTACAAAATGGCTAAATAATGAGTATTATTCAGAAATCCAAACCATTAACAATGATTCCGTGAAAAACTTACTTGAGAAAGAGATCGACTGTATTTGAATTCAACATCCCTTGTAATGAGTACATATCTTCAGAATCATTACCACAACGTTGTCGCCGTCCACTTCTCGTCATTGTTAGATGTTTGCCGCACAAAATTCTCTGAGAAAGATTGGATAGAAAATTGATTTGGGAATGTGTACAGAAAACCCTAATTTCGAAACGACAGAATTCATAAAGTTCTTGGGGAATAACCATTATTACACAACAATGGGCATGGGTAAATGGGTCGGGTTCTATACCGAAATACCAATTTTACCCTTGGTGCGTTGACCATCAAATGGTAACAGACGTTTAAAATTCTAAAAAAATGACGGAAGGATCTTACTTGTGGCCCGTAAATTGAATAGGGATCTAAAAAGTTGCAAACATTCATTAGGGACGAACCATGCCAAGCGAAAATTGTTTAAGGACTAAATACACCATTTATCCTATTTTATAACATTTAATTATTGTCTTGGAAAACTGTTTTTTCATGATTTAAAAAAAAAAAAAAAACAATAAAACATGAGTTCTAGAATGAGTGCAATTTCTCTAGTTTGAATAATTTTAAACAAACTTAACCGCTCTTCACGTATATTGTTAGAGTTCAGTTCTTGAAATTTTCAAACCCTAACCAAACGCCTTCTCTTCCCTTAACAGCACAATTTCTATGGATCATAAACAACAAATTCCAAAAAAAAACAAAAAAATCCGATCTGAAACATTAAACGAAAATGAGATCAATGGAAACAAGATCTTCTAAACGAAAGAAGAATTTGAATCAAATTATTGTTGAAAAAGAGGCAGAAGGCGAAGAAGATCGAATCAGTGATCTCCCAGATGCAATTCTTCATCAAATCCTTCTCAATTTACCCATCAGATTAATTGCACAAACTATTGTTTTATCAAAGCGGTGGAAACAAATTTGGCAATCATTTCCTGATCTTGATTTCTGCAGCATTACCAATAATAATAATAATAATAATAATTCACATGGTGCTTCTGGTGGAAAAGGAATTTATTCTTGGATGAATAGAGGGGCAGATTCGGTAAATCAGGTTTTGATTAATCGCGATAAGCATTCCGATATTAGGGTTCTTAAATTTCGTGCTAATTGTTTGAGTTTCTCTCGTTTAAATGGTTTGATCCGTAGTGCAATTAAGCATAATGTTCAAGAACTTGATATTGAGGTTTCCACGGATGATTACTTTAATTTCCCACGAAGTGTTATAATTAGTGAATCATTAAGGGTTTTTAGATTAAAATCACAATATCCCGGATTTAGGTTACCTCCCCCGGCAATTTTGAAGAGGGGGTTTCGATCACTTCTTTCGTTGTCACTCTCTAGGGTGATTCTCTATGATCAACCGTCTCTTCTTAATTTATTTGATGACTCATCATTTCCTATGCTTAAGAGTTTGAGTTTAGAGACGTGTACTGGATTGAAGCATCTTAATATTTGTTGTAGAGGGATTCGAGAATTAGCCTTGGGAAATTGTTTCGATTTAGAAGATCTCGAGATTTCGAGCCCAAAACTAGAGAGATTGAGGGTTTTGAGTTGTTTTGGTGCTTATAGTACTAGTAGTTGGGTGAAGATTGATGCTCCAAATCTTGAGATCATATTTTGGTCAAGTAATTCACTTACTGAGAACAGTACATTGGAGAATTTGGATTCACTAAAAGAAGCTTTTGTTGGATTTTTACTTCTCCATGATGATCTTAGTGCAGCAAAGCTTCGGAGCATTTCGAGATTTTTGTCTGGAATTTCGCATTGTCAACGTTTAACACTCGAAACACAATGCATTGAGGTACATTTACTTCATTTTTTACTATCAATTTCTTTTGTTTCCAGAAGTTGGGAGTAATTATATTTCATGGTGACTTTATCTTTTGTTTGCCTTATCGTTTGATTAATCGAACAAATGTAAACAATACTAAATTTTTTGCTGGATTGATCAATGGTTTAGCTGATGATGCATAATTTTTTAAGATTCTTTGATGCATAACACTCCCTTCATTCCGCAATATTAGTCGTTTGAGACATCCCTAAGCATTATAATCAGACCACGACTATCGGAATGGAGGGAGTACCCTTCTAAGAACTTAAACTTCGTACACAAATCTTGGAAATCTAACAAGAATGGTTCCAGATATGGTTTTGTCCAAGAATGAATATTTCGGTATCTCACTTGAGGATCTGGTAAATTATATGAATTTATTTTACAGATTTCATGAAAGCAAAGTTCAACCAGACATTTAAAATGGTTGTAGTTTGATTTGTCTCTCCATAGTAGTAGTTCAAGTGACATGTCGAAATTTCTATGAATTGGTTTCTTATGTTCCGCACAGTATAAAAAACCTACACTGAAAATGGATAATAATTAAAATATTTGACTGGTATATAAGATGTGTCTTCATGTTCACTATCAACCTCGAAATGTTCATTTTGGCATAGTAAGTTCGGTTAACAAATAGATAGTCGTAAGTGTTGTCCAACTCATGTGTTAACTTCTTGGACCCAAAGGCGCGGGGCGTGACAGAAAAGGTCATTTAACTTAACTATAAACCTTGTGGCCTTTTCTTAATGCACAAATATTGCACATTCAAGTCCTTCCTATCCATAAAGGCTTATTATAACAATTAAATCAATTAAAATTCGCTTTTTTTTTCTTAAGATTTTTTTTAAACGTTTATTCTCAGATACTTTCGAAGAATTATCATCTTGGAGGTCTCCGGCAACCATTCAGTAAGCTTGAATCATTGGAGCTACGTACCGGCTTCAATAAACATAATCTTGCAGGTTTAGCACATTTGTTCAGAAATTCCCCAAATGCTCAGACACTTGTAATAAAAATTGTCAATGATCGAAGTGCTGAAAGGAGAGTAAGTTCCAAACCTTCTGTTGATTTTTTTTTTTTTTTTTTTTACTTTTTTTTAAAAATATAAATGCTTTGGATGCCGAATGAGAGAATTACGGTAATGTGCAAATAAATCAAAATGGTTCTTGGTCTGCCTTCTTTGATGTCTTTTGATTTTTAATTTGAGGGTATGATCCGGTAACAAACGTGACGGTATAGGGAGACTACTGTTTAGTGGTATTCTATGAGTATCCACTTTGCGTTTTCATTGCCAAATGTTAAGTCAGTCTTAAATCTATCTATTTCAGTGGTATTCTAAGAACAACAACTTTGTGCATTTATTAACTTTGTGCATTTATTAACAAAGGTTTGGCATGTCTCATATCCCTCTCCCACTCATACCCCAATTATTGAGGATTTAATAAGTTATATTATTGTTATTGTTATAGTATTAGAGGACGTGTTGAACCTGACACATATTCTTTCGACTGCGCTAACTTTCCTTAACATAAACCTTCTCTCTTTATAATGTAAAGTAACTTTCTGTTTTTTTTTCTTATATAGAAATGGAATAGGGATCTTTGGGAGATGTCTTCCTCTGGTGAAGAAAGATATTGGGAATCACAAAGTCAAGCCATAAACTCTTTTCTTCATCACTTAAGAGTGGTAAAAATTGAAGGGTTTTCAGAATGTGAAAATGAGATTAGCCTTGTCAAGTTCTTGCTCAAGCATGGAAAGGTTCTACAAGAAATGTTCCTTTGCTCAGAATTTTCAAAATCAAAGGATTCCCTACAAAGAGAGAAGATCAAGTCACAAATTATGGGCTTTTCTCGGGCTTCCTCTAATGCTAAGATCTTATTTCAGTAGCTCTACGGGTCGGGTTGCTATTGTCTCCATCACCAAGTGAGAGGTCCTCAAATCCATCTCCATTATCAAGATTAATCTTAGAAGAATTTTTCTTGCATAAATTATTTAATTTGAATTTCGTACTATATACGTCTTTAAATTGTATCTTTTGAAAGGACTGAAGGTGACGTTGTATTAAGTTTCTGTTTGAGAATTTGTTTATGAGAAAAGAGTGAGATCAGTGTGAAACTTCTTCATTTGGTTTGGAAAAGAACATTACGCAGTACACCCTGTTGAAAGTTTTATGCCTGATTATATAAGATTGCTAAATAATAAATTATTCATTAATAATAAAATAGCCGAAGTCATTACAATAAAATAAATAAAATTTATACAATGGTGGAGATTACCATGATAACAAATAATTCAAAATTGCTTTTATTTTTTATGAATAAAGGATTATCCATTAATAATAAAATGGCCGGGGCCATTATAACCTGAAAAGTTTTCAAACTCTTTCTCTGATACAACAAAAGAGAAAAGTTGGGAAAGAAAGAAAGACAAACAAGACAGAAAAATAAAGTTACACAAAGTAACGGATAAAAACTCACACCCCATGAGGCAACTAAAACTACTAATTTAACAAACAAATAAAAGATAGTCTTCTCCGCAACATCTTCATCACTATTTTCGAACCTCAGAGGCAAGCACCTGATTTTAACCTCTTTTATAGATAGCGATTCAGAAGAACATGGAATTCAAAATTGCTTTTACAGGGGGAGAATTGCCCCGCTAATATCGCCACCCAGCAAACAGAATATTGTTTTTCGCTTTCGACCAAGCCCAAAGAAATTTAGATAAGGCTTCATATAATGTATTATTTGGAGTTGGGTGTGCATTCAATATACAACATAATATTGGATTGGGCTCAACTATAAGTGGTCTAGCCTGAAAATTCCAAATAATCCCAAAGTTTTGGTTCCATTTCAGAATACGGATTCATTTGCACAAAAATGCATGTATACTAGTATGGGAAAGCATCGTTTATCCCCGTTCTTCATTTCGTTAAGAGATTGTCATTTATTAATTTTTAATTAAAAAAATATAACATAAAAAAATAGTTGAACCCTCAAAGCAGTGGCGGACGCAGACGTTAAAGGCAGGAGGGGCACAATCAATATTGACAAAACAAATTTATAAAAGCATATACGCGTTTTCATACTTTTATAATATTATATAATTACATCATTCTCAATAGTATTTGATACATGACTGACACCAACAAAATGCTCTAATACCTGCACATTCTTCACATAACGAAATATTATTGATATTTTCTCCTTCATTGATATATCACGTGATTCATCAACAAGAATAGAAAACAAGACATCGCCAATATCTTTGATAATCACCGCATAATAAAAAATTCACAAGATTTCAATTTTTTACACTTAAGTTTGTTAATTTTTTTATTAATAAACATCATAGTCTCATTACACATTTAAACTTGTTAAAATTTTAACCAAACTTGTTCAGATATAAGTGATGTTATTCATATAATCAATGAACCACAAAATCTAATTTCAAATCGAAAACTTATTCAAAATGGGTACATTAAAAAATGCTCACGACACGGGTGTTACAGAAATAAAGCTAAAACTATAAATGAATAAAAAATGGGGGAAAGTGCCCTGACCCTAGGTCCGCCAATGCCTCAAGGTGAATGTTTTTATTAATGAACAGGATACGAGACGCAGAATGAAAACAAACTATTTTTTGCCTACAAGAATCCCATTTACCCCGAAAAAAAGCTAGTGTATACTTGGCAAAAAAAAACGTAACCAATGTATGCATTGATGAAACTAAAAAAATCAACATAGGTCGGCTCAATTGATAAATATTTTTTATTTCTTCAGTAAAGTTATGTACCCCTAAGGTATATGTCTTGGCCGTAGTAGTGACCGGAGAGAAACACACCTAAACATTTTTAACCAAAACAAATGATGAAACTATAAAAGTTTAGAGAGAATCCAAGGAATGTGAAGAACCAACTTCACAGAAGATAGAAATGATGATTCTCATTGTGTATACTTTTCAGGTGCGTATACTTTTCAGGTGCGTTAAGCTAAACTATGTAACTAACTAATTTGACAACTGAAGTTGAGCTGGAATGAAGCTCTAAAAATATCTATCCTGCGAACTGCATTTGTATATATAATTAGAAGAAATATCCACATGCACGGGTACAGACGATTTTTGCCCCTCCCGAATACCTATGTTTACAAAGACATTTCGTTAGAAACAGTGACAGATCCAGGATTTAGGGATAGTGGGGTCACTTGTCTAGAGACGGAGTCAGAAAATAAATCAAAAATTTTCTACAGAAAATTCGACGTTGAAGAGGCGGCATCCACAATTTTGAAGGGAAAACGCCCATGTGATATTATAAAATAATCACATTTTCTATAAGATTTTTTTTCAATAAACTATTTCTATTTTTAGTAGAAACCTTAAATTATAATATTTCTATTGACGAACTACTTTTTTATGACGGTTTTGAAAAATTAACAAACACGATGATTTTAGACTAAAACTAAAAGGGGATGGAATGAAGTGAATTGACAAAAATGCCTATAACTTTATTGAAAATTAGTTAGTAAATACAAATATTTTTTAACGGATTTCTCAAAAAAAATGTCACCATATGTGTGAGACAAGTAAAATTTTAGAAGAAAAAAATTAAAAAGATTTCAAATAAAGAAAAATTATAAAGAAAGCGATTGGACTCACACGACAATCAAGAGAATTACATCACCACGTTATTGACTTCTACGTTTGATATTGTTTGAGTATGGGGTCACCAAATTTTATACCGGGTCACTAATTTAATAACATAGATATAATCATTATATAAGTATATAACTAGAATAAAAAAAAAAAATCAGTGGGGGGTGGTCATATGATCCCACTGCTGAAGGGCTGCATCCGTCCCTGGTTAGAAAAATGTTGGAAAAGATTTTTTGTTTGAGAATTTCTTTTTCGGTTATTGAAAAAGTAAATTTTATATAAGAGATGTTTGAAGGTCTAAATTGAAATTTTTTTGTGTCAGAGATTGTAAATTTTTGTGTAAAAATGAACAATATATACTCAAAAGTAAAGAAAAGTTAAAGCACCACTTCAAACTCACAAACATAAATTTTGAACTCACCACTTGCATTCCATCCATTGCATCTAAGGGGGAAAAAACATGTATACTTTAAATAAAAATCAGTTTTAAGCACATAATTGGAAAATTTCTTTCAATGAAAGCCAATTACATCCAACTAAAATTAATTTTTTTTCAAACGAGCTGATTTGTCAAGTAGAGTGGAAGAAGTTCGGAACACAAAAATCATAAATCATAATGAAATAGTAATACCATTTTTTTGGAGAAAAAGAAATGGAAGATCTACATGATATGATGAAATAACATTAGGATTTTATACAAGTATTTATAATTGGTTAAAAGCAAGTGATAATAAAGAACCAAATGTTCCTTCTTCCTCCCACTACTGCCTATACTTGCAAATTTCACTGCAATACAAAATTAACCAAATTGAAACAAAAATATAGTTTTAGTCTATTGATGTACTCCATCCATTCCATAATATAAATTGTTTAAAAAATGTAGCGAAAATTAATAAAACAAAAAATAAAATGTATTTTTAATTAAAATATCAATATTACTCTCTTAAATTTAATTAATGATATACAAATCTTTAGAGTAATATTAATATTTTAATTAATAAATTACTTTACTTTATAATTCCTTAAGTTTTTCTACATGTTCTAAAATAGTAGTTAAATTCTAATATGGATCAGACCCATGTAAACCTTGTGTTCCAGAACTGACCACACCACCACAAAATGAGGAGAGAGACAACTTTGAGATGACGTGACCAATTCTGAACCGCAAGGTCCAATAGACCTGATCCGTATCAGAATTACCCCTTTTATTATGGGATAGAGGTAGTAAATAGCAACAACTTCCAAAAAGATTCAAACTTCCCAAAGCCCCAGAAACGACGTCGTGTCCTCCAAGCATTCTTATTAATTTCCCATAATGGTCATCTTCTTCATGATTCATAATGGAACCAAGAAATCAGCAGTGTTGAAATTCTTGTTGCAGAGCATAATCAAGCAGATCTTCAGATTCAGCCATTAAATCAGGGCTTAATCTGAACATAAGAACACAAAATTCCATCTGATCAAGAGCTCCATCTCCATTAACATCACCTTCTTTAAGCATACTAAATAGTTCATCATCTCTCAAATCTTGAAGCCCAAGAATGGCAGAATTTTTCTTCAAACTCTCAAATGTGATAACCCCTTTATCTTTATCCATTAATAGCCTAAACCCATTACATAGCTCTGTTATTAGACCTTCCCCTCCAAGCTTATCAGCCATCATTGGCAACATATCTTGAAATTCACCATTGACTTGTTTTGTTGTACCAGCCATTGATGATTAATTAGAAGGAGAATAAGATTTTTCTATTATTTGATGAATAAAAAAAAGTGTAGATTGAAATGGGATTTGGGGGAACATAATGCATTTATACTGAGTCTTCGTCCCTATGAAAGTAGGACTCTTAGATTGTGGGGGGAAAAACTACAATAGTATGTCGAACAAATATAAAAACTCTGAAAAAAAATAAATATTAGAGCGAATTACATATAAAATTTATTATATTTAATAGAATTTTTAAAAATTTCGAGCAGAATCGTCACCGGTCTTCATGGGCGATGGGAAGGCATGACAACCATTGTACAGACAGTTATTGCTGGTCGGCTTAGGTTCTTGGACACTGAAATTGCAGTCCGGCTCCTATGCGGAACTGGAAAAATTTCGCACTGTGTGAAACAATATGGGCCGTTGGATGATATTTTTAACAGTTCAAATTTGGAGAGAAAAAAGTTGTTGCTGGACTTAAAAAATAAAAAATAAAAAATTTTCTCTCCCCAAATCTAAACCGTTCAAAGCTATCATTCGACAATCGTGTGGAACAAGAATTGTTCCGCATAGGAGCCGAAGTGCTGAAATTGCCTCTCTGTTTCCTAGAAGAAGCCTGCCAAAGCTGTCACAATGTCAAGGTTAATATGGTCAATTTACAATATTATTTAATTTTGGATTTAGTTACACTTTAGTCCTCTAAATTTAAAAAAGATACTAGGAGCGTCATGAGTCAAGACCATTTGTCATCGTCTAGTTGTTTAAACTATTTAATTGTTTTGTAATTTGTGGAGCAATTTAATAAATTTGTTCACATGATGGGAATGGATATTGTTGTCTTGAAAGGAGACTTGAGGTGGGAACTTGGAAGCCTGTCTTCAAGAGGGAAAAAAGGCAGTTTTTTTAGGTCTTCACCAAACGTGACTATGGAAATTGGGAGGAAAATATGGCTTGAAATTGTGGCTGTAATGAGGTGTGAAATATGAGGTCAAATAAAAATTGTTTGAGATTTAATTCTCACCTTATGAGTTGAGTATTAAATGGGGTTCACGTTATTTCTATACACTTTTTTGAAATTATAAGCTAAAGGGAAAGATTTGAAGAGAAGTTTCATGGAATTGTGAAGAAGAGGACTTGGTAATACCTTTTTTAGGGGCTAGGAATAATCTGTCCACATTCGGTATCCCCTTTCCTATCCCACCAATAAGAAAATGATATATATTAAATTTTTAATTAAAAAATTATAACCTAAAAAAAATAGTGGAACCCAGAGAGAAAACATATACACGTGACAAATATATATTCGTGGGGACAAAGAAGGGGACAGGCAATTTTTTTACCTTTTTTAGGGGGCTAGAAATCGTTTGTCCTCCATACATTTTCTCACCATTCAGAATTCGTAATGTGTACATTTTTTTAAAATTTATATAAATGTAACGAATTGTAAATAAATATAAATATGCATGAAAACATATATGCGTTCAGACGATTATTAGCCATTTTTAGATAATACAAGAAAGTAGCTTTCTTTTTTTTCTTTTTTAGGAGAAATGAACCAAATTCCTTAGGAAATGCCGAGGAAATTTCAAAAGAAAATATGATATATCCATGCATAAGAGAATGTCAGATATAAAAAAATAGATTGCATGTATTGGGAAAAAATTGTATGTCCTCAAGTTATTTTCATGCATGGTTCAACTATTTAGAATTCGCCACATGAATACTTTCTTCAATTCCACTTTTTTCGTAATCATTATCCACATTTACATGACGAATTGTGAGCGGTTGAGACAAACATAGGACATCAATTGGGATCATACATTTTTTTTGCCATATTATAGAGTTTTAATTACTTTATTTTATGTATTGGAATTCTTTTCAAAAGTTAATTAAAGAATTTTTTATGGATAAAGTTGATTAAAGATTTACTAAGATAATATTTTAAGACAGTTTTGACAAACTATAGGAAACAAGATTTGTAATTTGAAATTTGACTGTTAAATCATTTGATGCGACGGCTATTAAACACTTATTTTAGTCTCAAAGTAGTTCTTTTAATGAACAAATGTTATTTCGGGAGTTTCCCATTACAAATGTGATCGATCAGTGAGGAGTGAGGACACTACTTATATCTTCCAAGCTCATGTTAATATATACTCACGCTCTTGTAAATTTGTTAAATCGCCTATTTTGAATTTAAATTATTTTTATTTTTCAATTTTTTGACTTAATTTTTTTTTTGACTTTTTTTGCACTTAAATAATTTATGAATACTCCGATATAAAAAAAATTTAAAATTTCGACCAAAATCGATCATGTAATAATTTTGTCGGCACAAAAAAAAACCACAAATTGGACCCAATCCACCCTATTCTACCCGACCCACCCAAGTCCATCCTCTTCCTTACCCGTCTCCCTCACTCCCCCTCCTAATCCACCCCTCTCCTCCACAACCCCCTTATTTACTCCCCTCTTCCTTCTCATAACAAAAATTCCTAAGCTTCTTCGTTGGTAAAACCTAGTTCGGCAACGTTTCGTCGCCGTCAGTTCCCCTCCTCCTCTTCTGACTCCTATTACCCCCCAAAAAACTCCATCTTTTCCGACTTTTCCGGCTTTCCCAAATCCATACTCTGTGAATTTCGAGTTTACATACCTTTAGAAGCTGCCTTTTTCGGAGAAGTTAATAAAGACTTCTTTTTGTTTGCGCTATTTGCCTCAAACAGGAGATAATGGTACTGGCAATATGACTTGTTATGGATCCTCCACTCGTTGCACCGCCAACCCTTGCCGTCATTCTTCGAACATCGAAGGTCGTCCGGCGGCGCTGCCGCCTCCTTTTCTGCTTCTGACGTCGTCTCCGTCATCCCTCTTCTCCCCCCGTATTGACACATGTTTATGCGTGTGTTTTTATGGGTGTGACATGTAGGGCTGCCTATATGTATGTATCGAAATATTAATTTTTTAATGTTTTCTTTTCTGTGAGATAGAATGTTTGACGCATATTTTATAGTGAGGGATCGTGGTGGTGATGGCCTTTTTGTTCTTAAAAAAGAAATGTGATGTGATGCAGGGGCGGATCCAGGATTATATTTTAGGATGGTCCCTCAATAATTTAAAATATAGAACAAAACAATTATCGGCAAATGTATACCAATATTACATAACCAAACGATAGTTTAAATTACAACTCAAAAATAAATGTCTGATTCTAATTCAGGGCAATTGCATCATCCTCTTGGTCATTGCTTGAAAACATTTGATGATATCCATATCATCGATTGTGCTAAACACTTCTTTCTCCACATAAGTAACTAAGCAATCATTGAGCCATGGATTCGCCATTTTGTTTTGTAAAACACAAGAGGGGGGGTGAATTGGGTTTTAACTAATCTTGTAAACTTTTTCTAAGCTTTGCAATGCAAGTGTAAGTTTGAGCAAGATGATTAAAAGCAAAGCAAAACCCAATAACAAGACAAAGGATTTATAGTGGTTCGACTCACTCAGAATCTACATCCATTACCTTGAGCCGCACCCAAGGATTTTAAACAACTTCACTAAGAAGAATGTTTACACTTGTGGCTAACTCACTAAGAGTTTTACAACACAGCCACAACTCAAAACTCACAAAGAGCTTGCCCACACAAAGTAGGACTTTTACAATTGCCCACACTAAGTAGGACTTAAACAAATAACCCTATCACTAAGAAAGGGAATGAGATAGGTTAAGTACAAAGTTGTTCACTCTTCTAAGTGAAAGATAGATACCTTTTAAGTACAAGAAATTCAGCTCTTGAACATATGAAGCACACTCTTTGTCTTGCTTTTGAAAGAATACTCTTGAATGATTTAGATCATAGAGATGAAGAGTATTTTGCTTTGAAAGTCTTTAGACTTGATAAGATATGAATGTTTATTGTATGTGCAAGTCTTAGAATCGTTCTCTAGCTTTGGAGTATTTATACATTTCAAAATAGCTGAAAAATGACTCTTTAACGGTCAAATAACGGCTAGTTTCTCGCAGAGTTCGGTTGACCGAACACAGACCTCGGATGACCGAAAGGCCACCTCGGTTGAGCCGAACCTAGGTCGGTCGACCGAACTTGCCTCTTGGTCGACCGAAGCTGATTATCACACCTCTCTGTTTGTGCTCGATTGATCCGAGGAAAAACTCGGTCGACCGACCTCCTGAGCTTTGAGAGATGTTGATTTTTCACACGTTTTGAAATCTATTGAAGTCAAAAAGGTTTTCTCAATATGTAACAAGTAAGAGCATTTGGAAAACCATTTTAAAGTACTTAGACTTTGAAAACAAAGGCTTTTGAGATATGAACTCATGTAAGGAACGTTTTGAAACTTAGCCTTTTGAAAACGTGTTTGTGTGCATGCAAGACTAAAGTGTAGAGCTTATGTTCATGAGAGCTTTGGTTAGAGCTTTATAAGAAAACAACTAATGACGACAAAGCTAAACTAACCAAACCTAAGTCTTCAATCTTCAATCTTGATAGATGAGCCTTGAATAACTTTGAATCTTGATACCAATGGCTTGATTGAAGTACTTAGAACTTCCATAATGAGTTCCGATATTCTATCACAAAGATTAAGATCATTAGACACAACATCAAAAGTTTGTCCAGTATCAAAAACTGAGTTTGTTCGCCCTTAGGGCTTACATGTTTCTCTTCTCATTCTTCACATAATTCAATCCTGAAAACACTCTTTCAACAGTTGTTGTCGCCACTGGTAATGTCAAAGCTAGCTTTACAAGTCGGTACACAAATCTAAAGATCTTGTGCTTTTTTGTCCGGACAAGAGTCTTAGAAAGATCCGAGATCCCCTTCAACTTGGAAAAATTATCATCCATCTTGACACTCTGAATATAATTCTCAAGTTGGCCAGACAACTCCTTATCAGTAACATCCTCAAAGTCATTTGGATACAATCTTGCCAAGCTCACAAGCGATTTAGTGTCAAAAGCTTCAAATGAAGAGCAAGGACTCAAACATGTGATACATTGCAACAATTTAGAATTTTCAGGAGTAAACCGGTCATTCAATTCTTTCAATATCAAATCTATGACATGAATAAAGCAATCATTTTTTAAATGGTGCAATGTTGACATAAAAGGTGCAAGACGAGCGGATTTATTATATCTCACGTACTGTGAATCCATGTCAGCCACTGTGATCTCAAGGTTACTACAAGATGATACAACATTTTCATAAAATCCTTCCCATCCTCCTTCTCTCCTTTCCTGAAACATTTTCTTGTTGATTTTGACAAGTTCCATGTCATTCACAATATCTTGGTCACCCCTTTGTAATGCTTCAGACAAATCATTTGTCACTGATAAAACATCCACCATCAAGTGCAACATAAAAACAAAGCGAAACGTCTTCATAATCAATAACAAACTTTGAGGTTCACCCTGTGAATCCCTATCATCTTCCAAATATTCAAACACTTCGATAATTGGAGTAAACAAATCTTTCAACCTACAAAGAGTCCGAAAGTGAGAACCCCAACGTGTATCACCCGCTCTTGCAATAGACAATTCTTGATTTAACCCGCTATTAGTTTCCACCAAATCTTGTTCAATTAGATTTGCAAAATGAGCAACTTGTTTGGTATGAAGTAAAACTTGTCGTTTGTTGGATGATCGTAAAAAACAAACAATTCGAGACACTTCAAGAAAAAACCAATTTACATCTTTATGACTTCTTGCCATTGATATAAGTGCCAATTGAAGTTGATGAGCAAAGCAATGCACATAGTATGCTTGCGGATTTTCCTTTTGAATCAAAGTTTTCAAACCTCCAAATTTACCTCTCATATTACTTGCTCCATCATACCCTTGTCCTCGAATTTTTGATATACACAATCCAAACCCGGACAACAAAGTTTCAAGAGCATCTTTAAGTGATTTTGCACTTGTATTTGGAACATGGACAATGCCAATAAATCTTTCTACAACAAATCCTTTCTCATCAATATAGCGAATAACGACAGCCATTTGTTCTTTGTTAGATATATCACCAGATTCATCAACAACCACACAAAAAGTATCATCTCCGATTTCTTTAACAATTTTGTTGATTGTTTCAACAGCACAAGCATTTGCAAGTTGTTTTTGAACAATAGGAGAAGTCATCTTACAATTTCCTCCACCACTTGCTATTGCATCAGCTATTTTCTCACTATTTCTCCCTAAGGCTTCTACAAATTCCCGAAAATGGCCCTTATATACAGAATTCTCCCCTTCATTATGCGTCCTAAAGGCCAAACCGCCTTTAACAAGAAATTTGATAGCTTCAAGGGATGCTTTCAAGCGAATAAGATAATCTTGTTCTGCTTTTGCACTATATTTTGTGTAATTATGCTCAATACTCTGATTTTTCTTCAAAATATCCTCACATTGTTTCACACAATTTTTATGATGACTATTGGGTTTGTTACCAACATGTAAATTTAACTTTTGCTTTTGATTCCAACATTGAAAGTCTTCCTTCACAAATTCCGATCTACTAGAACCATTGTAAAACAAATAGCAAGGCAAACAAAATATAGCATTTCTTTTCTCACTATATTCCAACCAATCAAATTCATCATACCAAGATTCTACAAAAGAACGGTTCTTACCTCCAATAACTTTAATTGGATAGTTGCCCAACTTTGGTGTAGTGGGGCCTTTTGCAAGGTAAGCTCTTCTTACTTCATCTTGATCATTTGGATGATAATCAAGGATTTGAGTTCTTTTGTAAGGATCGGACTCCAAATAGGCTCCCTTCTTAAAAGCCACATTGTGAGATTGAAGTGGTGGTTCAACAACATCGGACTCCAAATGTTCTACTCTATGTGGGATCTCACTTGAAGATGGAACTTCATTCATAGTAGAAGTAGACTCTAAGTATCTTGATTTTGGCACAAAAAATCTCAACATCCTTTACAAAACAACAAAACAAGTGAATTTCATTAACAAAACATTGGCTCAATAAAAAAAATTGACTCAATTCTTCATCTAAATTTACTAACTCATGCCCTAAGTTAACATAGAAAGATTATCAAAATTGCATATCCGACAACAAAATTGAATCACAAGAATAAACTATTAGGAAATAAATTACCTGATATTTTGAACCTGGGAGCAGAATGGAGCCTTGGAAAAGAGGGTTTTAGTTATTGTTTGATGAAGAATGAGGGATAAGAGAGAGAGAAACAGGGGCTTGCGTTTTGGCCAATGTTTATTAAAAAAAAAAAAATAGTAAAATTTTTGGGTGGTCCCGTGCATACAGGGACCACCGTGTAAATCCGCCACTGATGTGATGGTGGAGAAGATGGTGATATTGGTGGTGTTGATGGTGGTTATGGTGGAGGAGATGGGTTGGAATAAATGTTGGTTATTGTGGTTAGAATCGTAAATGGATTGGAATAAATTGTTTGAAATTTTGGGTCGGGTAGAGTTTTAAAATATATTTGTCCATGCAAAAAAGACATCGTTTAACACATTGATCAGATTTTGGTTGGAGCTTTGAATTTTTTCTATATCGGAGCACCCCGTGAATTATTTAAGTTCAGGAAGGGTCGAAAACAAATTTTTAGTCTAAAACTCAAAAAGCAAAAATAATTTAAATTCAAAATATGTCATACACTCAGAAAAATATAAGCAAACTTTATGCATGGAACAAGTTTTACTGTATGAAATTAGTTGACGATGTTCTTTGAAATCTTTCTCAATCTATTGAAGCATGTTATGTTTATTAGTCACTCTGATATGGATATGGTCCGATAATTTGATTCAGTTAAAAATTGTGTAGCTTCCATTTTGTTATGGATTTTATGTCTCTACATGTAAATTTTATGGTTTAGAAATCACCATTGAAAATAAACAAGTAAGAAAAAAAAAAAAAATCTCTCTTCCAATATTGCGATGATATGAAAATTATTAACCACAAAATTCATCGAATGAAATCCATAATAAAAGTATTCATTTTGTAGAGGGGGAAGAACGGGGCCACAAGATTGAGGATGGATGATGGCCTTCTCTAGGCTTGCAAATGGACCTGTACAAGGTCTTCTGTATCTATAACTGTTTTACTATATCTATTATCAGATCCGTTAAGAGGTGTTTCATGTATGTATATGTTTTAATATATTTGTTACCATATCCAAACTACGCAAGCCCATACACAGCTCTTACGTATCTGAATACTGGTAAGTCCCATTTGTTCTTTTGGCATAGCTCTTGAAGTATAGACTTGAAATTTTTCTTATTTTCAACCGTCGTAGAGATGGAAATCGGGTAGCTCAAGTGGTAAGGCTACCCGAACACGGGGCGGAGGTCCCGTGTTCGATTCCTATATCTCCCCATAATGGGGCAAATAATTCTCCTCCTTATGAGGCTTATCTTCCCTCCCCAGGAATGGGGCATGCTTCAATCTTCCCTATCTAGGGTACTCTCCGCTCTTCCCCTTCGGGGGCAATCGCCTTCGGGCGCTCAAAAAACCGTGGTAGAGAGAGACAACGAAGAGAGAGGGAGAGAAATTTTGGTTTCAATGTATTTCTCTTCTTCTCGTAATTGTGATTTTCTTGGCAAACGAATAGGTAACTTGGCAAACAAATAGGTATTTAAAATAGTATTTGAACAGCCACGACTAGTAATTAAAGTAGAATATTAGGTGTGTTAGTTTTTTTTATGAAAGTAGACGTGTCAGCTTTTTTTTAAAAATGAAAGTAGACGTGTAAGCTTTTTTTTATTATGAAAGTAGGCATGTCAGCTTTAATCTATAGTTTTTCAATGACATAAAATGGTCATAATAAAAAACAGAGAAAAAGAAGAGAGGATCATAACTTATTTACCCACAATCATTAAAGGAAAAGGAAAAATATGATGGCTTACTCCCTCAAGTGACTTGGTTCAGACTCACGACAACGTTGGTTGATTCCAATAGTTAGCCGCACAGATTTCATACAATTGTAACTTAGCCGATTTACTATTCACTTGCTGAGTTGATGGTGTTGCACCAGGAAAAATGTGCTGCTCAGTGGAGTTGAAATGTTGAAAGGCTATCTGAGCACCAAGATTTTGAAAATCTTTGGATGATTTACAAACATTTTTCGGAGTTTCAAAGATTTCTCCTTGGATGAAAACAGTGGTGGTGAAACTATGATCGTGATCCAGTCCATCTTTTACAGTAGTATATACTGGTAAGTCTCATTTGTTCTTTTGGCATAGCTCTTGAAGTATAGACTTGAACATTTTTCTTCTTTTCAACTGTGGTAGAGAGAGAATGAAGAGAGGAGTGGAGAGAAAAATTGGTTTCAATGGATTTCTCTTCTTCTCGTAATTGGGATTTTCTTGGCAAATGAATAGGTATTTAAAATAGTATTTGAACAACCACGACTAGTAATTAAAGTAGAACAGTAGGCGTGTCAGCTTTTTTAATTTTATTTTATGAAAGTAGGCGTGCCAACTTTTTTTTATAGTTTTTCAATTACATAAAATGGCCATATTAAAAACAGAGAAAAAAAAGAGAGGATCATAACTTATTTACCCACAATCATTAAAGAAAAAGGAAAAGGAAAAAACTGATGACTTACTCCCTCAAGTGGCTTTGTCCAAACTCACGGCAACATTCAAATGTTTGTTGTTTCCAATAATTAGCCGCGCAGATTTTATTCAATTGTACTTTAGCCGATTTACTATTCACTTCCTGAGTTGATGATGTTGCACCAGGAGAAATGTGTTGCTCAGTGGAGTTGAAATGTTGAAAGACTATCTGAGCACCAAGATTTTGAGAAACTTTGGATTATTTACAAACATTTTTCGGTGTTTCAAAGATTTCTCTTTGGATTAAAACAGGGGTGGTGAATCTAGTTCATTTTACACACTTAACCTTGTTAAAATTTTAACCAAACTTATTAAGATATAAGTGGTGTTATTCCTATCATTTACGAACTACAAAATCTATTTTCAAATAAAAAATTGATTTAAAATGGGTACACTAAAAAATGTTCACGAGACAAGGTGTTACAAAAATAAGCTTAAAAGATGCCCCACCCTAGCGGTCCGCCAGTGCCAATAAGATATATTCGTTTAAAAGACATACATAAAGAGGATGCTAATATTTTGAAGCGAGTGGTGATATTTTATAGAGCAAATAGCCTTTTCTACCACAAAATTACTTACGAGTGCTATATCTGCCACAAATAATGTTTTCGTGTTTTTTCTGCCACAAAACTAGTTACGAGTGTTATATCTGCCACAAATCATTTTTTCGTGCCCTTTCTGCCATGAAACATTTTATTAGTGCTAAAAATGCCACAAAACGAGGGAGGGTAAAGGGAAAAAATAGGTAAGAGATAAAATTAATTTCAAATAGACCCTAAAATCACATGTTTATATTTAATTGGGTACACAATTTATTTTCTAAATAATTGATCCCTTCTTCCCAGGTTTATCAAAACCCCCACCACCTTCTTCTTCCTTCTCCTCCCACCTCCCATCCCGTCACCCAATCCCCAGCCCCCTGAAAATTAACCAAGAATAACAATTCATATGATGAAAGTCCTTCTAGATCTATATTTCAGACACATATAACAAATTTCACAAATGCTTTGCTGCTCTAACCTTTAGAAACAACTTTACAAAATACATATAAGTCAAAGCAATAAGCAAAATGCTAATCAATTTGCACTACATGATTAACCAAGCGCTTTGCTGCTAAAAATTTAAACAAATTACATACCAGTCAAAGTACTAAACAAAATGTAGCTTAGTTTGCACTACATAATTAACCTAATGTAGATGCTTTGCATCTGAAACCATCAGAATTCCTGAACAAAAAAGACTCTCTCAAAGCAATATGCAAAATGCAGACCAATTTCCATAGGAATATCTAATTGTTCTTAGGCATTTTTGCTAGGCTATCACCTTTATCACGTCTTTCCAAATCATCAAGCAGTCATTTTTTGGCAGATTTGGTACTCTTTGGTATGGGTGGGGGGCAGGGATTGGGTGACGGGATGGGAGATGGTGGCGGCTCGATGTGGGAAGAGAAGAAAGAAGAAGGTAGCGGTGAGAGTTTTGGTAAATTTGGGAAGAAGGGTCAAGTATTAAAAATAAAATAAAATTAGGTATCCAATGTAATATAAAATTTTGATTTTAGGGTTTATTTGAAATTAATTTGATCTCTTACCTATTTTGCCTTTCACCCTCCCTCGTTTTGTGGCATTTTTAGCACTCATAAAACGTTTCATGGCAGAAAAGGCACGAAAAAACGATTTGTGGAAGATATAACACTCGTAACTAGTTTTGTGGCAGAAAAACCACAAAAACATGATTTGTGGCAGATATAGCACTCGTAACTAGTTTTGTGGCAGAAAAAGCTATTTGCTCTATTTTTTTATTAAAGTTTTAAAAAAATACAATCCAAACAAAGATAATATATCCAAAATCTCGATTTGCAAAAGAACAACCTTTATAAGTAGAAAAATAGTAGAATGGTCATATGATTTAAAGGCAAAAGTCTTAAATTTGACAAGAAATAGAAATACTAAATGGATCAGATTTTAGCGGTCGGGTTTAAATCCGTATCCGAAAAACGGTTATGATTGTATAAGAACTTCAGACTCATATGCCCGCATCCGAATCTGAATTTGTATAAGAGTAATAAAACGGTTACGAATATGAAATATAAAAATCGGATCCTTTAGATCCGGATCCATTTCTGCATATAAATTAATAACTAGCCTAATGACTCGTGTTATGCACGGAAACAAATTTAATTGTTAAGAAAATATTAAATAGCATAAATGTGAAAAATGATACTCTACACTGATATTTTTGTTTGGTTTTTTAAACTGACCTATATAGAAAAAAGAAAAAATATAAGAATTTTGTATTTATATGCAAAATATCAAAAAAGAAAAAGTTATGGTAAGAGAAGAATATTCTGTCAATGATTGTTCAAGGTCGGCGTTGTAAGTTTTCTTGAAAAATTAACAGTTTAAATGAACCATCCAAAAACAAATAAATTTCGTCTTTGGAATTTATTGGGAAAATTTTAACTTATTTAATGACACGATAAAAATTAAATGACTAGGTCAACTAAAGTTTAATTTTTTTTATGTTTCTACCCTTTTAATGAAAAACTACATGAATCGGTGAACGGATTTTCTTTCAAAAAAACTTTTACTGTTGAAATGAAAAACTTAAAAAGCAAATTAGATTAATCACTCACTTTTATAGAATAAAAAGAAACTCAACAAATTCATTCAAAAAAAAATCCTACCAACTACCTTTATTTATAATGTGGTTAAATTTCAAAAAAAATATGCACTTTCGATGTATGATCTTGAATAATATTGAAAACAAAAAGTAAAAGAAAAGATTAGAATATCAAAATTAAAAAATATTCAAAATATATAATTTATTTTGAATAAGTAAAATATGAACTATCCAAAAAACAAATATAGTCCGCCTCTCAAATTCTAATTCAATTAATTATACAATAAGAATTAAATGACACGATTAACTAAAGTCTTTTTTTTTGACTCTTTTAATTAAAAAAATATTTAGTGAGCATGTTCGAGTTTCATATAAAACTAAAGGATTCGGTGAACTAATTTTCTTTAAAAAAAAAAAAACTTTAACTATTTGAATGAAAAAACTGAAAAACAAATTAGATTTGTCACTCAATTTAATGGATTAAAACCCAACTCCACCAATTCATTCAATAAAAACAATTTTCAAACCCTTTATTTATAATGTTGTGAAATTTTAAAAATTTCATAAACTTTCAATGTGGGATCTTGAATGGTATTGAAAAGAGAAAGAATAAAATAGAATTGGAAAAAATAAAAAATAAACTGTTAAAAAAATTAAATTAACAATTTCATTTGAATAAGTCAAAGATGTCAACCTATAACATTAATTTAATAAAAAAAAATCAGCCAATCATATTTTTTAAAGCTAATTAAAAAATAAAAAATCCAGAAAATTATACGTGGGATTGTTGGACTTCTAATCGGTTGAAACTGAAAATAGGCACTATAATATATGTGTGTGTGTGTGTGTGTGTGTGATTTTGTTAACATCTAAGGCTAGATTTTAAATAATTTTATCGTCATATATGAAAGTATAGAATAAAAGTTATAAAACATATCGTTCTTCAGTCGTTTCCTTCTCTTGTCATCACAATTTGCAACAATTATGAATATTTATATTGAAATGTGATCGAAATTCTAGTTATGTATTTTTATTTAAATTTTGAACTTTGAAAAATATTATGATTATGAATTGTATTCTAGTTCGTATAATTATTTGTGGATTGTAGTATAATTGGGGTGAAGTAACATATGATAGGTAAAATTGTTAGATTACATAAGTTTATTTTTAATCAGCCAAATAGAAAAACAAAAATGAGGAGAATTAGACTTTTGAAATGGGTTTTATCAGATCTGGATCCAGAATAGACGTATTCGTTTGCAGTCTAACTAATACGGTACATCATATTATGTATGCGGGCTTATTTAAATACTTCTAAACAAACGAGGATACGAATTCGGGTGAATTAATAGCCATTTTGGTCATCAACATAGTTTCGGGCAGCCACTTTCATCATTTTTTCTTTTTTTTTAACTTTTCACATCCTCAATATATTTTCAAACATCACTTTCATCTTTTAACTTTTTTCATTACTTTCATCTCAATATATTTTCAAACTACCATTTTCATCTCAATATATTTTTCAAACAGCCACTTTAAAAAGGATGAAAGTGGTTGTTTGAAAATATATTGAGATGAAAATGGCAGTTTGAAAATATATTGGGGATGAAAGTGGCTGAAAAAAGTTAAAAATGATGAAAGTGGCTGTTTGAAAATATATTGGGGATGTGAAAAGTTAAAAAAAAAAAAAGAAAAAGAATGAAATTGGCAGCGCGAAACTATGTTGATGACCAAAATGGCAATTAATTCGAATTCGGGTAGTCTATATTATATCATATTCGTACCATTTTTTCGATCCGAGTCAAATCTAGATATATAAATGGCCACCCCAATTACAGGCTTAGTCATGCCATGGATCCAATGCGAACACCTTTTTATTTCACACATGTAAAACAAAATTTTAACACTTATTTTAATCATGCGAACACGTATTCAAGTCAACGCTTGTTTAGACTAGAGGATTTCTCAATACCTATACTAGTTATGCGAACATCAGATGTTGGGGATCCTCAAGGCTAAAACATGTGTTATAATTTAAAAAAAATATATATATATTAAACATCAAAATTTTCATCTAATTAGAAGAAATTTATTCCGCAGAAACAGAATTTGAGGCACCAGATGTGGACTGACCTAGTCTTCTCTCTTTTTATAACAAACAGCCGAAGCATCAAGTTGGCTTAGGCTCAAAATTCTCTTTGGAAGGGCTCGGCTCAAATGGATCCTAGCATCATCAAAAACAAAACTTATAGAACACTTCTGATATGAACCGGGTCCACTGGACCATGCGTTACAGATTTGGTCACATCACTGCATTTCCTTATCTCTCCTCATTCTGCAGATATGTGCGCAAATCCTAGACTATATTAGTCACACTAGATCTGGTCCCATATCAAAATTTTCCAAACTTATAAGGATTGTATTTGGTGAATTAGCTAATATGGCCCCAAAATAATTTGGGGTTGATACGCAAAGTTCATTTTTATGCAAGTTCTTTACAACATTCTTGAATTAATTTTAAGTTTTTACCTTTTGACTCTTCCCCTCACTTCTCTCCCATTCATCACTTCTACAAAAACTCCATTTTGAGTTTGTTATTTGTTATTTTCTAATTTAATTACAATTGAGTATTATTGGTTTATTTCTTTTTTTAGTTAGATGCATTTAATTGTTTTTGGTGAACTTTCAAAAATACCTTCAGAAAGCACCTTACTCGTAAAGACAAATGATTGATTTTGACGGATTTCATCCAAAAATTGACAAGGGATTTTGTTGGCAAATAAAAAATGTATTCAACACTAAAAATAAAAAAAAAATTAAACAATAATAAAGAAAATATGTAAATGATTAAATTGATCAATATCTTTCTTTATCCGAGCAAACGCCGAAAGAGAAACCCAAATTCGAAGAAAGCAGGAAAGAGATGACATCCTCAAGGGTAGCCTAATTAATTTGGGGGTGACAGATTGTGTATGAGGGCGCATATTCGAATATTGACAGTCGCAGTGTGAAAGTTTCAACCCTTCAATGTGGGGTGATTTTTTGCGCTGGGGTAAGAAAAGACCTCTCACCAATCGAGTCGCTGGATCTCCTTGATTTATATCCTTCACAATTCTTGTCGGATCTGGAGGTGAGCCCTGTGAGCGCGTAAGTATCGTTTTTTTGTGTAAGAGGAAAGAGATGACCACTCCTTTCCAATCTTGTCTAACTTTGCTAACTCCCCCTTCTCAACCCCTATCTTGTTCGTTCTGGAAACACGTCTTCCTATTCCATCTTTTCTCGAATCTCCTTTAACAGAAGAAATAGACATGCCGATGGCCTACCGTATGGAACCCGGTTACGAACCAAAGGCCTGTGCGATAGGCCCACCACTACTCCCCTTACGGATGCTAATGCCGCCATGTCAGCATCAGGTGGCAATCACGTGGCCAATTATCCTTAAGCGGTCCCAGTTTCTCCACGTAAGCAAATAGAATCTCCCCAGGATTTATAATAGCCACATGGGATTCCAGGTCATCACATGAACAAAATATCCTGTACGAAACCACAAGAAACAAAGCTGTTGTTTCCTCAAGTACCAACACTTGGCACTCTTCTTCACCATTCACCTCAGGCTGGCGGACGCTGCCCATTTCACACACGTAAAACGTAGGTTTTTGACGAATGCCGCGTTAACAACCACTAATTGCCATCTTTAGCCCGACTAGAATATCCATTGCCAGCATACTGTTTCAGCAGGGTAGTTTCGGTATTTGATTCTGTAATTCTTTTTAAATATTTTTTCCTTTAAATTTATTGATTTCATACTCCACATTAGAGTGAATTTTTATAGGGAAGCATTAAAGTGTATTTTGGATTGAATTTTAATAAAATTTATGTCCCAGAGATTGAAAAAAGATAATTGTTTGTGAAAAAAATATATGATCTAAACTGAAAATTTTGTGTTAAAGGATGAACACAATGCCATGCATAACTAGTAATTCAATTGTGAAGAACTTTACTCACAAATAGATAAAAATTTCATCCTCTAAAACAAAACAAAACAAAACAAAAAAAAACAGAAGTATTATCAAATTTATATAGTATTTCCAATTGTAGTTTTTTTTTGCATCATATAATTTCCACTTGTAGTTGGAACTTTTTAAAAAAAAAATTAAATCTATTAAAAATAAAGTAATATTTCTTGGACGCTCTATTTTTATTATTATTGCAATATGATTATACACAACTCATACATTTTATTTGTTATTTATTTATATAACAAATAAATATAAATAACATTCATGAATTATTAAAGTGACTCATTATAAAAAAGAAGAACAATACTATAGAACACAAATATTTGGGGCATACTTGAATTGAGTCGTCTTAGATTTGATTTTGTTTGAATTTAAATTGAGATCTAAACAATTTTTAAATTGAGCCGATAAATAAAATCTGTATCATTAAATTATTTAGAATATTCAAATTTTCTGTTTGACATTTCAATCTAAAACGGTAATCATTAAATTATTTAGAATTTCCAAAATTTCAATTTCATATTCAATTCAAATCGACCGTTACATTAATCCCAATCAGGAAGAGGTTAGCTCTCAATTTTTTTTGTACGTCAGTAACATTTGTAGTCTAGAGGAAGTTAGGAAAGAAGGGAAATCAGCCTATTTAATCCTCCAAAAATTTTCGCTTAGTTCGTATAGTCCTCAATGTTTAATTTTAGCCTGTAAAGTCTCTCAATTTTTTTTGTTTAGCCCGTATAGTCTCCAATGTTTTAATTTCAACCTGTAAAGTCCCTTACCTATTTACGGGGTGCATATAGAGGTTCCACCACCTCTTATGCGGAGGACTTGGGCAAATGGGTTCCTCAAATTAGAGCAATAAAATTTGGGATTTTCTTTTTATAACCATTTTTATACTAATTTTTTGTATTTTGTAAATTTTATAGATCGAATTTGGGGCTGCCCTGATTCCTCCGCAGAAGAGGTGGTGGAACCTCTATATGCAGCCCGTAAATAGATAAGGGACTTTACATGCTAAAATTAAATATTGATAACTATACAGGCTAAACAAAAATATTTGGGGGACTAAATAGGCTGATTTCCGGAAAAGAATAAACAAAGGTGAAAATCCGCTCATGAATATTGTATCTCCAACCTAATTACTACTTTACCCATCATCCACCGCCCAATGAAAAAAAATCTAGTATAGTGGCAATTTCGTCATTTAATCAAAAGGTCAAGGCGGTTTCAACAGTCAACTGCAAGTTGTTCCCTCTTTTTCTCCCCCCACACATCTTTATTCTCTTTCCTCCTCCTCATTCCTCTCTCCTCTCTTTATCTATCCTCTCTGCACCATCTCCAATTTCTAGAGAAAACAAGAAGAAAATAAACCTAATAATTAAGATGAAGAATTGCGAGCTCTGTAAAGGAATAGCAAGGATGCACTGTGAATCAGACCGAGCAAGTTTATGCTGGAGCTGTGATTACAAAGTACACTCTGCAAATTTTCTCGTAGCTAGGCATTCCAGGACACTCCTCTGCCACGTTTGCCAGTCACCGACGCCGTGGACAGCGGCTGGCTTGAATCTAGGTCCGACTGTGTCCGTTTGCGATAGCTGTGTTCCAAATTTCAACAAAATCAACGCTGGTGAAAAAACTGAGGCAACAAATAACGAATATGAAGATCTTCAAACGGATATGGAATCGGATGATTTTGATGATGACGAAGAAGAAGAAGATGATAACGGCGAGGATGATGATACGGATTGTGAAGATAATCAAGTCGTACCGTGGTCTCCTTCGTCGCCGCCGCCAGCTTCACCGTCGGCGAATTCTCCGTCAAATAGTGTTGAAGAAGAATCATATTCTTCATCTTCTATATCACCGTGCGATCTAGGAGAAGCTCAACGAAAACGAACGCGTGAAAATGCAGATCTCTGCTTTAATGTAAAGAACCTTCCATTTTTCTATTATTCTTTTATTTTTTAAGCTTGCGTGTGTTTGACTGAAGGATGAATTTTTTATGTGATCATAACGCAGGTAAATTGTGCCTCGAAGTCGCAAGGAAATGTAGATACACCGCCGACGACGGTGGAGGTATCGGCGACACCGGTGGTTGACGGTTGTGGAGCAATTGAAAGAAGAGTCGGTTTAGTTGACTCATTGTCCAAAATAAGAGAGAAGAACTTGAAGAGACGAAGAACCGGAAATGGTGGAAACGGATTATCCGGATCGAGATCCTGGCCCGTAATTGAATCCGTTAAGAAATTGCACGATCTGGAGATGAGATCCGGTGTGGTGGTTGCTACGCTCTGTAGGCTCACTAAAGACTCCTCAGCCGTTGATTGTGATCTTTCAGGCTCTTAGCGTGATTTTGATAGAACTTGGTATTAACATTTGCAAGTTATTTTGTTCTTTTCTTTTTCGGTATAAGTGGATTTATAAGAGATTTTTTTTATGTATTATTACTGATATTTAAGTATTTTGTGCTAGATAATTTTAGTGGATCTGGTAAACAAAAATTAGTGGATTATTTTAGAAGAGAATAAATTTATATTTGCTTCTTGATGTATTCTTGGGAATATTCAAATCTTGTCCTCTTTATGTTTCACTATTTTCCCTTAATTTCTCTCTTTCTCTTTCGTGATTTTTTTTTATTATAAGAGAAGCATTACTCGTTACTCATTCATGAATTACAATCATTTGGAATGTTATTAGATAGATCAGCTGTCTCAGGCCACAAAATACATTTGGGGAAGGGTTAAATGCACTCCATTATACTGTCTCATATTCATAGTATTTTCAAATGTTTTTTTTTGTATTTAATTGAAAAAAGCTTCTAAATTTCAAATTTGCAAAGGCGTTGTACAATAATAGCCTTTGCATAAATTCAGGAATGAAGTCATGATTTTTAGATTTTGAGAGCGAAAAATTATAACAATATACAGAATTACATATAAAAATTATAAATAAAAATTGAAAGTGAATTTAATCAAATATTTTGTACTACATATAAAATTTATTATATTTAATAAAAAAATAATAAATTTTGGAAGACGATCCCCCGCCTATGTCTTCTTCCAGACATAAATTGATGAAGGGACGTAAAGAGAGCAAGGGCGAACGAGGAGAAAAGCAGGAGAAAGTTGAGTGGTATTGGTTGACGAGGGGTGTTCAAATAAGACACGCAATGAATTAAGCTATCCTCAAATGCAGTCCGGCTCCTGTGTGGAACGGGTTAAATTTCGTACGTGCGGATCACGATCTGGGCCGTTGATTTTATTTTTCAAGTGAATCGACGGCTGTCATTTAAATGAGGGTTAAAAGGGTACATATGTAATTTTACAAATAAATAATAATAATAACAACAAAAAGTAACACGCAACCGTCACATCGATTGGATTACCGAGGAAAGAGAAAAATTGCGGCTGAAAAGTCAAAGGTACATTTCTACAATAACACATATTCTTCATTAAAAAACACATGTTATTGTATATTGAAGAGAGAGAAAAGTTGCGGCTGAAAAGTAACTTTTCTCTATCCTCACCGCAACTTTTCTCTCTCCTCAATATACAAGAACATGTGTTTCTCTAACGAAAAACACGTGTTCTCTAACGGAGAACACGTGTTCTTCATTAGAGAACACATGTTTTTGTATATCGAGAGAGAAAAAGTCATACTGAAAAAGTAATTTTTCTCTCCTCAATATACAAAAATATGTGTTCTCTAACGAAGAACATGTGTTCTCTAATAAAGAACATGTGTTCTGTTAGAAATGTAAAAATACTTAAATACCCCTGTTTTGATATAGCCGTTGGATAAAAAATACAAGATCCAACGGATCTCATACTATCCCGCAATACTGAATCTTTTTGGTTCAGCATAGGAGCCGCGACGCCTCAAATGGATGAAAACGAACGTACTTCGTCTCTTTTTGTAACGCCACATACGTTTCCTTCCTCCACGCTCCGCAGAAATAGGAATTTTGTACGTTACGCGTTATAACAGATGTGCATATGATATTAACAGTTTGAATACTTGACTTTTAGGTTAAAAATCAAGAAAATAATAGTTGTCAATGTTATTTAATTATTTAGTTTCATTATCTTATGTTTTCATTTGTTGAAAACGCCATCTAAAAACACCATCACAATCTCGTAAGCTTGCTTACATCCATTATCTCCTTATGAGTCTTCATATAAAAATTTCTAAATAAAAATGCTAACGAGAAATTTTATTTTTGTTAGTGAGTAAGTTTAAAACTTATATACAGACCAATAAATGCAATACAATTAGAATAAAAAGTCAATCATCTTTCCTGTGAATTGACATTTTTAGCCTACGTGTATTATATTTATTGGTTAGACGTAACTTTTAAACTTACTCAGTACCTAGGATAAAACTACTCATCTAAATACACCTCGTTACAACCCCCTTCTTGGCCTTGTGGGTTCTCTCTTCTTTTCTTAACAATATATTCTCTATGTTTTACTTTTTTATTTTATTTTGTACAGTTTACATTTAATTCTCGAAAGAAAAATATTTATTCTAACATTATTATGAGGTAGAATCAATCCTCTTTTAGCAATGTATTTATTCTCACATTATTATGAGGTATAGAACCCTTTTTTAGCTAGCAATGTGTTTATATAATAATAGTAGTTTATTTGAGTGGTATGAGTTAGAAGCTGAGTAAATGGTTTAACTTTTCCAATGTCATTCAACAAAGGCTGGATTAGTCCATGACCACGCAAATCTTGCTTCCCCTCTACTCTTTTTTTTTAATATACTATTTTTTTCCCTATAATAGGGAACCTGAGTTGCTGCTTTTGGTTTGTTGGCAAGGACATATACAAAGGAGCGGGGAGTGGCCACCTTTTTTTTTTTTTTTTGAAGCCTAGCTGGGCGGTTGCCCCATGAAGGGGAGATAAAAGTATCTCACAAGAGGAGGAGAGAACCTTAAAAAGGAAAATTTAAAGCATGCCCCATGTATGGTGAGGGTATCGAATCCACGATCTCACGGCCGTGAGCAAACCATAGCCCCACCCTTTAACCATTTTAAAATTATTTTAACGTTATAATTTTTTTTGTAATTTTCAATCACGTGCTTTTCAAATTTGCCTCTTCCAATATTTTTCAAAAATTTATTTATTTAAATTTATATTACATTAAATAAAAAAATTATAATTAAAATATTAAATAAAATATCACATTAAGTACATTAAGTATTACAACCCAGTGTACTCATGAGCTGATCCATCGCCTCCGCAACCTAAAAGTACTGGCTTCGTCCTTGGAAGGTACTACCTATATTCCTAAATATAAGACTTTCATTACATGTTACGAAAATTAAGTAAGTAAAAATTAAGATATTTTTGTAATCAAAATATTAATATTACTCTCTTAAATAGAATTAGTAGTATACATGATTATATTGAAGAAAGTAATATGGTTGTTTTAATTACAAAATATCGTAAATTTTGTTTTCTTAATTTTTGCATAGTGTAATAAAAGTTTTATATTTAGGAATGGAGGGAGTAAGAAAATAAAGAAGCCAAAGCACTTAATTCGGGTAAGAAAATTACAAAATCAGATTCCATAGTAAATATCAATTCATTGTTCATATTCCGGATTTCTTGAGTTTTATTGCATTATACTGCTCAAACCGGGCATCAACGCCTGTTTCTCTTCTCACCGTTTACTTAAAAAAAAACAATTTTTTTTATGATATTACTCTTCGCGTATTAATGTTATTGAATTGAGAGGCTTGAACTAATCATATTGCTCAATGTAATAATATCATTAGTGTAATATAAAAAGTATTTGAAAGTTTACTTGAAGATTTATAGTTATCTCTATAACCTAAATGTTTAATAAATATATATATTATTCTTATTCGGGTGCGAACTTTAACCGGGTTGAACAGGATCAAGTTCGCACTCGACTCACATAAAATTCGAATTTGAATATTAAACTCACACCCAATTTACGCTCAACTTACTTAACATCACGCTTATATTATTAAACTCACACCCAATGAGCTCGAGTTATGTGACCGAACCCATTTTTTTGTTATAATAAAAGTATAATATTAAATTCGTGGTCTACGAGGATAATTCATGACAGAAGGGTTGTAAAACCATAATATTATTATTATTTGTTTGAATAAATTACCTTACTAAGTAGTTAGGCATGTGAGATGGTAGTTATCTCTATAACCTAAATGTTTAATAAATATATTGACTAAAGAAAAGGAAATATTCAAATATATTGACTAAAGAAAAGGAAATATTCAAAATGAAAGAAAAAAAAAGAAAGAACCTTACTGGTGTATTTTTTATGGAAAATTTCGATATGGGACCAGAGTCAGCATGTGACCAATGTGGTTCGATTTGCCACATCCCTCGCGAGAATGAGAGAGAGAGGAAATGCAGGGGATGTGGCACGAAATCTGAAAGCAGCATGGTTTGATGGGCACCATGCTCATATCAGTGTCCCATTTTTTATATATTTAATTCCCATTTAAAAGCAAGATAACCTAATATTATAAACACAAAATTTCTTGCCTCGCCTTGCTCTCTCCGGTCGAATTTCGTCTGACCCGGTCAAATCAGATCACACCTATTGACTCCTAATTCTTGGACTTTGTTGAGTTGATGTCCGATTCAAATATAAGAACATACCACATAGGATGAGATGCTAGATTTAGGGTGTGATTGGATTGTGTTTGATCTGGTTTGAAACTTAAACTCAGACTCAAATTAACTTTGGATTGAGTCTGGAATTTGATTTGGTGATGATTTAACACTTCAGATTTAATGAGAGTTTCAAAAGTCATTGAATAAAATCTCAAACACTAAATCATGAATAATTTGATTTGCGTTTGAGACTACTCTGAAACTAAAATCAAGAATCTCAAAATGAGACATGCTAAAGAGCAATATATTCACAATTAAAGAGTAATATGTCTTGAATTGATGAATAAAAATATTAAGGATTATTATTATTACATGGTGGCATATACTCCACAGATATTTCAAGTTTTATTAATAAAGTAATGTCTCCAAAAATATCTTGAGATGTGTGGATTACATTGAGTTTTAGAGTAATAATATAATAAAAATGTGGGGTTAGTGTGAGGGGGTACATTTGTGCGTTTCTTCTAATCTTTCTTTTTTTTTTGAATAATGTGCGTTTCTTCTAATCGGTTCATCAATAAATTAAGCAACAATTTTATGGCCAAAATCGAGTGGGGCACATTTTATTTACAACTTCACATTTTAATAGAACGTTAATAATTAACCTACAACTAACTAATTATTAAAATATTTAAGTACGTTTTAAACAACCTCAAAAATGTGGTTGAGGCAAGTCCTTAGCTACCATCTCACATGCCTAACTACTAGTAAGGTAATTTATTCAAACAAATAATAATAATATTATTGTTTTACAACCCTTCTGTCATGAATTATCCTCGTAGACCACAAATTTAATATTATACTTTTATTATAACAAAAAAATGGGTTCGGTCACATAACTCGAGCTCATTGGGTGTGAGTTTAATAATATAAGCGTGATGTTAAGTAAGTTGAGCGTAAATTGGGTGTGAGTTTAATATTTAAATTCGAATTTTATATGAGTCGAGTGTGAACTTGATCCTGTTCAACCCGGTTAAAGTTCTCACCCGAATAAGAATAATATAATTATAAATATTAATAAAAAACTAAAATTCTAATTAAAAAAAAAAGACTTATAAAACTGGCTGCAAAACACATCGTTTCTTTTTGTCTACGTTGTATATGAATTCTTTAAAATTTGACCTTGTTATGTGTTTATTTTGATTATCTTTTTATTAGTTTATCTTGCTACAGGAAGTAAGTATCACTGTATTATATATATTTGTATTCTTGTTAGAATTTAGTTGCATGACTCATTGTATTTTATTATTCTTTCTATATGATTTTTATTTTATTTTTCTAATATAAATTTAGCTCATAAGCCCCATGAACCTCATGAACTCAGCTCGAGAGCGTGAGTTCAAAGTTTGTGAACTTTTCCAAATTGAGCTTGAGATACGCCAAACTCGACTCATATAGTTCGATTGCCACCCTTATAATTAACTAAAACTTGTTCCATATAAAGATCTTATTTATAATAATAAAAAAGAAGAAGAATTTGTGGTTTTTTTGTAAATAGTAAGAAGGTACTAAATAGTATTTCTTTATTTCATAATAAAAATCTTTTTAACATCTTAATACTGCTTATAAGTTGGCAAAATATGCAATGAGAATTAGAGTCCCACTCTCATCTCAAAAGTTTGGAGACCCGCCAATTTTCTTTTATATTCAATGTACTATCCGATATCATTTAATAATATGTTATGAGTTTTCGGTTAAAAAAACATTATAATCTATATCAATTTGACTAAGAGTATAACAGTTAAGGTACAAAGACTAGCAAAGTAGAGTACGCGACTAAGTTAGATTTAGCTTACAGCTAATCACGGATTAATATAATTAACCACGTATTGAAAAACTTTCGAAAATTGTGGTTGTGGGAGGTTTGTTAGCTTTCTTTCGTGCTTGTCTTTTGATCATTGTGCATTAACACAATGAAATTAAATACTAAGTTTTTTAATATATATGAAAAAGGGTCTTAATTATGAGTGTAATAAAAGGGCCATAATTTTCTTGATTAAGAGAAAAGTAAAGAGAGAATGAGAATCAATTAGTTTGATTCTTTTGTGTGGTGGAGATTTGTTTGTGGTTCTTATTGGATGCGAATGAGTGGTTGCTTGTGGCTAATTTTGAATCTTCCTTAACCACCGTGAAATATTATGATATGTGGTTAGAAACAATGGCGGAGCCAAGACGTGTTCGTCCACAACATTTTTAGAAACGACGAATTTTTTATAGAAAAAAATTCTTTTTTGTGATAATATTTTATAAATATTGTATTTCGCCATTAAAAATTTGTAATAAGAAATTCGCCCACCTTTAAAAATAAATTTCTAGTTCTGCCACTGATTAGAAAATATTTTTTGAGATTAGTTTGACCACGATTTTTTTTTTCCTTTTTGAGTTTGTGTGTGATATGATCACTAAAGGACCTCTTTTATTTTTTATTTTTTACTTATTTTTTTATGAAGAAATACTAAATAATTTTTTCTTTTTTTAATTTTTTTTATATTATTGAGTGAGGGACATATCTATTACTCCCTCCATTCCTAAATATAAGATTCTTTAGACAAGTTTAGAAATTAAGGAATTTGTCATTTTCACCTAAAGTTTCAATATTACCCCTCTCTCGCATTCCTATAGCATAAGAAAATAAAGGAAAAAATAGGGATAGCAGATGCAGCAAATAAAAAAAATATCGAGGGTATAATTGCAATAAATTGTTGACAACAAATAAAAGAGCCTTAAACGACAATTAATTTGGATACCTATAACTCTTCTAAACGACAATTAAATGAGAATGGAGAGAGTACAAGAAATAGGGAATTCGAACTCATGACCTCTACGTCATGAGACTTCATCCTTAAGTACTAGACCAGTGCCTCATTGACAAATACTAAAGAACTTGGTGTGCTAGAAAGAGAAAAAAAGACCAGGCATATCTAAGGTACAATGAATTCTGTGATCAATCTTTATTGAATGAAATATCATGCTTAGTCTTCCTGTACAAAGGGTAGATCGGTTTCTTGCAGTGGCGGAGACAGGATTTGAATTTAGGGGGGGCCGAACTAAAATTTTGCTTACGGTGTAAAATGATATATTTGAGGTAGAATTATATATTTTTTTACAAAAATTGAATTTAAACGACATATACAAAGTCTTAGGTTAGTGGAAGAGGGGGGTCCGGGGGCAGCGCCCCTGAAAATTTTTTTTTGATTCTTCATCAGCTCATCGAATGAGTTTTTTTACCCCGATTTTAACCCTAAATCACTTAACATACATAACCGAGCTATTTTATTTACACGGAGAAGTGGACCTATTTTACTTAATTCTTTTTTGGCCCAATGCGTAAATCTTCACTCCCACATCACAAGTCCATTCTTCCTTTTCCTTAGCATTTTTGCAGCTCTTTTTTATTCTCTTTTGCTTGATCTTTCTGCTTGCAAACTTGAAAGAACTTCACTGATCTTCATTTCTTCTTCTAATCTTCAACATTGGTGGACCAAACGATTGTAAAAATTTCTAAATGGTATATTTCGATGTGTATCATAAAATTCTTGAAAGTGTAGTAGAAAAAAAATCTATTTTTTTCTGAACAGTTGGATATATATACTTAGTATATAAAAAAATTGAAAATTCCTCCGCCACTGGTTTCTTGTGTTCTCCCAACAATTCACCGCTCACCACGTTTATCATAATTTCCCCGTGAATGTATTTGTGCAAACTTATCTAATATTTTGAAGTTGAGAGATCTTGAAGTGGTGTATTAAATCTTGATTTTAAATTTTTTTATCTAATTTTTAAAAGTTTATGGATTCTGCTGAGTCTATAGATGATTTTAAATCTATTCATACTCTATACAGATTCTATTAGATTGATTTATCATAATTTCTTTTGATTTATAAAGTCTATACATGATTTGAATAACACCAAAAAATAAATAAAAGACTGATTCAATGGTGTATTATACAGATTCCGTTGTATTGAATTTTCAAAGCCAACAAATATTTATCAAAACTTTTTATTTTGGAATCAAATATGTTTTTTAAAAAATTTCAAAAAGTTTTTTTTGGTAAGAAGGATTATTCAAAAAATTTAAAAAATTTGGTGATAGGTCTTTGACTTTTAGAGATTACGAAACTGCTATCATTTTTTATTTATTTGTTAAAGGTTTGTATAATTTATTTATTGAAATTTTCTTCTTTGGGTTAACTAAGGTATGTTTTATAATGAGTTTTGTTTGAATTTCAGATTATTGAACTTTTTTTTCGCCTTTGATTTTCTCTTTTATGAAAATGAAATCAATGTTTGGAAAATTGAAATTTGTAGTTAGCTATGGAAGAAATCGTTTGCTTTCTTTAATTTCTGTTTGAAGATGACCAAGAAAAAAATTGTTTGGATATTATGACAATATATTGTTTTGGGAAAATAAACATTTCATATATGAGTTTTGTAATGATATGAAATTTTTCTTCGTTTTTTTTTGAGTTTGGACATTTCTTTATTTTACTTTTACTTTTAAAGAAATAGGATCACTGCACAACTTGTAATCTCAGATAAAATTATTAAAATTTTTTAATTTTAATATTAATTAGAGAAACTCAAAATCTCGAAGAAAACGAAGAGAATTCTCAATACAAATTTATGTCTAGAAAATCTATCAAAAGACATAAAAATTCTCCATTTAATAAAATGTATGAAAATCTATAGAGTTTTGAATACCAAAAGATTTCAATAGATAATTTATAATCTTGATTGAATACTTCTACATTTTAATGGACTTATTAAAATTAGGATTGAATACCTCTAAATTTTAATGGATTTTTTAAAAGAGTTAATAGCCATTTATACTCCTCAGGTATGTTTAAAAAACAAGTGTTAACCCTCGGGAATTTTATGTGCTATAAATGTCCCCAATTATTTACGGGGATGCCATTAATGCCCAAAATCGGCGGAATCCAACGAGAGGGGACGGCGTTGTACATGTGCAGCCCGCACAAGCACAATTTCAAAGGCAAAATAGTCCAACAAATCGGTGATTTATGGTTGCCTCCAACCCATTTAATTACCCCGACCCATGACCCGGAAAGGAGTGATATTTAATCAATTGCCCCGACCCATTCTTGAATTAACCTTTCCTCATAACCCCACCAAAATTCTTTGTACTCTGCTGAAGAAGATCCCACCTACATGATACTTTTACTTCTTTCTCTGTCTCTCATTCTTTTTCCTAACTTATTATTATTCATTTCTTCTTTTTTTTTGCATATTTTCATTTCTGTCTTTTTAATGTTTATATTAGCAGGAAAATTTCCTCAAGAAAGTCCAGAAATTAAAATCAAAGGGTGATTTTATGCAGCTTCTGGTATTTAAAGCTGAAGAAAAACCAGTTTTTGGATGGTGGAGATGGTCAAAGATGACATCTTTTTGATATTTTTTCTTTTGTGTTGTTTCTTGGTGTCCAATGCTAGTAGACAATTTCTATTAGCCAATCAAAATGGTGATGAAAGGAGTAGATCATTATTAATCGTGTCAATGCAGGGCTTAAAGGCCATGATGAAGAACCGAATGGTACAAGTACCAAAGAGTTCGACTTTTAGTTGACCCCGATCTTTCTCTAATTCTCGAACTAGTTTTTCTTGTTGTGGTGTTTCAATCTCCATTGTTCTTGTTGATACAGTAACTCAAGAATGAATGAATTTCTACTTAGAAGTTCAAACACGAGAAGCTAAGAAATAACCTTACCAAAATATCAATATATCTAACGTAAATAATATGTAGGCCAAAGCATCTCTTAAATAGAGAGTTTTTGGTTCCTAACAACAATAAAAGAAGAGTCCTTGAAGAAGTAAGACTCTTGGAAAACAACTTGTTATCAAGTAAAACTACCTAAACAAGATAATTCTAGGCTTCTAGAATAACAAACTAAGGCTGAAATTAACTAATTATGTGAAGAGTCCTTCAAGAAGTAGGACTCTTAACAACTAGATAACCAACTTCTTAACCACTATGGACAACATGTCCTTTATTATAGCAACTACTTGCTATACACGAAAATAAGCCTAAATATAGTAAATAATATGCTGAAAATAATTAAAGTCTATAATAGACTTTAATTGTACAAAGACTAAAATGCCCTTTAATTTCGTCCCAATTCTGGACAGCTTGTTGGGCCAACTTGCACGACGATTTCGGATATCAATAAGGCAGAATCTGATCTCGTGATCTCATGAAAGTTGTAGATCTACCTCTTATCTTTAATGTGCAACTTGAATCAGCTCCATTGGATAACTGGATCGAAAGTTATGACCATTCTACCAAACTGTTGTAAAGCTGTCCAATCCCTCATCATCTTGTATGATTACTAAAATACCCTTCTTAGCCTCTTTGCTTGATAGAGCCTAATTGTACACTTGTGAACTTGAGAGGCTGCCTTGTACTTTATATTTTATGTGTAACTTAGCATCCTCTTTGTACTTTAATATACGAATCAATGATGTGGTTAGTTGAATCACGTCCCTTGTTCGAGGCCGCATCATTGGTTCGTGTAAGCAATCTTTTGAGTTGGACAGCCCTGAGGTTGGTTCCGTATCATGCCATCTTCACATTTCTGATCTCATGGCCTTGCCTTGGCTTGCCGAGATTCATCTTTCAGTAACAAAAGCTCAATCTTCTTGCAGTTTCGGGATTCTTGATTTATCGTCCAACAATTTGTCTGATCCATTGGAGATAGATAAGTTGTTACTAGTTTGCAACCGTTTAACTACTCTGAACTTGTTCAGGATTCCATCAAAAGTGTTGATGGTAGCTTCAAATTTGGGCCTTCTTTGCTTCAACTTTGTGACGGCCCGTAATTACGACCCGTTAATTTCGAACCAAATTGAAGGTTAGTATTATATTATTTTATTTGATAGGGTTAAAAATGTATTTTAGATTAATTAGCAAGGGTAAAATAGTCCAAACAATAAATTAGTAATTTTATTAAAAGATAAGGGCATGATAGTAATTGAAAAAAATTGAGAAATAAAAGAAAAATGAAAAATATTGATGATTATCTTGTACTTGCGCACCAAGAAAGAAAAAAAATATTAGCGTTAATGGTCCCTAAATTATTTACCTAAAAGTCCTTACAAATACAAGAAATTCCAAGAAAGGTCCCTAATTACTACTATAAATAGAAGGCATTTCAGGCCTTTTCATTTGCACCTTCTAAAAAGGGAAAACTTTCCCTTAAAACTCTTCTCTCTCTCTCTAAGCAAAGGAACTAATAAAACTCTTCCAAAATAAAGTTCGGTCCAAATAATAAACTTCTGGAATCTCTGGCGGTGAATTTGGCTGCGATAGACAGGTATCTTTATTTGAATATGTTATCATAATCCTGCAATAATAGAGTTAGGTTAATCGGGCTCATGAAAGAAAGTAGATTATATTCTCTGAGACTGTTGTGCCCGAGGATTGTGGAAACGCAATCCCGGGAGCATTCGTAACCCACCCCACTGGTGGAGACTTTACTAATCGGATTTTTGTCCGGTTAAGACGGATGAACCAGAAGAATATAAATCTAAATTTCTTAATTGATCCTAGACTAGAAAAGAGAAACTTATATTTTAATTCCCATTAAAACACTAAATAAGATAAAAATGGATTTATGGAAATTTAAAGTTAGGTTTCCAAAGAATATTTGGAAAGTTAACTTTTAAAATCTCCTTGGATCTTTTAACCTATTATGGAAGGTGTATTTTTATAATTTCCTACTCTATTTACAATTTGGGAATTAGGAAGAGATAATGAATTTTAATTATCTTCCTTTCAAAGAAATTTGATTAAGTTAATGAAACTTTATTAATTTAGGTAACTTTTAAGGGAAATTAATTACCTTGAATGAAAGGAAAGTCTAGTGGAATAATTATAGTGAATCCCCAAGTTTAGTTCGTTACCAAATAGGGTAAATAGTAATAATAGCAATAAGTAATAATTGTGATATAGTAATAAAGAAAAACAGAAACGGGAAAAACATAATCTGAATAATAATAATAATAATAATAATAGTAAATTGGTAAATAAATAGGAGGAGATAACCTTCTGTGGTGGTGAGTGAGCGGCACCACGGCGGCGAGTCAACAGCGGACCAGTAGAGGCAGCGGAGCGGCAGGTCTGAGAGGAAACAATTAAAATAGTAATAAATACAACAAGAATAACAGTAATATTAATAATATCAGGAAACATTTTAGGGGAAACAGGGGGTAATGATTTAAAATAATAAAGACATCATAATAATTACAATAGTAATACTAGGGAATTAAACAGTATCAAGGGTGGAGCAGTGGTGGTATTACCTTGACGGAGCGGCTGACGACGGGGAGGATGGAGGTGGTCAGCGGCGGCGACGGCCTGAGAAGGAAATGGTCAAAAGCAAAATTAAATTTAAAGGATAATAGAAATTAAATTTAAATAAAAAGAGAACAGAAAAGAAAAGAAGAGGGAAGACTTATCTTCGCCGGAACCGCCGGAGAAGACGATGAGACCGGCCGGAGGAGGAGCAGACCACCTGAAACAGAAACTTGAAAAGTCAGAAAAGAGAGAATTAAGGAGAAAAGAAGAGAGTTCAAAATAAAAAATAAAAAAAATAAATAATAATAATAAGGGATTTCGAATTTAGGGAAGGAATAAACTGAGAGAGAGTGAAAGAGAAAGACCATACCTGCGATTCGCGGCGGAGAGAAGAGGGAGGCAGATCGGTGGTGACGGGTCCAAGAAGAAGGAAAGAAGAGGAGGGGAAGAAAAGAAAAGAGAGGGAAAAGAGGAAGAGAAGAAAGGAGAAAAAGAAAGGAAGAAAGAGGGCGGCGGTGTGGTGGAGGAGCCGCCGGAGAAGAAGGAGAGGGGAGAGGAGGCGGCTAGGAGGAGAGAAAAAGGAAGTAGAGAAATGAGAATAGGGTTAGGGTTTTCTCTTAAGAGCATTTATATACCAAGGATTAAAGTGGTAATTAAAGTATTAGCACATAAGGTTCTACAAAATGCTTAAATTACCAATAAATCGTAAATGACTTACTTTATATTTATTTGGACATTAAAATTAAAGAAAATAATTAAGAGAATAATTAAAATAAAATATATCTGAAATAACTTATATTCGGAGTTCGGAATAACTTTTATAAATTAATTTTAGTCCCTATAGTTTTATAATTCGTTTTCAAGGCCCGTTAAAGCCTATAAACTACTTCCGGAGAATTTATAAGACTAATAATAATTTATATGACATATTTATGTCTTCGAAAGAGTAGAAATATCGAAGGATGAATATTTACAGTTTAGTCCCTGAACTTTAGAAATTTACCAAAAAGACCCCAAAACCCTAGAAACTTAGTTTAGACATATATGTCTTTAATTTAATAAGTAATTTCTAAAGAGTTGGTATTTGCAAAAATAGGTACAAATCTTGAAGAAGGTACGAACGATAAGAGGCTAAGGTGAGTTCCCTCTCAAAACCGGAGAACTTGTTTTATAAATGTGTTTTATGGAAACTGTTTATAAAGAAAAAAGTTACAATATTTATGAAAAATAATTCTGGAAAGTATCTCTGAAAAGAGAAATTGTTTTCGAAGGAAAAGTTACAATATTTCTAAAATAGAATTCTGGAAATATTTCTGAAAAGTATTTTTGGAAAATATATGAATGACAACACTGGAACGTTACTGGAATTCTGAAGAGGGCGCTTACACTGCACAAATATGGTAGCCCCTCGTCCCGACCATTGGGGGTCTGCACTGGTACGAGGCTAGTCACCCGTACAAGGGCATCTCGCACCTTTGGTTTTGGACACTCTGGATATCGTAATGGGATCCCAAAACCTGTGTGGGAATCGTACGGACAGGGAAAGCAACGGGCTGACTGTATTCCCTACGTGCACCACATATGGTTCTTAATTCTGACTGCTGACATGTCTCCGGGGTTAGGAGGTTTAACTTTGGAGCTGTTAGTATCTTGGTTTCCAAGCTGGTGGTACCCCAGTTCTTGGTTACATCGTAAATCGTAAAACTGGGGATAAGGTTGAAAATCGTAATTACGTCTGGCGTGAGGCTGGTATTGACTAAAGAGTAATTGACTTGGCCGGTCATGCACTCTTTTATTTCTGGATTTGATATACGGAATGGTCTTTTTATTCCGGTGGATATTTCTGAACTTGAAAAGAAAGAATATTTCAGATAAAGGATATTTTCTAAAATAAAATAATTTCTAAATTGTTTTGGAAGAACAAGAAAATGCTTTCTGAAATAAAACGATTTTGGAAAAGGAAAAGTATTTCTAAATAAAGGAAGTTTCTCCGTGTCTTCAAAATAAAAATGTTTGCGAAATAAAATGAGTTTCAAAATCACTAGCACACACTTCACTGGGGACTCACTGGGCTATTTATAGCTCACCCTTTCTCTGTTTTCTGTTTTAGTTCTTGCAGGATTGAGGGGATAGAACAAGACTATGTTGAAGTGTAGAGTTGAACCAAAATAAAGAATTGAGTCTAACGCTAGACGAAAACCCATATTAGAAGATTTTGGTATCAGAGTGCGCAGCGGAAGCTTGGGATTTAGTCAAAGACCGGAGTCAACTTAGAAGCCATGGAATAGTTTAGAAAGAAAAAAAAAATTCCACATGTAAATTATATTGTAATAGATAGAACCCAGTGCCGAGAGGCACGCGGCGTACCCGACCCGAGAGGGACGGGGCGTCACAAACTTGACCTTTCAAGAAACAAGATTTCAGATTCTTCAACCCTTTTGAAAAACACTCTATCCAACTCGAGGAGTAAAAAAATTTGAAGAAATCAATTGGAAGAAGATGAAATGCTAGAGGTTGAAGAAGACAATGAAGATGTTCATTTAACCATTTTACCCTCGAGTTTCGCATGTGCGGGCTGCACATGTGCAACGCAGCTCTCTCTCGCCGGATTCCGCCGATTTTGGGCATTCATGGCAACTCGTAAATAGTTGGAGACATTTATAACATATAAAATTCCTAAGGGTTAACATTTGCTTTTGAAACATACCTGGGGAGCATAAATAGCTATTAACTCTTTTTAAAATCTGAATTGAATACCTATAAACTTTACAACTCCTTAACAATCCTATAGAATATTGATTGAATATACCCCTCTTCAAATTATCCAAACTAATAGTTTAGAGGCGTACCACTACCAGGGGCGGATCCAGGATTGAAATTTAGGGTGGTCCCTCAACCATTTAAAATATAGAAGAAAACGATTATCGGCAAAAGTATGCCAATATTACATAACCAAACGATAGTTTAAATTACAACTCAAAAGTAAATGTCTGATTCTAATTCATGGCAATTGCATCCTCCTCAACTTGGAAAAATTATCATCCATCTTGACACTCTGAAAAAACGCTGCTGAGGAGAATCGAACCTAGGCTGCTGGTGTGAACATTTAACACTAATACCATATAGGCCAACTTTAAAAAAAAAAAAATCTTCTCATACTACTTTGCAAACTCTCGACGTGTGATATTGAGAGAATCCCAGACAAATCGTACATTCTCTCAACACTATTGAAATATTGAGAATTAAATTTCTAACAAATGTCAATACTAAGATAATAGTTATACAAAACAAATAAGTTCAGGTAGGTGTGAATGTGCATAGTGCTCTTAGCTGTGGAGTTCTTCTACTCAAATAAATAATTTGGTTAGTTTTTTCTTTGTAGATAGAAATGGAAATTAGCAGCTTAATGTTAATGTCACTGGAAATCATACACAGGATTCTAACCACTTAGTATTATTAGCATTTTGTTCTTAATTGTCATGGTGCGCATTAAGAAAAAGGAAAAAAAATTAGTTATAGTTAGAAAACTTAAATATAGATTTTTTTAACGGACTAAAAATTACAAACTATCACACAAATCAAACCCATCATTTGAGTTGGTGAGTACGATCAAACTTTGACAATATTAGAGCTTGTTTTATGAGACTGAAACATGAAGACTAAAGTCTAAAATATTATATGGATCACAACACATATTAGTGATACCATTACACCACTGATCTTGGGTGGTCCTGGGCATACTTTGACCACCATGTAAATCCGTCCCTGACTACTACTCACTGTATTAAAAGGTTTAGAGTTCGATACTCACTTCAATTTTAACAACACGTTCTCTTTTTTAATGGATAATTCTAATATGGATCAGATCTATTGAATCTTGCGGTCCAGAACTGACCAAATAATCGCAAAGTTATTTATCTCTTCATTCTTTAGTGATGTAACCAGTTCTGTACTGATCCATATTAAAAATTTCCTCTCGATTGAACATAACATTTGTTTCAAATTGCATATGTATTCCAAAGGGTAAACTTGGGAATCAAGTCATGGAGTAGTTCAAAAGTTTTAATGTCGTACATAGTTTAAACTTTACGAACCACGAGCGATTCATGCTCGTGTAATCATAAAGCATTTGTACTTGTTAATTTCACCATGCAAAAGCTCGTGTAGTAAACTCGTGCAACATGGTGCATTGACTTATCGATTTCATTGCAGTTGAGACTTGAGAGTTGTGCCATTTGTTGACTATACCATGCAGTTTTTTTTTTCTTTTTTTTTTTGCTAAATAAGAAATTATCCATTAATCATAAAATAATTATAGTTATTACAATCAAAAGATAAAATAAAAATATAAGAAAATAAAAGTTATACAATGGTATAAACCACCATGATTTACCATGCAGTTTAACCTTGTGCAACAAGGAGCATTTTGACTTGTTGATTTCATCACGCAGTTTAGGCTCACACTTTTAAAGGGCAAATAATCGTATGTACCCGTGTACTCATTCATGTGTCAAACCAATCACAATTCACAATGTGTATATATAATTAAAAAGAATAATCACATGGCGAATTCTTATTGATTGGGCACAACAATGAGTATACAGACGGGTACAGACGATTTTCACCATTTTAAAGGCGTATTTGGCCGGCTTCATTAAAATTAGATAGATTCAACTCTTATCAAGGAGTAACTTGCAATTTAGGCTCGTGCATTGCAAGAGCAATGATTAGTTTGACATTAATTCAAGAGGAGACACAGTTTAAGATCGTGCATTAATTAGCATTATTACATTCTTTTCCAAGATATATAGATAGTTTTGACTCATCTCACAAGGCCGTCCTTATAGGATTAGTCTCACAATAGTTTCACATGAATTAGGCGAGATTTACCTGCAGATATGGACTCCGTTGAATTAATGTGAGGAGATTGTGGGAGCAGTCCCACAAAGACGGTCCTATAATTGAGTGACCCAGATAGATGAGGTAGAGTCTCAAGAGCATCAACAAAAGAAAAGGATCAAATGCTCTGAAGCTAAACTTACATGAATTTGCATGTGTATCAATCCATCAAAGCGCACAACTTTCCTCTTGGATCCTTCAAATGTGGAGAGGGTATGCATTCTCTATTTTTATTTTACATTTGATGATATGTTGAGGACACAACACAAAGGTGGCCTGGAGCACAAAACAAACTTGGGAAATAAAAGTTGATGTCTACCTTTTAAACAGTATTAAACTCTTAGAACCATTAAAAATGAAAACAAAAACAGGTAATGAAGTACCAGCCAATCTCCCAAACCTCCTTTTGATCCAACCCAAAACATACCCTCCTTTCGTGTACTCGAAATAATCAGATTAATCGCTCTATCTACTAGTCCTTCTTTTCGGTCTTTCCAATTGGCGTCGAGACAACTTCAAAATCCAGAGAACGTATTACTATAAGACATTAGAGAAACATAACACTTGAAGAGCAAGAGCAGGCCATTGGAAATTTTAGCAAAAAGTGTGACTAGTAAGAACTTTTTTCCAGCTGCAAGTTGAAAAGTTTGCAAATGTATAGTTATTCTAGTGTACTTGTGGTCATCATGCCATAGAGAAGTGATCAGATGCCAAAACTGAAAATAAATTTATCATACTTTTTAAAGTTAGTGCATTCCTGCTTTTTTTTTCCCGCACTCATCAATACGTTATTATTAGCTGTCAAATCAAATTGATCTCCTAGTTAAACATTTAAATACGGGTAATTTTTTCGTAGTACTATCCTAATGCATCATGGCCACATTCCACACAAAAAATCAGTCCAGCCTCACTTCAAAGGCGGGTCCACTTCTGCATGTAGGATCCAACTGTTTTTTTTTGGGTGAGTGATGGACCAGGAAGCATCGGATGATCCGATAAAAATATGAATTCAACTTAGGCAAACAACTATTTAACTATTTTTAAATAGATATTCAAGTGAAGTGAAATGCATGTTTTCAACTGGTAGATCGAGAATTAACAGTTGAAATAGTATCAGCAGTAACCAAACAGATTGAAATAAAATCAAATAGATCACATGGGTGGGAAAAAAAGATACCTTTGTGATCATGATCGTTCTCAGCATCATGATATTCTTGTTCCTCCTCCGGCACAGGGTGGAGCTCCCCTTCATTCCCACCGCTACCATCCTCAGGATATCTCACCACAACCACAGGACATATACAATGATGAACACAATAATCACTCACACTCCCAAGCCTACCCTTACTATTCCTCTTAGAAGCTCCAAATCCTCTACTCCCCATTATCACTGCACTCAATCCCAATCTCTCCACTTCCAAACACAGCCTTTCTTTCAAATCATGATCTTTCACTATATGTACCTTAAAAGGCACCTGCACCGCGGATCCAGAAATTATACATTGGAAGCCAAAATATAAGAATATACATATTTTAATAGATTTTTTTATAAAAGTTTTGGGAGTAAGGAGATGTAATTTTTTAATGGATTTCTTATTAAAAAAGAAATTTTTTCTATAGAAAACGTGCGATTACTTTTTTCAAGATCTGTCCATTGCATTCTGGCTCGCTTCTCTCTCACAAAACAAACCCCTTAGACATTAGTTCTGTTTTTATAAGTGGAACTACAACTAAATTTATGTGCGAGGGAGTGAACCAGTATGCAATAGACAAGTTATATGATCAAGTTTGCCGAAAACTTGACGTTTTAGAAAAATGTTGGGCGCGACTGGTACACTATCATTGGATCAGTCATTGGGTACCTGGGCATCCATAAGCGGTTGCGCCAGATTCGTAGCTTTCGTACTCGTCAAGTTATCGAAATCATTTTCCAGTATTTCTCTTTCCGGGGTTGAAATTGTGGTGGGCGTGGAATTAAACGGCGAATTAATGGTGTTAGGGGGAGTACTGGAGCCCCAATCAGCGCCGTAAAGGACGGACGTCGGCTGAACGTGGAGGAGGATCACGGCGTCACCAGGGCGGAGGTAATTTTGTATGGCCCATTTGACGGCAAATGCGCTCTCGTCGCTGAGGTCTACAGCGATGGCAATACGGCGGTTGGCGACGGAGGTTGGAGTGCTGGGACCGCCGCACGGGGAGACTGAGAATCGTGGGGATAGAGGTGGCTTCACTTGAACCGGTGGCAGGTGACGAACCGGGCTTTCCGGTTTAGTACGGTGATTTTTTTGCTGTGGTGGATTCATCATTTAGGCCTTTAGTTTAGTTTTGAGTGATGAAAGGTTTTTGAGTGAATTTTATTATGTTGTTGTCTTGTTTATTACAGTTTATATCATTATTTTTTTAAGACCATATTGATTTTTTTTAAGCCCGATTGACCACATTAAATGTTAAGATACGTTTTTTTTCTTTGAAATAATCAATTTTAAAATTTGGTATTCGATACAAAATTTTAATATTCCGTTAAGTGAAAATCCAATCAAACCGAAATTTAATAAAAACAAAAGACTGAAATTATTTTGGTATGGTTCGATTCAATTCAGTTCAATTTGTACCGAATTTTCAATTTTTCTTTTCCTTGTGAAGTTCAACTAAAAAAAATTATATAAAAGATAAAATTATATAGCATAATTAGAATAAAAAATAAATTAAATAACTAATAATAAAAATGGTTTTTGATTATTGCATAAAAAATTTGGGATCAAATAAGGATCAAGAAGAGACATAATGTAATATGAAATTCTAACAATCATTTTCATTTTATACTCTTTGATCCTTCTTTAATCCAATTTTTTTTATCCAACAATCATTATTGTAATAAAAAATAGTTTTTAAAATAATAATTATAATTTTGATCTATTCAGTAATTCGATAATTCAGTTTCTAAAAATTAAAAACCGAATATCATACCAAATTATTTTAGTTTTGTTTTCAAAATCGAACTAAATAAGCCAAAATACCAAATAAACCGAACCAAAAAGTAAAATTTGATTTAATTCAGTACAATATCTCGATTAAACCGAATAGTGAATACTCCTAACTATATATAAACGCATATACACTATATGTTATCTATATTCCTAACTATATATAAACGCATACATACTATATGTTATCTATATACCACGTAATAAGGACAAAAGAAGAATTTGTATTTAGTATTTAAGTGTTTACAATAAAATATTTGACTAATTGTGTAATGTTATGCATAATGTATGTACAATATTAAATATGTAACACGCTATATTGATAAGAGATTTTTGGTCCACACACAAAAAAACAAAAAACAAATTGATACGGGACGAATCCGCGTATAGTTAGAAAAAAAAATTTATAATGATGAAAACTTTGGTTGAAATGCGGGAAGTCGGGGGCCGAAGACGAAGATGAAGGTAGGAATGTGTCATAAAATGTTGGGATTTTGTAAATTAGTTCTTGGTTATGTAGTGTTTGTTTAAATGAAATAAATAAATAAGTGGTGGTGCATGATTGGTGGAAATTTAGATGGGATTGTGAACTGATTGATAAGGGGTTTTAATAATTTATTGTGCACAAAAATTGTTACTACGTTATAGGGCCCTCAATCTCCAGTACGATAGAGAATTTGAAGTATGTAAATTAAGGTAACTTCGCGGCCCTACTAGGTAGGAGGACTTGTTTTATCCCACCACAAGAAGCCACCCCACATTGAAGAGTTGAAACTTCTACACTGCGCCTGTTAATGATTTATTAGTTGCACTCAGGTTGGGATTCTAGAACTTTAACATCTAAAGTTAGTGTAACTCGTGAAAAATAATAATGTCCAAGGTGTGAATTTGTTTGCCTTTGATATAAATTTATTAGCTTGATTAGTCAAGGGAAAACAAAAGGTAAAGGTGGAAAATTAAAATAAGATGGTAAAGGAAATGAAAGATAGATGACATAAATACTTGCAGGCTCTAGATGTTGTATGGTTTACAATCAACTTGGTATTTGTAGTTTACGGTATTAGTTTTTTATGAATAAAAAGATGGTACAAGTGATTGTCACACAGGTAATAGGTTGGTGGCTAGTTGTCTAATTCGTAATTAATACTGACAACGTAAAAAAAAAAAAAAAAGAGCAAATGATGGTGATGGTGATCAATATCCATCGCGATTCTTTACTGAAAACTTTTTGGGGACAAAATATAATAATTATACAAAAATCTTATAAAACATATATTTTTTTCCTACGAAAAAATTATCGTTTCTTAAAATGTTGAAGGGACTGGTGATTCGCCTCCCATCGACCCCTCTGGATCCCCCATTGTGAAACTCTATATTTGGGATTTCGTGTTCAATATCGAACATATCAAACTAACTGAACAACTAAAGTAAGTACTAACTCCATAAAAGTAGCATCACCAATGGGTAAGTATAGTTTTTAAACGCTTGCATCACCAATCAAAATTCGATTTAATAACCTCGACTTTACTAAACCATTAAAAGTAAACTTAAAACCACTTAGCCATCATGACTTTCGGTGATAGATTACGGTATTAGTTACACTTAGCAAACAATGAATTATATCTCGTGCATAAGATTGGGAAAAAACCTCAAGTGCATGAATAGTTGATAATAGTGGTTCATTGCATTTTACTACCATGAAGTTAAAGAGTTGTGCACTTTGATTCAAATATTTGAGTTTTTTTAATCATAATCATATTGTTTAGGGAGAAATAGCACTGTTTTTGGATGATATTTTTTTCGTCTTTAAAAAAAGACGAATTCTGAAAATCCATTTTAACCCAAAATCTTTATTTATTTACTTTTTTTTGTTCCTTTTACATTTAATAATCCTTTCTAAGGGTTAATAGGTTTTGTTAAGGTTTAGCGTTTGTTAGGGTGAATAGGGATTTTTAGGGTATGTTAGGGTTTGTTTAGTATATTTAATGGTATGTTAGGGTAATTTAGGGTTTTTTTATAGAGGTTTTAAGGTATGTTAATGTATTTTAGGGGTATGTTAGGGTGGTTTAGAGTTTAAGGTTTATCGAAATCGTTGAAAAAATTTGACGTTATTTTAATAACCTTTCAACAATCATAATGAAAACCAAAATGAAATATTTTTTTTTAATCCATTAATAAAAAACAACTCAAGTAAACATTGAAAATGTAAAACAATCCGAAAATAGATAATAAAATTTGATTACTAACGTAAAATGAAAATCATCAGTACAATAAAGATATTCAGTCAAATAGTAGACACTCCCTCAACCCCAACGGATCGACCCTAATGTTTACACCAAAGATATTTGTCGTTGCAGGAAAGAAGCCAAGCGTGTCACCGGGTACCCAACATTTTTCCGCGACTAATTTATGTTGGAAGTGGTTACTTTGAGACTCAATAATTTTGATGCCTACGAGTAATTAACAAACAACAATTACGTTTGTTTCTGGCATTTGATGCAGAGTGAATTATAACTTTGGTAGAGCTCACTTATGTGGTAGGGAATCCATTGTTAATTATATTGGAAGTTGGAGTTTCAAGATGTGAGAACTCATATTTTAATATGAATTCCACATCGGAATATTTGGAAATAACAAGGCTCATTTTCCTATATAAATACACTACTCTTAATGTTTTTCCAATATGAGAAAAATAAAAAAATAAAAAGAAAAGGGCTTTTTATTATTGCCTTTTTTTTATTTTCTTTTGAGAACAAAAACGACAAAGTTAAGACTTTTAATATTTGTCTTTTTCCTTTTAAATCTTTTTCTCATAGTAATAATAATTTTATTCGGTAATTTCTCGGGCGAACTGAGGAGCTTTCGAGCTGATCGAATTCGGTGTGCGCCATTGCAGATCTGGACTGTCTTATCCTGCAAGGAGTTTCGCTGGTCCCTTTCGCACCGGTAAGTGGGGCGAATATTCTCTTGAATGCAAACCAGTTTCAACTGGTGATTCGATTAGTTACCGATAGGGATTTGGTTTTCACGTATCCTGGAATTTCTATCTTCCTGCATGAGTATTTTCCTAAATTTCCTGTTTTTGTATTATAAACTGATACAGTGTTATTTTTCTATTTCTGGCTGGTTTATTGTTTTGGATTTATTTCGCCTTGCCGATTTAATTGTTATTGATAATTAAATTCTGTGAGTGTCCCTAATTGAAAATAGGATTACATGTTTTTTTTTTTTTTTTTTAATTTTTTAATTTTTTAATTTTTATCAGCACCCTAATTCTAGCGAATTTTATTTGCCTCAACGTTGGAGGCGGGTGTCGAACTTGTGCCCTCATGGACACAAGTCAAGGCCTTGCCCACCGGGCCAAAGCCTTCTTGACGGATTACATGTTTAATTCTAACGAATTTAGCTGCAACAAACCTATCATTTCTAACAATTTATCCCATCCAGCCAAATAGTACATTTGAGGCCCGCCCCAATTTTCTTCTTTCCCAAAACAAAGTGAGAAAATATTCTCTTGATTATACCGCAAGTGTAGTACTTCGGGAGACTCTAAATTTGTTTTCAGCCAAAAATTTCAACTATTCTTTGGTAGAACTTACTCTGGTCTTGGGTAACATAAACACACCACTAATTATCAATAGTGTCTTTCAAATAGAAGTTATCTAGTACTTCGAGTTCCATATCTTGGAGTCAATTTATAAACTTTGCAGGTACAGACTAGGCAATAATATGTGATTTAGACATGTTTTAAAAATTACCTAAGCAAAAAAAACATGTAAATTTTTTGAAAAATCGTTACCATTTTCCGACATGCGGTATCATCGACAAAATGTGAAAAGCTTTGTTAAAAATATTTTTCAAGTTTTGGTACTATGTTCCTGTTCATTGTGTGTTTTTTTTTTTTTTGTTAAAATGGAAATGATAGATGATTTGTGGGGAGTAGTAAGATTTGAGTTGCAAGGGAGATGATTAGAGAGAGAGAAAAGCGTATGTGTGAGGAACTAGAACTATGACGAAATTCGGTTTGTATATATAATAGTGTGAGGGTTGAGATAAGACGGATTCTAGAATACATCTTCTAAGATTTCAGATAAGATTTTATGATATTTTCGTACAAATAATAAGGTTTTCGATTTTCTTTGGGATAAGACAAATTTCAATAATCTGTCCACAAAGATTGTGAATCAGATTTTTCGACATTATCCCCCAATTTTTTTTAACAAACCCTAAAAATCTTTTAAAAAACCTAAGAAGCTCTTAAAACCATAAAAACACCCTAAAAACTCGATCTGCCACCCGATATTATTTTTTTTCAAGTCATGTCCACGCAAAATATTTTGTCTATCCTCGAAAACCAAAAATAAAATGAAAAAAAGGGAAAGATGGATTCTATTAAGAAAAAACGAATTCTAAAAGTCCGTCTTGAGGTGATGTGGCATGACTGGACAAAGCGATCACCACGATAGCCTAAGACGGATTCTCATAATCTATCTTTCTTGAAAGACGGATTCCGAGAATCCATTAATGTAACTCCAAAAAACAATGTAATGTGATACACTTTCTCCATAAACAGTGTCATTCTAATAAAAAAAAACTCAAAATATTATTAATTTAAGTTTAAAAAAAAATTAAAGAACAACCAAGTTATATTTTACTAAAGAGATATTAGCCTTTTTTGCCCATGTACTATTTACGAATTCCTCTTTTTGCCCAAAATGTATTTTCTGCTCGCATTTTGCCCTTTGACTATTTACGAGGGCCAAAACTGCCCAAATGCGGTGGATTCCGGCCATACTAAAGGGTAAAATAGTCAGAGCAAATTAAAATTTTAAATTTATCACATTTTAGTACCCTATTTAGGAAATTATTGCAAATTCTACCCCCCAAAACTAAGAAATAGATTTTAGGAAAAAAAAACTAAAAACAAATACTCCCCCCACACACAATCCAAACCCACCCCTTTCTTTCTCTCTCCCCGCCTCTCCTCCATAATCCACCACCACAGCCCCTCTCCTCTTCGATCCTCCACGGCTGAGCCTCCGCTACCACCGTCCGCCACCGCCGGAATCATTAGCCGTCGCATTCTCGCCGCCGCCGATCATCAAACTGAAACCCATTTTGCAAAATCAGAGTTTTCACCAGAAATCCCCAAAACTGAAGCACATTTTACACAAAAATTTCAACCTCAGATAAACCCCAAATTTCAACCTCAGATAATCCCCAAATTTCATTTTATAAAGACTGCAACTTTTTCATTGAGAGAAGAAAGCCATGAGAGGAAGGGGAAAAGCTGTGGAGGCATACCTCATATATATATATATATATATATATATATATATATATATATATATATATATATATATAACATAATCTCCGACCCATTGTTCTTCTCCAACCCAACTCCTACTTCAAACAGCTATCCCATGCCAAATCGGTGGCCGACGAGACTCCGGCGAATTACAAATAGGAGGTGATTGTAAGGGTGGAGAAGAGAAGTCTCGGTGAGAGATATGGCAATCTTTTTATCTGGTTTTTTTGGAACTTGGATCTGTATTTAGTGCTTGATTTGTTGAGGGAATTCGTTGATGTGAGGGGAAGATGATGATGGATCTGGTGGTGGCAAAGGGCGGCGGGAGTGACGGTGCAGATGAGAAGAAGAGGAAGATGGAGAACCGGCGCCGCTAGAGCATCGGAGAAGATGGAGAGGAACTGTGGTGGTGGATTGTGTGTATGTTCTGGGGGGAGTATTTGTTTTACTTTTTTTTTTCTTCTAAAATCTATTTCATAGTTTTGGGGTAGAATTTGCAATAATTTCCTAAATAAGGTACTAAAATGTGATAAATTTAAAATTTTAATTTGCTCTGACTATTTTACCCTTTAGTATGGCTGGAATCCACCGCATTTGGGCAGTTTTGGCCCTCGTAAATAGTCAAAGGGCAAAATGCGAGCAGAAAATACATTTTGGGCAAAAAGAGAAATTCGTAAATAGTACATGGGCAAAAAAGGCTAATATCTCTTTACTAAATTATGCTAGTTACTTTCTTGTTCATTTTTAACATTAAACATTAGAGGCATTTTGAACCAATGTGTTTGTGGTGTTTTTTTAAAGATAAATTTAACTATGCATGAAAATAAAATGATTTAAATTATTTTTTATTTTTATAAGACATTAAAATTCTCAAAATTTTGAATTAACAAAGCGATGCCAAGTTGACGTCATCTCTCCCTATACTACATCTCGAACTTCAAATTGAAATGGGAAAAGAAAACCCCGCCAAACCCAAACTTCAAACTTCAAACTTCAAATTGCTAATTTTCAGTTTTCACCACCCACACCACCACTCCTAAATAATACAGTTCCCCCGCGCCTCCTCGCCGGCCGGAACAAATGGAGGGCGGAATGATAGCCGTAGACCGGTGGAGTCAGGGAAGCCAAGCTTATTTCTTAACCCACCTCCACGCCGATCATACTTCCGGCCTTACTCCAACTTGGAAATGGGGCCCACTCTTCTGCTCTCGTCTAACTGCTAAGCTCTTCCCTATTAAGTTTCCTGGATTTAAGCTCTCCCTCCTTAAGATTCTCGAACTCGGCAATTGGTATTCCCTTTCCCTCCATACCCTTACCTCCGGACTTCCCACCACCGTTCAAGTTATGGCTATTGATGCTAACCATTGTCCTGGTATTACTTTTTTGTTATTTTCAAAGTATGCTTATTAAGTGTTTGATTTAAGTCCTCAGTGGGATTAAATTGAAGGGATACTTGGTGGATTTTTAAATTTCATCTTGTTTATACTTCCTCCGTCCCAAATTATCTATTCACTTTGTGTTTTGCACGAGATTTAAGTTTTCATCAAATTCTATAGTAAGATATGATTAAATGTCCAACATGACCCTATTTAATTTTATTCACAATTTAATTCTACTTTCTTTTCTCTCCAACATTCAATGTAAGCGTTAGAATTGGAAAATTCATCAATAATGAACCATTCATCTAGAAAGTGGACAATTATTTTGGGACTGATTAAAAAGGAGATGTTGACATATAATTTGGGACGGAGGGAGTAATAAACAGGTTGACCATTTAGTCCTTTTCTTGTTTTGTGAGTTTATCACTGTTAAGCTTCAAAATTTCCTAGAGATCAATCTAAATTGTGAAGAGATAGTATTTCTATATAGGGAGGTTAAGACAATGGATTACTTAATCATGTTTTGCACATACTAATTTGTAGGTGGAACTATACTTTCCTTCTTTAAGGAACATAATATGGCTCTTGTAAATACTAAGTTTTTCATTTTTAATTCTCTTTTTGAATGAATATGTCTGCTTGTGTTTACTAATCTATTTAGTATGCTCTAAGCAATGATCTAAAAGAACTTTTGCTATTCTGCAACAAAATACACAATTGAAACAAGTGAACAAAAATTTGGACAGGGGCAGTAATGTATTTATTTCGAGGTGAATTTGGTTGCATGCTGAACACGGGTGATTTCCGCTGGGAAAAAGGAAGTCAAAGGGCTCAGATCGCAAGGACTATGCTGCTCAACGCTCTCCAGAATGAGAAACTTGACACCCTTTACTTGGATAATACATACTGTAATCCATCATATTCTTTTCCTTCCCGTGATGTTGCTGCTAGACAGGCAGGTTCTTTATTTGAAGAATTTTACGTTTACATTTTGTCGCATTTTCGTATTTGCATACTTTCTTTTCACAAAATATTTTTGCCACTACCATCCATTCAAGCTTGAATACCTTTAGATAATAGGTGAGTTAGGCCTGTTTTAAGCTTCATTTCAGCTTGCATGCGAAAGTAGAAGCCTGGTGTTATCCTTACAAAATTTAGTGACTGACCACAGGTTGCCAACATAATCTCCTCTCATCCTGATCATGATGTTGTTATTGGAATCGACTCTTTAGGCAAAGAAGATCTTTTGTTCTACATATCACGTCTGCTAAAAACGAAGGTATGCTGGATTTTGTAAACTGAAAAATATTAATATTAACCTGTCCATTTGAAGCATACTGTCGCTCAACATCTATCCACTTGCAGAAAGTAGTTGTAAAAATGTGCATGATTCCGATTATATGCTGAGTGAAACTACACTTTTGCATTTGTATAAAGCTTCTTTGTAGAACTTTGGTTAGATGAGCTCATCGTCTGGTTGCTTGTTATTTATTACCAAGATAAACGTTTCCTCTTCTTTAATCGTACTATACAGGAAAGCAGTTCCTCTATTTGTCAATGGTACCTGGAAAATGTCTGACATTTTATTCTTCTCACAATATTATGCCTGTGACACAAGGAATTTATTAATCACTTTATGCGTTTCCTTCCATGTTTCTTTATGATGAATACATAATTACAAGTGACTTTTAAACTTATTCCAGATTTGGGTATGGCCAGAGCGCTTGCAAACTATGCATCTCCTTGGGTTTCAAGACAGTTTCACAACCAAAACCTCTCTTACTAGAATTCGTGCAATCCCTCGTTACAGCTTTAACATCGAAACTCTTCAGGGATTGAATACAATGCGCCCTACTATAGGTATCATGCCATCTGGTCTTCCATGGGCAGCAAAGAATGGTAAAGGAAGAGACAATTTCTGTGGTCCTCCTCCATCATCTTCTGGCAAAAATAAAAGTATAAATGCCAACACGCCGACCTGCAACAAGAAAAATAAGCCAAATGGAGATTTTAGTGGTGCCCGGCAATATGATCAGTATACATATTCAGTTCCATATTCTGACCACTCTTGCTATTCTGAGATAAAGGATTTTGTCGAACTTCTTCAACCATCCAATATTAAGGGTATTGTATCTTCATCACCATGTTATATCGAACCCCAATATTATTTTGGCCACTTCTGTGGTGAAAACAAAGATTCTAGGAAGTTATACCATAAATTTTCGAGTAATGGAGATGAAAGATTTCAAGGGATCCCAATCAAATCTCCTGTCATAGTTAACTGCAATATGACAGGGAGAAAAAGGAAGATGAAGGAAGCAGGATTTTCGGGTTCTCGTGTAAATAGGGTGAGTATATTAAGAAAAGGGAGCAGGGGCATAACGATTGCAAATACTGAGTGTACTGCATAACCAGGTGAGAAGATGAATCTACTTTCTAGAGTCTGCACTACTGTAAATAGACATCTGAATGGAAAAAGGATAACTGAGAAACATAAAGAACACATTATAAAGTATGTTGTTGGAGCATATTGCGTAAATATCTTCAGAATTATATTTATCTAGACTGCGGAACATAAGCAATGCATCAGATGTCTGTGTTGAAATACATAATTACTAATTAGGATTGACTTATCGCTTCTGATTTTACTGTTGTCACTCTAATCTGGATATTGTTGCTTATTACCGTAGGAAGTGTGATAACCATGTAAATGTCATATAATATTTTTGGGGTGAATAATATATAAAATTTTATTGTTTTCAAGCAGATTACATCTCCGTTTTCCCTTTCCTTTACTACAGGCTTATTTGTTTACTGGAGGTTAATTTCCTACTGGTCCTGTTACATTATCCTATAGGATGGATCTCTTAACATCCTATCCTCGACAAGATGCTTGATTGTCATGCTTAGGTACTGTACTTAACCTAAAAAATATGTTTATGAATTATTAGTTGCATTTCTTTGTTGAATTGGTCAAAATTTGAAAATTTGACAATGAGATGATTGATAGTAAATCTAGCTTTGCCTCAGTATGGTTTTGGTTGAGATGAACCTTGAAAGATGATAACCCCAATGCGGATGTATAGTATACTGGATTTAAGAATGGGTAATGCTAGGTGGCTAAATTTAGAATTTAAGTTTCCTAGCCCGGTCTTTGCTGTAGTACATAGATGACATATATATTATTAGTCGAAGTTTAAATAATATAGTATATTATTATTAAATAAAATGATAATAATTTTCATCAGGGTAGCAAGTAAAGTAGAAATCTCGTTTATATCATAATCATGTAATGAAGCTACCTTTTTTTATTGGGTGAATGGCAGTATATATGATTAGTGTTAAAGTTGACCAATCTCCTCTGAGGTTTCTTAGTGTTGATGTATGCTCAAAATGTCTGCAAATGGTTAAACAATCAAGACTTAAAGTCAAGCGCATAGTGGTTTGTCTTGTTTAGGCTGGGTTGGAAGATTGAACATTTCCTTTTCCCATTAGAAATATATTAGAAAAAAATACATGATTTTACTTGGTTGTTGATACTGAGATTTCACTATTTTCATGGTTAATCAAACTTATACTTACCAAGACTTGCAAATCTACGACATCGATTTTTCCTACTATTAATTGCAATTTTCTTCAATTTTTGTTGGTTAGAATTTCTTGCTACAAGATACAGATAGCCCCATGAATGGCCTTAGCTTAGATTAGATGTGATGTAAATGTGCCTTTATATCTTTACAGCCCATGCTTTGTTTGTTTGGTACTATATCATCTGTAGGAATTTTCTGTCGCCGTTCGGTGTCCCAATCCCTATCCCTATCCCTATCCCACTAATAAGAAATTGATATGTGTTCGTTTTTTAATTAAAAAAATTATAACCTAAAAGAAATAATGAAATTCGTACGGAAAATATGAACACGTGTCAATTATCTATTTGTGGGGATAGGGAACGGGATACATAACGGAATAGAAGATTTTTTGCATTTTTTGCCCCATATTATGGGTGTGGGTGGGGGGTGTGGGTGGGGGGGGGGTATACTTATTGATTGGCAGCAGTTGGAGGGCATTTATTTTTCTTGTATAAGTGGGTGGCTTCACTTGATTATTTAATAATGACGCGTCTCCGCAAGTCATGGTGGAATCTTTTCAATCCTAATTATATTTTTTTGTCAATCACTTTTTGAGAATTGTCTGGGGAGGAAAAACTTAAGGGTGTTTATTAGAGGTGAAATTTAAGTGTAGCAAATTCAATTTGTTTACTTGATAAGACTGTAATTTAGAACACTATTTCTTATCAGTCATGAATCTGAAATTTTTGGTTGTTTTAGGTGAATTTTTCAGTATATTTTAAGTGCATTTTTTCGAAGTTTATAACAGAAAATTTGAAATTTTTAGATGGACTTTTGTATATGCTATGTGAGATAAGACTTATTGAAATTTGGGCAATTGTAACATTTTAAGAGTAAACTGATAACATAAAGATAGTATAATAACTAGTAATTAATAATACCTATGTCCCAAATTATCTAATCACATTTCATTTTTAATTTGTCCCAAATTAAATGTCCACTTTCTAAATAAATGGCTCATTAATTATGATTTTTCAAATTCTTCCTCTTAAATTGAATGTTGGAGAGAGAAAAGAAAGTACAATTTAATTGAGAGTATAATTAAATAGAGTCATATTTGACATTTTACGACTTCCTTCGTTCCAAATTAACTGTTCACTTTCTAAATGACTATTTTTTTTTTCAATTTTACCCTTCTTCCAACTCCTCATTGAATACTCTTAGTTAATTAAAATTATTAGTTTCTAATATATATTTAAAAGGTGGTTGAATGTTGTGTGGATGAAGGAGAAATAAAGATATAAATTTTGAATTAGATTAATAAAATGAACGAGGAGTATCTTACACTTTTCCTTATATTTTACTATCGAAATCATCAAAATCTTATTACCCTTGCATTTGTCAAAGTAGACAAATATTTTGGAACGGATGGAGTATAAAAGTTGATGAAAAATTAATTCTCGTGTAAAATATAAAGTTGACAGATAATTTGGGAAAAAAGGGAGCAGTTTCGTTCTGTTTAAATTGAATGTATTGTTTGAGCTTGCAACTTAATTGGAAAATTATTCCTCAACAGATCGAGAGATATTCAGATTTGATACTCACTAAATATATTCATTCGCTTCCCCTTTTCCCTCTCCATCTTGAAAAAATTATTTTAAAAAAAATGGTCTAATTTGAATCGAATGAAATATTGAGCTTTTATTTAAAAATCTTAATCTTATTAAATGTAGAGTTAAATTATTATTCAACTAATGGTACTAATAGACAATGATCCTCAAAATAAAAAGATTTTTGTGAACCAGGCTGCCCTAGTGGAAAAGGTAGCCATAATCCTGGCTTCGGCCCAGGTTCGATTCCCACACCCCCGCCCCGTAAAAAATAAAAATAAATAAAAAGACTTTTGATAAAATATGGTGAGATGAAAAACTGATTTATTGAAGCAACTATTTCTAGAAGACAGATTATTTATTTATAAGAGAAATGTGAAGCAGAAGTAATTTTTGAAGTGAAATCTTTCAAAACGAAAAGGAAAAATACAGTAAAATACAACAAGAAAAAAAAGAAAAAAAAGAAAATACTTTTATTTACAGAAACAGAAGACCAATGAGATCTTAGGATTGACCTAGTCAGGGTAATAATCTTGTATTTCCCGAATACCTGAAGTGTGTTTCTGGTTGTGAAAATTTGACAGTGGAAAACCTCAAAAAGTCATTTTTGACTTGTCACTACCATATAGTGCACGCGTATGGCCCCACTGTAAACCTACTCATTTCAGAATGACCAAAATGCCCATAGATTTTGTAGTAAACAGATTTTCTCTTCTCTTTGTCAATTAATACGAAAAAGAAAAATAGGAACAAAAAAGAAAAACTAAAGGGAAGTTGAAACACTTCTCTTAACTAAGTTTTGAGACTTAATAGATATCCGTATTTATTTTACTATTTATAATTAATTTGGTCGGATCCCGTCTTGGGATAGAACTCCTAACATAATTTTTTCATTAACAAAGTTCAAGCTCGAACCTTATTTAAAGAACATCAAGCTCCTTTTACTTAGACAAACTCATTTGGGTAGTTAAAAATGTTTCACTCTTAATATTTTCTTTGGAAAAAAACTTTATGTCTCACTTGTAAATACATTTTGAATAGGATTTTATCAATTCACGACTTATCATTTTAGTTTAAGTTATATGAATATCACAAGGAGTGTGCAAAAACACGCTAATAAAAAAAAGAAAAAAAAAGAAAGAGGACACGAAGCTACAACTATCCGATTTCATGGTTGAAAAGGTTCACTACTTTAGTGAACAACGTCTTTTATTTCGTACTTACAGAAGAAATTTCAGCTGTTGAAATTTAAGATTTAATAGTTGAGATTTTTTTTTAATGAAAAAACACTTGTTACACTAAAACAATATTCCCTCCATTCCTCAATATAGGACGTTTATGACACTTTAAAAAAATTAAGGAACTCAAATAAATAGTAATTTTTCCACCACAATTCCAATAATACCCCTTCTTTCCTCTCTCTTTTACAATAAAAGATATGTTGAGGGTATAATTGGAATAAATTGTTGACACCTAATAAAATGATATGTAAATGACAATTAATTTGGATAATTAAATGGGAATGGAGGGAGTGTGTTCATCTTTTAAGAATATATGTTCTTCTCTTGATGATTATATATTCTCAAGTGATGAACACATGTTCAATTTATTATAGGTGTTCTCGAAAAATAACTTACGTTCTTTTCAAATAAATCTCAACCGTCAAATTTTATATATGACAACAAAAATTTCTTTTTCTCATGTGTAAAACTTAAAGTTTTCCGCACTAGAGTCGAGCGGGTAGAGGAGAAATATTGGAAAACCATTTTTATTTTTCATGAATCCTTTCGTTTTTAAGGATCCGACAAATTAAAATAATTTCCAAGGACATAATTGTCCAAATGAATAATCAAGTTGTCTAGAGTCTAGTGGGGAAAAAATAAAAATAAAAAAAAAAAAAGATATTTCTGACTCAAGCTCCTCAAAAGAAAAACATAGTCTCCTTTCTCATTTTCTGCAGAGAGCCAAAGACCAATTCTTCAAAATTTCAGGTGTTCTTTGATTGAACAAATAAAAATCCATTCTTTTTCTTCTTCTTCTTCTTCTTCCTTGTACCCTTCTAGTCTGCTCAGAAACAGCTTCCACATGATGCTTTATTTCCTCTTATTATGCCTTTTTCTCAAGGCCCATCTTTCCTTTGCAGCTGATTTCATTTCTGCAAACCAATCTCTTTCTGGTGATCAAACAATTGTATCTAAGGGTGGGAATTTTAAGCTTGGTTTCTTCAGACCAGGTAACTCTTCCAACTATTATATTGGCATATGGTATGAGAAAATCAGTGATAAAACTGTTGTTTGGGTTGCAAATAGAGTTAATCCTGTTTCTGATAAATACTCATCAAATCTCACCATTCAAGATGGGAATTTGGTTCTTTTGAATGAGTCCCATAATCCCATTTGGTCTACTAATATAAGTTCCACAGATTCAACTTCTTTGATGGCTGTTCTTCTTGATGATGGGAATTTCAAGCTAATTGATGGGTTGGATAATAATAATACTAATTCAAGAACCCCAATTTGGCAAAGTTTTGATTACCCAACTCATACTTGGTTGCCTGGTGGAAAACTTTCATATAACAAAATTACACAGACAAAGCAGCTCCTAACTTCTTGGAAGAACTCTGAAGATCCAGCCCCAGGTCTTTTCTCTCTTGAGTTACTCCCAAATGAAAAAGAATATATTATAAGGTGGAATCATAGTAATCAATATTGGACTAGTGGTAAATGGAATGACCGTATTTTTAGCAAAGTACCTGAAATGACTTATAATTATTTATATAATTTTAGCTATGTTGTTAATGTAAATGAGAGTTATTTTACATATAGTCTGTACAACCCAGCAGTCATATCTAGATTCATAATGGATGTTTCTGGACAAATTAAGCAGCTCACTTGGTTGGATAATTCCAATCAATGGAATATGTTTTGGGCACAACCAAGGCAGCAATGTGAAGTTTATTCTTATTGTGGCGCACTCGGGATCTGCAATGAGAATTCTTTGCCTTTCTGTAATTGTTTGCCTGGTTTTAGGCGTAGGTCCGATGAGGATTGGAATAGGAAAGATTTTTCTGGTGGCTGCGTAAGGGAGACAATGCTGTCGTGTGAAAAGAATAGCACTTCCGCAGGGCAGAGGGATAAGTTTCGGGTGCTAGATCAGGTTAGATTACCTGGAGATCCTCAGCCCGTGGAAGTTGGAAGTGCTGCAGAATGTGAGTCTGCCTGTCTGGGAAATTGCTCTTGCTCCGCGTATGCTTATGAAAGCAGTGGATGTTCAATCTGGAATAGGGAACTCTTCAATCTGCAGCAACTTTCGCCAGGTGATGGTAATGGAAGGACACTTTACCTCAGACTTGCTGCCTCCGAGTTTTCTACTGCTAAAGATAATAAAGGTATTGTGATAGGTGCTGCTTTGGGAGCTACCGGTGGTGCTGTAGTCCTCATAGGCCTTATTTGGCTTGTCATCTGGAGGCGCAATAAAAGGCTTGGTGGAGCCGGAAAAGCTGGAGAGGGGTCGCAGGTAGCATTTACATACAAGGATTTGCAAAATGCGACCAAGAAATTTTCGGTGAAATTGGGAGGAGGAGGTTTTGGTTCGGTGTTCAAAGGTACATTGCCCGATTCAAGTGTCATAGCCGTGAAGAAGCTGGAGAGCATCAGCCAGGGGGAGAAGCAATTCCGCACAGAAGTCAGCACAATTGGGACAATCCAACATGTTAATCTTGTTAGGCTTCGCGGTTTTTGCTCGGAAGGTAATAAGAAGTTGTTGGTCTATGAGTACATGCCAAATGGCTCATTGGATTCCCATCTTTTCCATGGGGAGGATTCCAAGGTATTAGACTGGGGAACAAGATACCAAATTGCTCTTGGAACCGCAAGAGGTTTGGCTTATCTCCATGAAAAATGTATAAACTGCATAATTCACTGCGATATAAAGCCAGAAAATATTCTTCTAGATGCTGAATTCTGTCCGAAAGTGGCAGATTTTGGTCTGGCAAAGCTCATGGGACGTGATTTTAGTCGAGTCTTAACAACTATGAGGGGAACGAGAGGATATCTTGCTCCGGAATGGATATCAGGAGTAGCCATAACTGCAAAGGCAGACGCTTATAGCTATGGGATGATGCTTTTTGAAATCATTTCTGGAAAGAGAAACTCAGAGAACTCTATTGATGGAGTACCAAAATTCTTCCCTTCTTGGGCTGCAAAAGTGATCGTAGATGAAGGTGACGTCCTTGACATATTAGACCCTAGATTGGAGAGGATGGCTGATGAAGAAGAGGTATCAAGATTGTGTAAGATTGCTTGTTGGTGCATCCAAGATGACGAAAACAATAGGCCGTCAATGGGTCAGATTGTTCAGATCCTTGAGGGAGTATTGAATGTGAATTTGCCTCCGTTGCCACGATCTCTTCAAGTGTTTGTGGACAACCAAGAACATATAGTTTTCTTCACCGAATCATCATCATCAAACCGGACTTCAGAAGCGCCAAGCAAGAATTCAAATACTTCATCAAACTCCAAGAGTAGTACCACTTCTTCAAAAGATTTGGATCCCTAAAAGGACACTTGATTTTGCCTTAATGTATATCCTTATTCTGCAATAGTTATTAATTAGTGTCCATTCATGAAAAATCTTGAATTCTAGAAATCCAAGAAAACAAACAGTTTGATATTCTGCAATAGGATGGACTCACTCAGTCATGCAGGGTTTGTTTCATAATATTTAATATATGCAATCTCATGTCATAATATGTATATCCTCTTGTTTCCTCAGAAGTTGATGAGAGGAGAAAGTAAAATAAAGAAGTTTGTTCCACAATTCTTTTGTCTTTCTTTTTTCTTCCTTATATGCTTTTCAATCTTTAGTTTTCCTTCTTGGAGAGATTTTCAAGTCTTCTTTTTCTTTTTCTTATTTCAAGCAAACCTATCTACTAGTAGTATGTTTTAAGTTTTAAGATGCTCTTTTCAAATTTCCAGTTAAAGCAACTAAGATACATTCATTATTCACAAACAAAATTCAGTGCTTTCAGTAAAATCACATAAAGGCCTTGGTAATCACATCTGTCCCTTTTTCTTTTTTAATCTTGTAAACAAAAAGGCCTTACCTAGGCTGTCAATTGGGAATTTTTTTTATCTTGGTAGGCTATTAACTTTATAAGTTACATCCAAACCAATGAGTGCACTACACGTATGAGAGAGAATTGATGAAGGGGGAAGGATGAAGATGGATGGGAAGGGATGAGTATAGAGTTTTTTGGGTAAATTTTAATTGGGTATTCATAGTTATTTTATTTAACAATCGAGTACCTAAAATTTTATTGTGGAAAATATGTTAAAATGTCTGAAATGCCCTTAAAAAGTAAGTCACATGTGAGGCAGACGATTGGCTTAACGGGGTTTTGACAGAAAATTTAACGGTTGCCATTTAATGGCAGAACGTAAAATCAATCAGGACGTTAAAAGTACAAATAAAACGAAAGGGACACTAACTACAATTTCAAAATACAAAAAGGACTAATTAGGCGATTTCTCCGTCAACTTAATTTGATGCTTTGGTATTTCTAATTATTACACACTTACTTATAAACATTAAACCATACTTTAATTAATGATAATTTAGATTATTTTTTCTTCGTAATTATTGTCTTACAATTATTTTCTTAGCCTATAAAAATGTGAAATCACTAAAATGTATCAATTATTAAGGATTAAGAATAGAGGTAGCAAGAATTTTCAACTTTTAGTTGGGAGACTACGAAAATACTAGTGAGAACCCAGCGCGTTGCGCGGGTAATGCCCATGGGCTTGTCCTTGCAATAAAAAATACGCGAGAGAAAATATGTTGACTGGAGGAACTGTTGAAATATGAAGTTCCAAATCGAGTGTCTAAGGAAGATCCAAATAACATATAAGCTCATGGGTTAACACCTCTCCTTGCCAATTGGTTTTGAGAGGATATGGAGGCACATAATCTAATTTTCACAGGAACGAATGATGGTTCACGGCAATTCACGCTAGTGTGAAGAGGATGATGTTCAACGGGTTGTGGTTTTGGGCGTTTTAGCAGACACAAGTATTGCTTTTGCCGATCTTTCGTCTCATCTCGACTCAATAAGTTTTTTTTTCTCCGAACTTTTGTTTTGGACGACTGTAATCGGCCTATGTGCCCTTCTAGTTTTCGGATTTTGAGCCAAATAAAATTTAAATTTTTTTCCTATTTATATTCCATATTACTTGATTTTCTAAATGATCCCGCTAACTGTTTTGACACTCGTCAACTCTTATTAAAACGATACTATATAAAGAGAAATTTTAGTTTCAAATATCATCGGTCTAAATTTGTTGAGTCCGATTTAAGTTGTAAAAACTTTTGTCCGAAATTTCTACTTATGTCACACCTTGTGAACGGTAATGACCTCACAACACTTTATAACCCTAAGAGGCACCGAATCCATGCACATATACTAAGAATACAAAGAACTTGATTTAAACTTATTACATAACTTAAAGGTCTTACATCATACTTTAAGAGTACTACAAAGTTATTATTACTTGTGCTTACATAACAAAGTGTAATATCGTCCAACTTGTAATAAAATTAAGCCATACTATTACATCATCAACATATATAACTGGTTCATTCATCATACTCCCCGTCCCAGGTTTCCTCCATAGTACCTTCCATATAATCATCTGCAAAATAGTAAGGGAATTAGGTACACTAGCCCAGTAAAATTTAATTAAAAGAGAAGAAGAAGAGGGAAGTGAAGAGGATTTTAGGATATTCAGCCAAAAAAAAAGAGGAGTTTAGGATGCTTTGTGTGGTGGCAGGAAGGAGGGAGGAAGAAGAAAGAAGTAGGAGAAAATGGTGGTGGGGTTAGGTGATTTTTAAGAGAAGGGGGTCAATGTAACAAAATAAAAATAAAAATTTTAACCACCTAATTGAGTCTAGAAAGTGACTTTATGGGTTTAATTAGAATTAATTTTAAATTTCACCTAATCAATTCTGCCTCAACACCACCATCCGCTGCCGTGTAAGGATATAAATGACACCGCAACATTTGTTATGGCAGCGTATTCGATTTTATTTTTGTGGCAGAGAATACACACGTAATTTTGTGGATGGCAAAAAAGACTCTTCACTGCTACAAAAACTGTCAACAGGGAGCGTCAGAATGGTTGCAAATTGGTTGCTAATCGAGTTTTGCAACCACTACATGTGGTAGTCTAAATTTGGTCGCTAGTCAATATTTGTGACTGCCTATAGTAGCGTTCGCACTTTGCCGCCGTATTTGTGATTGCTCATCTTTACCGACAGTTTTGCGACCACATGTTGACTCAATGTTGACCTCATAATTACGACCACTCCTTATCTTTAGTTAACCAGAGGCTAGCGACCAGTTTACGATTGTTTTGCGACCGCTTTTTTGCGACCACCTTTTGATCTTAGTTTGACCAGATATCAGCGACCACTGTATTCGCGACGAATTTGTGACTACTTTTTTATTACTATTCTGGAAAATTGATAAAATTAGCGACGGTTTGACCATCGCAAAGCCGTCGCTAATATACCAAAAAATTAAAATAAAAAATTAAAATTACAATAAAGATCCAAAACCAATTTACAAATTCAGAAAGATTAACTTACAAATTTACAATTTACAATTACAAATTCACAAATATATTCGTATTCCAGTCCAAAAATAAAAACATAAATAATCTATTGAGTATCATTAGGACCATCACCCAAAATGTCTCTAACTATAATATAACTCTCCTCATCATCGTCGTCAGAGTCGTCAATAACAGCTAGTTTCTGCTCAAGAAGATCGTCATCCAATGGAACATTGACTTTGGCGAAGCAACTTTGTAGGGTGCTTACCAATTTTCCAACCAACTTGTCATTTTTCCTTTTTTTCTTTCTTATCCTTAGCTGTCATGTTGGATGCCATCTCTTGCTAGAGTTGAGAGCGGATTCTTTGTTCTACCTGTAGACGCATTCTCTCTTCAACATCGTGGGTGATGGATTCCATCTACGCCGTACTCACGAGCGGTTGTCTGAGAAGACGAGACTCGAGTCTTTGCCTTTATAATCTGCGATAAATACTCCAACACAAAATCAGTCCTCTTTTGCATCCCTCAACTAAATCAGCAGTCATATGAATATGATATATAATATCTGGGACAAATGCACAACTAGAGGATGATTCCTGAGTAAGAGGATAAAATACATGTCTTATTTCTCCCTGAAAAACAAAGAAGATGCTCATAAAAGCAATACATTTACTAGATAAACAATAAATCAAAGTCAAATTGACAAACATATTTAAGTATGCCCAGTGAAGCTTCATTTTGGAACTTTGATATTATGTTCGCAAATGTGCTTATACTAGCGACCAACCTTTTTCGGTATTTGACAGTTTTACTGGTAGTGATTTAGCCTTTAAAGTAATACTATTATAGAAATATGTTATTACACATATTTTCTTTTTAAATGGTCAGGGTGCTACTCTCTAATAAGTTATAAATAGTACTCCCTCCATTCCCAATTAATTGTCGTTTAGGAGATTTATAGGTATCCAAATTAATTGTCGTTTAAGGTTCTTTTATTACTTGTTAACAATTTATTTCAATTATACCCTCGACATTTCTTTTATTTGCGGCATCTGCCATTCCTATTTTTTCCTTTCTTTTCTTATGCTATAGTAGTGAGAGATAGGGTAATATTGGAAATTTCGGTGAAAATGATAAGTTTCTTAATTTTTTAAAATTGTCTAAAAGAGTCTTATATTAATGGAGGGAGTATCATTTACTGCTGATACTCTTCATGTTTCATATTATTATATTTTAAAAATAATAAAAATAAAAATTATTAAAAGAAGAGAAAAGAAGTGTATCCTCAAAGTCCTATATATACATGGGAATCGGGTAGCCCAAGTGGTAAAGCTACTCGAACACGGGACAGAGGTCCCGTGTTCGATTCCCGTATCTCCCCTTTATTGGGGCAATAATCTCCTCCTCTGGTGAGGCGTCCTCCTCCTCCACTGGTGAGGCAATACCCTCCCCAGGCATGAAGCGTGCTTTAATCGGCCTTTCTAGGGTACTCTCCGCTCTCTCCCCCTCGGGGGCAACGCCCTTTCGGGCTTAAAAAAAAAAGTTCTATATATACCTTTTTCAACAGTCCGGTTCTTGTGCGGAACAGTACGGATTCCGCACGTACGGAACACTTTTTTGGCCTTGAGAACAGCTGTTCACTTTTTAATCAATCTCAGCCGCAAAAACTTTTATCTAACGGACGAGATTTTGTCCCGCATGTGCAGAATCTGTACTGTTCCGCATAGGAGCCGTGAGCCTTTTTCAAAAAGACAAAAAGAAAAAAGTAAAGAAGAACTCCTACATATACATACAAAATGGTTTCTGAGGATATAAAACGAGGACATATCAAATCAGGCTATTGGTATTTTTCAGCCTTCTAGTTGTTCCTTCCTCACATAGTTCTAAGCTGACGGCTCTATTTTTATAAGTACAGTCACTAAAATATTTATGCAATTGTAAAAAAAAGTATGAATTTAAAATCGACTGGTTAAGTGTAAATTTTTTTCCGGATTTGTTAATAAGTTTATAGACATTGTTTAAGGATACACTTATAAATAGGGAATCGTTAAATTGTTTTCTCGACGATTTAGATTAAAAATTGACTCTAAAAAACCATTTAGGATAAAAAGTGTCGGTACCTCTAAATTATTTTGCATTTTAATTTTTGACCTCGAATAAAAAAATGATAAGTAAACCCACTGTTCATGAAAAGTTATTTATCACTTTTGAATATAGACTATCTTTAATTAACGTACGATGCTAGTTGATGAGACACGTTGGTGGAAATTTTTATTTCTAATTGTAGATGTTGGTTTCTTTAGAAAAAAATATCTCTTGTCCCATTTTTCCCTAACGGTTCTACAATTACTTTTACGCTATAAATTTTTTAATAAAAAAATTGACATATGACAATTTCTTTTTAATGAGATGGGGAATGAAACAGAAGATCCAGTAGGATCTCTTTCTTCTTTCTCTATTCCAACTTTTTTTGACGGGGCCAATTTTTTTTCTAATTAAAAGCCTTCAAATCAAAATTCAATATTTGTATCCAACTTTTTTTTTTTTGAGTTGAGGCTTGTGGACAGCTTATTTTTTGTTTCCATCAAAACACATATTTGTTTCCACCTCATTTTTTTCGGGTTGGAACAGGGATATATTTTATTTTAGTAGGTGAGTAAGTTTAAAACTTATATCCAAGACCATGAATACGCTATACATTGGCCAAAAAGTCAATTCTCTTTCCTATTAATTTGCACTTTTTGCCTATATGTATTGTATTCATTGGCTTGAATGTAAATTTTAAACTTACTCACCTATCAAAATAAAACTTTTCTGGAACAGGAGGCTAACTTATTATTTTTTTCATCAAAAGCCAATATTGTACTACATTAAAAAAACTTAATAATTTTCATAAAACGCATCAATTTTGACATTGTAAGAGTAAGAGTAAGAGTTCTTTTATAATAACTCAAATTGGATTACTTTTTACTTTGAATTCTCTTAACATGCACGTTATTGTATTGATATATTCTTGAAAATACTCATTAAGACAAATAATGTATATGATAATTGTTTTCTATGTACAACTATTAAAAAGTTAAGAAATATAAGCTAAAAGTATTAGAAGTCAGAGGCTCCCCTCTCCCTACCATTTACTCTCTTCGATTTAATATTTCTTTGTACAATGGAAATTGTGTTTTATCTTTGAAACTTTTATTTAATATTAATACTTTTCTTTTTATAACATGACTTATGCTAATAAATCCGTTTTATTTTTATGATATGTTTAATTTAATTAAACTTTGTTTGAAAATCACTAATTAATTAGAATATTAGTAGTTATATGTCCTTTTTTATCGTATATTAACTATATGCCTAAATTTAGTTCAACTTTGTTTGTAAATCACTAATCAATTAGAATACCACTATTAATTTGGTGCTTTTGTATTGGCTATTTACTAGATATTTAAATTTAGTTCAATTTTGTTTGAAAATAGTTAATTAGTGTAAAATATTATTAGTTATGTTTTTCATTCTTCTTTTTTTATATGAGAATTCGGTTTGCAGAATCCTTTTCCATGTAGCTGTCTGTTGCTTATTGATCCGACGTTGGTGTTGAACACTTTAAATTTCACACGTACATAACATATTTTAACTGTTTGATGCGAAATTTGTTGTATGAGATTTATTTTAGAGAAAACATTTATTCTTCACTTGATGACTCAAAACACTTATTTTTTACATGATAATGGGTATTTTCTCTTCTAAAAAATTTCAGCTAATCGTATTCCACGGTTGAGATTTTGTCTCCATCCATGGCGATTTTCTTCTTAGGCTTGGATGCACGATTGGGCAAAAGTTTCATTACCATCATATATATATATATATATATATATATATATATATATATATATATATATATATATATATATATATATATATATATATATCCCTTTTATCAGTTTACGAATTCTAAAACAATAAAAATTAAGAAAGGCATAAAGATGCAAAAATCATTCTACCATGAGATTAGAGTAACAACTCACGGAATTATACCCATATAATATTTTATTATACTAATAAAATTATTTTAAATTCGACTTAGTTCAATTTTAATTAGGAATCATTAAACAATTAAAATAATTATTAATTATTAGTTTTTACCATTTAGAAGTAGAATTAAAGAATAATTTTCTACATTATTTATAATTATTCAAAAATATTATTAAAATATAAAAATTAAAATATCAAATCAGCAATTTTAATATAGACATGATATGATGGTTGAATCAAATAATTTTACGGATATATCCATAACAACCCTACTTAAAAAAAACCCACGATTTTCCCCCAAAAAAAAAAAAAAAAACCCTAAGAATATAGGAAAATGATATTTGGCTAAGTCCAATTGACTAAAAATTAACTAAATTGGGTCAAAATTGGTCAACGGGACAAAAATGCCTTGGAGTACTTTTAAAAAAAAGAGAGCCCAAAAGTAAAAAAAAACCAGCCCAAAAGTAAAAAAAAACTGCCCAAAAGTCTCGCTACTTTTGAGGCATTGACAGGAGTAAAAAAGTTGGACTGCGACTACGGTGTGGAACATTAAATGTTCTGCACCGTACAGAACAAATGGGAGCCTTCGGATCAAGAATCTAACATATGAAATTATTTGGGTGAGATAATTAAAAATTAAGTCCCACAATCCCAAATGATCTCAGTCGTCAGATTCTTGATCCGATAGTCACAATTTGTTTCACACGGTGAAAAAGATACCGAATTGCAAAAATTGAAGAAAAGAAACACATTCAAGATAAGTGATTGTGGTCATTGATAAAGAACTCGTCAACGGTCCGGATTATTCTGTAAGGTCAATCTGGATCGCTGACGTGGCAAAAAAAATTACAACCCTAAGTCCATATATTATACATATTTATATACCCTAAGTCCCTATAAAATATTATTTGCAACCATAAGTACATAAATTATATTATTTTTAGGTCCCTAATGTTATTAAACTTTAAAAATTAAACTCGTATAATATATTTTCCTTTTCACATATTGACCCACAAGTTTCTAATTAAATCTTTTAAATTCACAATTTGTCCCAAAATCATGAAATTAACTTTTTAGAAATTATAATTAGACCCCTAATTAATAACACATTCATAATGATCATCATATAATGGAATATATATAACCTTGGAAGTTTACTAATAAGTGATTGACGTATATAATAGTATAAGGAACCTTGGAAGTTTACTTACAACGCTTTCATATTACTAATAGTTTACAAACAATCTTATAACCTTGAAATTGATTTACATTGTTAGCTTATTAAAAGTAATGTTATAACATTAAGATATACTTAAGAGTAATGTTGTACCATGAGAGTGTATAAGTTGTCTCAATCACTATAAAACATTCTTCGAAATAACGAACTATAACGAACCTTACATGTTTACTTTAACAATTCATATTAGTAATAAGTGATCGCCTTATATAGAATTATAACGAACCTTATATGCTTATTTTAACAAATTCACAATATTAATCTTCTATTCCCATTTGATATTCCATTCCATATTTTCACTAATATTAAATTGATTGACTTTTCCTCTTTCGATCTCAATTTCATATTTCACTAAGAGAATTTTTCAATAAGATTTATATATTATTTCTTGCTAAAAAAGAGAGTTATGTATTAAAAAGAAAAAAGAAAATGGTCAAAATTGCCTCCTCCTACACCGTTTTCCTTCATTCCCCACACCACCACCTGCCCCTGCGCCACCACCAAGTGAAAATTTGTGAAGCTTCTAGAGAAAAGCTGAAGATTTTATCGCTCTGGCCTACTCTCAAGTGAAAATTTGTGGTTGTTTGGAATGGGTTAAGGCTGAATCAACTAAAGCAGGTGTTGAAAATTCATTCCTAGGTGGTGATCCTTTTTCTCCTTCAGATTCAACATTTGTTTGGGCTCTGTCATTGCTTTGGCAGTTGCCTATTGATTATGGTTAATAGTGGTTTAATGTGATTTCTGATTTCAAAGATTTGATCTTTTTATTCATTCTGCTTAAAGCTTGGTTATTTTCGAGATCATTTTCCTATTATTTATTGTAAAGTTGTTCTTGATGTTGTAAAGAGGAGTTAATCAAAGTAAAAATTCTTAGTTCTTGTGGTTGTAGCATTAATGGATCAAAACTCCCCATTTCCATATGCATATGGTGGTTATGGCTACCCACCAATCCCAAATCAACCATACCTCCGCCTCACCCTTCCGCCCAATACCCTCTGCGGCCTTCTATGGTGTATCCTCATCCTCCATATTCTGATAGACATTGCAGCTTCATCTTTGAAGAAATCACTATCTTCTCCGATCATCTTCTCCGGCGCCACCTCCAAATAGGTTTCAATTTCAATCCAAATTTAAAAAAAAAAAAAAAATCATACTAAATAATAATTTAAAATGATTGAAATCCATCACCACACCAAACAAGAATGGTCTCCTATGAATTCTTTGTCTCCAATTTTTGAGTGTTCAAGCTTCCATTCAAACAGAAAGCAACAAATTTGTGGTGGTGATTGTTGGTGGTGGTAGGGTAAGTGTAGGGTATAGAGTATAAGGTGTAGGGTATCAGGTAGGCTAGAGGGTTAGGGGTATATTAGATATTTAGACATTTAAAAAATATAAAAAGAAATATATATATATATATATATATATATATATATATATATATATATATATGAGAAGGGTATATTAGATATTTTATTTTCTCAATTTGAATTTTTAGCCAATTAATTGGCTAAATTTTAACCGTCTAGCACTGTCCAAGAATATATTAGCGAAATTCATTTTTTTTCCATGGCTGTCATCAAGTTCGGTTAAGATTTTCACACTAAGTTGACTTGAGGGGAAGACCGTGAAGTTGGCATGTTATGACAAAGACTTATGTCTTTTTTGCATTTAATATGATGAGAAGTCTCTTATCTCGAATTTTAGTCGTTTAGCACTGTCCAAAAATATATTAGTGAAATTCATTTTTTTTCCATGGCTGTCATCAAGTTCGGTTAAGATTTTCACACTAAGTTGACTTGAGGGGAAGACCGTGAAGTTGCAGTCCAGTTTCTACGCGGAACAACTATTTTTCCGCACATATAGAACACTTTTTTTGCTTTGAGAACAATTGTTCTTAGCTAAGAACAGTTGTTCAAAAAAATGAACAGCTGTTCATTTTTTAATCAATTTCAACCGTCAAAACTTTAATCTAAAGGACAAATTTTTATCCCGTATGTGCAGAACAAAAGCTGTTCCGCATAGGAGCCGTGAGCGTGAAGTTGGCATGTTATGACAAAGACTTATATGTCTTTTTGGCATTTAATAGGATGAGAAGTCTCGTTATCTCGAATTGCACTCATATATATATATATATATATAATGATATTATGCAAGACTAATTGTGATCGTATTAAATGAAGCAAATTTTCACACATGTCATTACAGTTTGCCGCTCAGTCAAGATAAATGTATTAATTTATATTCGTATTAATTGCAGTACTATATGGAGATCTACGAACCAATTTTGTATATTTAAAAATGAGAGATTTTGGAAACCATTCTCATTCAATTTGCTCCATAATCCATCTAACATGAAAATATCTAAACCATAGCAAAATTGTACCACCAAATACTAATGTATATGGACTAAGAAAAAGTTATAGATCCCCAACATCGAAAGTTTAAAAATAATTATTTATCTACATCAGTTCAAGACTGATTTTATAAATCAAATTTTGCCTTGAAAAACGAATTACAAGAATCTAATTAAGTCAAAAATATTTTATTTCAAAAAATCAAAACTATGTGGGGAGTTTTCTATCAAAATTATGCCTTTAGTACAATAAACCTCAAAATTATCTCTCCAATAATTCTCATTTTTTTGTTTGTTTGATGAACCAATAATTCTCAGTTCACGAGCGTACAAGTAAGACCACTAAATATCTTGTACGATTATGACAAAAGCATGAGTCAAATATCAAACGCGTAAGGCGTAGGATTAATCTTGTCCACACCCGTAGATGAAGTTCTGTTCAGAATTTTAACCCATTCTTCTTCTTCTTCACTCTTGTTGTAGTCTTCTGTTTTCAGCTCACAAATTTGAAGAAATTGAGGTACAACTTGACAATCTTGTTTTTTTTTGTTTTTTGTTTTGTGACTCATTAAATTTTCTAAAGAGGATGAATGTTGAAAATCTTATATGGACTAACTAATTAGCAAATTTGTTTTTATTAAGGATTGGACGGTTTTCTTCTTAAGATACATTTTAAAGGGATATTTTTTTTTAAAGTAAGCCATGTATGTGGGACTAGCCCCATAGTCCTCACACTCATTGTGCCAGGACATACTTTGCAAATAGGTCTGTACTAACTCATGTGAGAGGTCGTGAGGCCAGTCTGACAAAGGGCGGCTCTATGCCTATCAATTGGACTAAAGAGCCCAGATCTAGATCCAGACTCATAAAACTCAATTTGGATCTAGATAGAGTTTTCTATGCTACAGATTTAGATTGAGTTTGGACTCATATGTGTATGATCCAAGCTAAGTATGTGACCCAATAGTTGTGAGTCTAAATTATAATTGTATAGATCCAAGAGACCCAATGATCCCAAAGACCCAATTAAGATTATTTTTTTATTTGGTCTTATAAGAACCAATGATATGATGCTAATATTAATGAACGATATTTATTTTTTTTCACAAAATATTTCGTTAATAATTGTTATTTAAAAAAAAATTACGTTTCGATCGATAAAATTGAGTATGAATAAAATTATAAAGTAAAATTAATGAGAGGACCCAAATTAGATTCAAGTCTCAATGTGGTTGAATCCGAACTCTAATTGAAAAGATCTAGATTCAATTCAATAGAAATCTAACTTGGGTCTCAATTTAATGGGCTAGTGCAGTCCGATATTTTGAATTTCAATATCTTTCAATCGATGACTCAGACAGTTTCCATTCCCAAGTAACCTCTTTTTAAAGGACATGGTTACCCAAATTTATTTTTAAAATGTGTTTCCGGCTGTTAAAAATCTCATATCGTCTAATTAGTGAATTTTTTTTTTTCCTTTATAATGATTGTACTATCCCTGTTGAAGAATTCAGTTATACCTCATTTTTAATAGCCAACTACTCACTGTCAATTTAACCCCCTTCTTCTCTCTCTGGTTGTGGTCTTCTTTATCAACTCATAAATTTTTAAAGGCATAAAAATGAGGAACAACTTCCATCTGATGGATTCTTTGTTTCAATTAAGTTTAGTTATTATAATGCTCCATTCTTCACTTGCAGCTGACAACATTTATGCAAATCAATCTCTTTCTGGTGATCAAACAATTGTATCTAAAGGTGGCAACTTTAAGCTTGGTTTCTTCAAACCAGGTAATTCTTCCAACTATTATATTGGCATTTGGTATGAGAAATTCAGTAAGCAAACTGTTGTTTGGGTTGCTGTTGTTTGGGTTGCAAATAGAGTTAATCCTGTTTCTGATAAATACTCATCAAATCTCACCATTCAAGATGGGAATTTGGTTCTTTTGAATGAGTCCCAAAATCCCATTTGGTCCACTAATGTAAGTTCCACAAATTCTACTTCTTTGATGGCTGTTCTTCTTGATGATGGGAATTTCAAGTTAATTGGTGGGTTAGATAATATTAATTCAAAAACCCCAATTTGGCAAAGTTTTGATTACCCAACTGATACATGGTTGCCTGGTGGAAAACTTTCATATAACAAAATTACAAAGACAAAGCAGGTGCTTACTTCTTGGAAGAACTCTGAAGATCCTGCACCAGGTCTTTACTCTCTTGAGTTAGTCCCTAATGAAAGACAAGGTATTATAATGTGGAATAAAACTAAACAATATTGGAGTAGTGGACAATATAATGGGCGTTTTTTCACCTCAATCCCGGAGATGAGTCGAAACACTGTATATAATTTTAGCATTGTTGATAATGAAAATGAGAGTTATCTTACATATAATGTGTTCAACACATCAGTCATTACTAGATTCATTATGGATGTCACGGGGCAAATTAAGCAGCGAAACATGGTTCGATAGTACCCAACTGTTTTGGGCACAACCTAGACAGCAATGTCAAGTTTATGCTTATTGTGGTGCTTTTGGGGTCTGCAATGATAATTCATTGCCTTTTTGTGATTGTTTGCCTGGTTACAAGCATAAGTCCGATGAGGACTGGAATAGGAACGATTTCTCTGGTGGCTGTGTGAGGGAGACAAAGCTGCAATGTGAAAGTAATAGTAGTATTAAAGGTCAGAGAGACAAAGTTCCTGGTACTAAATGACATGAAATTGCCCGAGGATTCTCAGGCCGTGGCAGTTGGAAGTGCTGCAGAATGTGAATCTGCCTGTCTAAGTAATTGCTCCTGCACCGTCTATGCTTATGAAGTCAACGGATGTTTAATCTGGAATAGGGAACTCTTGAATCTACAACAACTTTCTGCTGATGATGGTAATGGAAGGACACTTTACCTCAGACTTGCTGCCTCCGAGTTTTCAACTGCAAAAGATAACAAGGGGACTGTGATAGGTGCTGTTTTGGGAGCTGTTGCCGTTGCTGTAGTCCTCATAGGCGTCATTTGGCTTCTAATCTTGAGGCGCCAAAGAAGACTTGTTGGGACTGGAAAAGGTTCAGGTAGTTCGCTGGTGGCATTTACATACAAAGATATGCAAAATGCGACCAAGAATTTTTCAATGAAATTGGGAGGTGGAGGTTTTGGTGCGGTATTCAAAGGTACATTGCCTGATTCAAGTGTCATAGCTGTGAAGAAGCTGGAGAGCATTAGCCAGGGGGAGAAACAATTCCGAGCAGAAGTCAGCACAATTGGGACAATACAACACGTTAATCTTGTTAGGCTTCGCGGGTTTTGCTCTGAAGGCAATAAGAAGTTGTTGGTCTATGAATACATGCCAAATGGCTCCTTGGATGCTCATCTTTTCCATGATAAAGAGGCCGATGTATTGGACTGGAGAACTAGGTACCAAATTGCTCTTGGAACTGCTGGAGGCTTGGCTTATCTCCACGAGAAATGTAGGGACTGCATCATTCACTGTGACATAAAGCCAGAAAATATTCTTCTAGATGCTGAATTCTGTCCCAAAGTGGCAGATTTTGGTCTGGCAAAGCTCATGGGACGTGATTTTAGCCGAGTCCTAACAACTATGAGGGGAACACGAGGATATCTTGCTCCGGAATGGATATCAGGAGTAGCCATAACCGCAAAAGCAGACGTATACAGCTATGGAAAAATGCTATTTGAAGTCATTTCTGGGACGAGAAACTCAGTGCATTCTATTGATGGAGAGACGAAATTCTTCCCTTCTTGGGCTACAAAAGTGGTCTTAGATGGAGGTGACATCCTCAGCATATTAGACCCTAGATTAGACAGGATAGCTGATGAAGAAGAGGTATCAAGATTGTGTAAGATTGCTTGTTGGTGCATCCAAGATGACGAAAACAATAGGCCATCAATGGGTCAGATTGTTCAGATCCTTGAGGGAGTCTTGGATGTGAATTCGCCTCCGTTACCACGATCTCTCCAAGTGTTTTTGGACGACCAAGAACATATTGTTTTCTTTTCTGAATCGTCATCATCAAACCAGACTTCACAAACCCGAAGCAATAAGACAACTTCTTCGTCAAATTCCAAGAGCACCACATCATCAAAAGGTTTAGATCCCTAAAGGACACATGAGTTTTGTTTTTTGTTTGCATTTTCCTTGATGTATATTCTTATTCTGCAATATGTAATGGATGACTTTTTTTTTCTTTCTCTTTTGATGAATAAATGATGTCGTATTTAAGAAATTCCTTATTCAGTTGAATTTCATTTCTCAGGTGGTTTGTTTGATTGTTTCCTATGATTACTTTGTGTACCGTAACATCCTTATATCCGAAATTTTTATCTTTTTAGCTGTATTTATCATGGCTGGGATTGCATTGCTTTCATTGTTTTTTTAATGAAGTTTTACAGTTAACAGAATGGAATGTATGAATTAGCTGAAATTTATTCATTTGATTTGTTCTGCTTTTGAATGGTGGTAAGAATTGAGGTCACCAACCAACACCAATATGATGGATTCAATAATGCAGGGTTTTGTTTCACATACTTGGAAGTGAATTATTTTTTGTTAATACTGAAAATAGATGAAAACAAGTTCATGGTAATTTAAATATGAGCCTAGACATACATGATCACATGGGGATTTTAGCACAGTGAAGACAGTTGTCAAGTAGTTGATTTTGGGTCTTAGGTAGCTTACAACGTCTCGTCTATTTTCTTCGGTCATTAAATCGCCCAACGTCTTGTCGATATTATTACCAGAGCACCTCCAGAGGCAGATTGATAATTATTCATAGTGTTACATTGAATATTCATAGTGTATCAAAGGTGAATTCTGAGACAAGGGTGTTGTGATATTGCAGGATTTAGCCCTCTTCTGTTTGAATGTGGCCAAAAGATGATTGATGATCTATGCACTTTTGCAAGAGATGAAATTGGAGTTTGATTACAAATCATTACTCCATCGTGTGAGTGGATACTTAATTCAATTTGGGTTGATACTCTGGGGGAGAAAAAAAAAAGAAAGGAAAATGATATTTAATTTGGGAGGATAGTTACAACATAGATTTACCACTTTTAGAGGTACTTTTTGGGCTAAGAATCATCTGTCCCCATGTCCCCTTCCCTATCCATCCAATAAGAAAATGACATATATTAAATTTTTAATTAAAAAATTATAACCTAAAAAAAATAGTGGAACCCACAAGGAAAAAATATACACATGGCAAATATCTATTCGTGGGGACAGAACGGGGACAGACGATTTTTTGCCTACTTTTTGTTAGAGAAAGAAGTGAGTGAGTATTTTTTTTTGCTAAATAATAAATTTTCCATTAATCACAAAATAGCCGAAGCCATTACAATCAAAGGAAAAATCTGAAAATACAAGAAAATAAAAGTTATACAATGATTTAAAAAACCATGATAACAAACAAAAACCATACCCAAGAAAACTAGGTTGGTTAGGAAATACTAAGATAAAAACTAGTAAACTAAACAAATACATAATCTTCTTCTTCGCTACATCTTCTCCGCAATTCTTGAACCACGAGAGACAGGAGAATATCACTTTCAACATCTTCCTTAGAGACCGACAATTTATAGGACCATGGGCGTATCAACCGTCCTACAAATTACCTCGGGAAGATGTAGAAATATGATAAAGGGCCCAGATCAAGTTCGGGTTGAAAGAATCCTCCTAGAAACGTAGAAAAAAAGTCTAGATATGTGAAGATTTGAGACAAATCCAACTTCTGTGTCTTGAATCTTGAAGAAAAAAATACTTTGAAAAAATGTTTCATATGATTCGTGGTACAAAATAGAGGTATAAAACCTAAATAAAAGGACCAAGATTCGACCATTGGCCGGAGCCAATGGCCAAATATGGCCAGCAGCAAAGGGAAGAAGAAAACGCAGAGGGGGAGAGAGAAAAGAGAGAGAAAAAAATAAGAAGAAGTGAGTGAGTATTTAGTTTGGTTTGGAGAAAACAGCCTCATTCGTTTCCCAATTTATTTCAATTAACCTCGAAAATCCCTGTAATGTTTTTTCAGTATAAAGAATCCCTAAATAATTTACGTTCAGTACACAAAGTCCTAGTCACCACTTTCGCGGCGGAATCCGGTCAATTTCAGCATGTGCGGTGCACATGCTTTAAAAACGAGGGTATAATTGTCATTTCATATTTAAAATTTTAAAAAAATTCACAATCAACTATTTTCTTCTCCCCCTGCCCAGCACCCCACCCCCTCTCTCTCATACCCCGTCCCCCTCCCTCATACCCAGCACCCCACCAAGCTCTCTCTCTCTCTCTCCAAAAAGCTTCCAAAACCTCCAAAAAAAATCTCCCAGATGCTCCAAACCTGCACTACCCAAAAAAATTCTTTTTGTTTCACAAAATACCAATATATACAATTAGGGGTGTATTCAAATGGGATTTTGAAAGACTATTTTGAGATAAATAAGTCTTGTAGTATTCAATTAAGACTTTTAAGTAATCTAAATAAGTAATGTGGTATTCAATCAGGATTATTAGCATTTTTTAAAAATGATTTTCAAATCCAGTGGTATTCAATCGGGACTTTAAACAAGTAACAAAAAGTCCTTTGGTATTCAAAAACTTCCAAATTTCGATGGATTTTTTTTAATTAGGAATTTGTGGGATTTTTTAGTGAAAAGTATAAATACTAAACCCTTTAAAAAATCCCACCCTAACCCATAAGACTTTTTTAGTGGGATTTTCATGATTTGTTTATTTGTTATCTTTTTCATTGACTCTTGTTACTTTGAATATTTGCTTTTATTTATTGTTCCATTCCATTTGATCCCGTTTATGTTATTGCTAATGCAAGTAGTGGTGAGTACCGAATTCAAATTCGCCAATTCGGTCATTTGAATTCGGGGTTTTCAACTGTTTTAGAACCTAAAAACGGACCTAATTTGGATTCGAATATAGAATTACCGAATTCGAATTGACCGAATTGGCGAATTCAGAATTCGTTTTTTTGCCGAATTGACCGATTTCACAAGAAAACTCTAAATGAACATCAAGAAAAAACCAAAATCAAAACAAACAATAAATTCAGCAAAAAATAATCGAATTAATAAATTAGTCATCGTTTAATTCAACCATATTTACACGGAAAATTAATAGCAAAACCTCCAAAATAACAATTTTTGAGTCTATTTACTTTATATATATTAACTATATAATAAAATTAAAAAATTATGAAAAAATGAATTCGAATTCGGTCAGATCGACTTCAATTATAGTTAAACTGATTTCGTCTCATTTTTTACCAAATCGAATTGTGATGTAACCGAATTACCGAATTTACACTGAATTATCGAATTCGAATTGCGAATTGAATTTGAATTCGGTCAGTAATTCGGTAACCAATTGAGTTTTATTGACCACAACTTTATCCAATTGACTTTTATTGGCTTTATGTTTATGGCTTCATTCCATTATTTGAACTAAGTGCCACAACATAGTAACCTTATACCTATCATAAAACCTTTGGGAAGGATAAATTCCACCATTATTTGAAAAGTTTGGGTTGTAAAGTTTGTTCCTGAAGAATTTGTGCATCATTGAACTAGACATTGTTCATCATCCAACTAAGTTGGTTGGTTAGCATCATACAAATAAAAAGTCATTGTAATCCTTCAAATTTTATAAATTCTTATGATATAAATCTTTAAAATCCGAACATAAGAATTCGAGTATACAAAATCTTTAAAAAAAAATCTTATAAGTCATAGCATTCTTTTAAAATCTTAGATAGTCTTTTAAAATCCACTGGACTTATTTATCCATACATAGTCTTTAAAAATCCTAATTGAATACACCCACTTAGTATATTTTCAAAAATATTTCTGAATCCGAATCGGAACAAGCCCCAACAAGTTCTACAAATAGAAAAACGTCAACCCACGGTAAAAAAAAATTGTAATTGGCACTCCCTATGCCGCCGCCCATACCGGAGCCACCGCCGAAGACATCCTTAGCCACCTGCACGCACCGAAGACATCCTTAGCCACCGCCGGTACCAGAGCACAATTGTAATTTTGTTTTTTTGTCGGAATTGGTGACTTTGATTATAAAACGGAAACCTAAAAAATTGGTGACTCCCGCCGCCTCTTGCCACCATCACCACCATCTCTGTTTTCCCCAAAAATTCTTGATAAGGAATCAAATACAGTAATAGGTTTCAACAGTGAAAGTATCAAATTTACTTAAAGTGAGTCCTCTTTGTTCAATGAACATTGCCGACACCAATTATCTCTAAGCACCACGCCGATTGATTGAACAATCGTTTGGGACTGCGCTTGTTAATAATTGGGGGTGCGCTTGTTAATAATATGTGATGTACTAAACTACTCAACACCACAGATTCACTTGATCCAGAATTCAAATGAATAAATCAAGAACAAACAGGCAAAATCCCCAAACAAGTGATATATGATTATATTCAATAGAGTCAGGTCTCCACCATCACACAAGTCACTGAATAAGAATTTGGATCACTGTCCCCAGCTACTTAGTTACAGATAACTAAATATACTATAAATGAAACTAAAAAGAGATAAAGGAAGCAAACTCACGCTAACATCAAGCTGCAAAGCACACCATGATTCCTGCAATTTGAAGTAAGCTCGAATCAGTCTCAGAAGGATAGAGGTAAGATGGATTTAGGATAGAAAGTGTTAAGAATGAAGGAATACCAGAGAGAGACAATGGCAGCTGCCACTTGTGGGTTAATTATCTGAATACCCTTCTATCAGCTAAGTTTGCCCCTTTTATACCTAGGGTTATGCTCCCTAGGTAGATCTCATCCTTCCAGCTCATCCTCTGCTGATAATGTCAGGGAATCAACAGTGGCAATTCTTCTGCTGTGCACCCATGGTTGATGGGCAGCAAAAGTGCCTATTGCATCTTCCTTCTTTTGCTCGTGTGTGAATTTGGGTGGAATATTCCTGAACGATGCCGTTTCCAGCTTAGGTAATAAGAAAATAGAACGATAACGTTTGATGTGTAAAAAGCTAATTAAATGGAACGATGGCGTATTGGGGACTTGTGAATTAATTAAATTTATTCAGCCCTAATTCCCAATCCTTTCCAGCTAACCACCTTAACTAACATTCCCTCCTAAATTTTATTTCAAAACTTCTCTTTCTTTTCTTCATTCCTGATATACCCCTCTCCTTCAACCCAGCCTTGTCCTCAAGGGTGGAATTCTGGGAACTGAGTCTTGATGAAATCTTGATCCTCCCACGTGGCTTCCTCTGGATGAAGGTTTTCCCATTTGATTAGCCACTGCACATAAGCTCTATTGTTCTTCTTCATCATTTTGACTTCTATCACTGCTAAGGGGCAAACCTTCAACTGTCCTTCTTTCCCCACCTGAGGTAGCTCAGTTCTGGCTACCTGATCATCACCAATCCTCTTCTTCAAAAGACTAACGTGGAACACAGGGTGTATCATAGACCCTTCAGGTAAGTCAAGCTTGTAAGCCACTTTTCCATATTTCTGCACAATTTGATATGGCCTATAATACTTGGCTGATAACTTAAGATTTCTCCTCATGGCTACTGAAACTTGTCTGTATGGTTGGAGCTTTAAGTACACCCAATCTCCCACCTCATACTCTCTTGGGACTTCTGGATGTTTTCCTGCAATAAACCTCAATTTTCTTTTTGTCTTCCAAGTACTCTTTCACTGCATCATTGCTTCCAGAACTATAGGGTCCTACGGCTAATATGGGGAGTTTGAACCCATAAACTGCTTCAAATGGGGTCATCTTAATAGCTGAATGGTAAGTGGTGTTATACCACCACTCAGCTAAAGAAATCCAACTCATCTACTTGTGTGGTCTGTTGCTGCAAAAAAACCTCAAGTACATTTCAAAGAGTTTGATTAGCCCTTTCAGTCATACCATCACTCTGGGTGGTATGCTGTGGTCATGCTTAGCTGAGTACCTAAACTCTTGAACAGGGCTTGCCAAAAACTGCTGGTGAAAATTTTGTCTCTGTCAGTGACAATATTTTATGGCAAACCATGTAGTTTATACACTTGATCCAGGAAGAACTCTGCTACAGTGATAGCTGTGAAAGGATGTGTTAGGGGTATAAAATGGCTGTACCTAGTGAGCCTGTCAACTACCACTAGGGATCACACCATTTTCTCCTGACTTAGGTAAGCCTTCTATAAAATCCATGGAGATATGTGTCCATGTCTGTTTAGGTATTGGCAAAGGTTGCAGTAGGCCAGGATAGACTACTTTCTCTTCTTTGTTTCTTTGACAAGTATCACAGTTCCTTATCCATTGTTGAATTTGTTCCTTCATAGCTGGCCAACAGAAAACTGTTTAGCCCTTTAGTAACTGGCTTGCATGCCAGAATGTCCCCCTGTTGTGTTGCATGTAGCTCTTCAACGATTCTTTCTCTTTTGCCTCCATTGCAGCCTATGTAAATCTTCTTCTTTTTGTAAAGTACCCCATTCTTATACTCCCAAGAATCTTGCCCTTGTTAGTCATTGAGTAATTCCGTTCTTTTTTCCTGAGCCTTGTCATCATCTTCATAGCTCTTAATTACCTCACTGACCCAAGTTGGTGTGATTGTTGTCATGGCACTAATTTCATTTCTCCTGGATAAGGCATTAGCTGCCTTATTCTCACTACCCTTCTTGTATTGGATCTCAAAATCCAATCCCAGAAGCTTTGAAGTCCATTTCTGCTATGAGGTGGTTGTGACCCTTTGTTCCATCAGGAAATTCAAGCTTTGATGATCAGTCTTGATGATGAAGTGTGCACCCTCTAAATAGTGTCTCCATTTCCCCACAGAAGTTGCCAAGGCTAGAAGTTCTTTCTCATAAATAGACAGCCCCCTATGCTTTGGGCCTAAAACTTTACTTAAGTATGCAATAGGCTTTTTGTCTTGCAGTATCACTGCCCCAATTCCTGTGTTTGAAGCATCAGTTTTAAGAACAAAAGGTTTGTTCCAATCAGGCAATGTTAACACAAGAGTTGAGCTCATTGCTTGCTTCAGTGTTTCAAAAGCTTTTCTAGACTCTTCATTCCAAATAAACCCCTCATTTTGCAGCATCTTGCACAAGGGTTTACTTATGTTGCCATATCGCTTCACAAATCTCATGTAGTATCCAGTAAGCCCCAAGAAACCCCTTAACTGTGTAATGGTTTTAGGTAAGGGCCATTCCACCATGTCTTGTATCTTTGCTGGATCAGCAGATACACCATCCTTGCTGATGATATGCCAGCTGAGCAAAGGTACACTTACTTAGTATGGCATACAACTGAGTTTCCTTTAAGACTTGGAACATCAACCTGAGATAGTCTAAGTGAGTTTCTAGATCAAGGCTGTATACTAAAATATCATCAAAAAAGACTAAAATGAACTTTCTTAAGTAAGGTGCAAAAATGATGTTCATTAAAGCTTGAAAAGTGGCTGGCCCATTAGTGAGACCAAATGGCATTACTAGAAACTCATATAACCCTAAATGTGTCCTAAATGCAGTCTTAGGCACATCTTATCAGTTGACTCTGATTTGGAAATAGCCTGCCCTTAGGTCTATTTTGGTAAAGCATTGGGATCTTTTAAGCTCATCTAGAAGCTCATCTATAATGGGAATTGGAAATTTGTCTTTGACACTTATAGCATTTAATTATAACTGCCTATAGTCAACACAAAATCTCTAAGTTCCATCATTCTTTTTGACAAGGATAATTGAAGATGCAAATTGGCTATTGCTTGGCTGTATGATTCCTTATTCTATCATTTCATTGACCAACCTCTCAATTTCAGTCTTTTGGAAATGTGGGTATTTGTAAGGTCTGAGCTTAAAGGGTTGACTTCCCTGTACCAATTGGATCTTATGTTCATGACCTCTAGCTAGAGGTAAGCCTTGGGGTTCACTGAAAACCTCCCCAGACTCATTCGAAACTTGTCCTACTTCCACAAGTATCACCCCTCCTGCCTCAGTGCCCATGGTAAGTAGTTGATCATAATATACTTGGTCACCTCCTTCTAATGCCTTCAGTATCTCTTTAGCCTTTGCTGGTATGATTTTCATTTGTTCCTTCTCACCTTTCAGTACCACCTTCTCTAGATCTTTCTTGAAAGTAAGACTAATGTCAGTGAAATCAAACAAGATATGACTATATATCCCCAACCAATCAAGTCCTATGATCATGTCACTTCTCCCCAAAGCTAACACTCTAACGTCATGCTTGTATGTCTTATTTCCCATTTTCCATATGAACTCCTTACACACACCCATACTTCTCATGGTTTCCCCATTTGCTACTTTTATTTTCATAGGCTTACTGCTGGTCTCCCTAAGATTAAGTTCTTTGACAATCTTGTTGTCTATGAAACTGCAAGTACTCTATGTGTCAATGAGAATTGACACTTTTCTCTTCTTAATCCAGCCAGGAATTCTAAATGTACTATTAGATAGCTTACCAGTCATAGCATTGACTGATATTTCTGCCATTTCTTCCTCCTCTCCCCCTTCATCCTCTTCTTTGTTGTACAGTAAATATTCTTTTTCATCATCTTCTTTTTTCTAACTCCTCTACTACCACAATGTTCAACTCCTTCCTGGGGCATATGTCCCCTGGAGTGAATTTGTCCCCACATCTAAAACAAAGCCCCTTCTCTTTTCTCAATTGATATTCCCCCTTAGACAACTTTTTGAAGGCTACTGGGCTTTTGACACCTGGTTTGTTTTGATTACCAAAGTTCTTGTTGTGTGGATTATTAGTCAGACCTTTAGGATTAAAGAATTGCTGTCTTTGGGAGTGGGCAGTAGGTTTTTTTCCAGGTTTGGATAAGGTTTCTAGTGTTCGTTGTAAATGTAGAGCCTTGTCACATACATAATCAAGTGTTTGGAGGTCAAACACTTTGATCATGTGCTTAAGCTCCTCTTTAAGGCCACCTATGAAAACTTGAAATGTAATATTCCTCATCAGCATGAGGCATTTTGGTAATGACTATAGACTTAAGCTCCTCAAACTTGTCTATGTAATCCTCCACACTATCCTTTTGTTTCAGTCTACTAAAATCCTCCATGAGCTGCCTCTCATCAGACTCACCAGATCTTTTGCACACAGTAGCAGCAAATTGCTCCCAAGTTTCGTTTGGGTGTGTGGCTGTTCTTCCCCTTGCCTAAGTGTGTGCTCTATTCCTAAAATTAAGCTTACTCAGAGTAATTTTCCCCCACTTCCACTTGGTGCAATTGGAAATAATCTAGGCACCTACCTCTCCACTCCCTTGCTCCAGTTCCTTCAAATATGGGAAATTCTAATTTAGGTGCCTTATACTCAATTCTACCTTCCCTTCTGAACCCCACAGGATTCCTAGGGTAGCCATATTCTGGAGTTTGTGGAGTGACACTTGCAGTCCTAGTACCAGTGAAAATACCTGACTGTCCTATATCCTGTTGATTGCCTTCCCTAGGCTCTACCCTCCTATTGTCATTTACAACAATGGTTAGATGTACTAGTTGTGCTATTACCCCCTCCATTTGCTTATGTAACCCCTCTTGCCCTTTCATTAATACATCGATCATGTTTTTGTGCTCCCTAAGGGTATAGCCCACCTGATATGATATTCTCATTTGTTCTTCCAAGTGCCCATGTAATTCTAGATTGTCATGTTATATTTTCTTAAGCTTATCCCCCTCCATAAGATCTTGGTTATTCCCTTCTCTAGCCTGACTTCTAGTGTTAGTCATAACCTCACAGGTATCAGGATATGGCTCTGATACCACTTGTGATGTACTAAACTACTCAACACCACATATTCACTTGATCCAGAATTCAAATGAATAAATCAAGAACAAACAGGCAAAATCCCCAAACAAGTGATATATGATTATATTTGTAAAACACAAGAGGAGAGTGAGGGGTGAATTGGGTTTTAACTAATCTTGTAAACTTTTTCGAATCACTTTGCAATGCTATTGTAAGTTTGAGCAAGATGATTAAAAGCAAAGTAAAACCCAATAACAAGACAAAGGATTTATAGTGGTTCGACTCACTCAGAATCTACATCCACTACCTCGAGCCGCACTCCAAGGATTTTAAACAACTTCACTAAGAAGAATGTTTACACTTGTGGCTAACTCACTAAGAGTTTTACAACACAACCACAACTCAAAACTCACAAAGAGCTTGCCCACACAAAGTAGGACTTTTACAACTTGCCCACACTAAGTAGGACTTAAACAAATAACCCTATCACTAAGAAAGGGAATGAGATAGGTTAAGTACAAAGTTGTTCACTCTTCTAAGTGAAAGATATACCTTTGAAGCACAAACAATTTCAGCTCTTAGAACATATGAAGCACACTCTTTGTCTTGCTTTTGAAATTCACCTTTGAATGATTTAGATCATGGCAATGAAGTGCATTTTCTTTGTAGGTGTTTTGGCTTGATGAGAAATCAATGAGAATATGTTTTGCAAGCCTATGAAAGTGTTAGAGTCATTCTAAAGCTTTGGAGTATATATACATTTCAAAATATGGCTGAAAAACGACTCTTTAACGGTCAAATAACGGCTAGTTCCCGCAGAGTTCGGTTGACCGAACAAGGGAGCTCGGATGACCAAGCAAGGGGTCGGTCGACCGAGGTAAGGCATAGGTCGACCGAGGCTGATCAGTCCATCTCTCTGTTTGGCTTCGGTTGATCCGAGGCAAACTCGGATGATCCGACTTTCTGAGCATTGAGAGATGTTATTTTGACCCTTGTTTTGAAATCTTTTGAAGTCTAAAAGGTTTTCTCAATATGAAACAAGTAAGAGCATTTAGAAAACCATTTTAAAAGACTTATACATTGAAATCAAAGGCTTTTGAGATATGAACACATATGAGAATCATTTTGAAACTTTAACCTTTTGAAAACGTGTTTATGAAAACATGCAAGACTAAAGTGTAGAGCTTATGTTCATAAGAGCATTGGTTAGAGCTTATAAGATAACGACTAAAAACGACAAAGCTAATCTAACCAAACCTAAGTCTTCAATCTTCAATCTTGAAAGATAAGCCTTGAATATAACTTTGAATCTTGATTGAAGTGCTTAGAGCTTCCATAATGAGTTCCGATATTCTATCACAAAGATTAAGATCATTAGACACAACATTAAAAGTTTGTCCAATATAAAAAACTGAGTTTGTTCGCCCATAGGGCTTACAATATTCAATAGAGTCAGGTCTCCACCATCACATAACAGGTAGCAGGATATGGCTCTGATACCACTTGTGATGTACTAAACTACTCAACACCACAGATTCACTTGATCCAGAATTCAAATGAATAAATCAAGAACAAACAGGCAAAATCCCCAAACAAGTGATATATGATTATATTCAATAAAGTCAGGTCTCCACCATCACACAAGTCACTGAATAAGAATTTGGATCACTGTCCCCAGCTACTTAGTTACAGATAACTAAATATACGATAAATGAAACTAAAAGAAGATAAAGGAAACAAACTCACGCTAACATCAAGCTGCAAAGCCCACCATGATTCCTGCAATTTGAAGCAAGATCGAATCAGTCTCAGAAGGATAGAGGTAAGATGGATTTAAGGATAGAAAGTGTTAAGAATGAAGGAATACCAGAGAGGGACAATGGCAGCTACCACTTGTGGGTTAATTATCTGAATACCCTTCTATCAGCTGAGTTTGCCCCTTTTATACCTAGGGTTATGCTCCCTAGGTAGATCTCATCCCTCCAGCTCATCCTCTGTTGACAATGTCAGGGAATCAACAGTGGCAATTCTTCTGCTGTGCACCCTTGGTTGATGGGCAACAAAAGTGCCCATTGCATCTTCCTTCTTTTGCTCGCATGTGAATTTGGGTGGAATATTCCTGAAAGATGCCGTTTCTAGCTTAGGTAATAAGAAAATAGAACGATGACGTTTGTGTTAGTAGTGCCCTAGGACCATTAGCACATGTTGTGCGTTTTGTTATCTTTTGAGCATTTAATTGAATAGTTAATTTTGCTTTTGATTATCAAATGTGTGATTTGATAGTAAAACTCATTAGCTTATGTAATTACTATTCTAGTAGTCCCTAGTTTTATGTAATGCTTAATTACTATGAAATAAAACTAGTATGATTGTTGATTGATGATCTTGTTTTACTGATCATGTGTAATGGATACAAATCACATCATAGATGCAATATATAGGGATACATTGTATTGGGCGTGATCCGTCGAGAAGTAATACTTCATGGTCTTAAGCCATAAGTATTACTTCCTCAATACTATTTTAGAATCCTTAGACCTTGTGTCTTCATTGATTCTAGTATGAATGGAGCCACGTTTTGACTCGGTCGGACGTTACTTGTAACAGAGTAATCAATACTGACCGATGATCGGATGTAGTGTCCTATCATAGCTTGAATGTGAGAGACATTGTAAGGAATTTGTCCCTCTCTATTATTAGAGAGAGATATCCATGGGCCCCTCGATAGGGAAAGACTGTTTAAATGCATGGTCAGTGCTCAAATGTATTTGATAAAGTGGTTATCAAATGCTATTTGTCAAACAGATCTACCCGGAGATCGAGCATAAATACAATTAAGCTTAATAAGGGTGACGACCACCATGCCTTATGCTTAATTAGGATATCGCGAGACAAAGGGATTAAATAGTGGATTGATATTAGGTTCAGTTGTATATTCATTCACTTTGGGTAGTCACAATGTCTGCTAGGGACCGACTAGTGATTTATGGACTCAGCACTACTACTAAGTGTGGTTTCATTGCCATTGTGAGATGAACCTACGGGGTCACACGCATAGACGAGCTAACGAGCTTTATGTCAGATTCAATGAATCTAGAATGTGTCTAGGTTCATTGTATCCGACATTTGTCTTTCTGGAAATAATAAAGTGTTTATTATTCGAATTAGAGATAGGGGCAATTTCGGTATTTTACCTATAGTTTGGGATTACGTGGGAGTTATTATCCGATAAGGACTCCCACTACCGATGAGAAGTCTAAAGGGACGTGGGAGTTGAGGACTCCCATTGCCGAGAGGAGTTGAGGGACGTGAGAGTTAGTTCCGGGAACAAACTCTCACACCCTATATAATAAACTCTTGGCGAAACCCTAGACCCCCAATGCTTTCGACTGAAATACCCAAGAAGCCGAAATAGTTTCGCCTCTCCCTTTTTCTCTCTAATTCCCGAAACCCGAAAAAACGAAGAGCTAGCAATCGCTGCCCGTTTAGTCGCGTGGATACTGGGTAGAGGGACATTCCCGAAAGGGAAGTCAATCGATGGCGACAATACATCCAAGAAACGCTAACCTCCATTCAAGAAGTAGCTTGAATCCAAAACCGTAAGTTTTTCCTTCGTTTGTTTCTTGCTGTTTTCGAATTGTTTCATATGAGCGGATCCTTGAGGGGAGGATCCATGGGTGTTTGGAACGAGTTTCCGCCCATGAATCCCTTCAGTTTGATGGGTAAAAAGCTAATTAAATGGAACGGTGGTGTATTTTGGACTTGTGAATTAATTAAATTAATTCAGCCCTAATTCCCAATCCTTTCTAGCTAACCACCTTAACTAACCTACCCTCCTAAATTTTATTTCAAAACTTCTCTTTCTTTTCTTCATTCCTGACATAATCCCTGACACCAAAATCTGATCCAAGATGCGTGACGAAATTAGGGCGCCATGTGGTTGTGATAATCATAACGATAGAAATAACACCAGAATTGCGATTGTAAATGGCGGCGGCGATTCAACTAGCTTCTTCATGATTCAACGGGGATGGAGGCGGAGAAAATAGTGACAATATTGGATTTTGATTCAATGATGGGTCTTCTCCCAAGGAGATTGATGAAGAATTTGAATGGTTGAAGTTAATTGTAGAGAATTGGATAGTTGAAGATGGTGGTGTTGGGTGATGGATGATGGATGGCTGAAGATGGTGGTGCTGGGTGGTAGTGCTGAGTGGTGTAAGTGGGCGGAGATGGGTGGGGGCTCAATTTTTTTGGATTTAGTACAAACTCTGAACATCTATATTCGATTTCCAAAAGGTACATAATGAACACATATTTCTGTAAATTCTAGTTAAAATCATGTTTTTTTCTTTGTCCAGTTCTTGTCTATGCCCGTCAAATTTCCCATTAATGTTGAAACTTTTCTCAAGAAGAGAAGTATATGTATATATGCATGGTATTTTCTGAGAAATCCAGATTGAATGGTTAAAGATGGTGGTGTTTGGTATTGGGTGGTGGTGATGAGTGGTGTCAGTGGGCGGACGGTTGGTATAGAAGGGGCGGAGGAGGAAGGAGAGGGTAATTGCTGAAACCTCATAATTTGGAATGACACAATTAGCCTCCATTAAAAGGGTGTTGCTTGTCACCTGCACGTTTTTCGTCAGAAAACACCGTAAAATTGGTGGTTTGGACTTTTTGGGAAAAACGTAAAATAATAAGGGATTCTTTATGCTTTGAAAAAAAATATTACAAGGATTTTCGAGGCCAATTGAAATAAGTTGGGGGACGAATGTGGCTGATTTTGTACACAAATAAAATTACCTGAAACAATATTATTGGACTAGAGTGAACTTATGGGCTTTGACCAATCACATTATCCCACATGTGATAATATCACTGATGTACTAGTGTTGACACTTAAAAAATCCCGACTGGCCGAAATCACTCTGGAGACAGACGATCAATCTAGATTCAGGCAAGTGTCAAGGAAACACAACCGACCAAATAAAGAATTGGCCGAAGCCATCTGAGAATTGGGTAGGGAGGCAAACTGGATGAGATAAAAACGAGTCTGAGGATCCAATTGAAAGGTCATTGGTCGAGATAGCCAAACAAAATCACTGGACATCAGGAAATCGATTTCACAACTCTCTTGACCTAGTCCTTGGTCTTATCTTTCCACAATTACCAGATCTTCATGCAAGGAAGTGAGATACGATCAGGAGAGCTTTTAGGGCAAAGAAACAACCGAACAATCACTAAAAATGTGAGAAACGTGCAATCACCAAACGACCGAGACATGAGGGGTTTGTCCATATTCTCCATAACGGCCATGACATGGAAAACATATCCACTTCAAAAAAGTGATGACCGTAATGAGCAGAATATAAGGCAGGAAGGCATATTAAAAAGGGTCGTGCTACATGGCTAAGCTTTAGCCAAACAATTGGCTAAAACCCCAAATTTTAAAGTTAAAATACCTAAAAGTCCCGCAAAAATTTTATATCCTTTACAATTTTTTTTTATAACACACAATTTCATTAGCTACTTTAAAACCATAACATATTACACCCTATAGTCAATATCTACATATACCCTAAACTACCACTCTTCATTACTATCCACCAAACCCAACTACAAAAGAACATTTTTTCCATTTCTGATTAACACTTTTTTTTTTCTTTTTTTTTTTTTCAACGATTTTGTCTTCAATAGGTTGTCTCAAAAGTATATATTTTTCTTTTTTCAATTAATTTAATTTTAATTTTTTGACAAGTTGTACTTTTTTTTTTTTTGCTAAGTAAAATTTAACCATTAGATAAATCCGAAGATGGAGAAGAGTTACAAAAAGTGCCTTCCCTATCACAAAATATTGACGATGGAACAGAAGAAACATCAATGAATCCCCATGCATAATTTGTTTTGGCCCATTGAACCAAATTATGAGCATGGAAATTTGCTAGCCTATTCACAAAATTAACCTTCCACTGCCCAAATCTAGCTAGGATATTAGTACAATATCTAATCAAATAAGATCCCGTCCAATGAATATCCGATAGATGGCCATTAATTCCTTTGATAACATTTGAACAATCACCCTCAACAATGATCTTCAGCATCTTCTTAGATTGTAAAAATTCCATAGCTATCAAGGCTGCATGTGCTTCTGCTTCAAAGGGAGTACGAGCTTGAAATCTATGAATCCATATCCCCAAAATATCCCCCCTATCATTCCTGATAATAAAGGCACTAACTGCTTCATCAGCTCTAATAAACCCGGCATCAAAATTTACCTTAAGTACATTCTTTGGAGGTAGTCTCCACTCTATATCTTTCTGAATCATCCCTTTCTTCATAATCCTCCCTATTCCCGCTTCCACATAATTCCTTGTTTTGATTTCAATCAGTTTCAGCAGCTCCTCACCATTCTTTTGTTCTTTTCCATGAAGGATTTCATTCCTTTGAATCCATGTCTGCTCCAAAATTACTACAAAAAAATTAAGAAACTCAGTTCTAAAGTTAACAGGAATATGAAAACAATTTGAAAAAGAGAAAACTTCACCAATCCATCTTGATATACTCCAATCATGAATGTTATTCATGTTTACCTGCCATTTGGATGAACACCATAAGGATTTAGAATACCTGCACCGGATAAAGATGTGTTCGAGAGTCTCCTCCTCACCTTCATTGCACAATAAACAGTTATCATCTATAATCCCAAAACAAAGTTTCAATCTACCTCTTGTAGGTAGAGCATTACTCAAAACTTTCCACACAAAGTGTTTATGCCTACTGTGAAGATTGGAATGCCACAACTTATTCCAATGCTTCCTATTTATGAGGGAGTTACCCGAAATCCTCTCCTGGTTCACTGTTCTATACGCCGATTTCACAGTGAATTGCCCTGTCGAAGAGGGCAACCACACCAGGGAGTCATGTTCCCTTGTGGGAATAATTTGTTGAATGGCTTTAGCAGTTGGCTGATCAAAAATCTGATTAATCAGCCCTCTATCCCATCCATTCAGATTTGACAAGTTGTACTTGAATGTAGAAGAATTCAGCAATTGAGAAGCTCTTCTTTTTAACTTCACATATCTGGTTTCTTGCACACAATTATTTTTTGAAATAAACCATATATGGTTTCCTTGATTTCACAAAAACTTGAGCCATGACCTTGAAATATATGGATTCTTCACCATGGAAATTGCTTGCACAAGTTTCTCCAAAAGCCATCACTTAGGAAATTTTCTCTGCCATATCGGGGTTAATTTTGAACTTCACCTAAAGATCCTAGATTCCAAATGAACAAATTAAAAGGATCTGGAGCGTAAGACAATAGAGACGGAGAATTAAGGAACACGAGACAGTAATTAATTTGGAATCTTCAGTATTCTCCCTTGATTTGGAGGAGAACGAGAGAGATAGGCGGTCGATTTGGGTCTCTTAACTATATTGGTATGGAGGATGAGCGACGTGCCTCATTATGAATTAAGAACTCATTAAACATCACAAAAAAAAAACAAATTTTTGTTTTTTAAAAGTAAAAAAAATTAACGAGTGTAAATAACAGTGAATTACACATTTTTATATATAGTAAATGAATTATCAAATGCATGGTTCATTATACTTCTATATACGTCGATCAATTATTAGTACTATGAAATTATATCAATACATATGTAAAGTTAATTATACTTCTATATTCGCCGATCACTTATTAGTTCTATGAATTGTTAAAATAAACTTGTAAGGTTCTTAATAGTTATATATAAACCGATCACTTATTAGTACTATGAATTGTTAAAGTGAACATGTGAGGTTCTTTATAATTCTATTTAAGGCGATAACTTATTATTACTATGAATTGTTAAAGTAACATGCAAGGTTCTTTATAATTCTATATAAGGAGATCACTTATTAGTACTATAAAATTGTTAAAATAAATATGTAAGTTTTGTTAGAATTCTATATAAAGAGAACTAATATTGTATGGATCATTGTTATAGTAATTATATTACTTGTAGCTATTACACTTCATTCATTTAGGGTCTATTATAATTTTTCCAGTACTTTTTGGGTCAATTTGTAAATTAAAAAACATTAAATAGAAACTCGTGGGTCAATATGTAAATTCAAAAGATACTACGCGGGCTTTTTTATTATAAACATTTTTAACTTTTGAGTCTTAATATTAGTAATATAGTTTATGTGTTGTAGGGATGCAAATATAGTTTATATAGGGACTTAAGGTTGCAAATTGGCTACAATTACACATGCCACGTCATCGATCCGGACATACCTAGAGGATAACTGGAACTTCAATGACATGTTCATACAATGGCCAACATTCCTTCACATTTACAATTTTTATTAAAAAGTAATAATGATTGATGAGACATTTTTCCCATTCAAAAATCAATTATAGGCAGCTGACAATCGTAAAAAATCGGGCAAAGACTTTATGTCTTCAATGTTGCCATGTTTTTCGATTAAAAAAACAGGGGCTTCATGAGCATTTTTGTTCTGCTGACTCAATTGTTGCCAACTTAGCAAATTTGTAGCTAATTTGTCTTAGTCAACAATCATTTCCTTATTAAAAACGGTTATAAATAGAAGATAAAGAGAAAGTTCAAAGACATCACAATTAACATTCAACTTGTCTTTTTATCTTCATTTATACGTATTTATAAGATTTCTTTATAGCTTTCACACTTAAATTCATGTAGACATTTTTAGACTTAGCATTTTTTAATCTGTCAGACTTACTGCGTGAGAATTTTCATTCAATAACGCATACTTAAGTAGAATCCAACATCTTAGACTTAGCTTATTGCGTGAGGGATCTCTCAATAATGTATACTCAGGTTTAAGATCGTCCAATTGACTCCAGATCAGCTTACTGCATGAGAAGTTATTTTTCAATATTTTAATAACGTATGCACGGTACTTTTTGGACAAAACACACACCAATAGATCTCAAATATGCATAGTCACTAGCATGCATATATTAGAAACAAATGATACTTTATATTGTAGTAGTACAACTATACTATATTCTTCACCTAAAATGATGAAATACCACACTAATTCATCATGGTCAGTTAGATATGCAGAAATGATCTTTACTTTCAAGTTCTAATACAATGAATTTTTGCCCCCAACATATTCTTATAGTTCCCAAAATGTTATAGGTTGTAAACTATACAAAAATATTTTAGCTTATTTTTTAGATCAGGTACTATGATTATTCCGATTATTTATAGCCAAATAGTACACGAAAAATAGGTAGGGTGTTATTTTTTGAAATTCAAGTACTTTTGTTTATATATCTGTTTGTGCTTTTATGTCATTTTCGCTAAATTATCAATCAAGACATATTTATTTTGTTTAACTTATTTATATTTCTTCACAAATTTGAAGGATCTATGCTAAAATCAACGAGAAGAAATGGAATACTAAGAAATGTAATTTTTTAGTGTGCGTCATTAGAAAATAATTACACACGCAATAAACTGGTCCGGGGTAAATCAGACTACCTTAAACCTAAATTTATGATATTGGATTGAAATTCTCACGCAGTAAGCACGACTGATTAAAAAAAAAAGTTAAACCTAGAGTGTTTAAATGAATTTAAGTTCGAAAATCTGTAAGGAAAACTTAAAAATATAGTATAAATGAATATGAAAAGACACGTTGAATGTTGATTGTGATGTCTTTGATCTCCTTATTCGTCTTCTATTCATAGCCGCTTCTTGAAGTGTCTTCCCACCTTAAATTCTGCCATGACAACCATAAATTTGTGAAGTGGACATGTTTTCCATGTCTTGGCTATTATGGAGAATGTGTGCAAAGTGCAAACTCCTCAAGTTTCGGCTGGATAGCAGTTGCACGTTTGCCATGGATTCTGTTTGACCATCTCGGCTAGTAACCCTCCTTCCAGTCAGTTGGGTTCTTGAATCTTGTTTCCCATTTCTTTATGTTTTTGGTCAGCTTCTTTAGGTCAATCATTTCTTCTGCCCAGTTATCTTTTCTTAATATCCATTCTAAATTTTTGTTGATCTGTCTGTTTAGCCGCCTCCTGAGCATTTTCAGCCAAACGAGATTTTTTGGGTGTTATCGAGAGAATATTTTTCTTAATAAAGTAACTTACTTTTTTATTCTTTAATTTTCGCTATGTGTCCTAAACGACTTATACTAATGAATGAAGTTAGTACTTTGAAACCGAAGGAATATTAAACAAAATGTCAATACATTAAACATAGCAATGGTGCTTCTGATGAGGGGCATGTAATCCCAAAAATAAATTAGGGAGTTGGTGAAAATACAACTAGTTCAGCTAAGAGTGACATTGAAACAGGGGACTATAGTAAAAAGTTGCAAAGCAGAATTTCATTCACTATAGACATAAAATCAGAATGGAAATTGCAATAAACATTAAAAATGTAAACTTCTTAGCTATTACAGAATTAGAACATGAAATAAAATGCAAAACATGATTATTTGTCCTTTAGGTAGGTATTCATGGGGTACTCGTGGAATTCGATGAAGTTGAACTCATGCCTTGGGTTTGTGAAGTCTGGTTTGATGATTCACTGAAGAAAATAGTATGTTCTTGGTTGTCGACAAACCCTTCGAGAGATCGTGGCAACGGAGGCAAATTCACATCCAACACACCCTCAAGGATCTGAACAATCTGACCCATTGATGGCCTATTGTTTTCGTAATCTTGGACGCTCCAACAAGCTATTTTACACAATCTTGATACCTCTTCTTCATCCGCTATCCCCTCCAATCTTGGGTCTAATATGCTGAGGATATCGCCTCCATCAATGACCACTTTTGTAGCCCAAGAAGGGAAGAATATTGGTACTCCATCATGAGAATGCGCTGGAAAATACGATGAGTTTCTTATCCCAGAAATGAATTCAAACATCATTTTTCCGTAGCTGTAAACATCAGCTTTTGCAGTTATGGCTACTCCTGATATCCATTCCGGAGCAAGATAACCTATTGTTCCCCTCATTGTTGTTAGGGCTCGACTAAAATCACGTCCCATGAGCTTTGCAAGACCAAAATCTGCCACTTTCGGACAGAATTCAGCATCCAGAAGAATATTTTCTGGCTTTATGTCACAGTGAATTATGCAGTTTATACATTTCTCATGGAGATAAGCTAAACCTCTTGCGGTTCCAAGAGCAATTTGATACCTTGTTCTCCAGTTCAGTACCTTGGAATCTTCTCCATGGAAAAGACGGGAATCCAATGAGCCATTTGGCATGTAATCATAGACCAACAACTTCTTATTACCTTCAGAGCAAAACCCTCGAAGCCTAACAACATTTACATGTTGAATTGTCCCAATTGTGCTGACTTCTGCTCGGAATTGCTTCTCCCCCTGGCTGATGCTCTCCAGCTTCTTCACAGCTATGACACTTGAATCAGGCAATGTACCTTTGAACACCGCACCAAAACCTCCACCTCCCAATTTCATTGAAAAATTCTTGGTCGCATTTTGCATATCTTTGTATGTAAATGCCACCAGCGAACTACCTGAACCTTTACCAGTACCAACAAGTCTTCTTTGGCGCCTCAAGATTAGAAGCCAAATGACGCCTATGAGGACTACAGCAACGGCAACAGCTCCCAAAACAGCACCTATCACAATCCCCTTGTTATCTTTTGCAGCTGAAAACTCGGAGGCAGCAAGTCTGAGGTAAAGTGTCCTTCCATTACCATCATCAGCAGAAAGTTTCTGTAGATTCAAGAGTTCCATATTCCAGATTAAACATCCATTGCCTTCATAAGCATACACGGTGCAAGAGCAATTACTTAGACAGGCAGATTCACATTCTGCAGCACTTCCAACTGCCACGGCCTGAGAATCCTCGGGTAATCTCATCTCATTTAGTACACGGAATTTGTCTCTCTTCCCTGTAATACTACTATTACTTTCACATTGCAGCTTTGTCTCCCTCACACAGCCACCAGAGAAATCGTTCCTATTCCAGTCCTCATCGGACTTATGCTTGTATCCAGGGAAACAATCACAAAAAGGCAATGAATTCTCATTGCAGACGCCAAATGCACCACAATAAGCATAAACTTGACATTGTTGTCTAGGTTGTGCCCAAAACAGTTGGGTACCATCGAACCATGTCCGCTGCTTAATTTGCCCCGTGACATCCATAATGAATCTAATAATGGCTGATTTGTTGAACACATTATATGTAAGATAACTCTCATTTTCATTATCAACAACGCTAAAATTATATTTAGTGTTTCGACTCATCTCCGGGATTGAGGTGAAAAAACGCCCATTATATTGTCCACTACTCCAATATTGTTTAGTTTTATTCCACATTATAATACCTTGTCTTTCATTAGGGACCAACTCAAGAGAGTAAAGACCTGGCGCAGGATCTTCAGAGTTCTTCCAAGAAGTAAGCACCCGCTTTGTCTTTGTAATTTTGTTATATGAAAGTTTTCCACCAGGCAACCATGTATCAGTTGGGTGATCAAAACTTTGCCAAATTGGGGTTTTTGAATTAATATTATCTAACCCATCAATTAACTTGAAATTCCCATCATCAAGAAGAACAGCCATCAACGAAGTTGAATCTGTGGAAGTTATATTAGTAGACCAAATGGGATTTTGAGACTCATTCAAAAGAACCAAATTCCCATCTTGAATGGTGAGATTTGATGAGTATTTATCAGAAACAGGATGAACTCTATTTGCAACCCAAACAACAGTTTTCTCACTGATTTTCACATACCATATGCCAATATAAAAATTGGAAGAATTACCTGGTCTGAAGAAACCAAGCTTAAAGTTGCCACCTTTAGATACAATTGTTTGATCACCAGAAAGAGATTGATTTGCATAAATGGTGTCAGCTGCAAGTGAAGAATGGAGCATTATAAGAACTAAACTTATTTGAAACAAAGAATCCATCAGATGGAAGTTGTTCCTCATTTTCATGCCTTCAAAAATTTATGAGCTGACAATGAAGACTACAACAAGAGAGAAGAAGAAGAAGGGGATAAATTGAAGAGTGAGTAGTGGGCTGTTAAAAATGAGGCAAAACTCAATTCTTCAATAGGGATACTACAATCATTATTTTTCAAAAAAATTGTTCACTAGTTAGTCGATTTGGAATTTTTAACACATATTCTCACATATTAAAAATGAATTTGAGTCTAACTCAATATTTTAAAATGTATCTAAAGAGGAGAATTGTCAAATCCTTAATAAAAAACAAAATTACTCATTAGCAAGTCGATATAGGATTTTCAACATTAACCTTCAAAAAAATGTAATAAGTCACATAAAACAGATACTCCATTCCTAAATATAAGATTTTCATCAAATGTTACGAAAAGTAATGAAACAAAAATTACTATGTTTTTGTAATCAAAATATCAATATTAATATCTTAAATAATATTTGTATAACACTAATTTATTTAAGAGAGTAATATCAATATTTTAATCATAAAAAATTTTAATTTTAATTTTTTTAATTTTTGCAATATATCTTTAAAGTCGTATATTTAGAAATGGGCGTAGCAAGTCAACACAGCTTTCTGTCCTGGATGACGTGGCAGGCAACACAGCTTTTTTTTGCCACGTCAACCAGGACGGAAGTCCCACTTCCGTCTTGGCCTCGGGACGAAAGTGGGACTTCCGTCCTCCACCACCCGAGGCCCAAGCCAAACAAATCAAACTGAACTTTTTTCCATTAAGGGCAGAAAAAACCGAGTGAAATATCCGTTTTCGTTGGAATAGTTGAAACTTTTAAGCATAATAATTACCAAATTAAGTGTAAAATAAGACTTTTGACGAAACCGACTTCAATAATAAGAATAGGGCAGAAAAAAGAATGGAATCGTGTATGTAATAAATAAAACTATTTGTATTAAAAATTGGACGAATAAAACAAATGTATTAAATACAAAGCAAAACCTATCTACTGCTCCGAAGGGGTGTATCTGTGGGTCCTCCGCGGGTTAGTCCGGAGATAGTAAGTGTTGCCGTCCCTGGTTCGCACCGCACTACCATGCTCAGTCTCGAAGAATTCGGCACCGTCGTGGTCGATTCGTATCGCTTCCTCAGGGGAATCTGGGCTGGATCTGCGGGAGTCCCGCTGAGCGTCTGTGCTCGGTCCAGTCCCGATGCGTACGAGGGCGTCGCACCAAAATACACATCCGACTGTCCCGACGACGAAGTCCCCGCACCAGGATGTCCCCACTTTTGAAAACCAGGAGAATAAGTGCCGAGGCTGGGAAATTGGTATTCAAATTCAAGAGGTACATCTGGCTGAGTCCCGAACCGAGCGATGGCAGATCGAGTCTGCCTGTCAGGGCTGGGACGGACCCGCCTCAACGCCACGCTGCCTCAGGCGCCGCGCTGCAAGCTGCTCCTGTGTTGCCTGTCGATTCCGATGAGTACCCTACCTCCCAACCGCAGTCTTAGCAGCAACATGCTCCCTCGGCTGTGTGGAAGGTTGCAGAACGGCAAATCAATGCCCTAGCCCTCTGCTCTACCTAGGAGGTGGGTAGCATCATTTCCTAAGGGCTCACTAATATGGGCATACACCTCTACCAGCTGCAAAGTGTCCCTCTGATTGCAGCCTCACTGGGTCTAAATCCTAAAAGATTGTAGGCGTGATCAACCCATTGACCCTTGGTGTAATTGTAGCTGTGACTCAACGACACTACCTGGCCCCTGGTGGGTAGTCCTAGAAGACAGCCAACGTCCTCTAGTGTGATGGTCGCCTCACCGCAACGGAAGTGGAACGTGTGGGTCTCCGGGCGCCATCTCTCAACTAATGCAGTCACGAGAGCGTGATCTACATTCATATTACCTAACCTACAGCAACCTCCTAAACCTACCCGGTCTATTAGGTCTATTACCCTAGGGTTGGTTTCTCTACTGTAGGCCGCGTAAAAGTTTTCCAAACTGGTAATAACCTTTAAGGTTCGTTCAATGTCTCATCTCCTAGCCATATTCTTAAGGATCTATGGGATGGTTGTTTGTTCAAGACGGTCGGATCGAAAGGACCGGGTTGAAGATGAGCGGGTACGGCCATCTATACAAAAAATAATATACATACAAATTATCAGGAAAAACACAGGTTATTTCAACAAATATACTAGTGACATCGATTCACAAATCACAAATTACCAAAAAATCAATTTCAAATGTTCTCTAATTCCCTAAAATCACAAATGCTATAAATTTAATTTCGCACATTCACAATATCTCCGTTGACATTTTCACAAGTCTAGATGTATAAATCAAGGCAGTCAAACTCGCGATTTTACGTAGAATCGGAAGGCATATGAGGATCGTAGGATCGTAACTCGGATCGCCGATCCTACTTACATTAAAAAATTATTTGAAAATATATATGTACTCATTGAAAAACATTTCAATCACAATTTTAAAATATAAAAGCACAATTTCTCTACCCAAATTACCTTAGTTGAAACTAAATAGTTATTTCCAAATCATCTCTAAAGTGTCTTAAAGGAAAAAAAATGTGCAAAAAATGTGCTAAAATGTCAATCGGAGTTAATTTAATTACTAAAATGTGCTTATTTTTTATTTGTAATTAAGATTCAAATATCTCGTGAGATATATAAATTTGTATACATCTTAAAGTATCAGTTCTGAGGATAAGAAATGATAAAAAAAATATAAAGTGTTTCGACCAAAAATTTAGGGAATAGTAGACTCGTAGGATCGTAACGATTCTACTCCGATTCTACCAGATTCCGATTCTACGTAGAATCTAACTCGGTCCACCCCTTAAAACTCGTAGAATCGTACGATTCTACGAGTCGACTCGCGATTTTGACTGCCATGGTATAGATACACAAATTACCTAATTCACAAAAACCCTAAATTCAAGATAGACCCAATTCACAAAACCCCTAATTTCAAAATTACTTTAATTTCAAAATTGCCCTAATTTCAAAATTACCCAAAAATCACAATTACCCAAATTTCACAACAATCATATATAATTCACAATATCAACAATTTGGTACCAATTTCATAAACAATGTCCTATGCTAAAGTTTAATAATTATAAAAAAAAAAAAAAATTGAAATTTACCTTCAAATGGAGAGAGGGAGGTAATCAATTGAGATATGAAGGCGGCGGAGGTCAACGGCGGCGATCGGCGGTGTGCGGAGGCGGTGGGAGGGTTCGGCAGCAGGGGGGACTGGTAAGAAAATTTTGACTTGGGGGTAAAAAACGCGATAGGGAAGGGGAAGAGTTAAAAAGCCTGCTGTATGACACTTCCATCCCGAGGCCAAGACGGAAGTGCCTGGTTGACGTGGGCAAAAAAATGTGTGTTGCCTGCCACGTCATCCAGGACGGAAGTCCCACTTCCGTTTTGGAATGTTATCTCCCCTATTTTCAGTGCCATGTTTTGTCCTTTATTCAAAAACACACACAGTCTGATTGTTTCCCCATGATTTCCCCATAATTGTACGAGATTTTAGTGGTCTTACTTGTACGCTCGTGAACTGAAATCCAGGGCCGTTGCCCGATGTGAAGATGAGAGGAGACGGTGGAGTGTAATTTGGCAAAATGGAAATGGCAATTTCTTACTTTTTCCTTTTTAGTAGGAGCCTCAAGACATGCCTAATTACAACTAAATTTAAAAAAGGGTAAAAAATGTCTACATCTCCTAAATTTTTATTCGATTTTGATTTTTGATTTTGAATTAAAAAATATAAAGTTGTTGACTCTAAACTTTTGCGAAGTATTAATGTTACCCTTTTCATACATTTTCAATGTTAAAATTGGACAAAATGAGACCGCATAAATCTTGCATGGCCAAACTTGAAGAAATTTTGGAGAAAACATTAATAATTCTATGTGAAAGGTGTGGAAAATACAGAACGAAAAGGGAAACACTGTAATGCATGCGGAAGACATGTTTTTTTTTTTTTATCTCATTAACGTTTTTTTTAAGGATCAAAACCTGTTTTTTTTTAAATGTCCCGAGTTTGATCATGTGGTTCTATTCCGTACAGATTTAACAACAAAATTGGAAGAAAGACAACATTAATACTTCAAAAAAATTCAAAATTAAAGACTTTGTATTTTTTATTTTAGAGTCAAAATCCAAAATAAAAAAAAGTTCACGGGACGTAAACACATTTTACCCTCTCAAATATAACTTACGAATTCAGTATGGACTGGAAAATTAATCATAGGCTAGATGAAGGTCACTAGCACTTGTCATCAAACTTTTGAGTTAATTGTACTTTACAATTATGGGGAACTAACATTTTAATCCATGAAGTTTTATGTAATGCACTAGAATTTCATTCTGTTCACACTATATGTCATATTTGACTTTTGGTTGTATTTATGGCTGTTTAATTGCCACAAAAGCAACACTTTTTGGAAGTATCTTACAAGTTGTATTGTTGTGACATTTATGAAGTGTCATAAATACAATGGTAATACAACTTATGACACTTTTTAAATACAACAAATACATTAAAAATATTTTATTTTATGCGGAATTTTTAAATAAAATAAAATAAAATAATATTATATTAAAATAAAAATGTTAATTGTAAGGATGGACCCTCGACCCACCCCATCCAAGTTCATTTTTTTACTCTACCATTTATGATTTGCATTTGGCAACAATTAAACATGTAACCTCTCATTGTAAGGGCTCGAGATCGTACTCTAACTAATATGCCACAACCACTTTTCGTACTCTAATTAACATAACTAGTATTTTGTGGATGGGCGGTATGCTCCATAAGGGGAGAGAGAAGCACCTCACGAGAGGAGAAGATAGCCATAGAAAGAGAGACAATTAAAGTTTGCCTCATTGCATTGGGAGGGTATCGAACCCACTGGGCTAAGGAACTTTGTTATACTCTTTGTCAATTTTTTTTATATAACATAACCTTAAATTGAATTTAGTTTCTTTTTTAAATTTGATATTCATATTCATTAATCATAATAACTGATCATAAATAATATTTAATAAAAACTGGATGAATTTTAATCTTAAAATATTATGAATTACAGAATATTTATAAACTAATAAATTTATTTCATATTCTTTCTAATTATAACATGAATTCAAAAAATAATTATTTGCTATTTTTTTAAGCTTGAAAATATAATAAATTTATACTAAATTTACAATAGAAAACAGATATGTAGTACAATTAATATTCTGTTGGGGTTTTCATCTCAAATGTTTTGTTTAATAATTCTAAATTATATATAAATTTGAATTAATTTTATAGTCAGCTAATTATAATTAAGAGCAAATAGCTTTTTCTGCCACAAAACTAGTTACTCGTGCTATATCTGCCACAAATCATGTTTTCGTGCTATATCTGCCACAAAACTAGTTACAAGTGTTATATCTGCCACAAATCGTTTTTCCGTGCCTTTTTTGCCATGAAACATTTTATGAGTGCTAAATATGCCACAAAAAGAGGGAGGGTGAAAGGAAAAATAGGTAAGAGATCAAATTAATTTCAAATAGACCCTAAAATCACATTTTTATATTTAATTGGGTACACAATTTATTTTTTAAATAATTGACCCCTTCTTCCCAAATTTATCAAAGCCTCCACCACCTTCTTCTTCCTTCTCCTCCCACCTCGAGCTGCCGCCACCACCTTCCATCCCGCCACCCAATCCCTAACCCCCACCCATACCCCTTGAAAATTAACCAAGAATAGCAATCCATATGATGAAAGCACTTCTAGGTCTATATTTCAGACACATAACAAATTTCACAATGTTTTGCTGCTCTAACCTTTAGAAATTGTTTTACAAAATACATATAAGTCAAAGCAATAAGCAAAATGCTAATCGATTTGCACTACATGATTAACCAAGTGCTTTGCTGCTAAAACCATCAAAAAAATTTAAACAAAATACATACCAGTCAAAGTACTAAACAAAATATAGATTAGTTTGCAGTACATAATTAACCTAACAGAGATGCTTTGCATCTGAAACCATCATAATTCTAGAACAAAAAGGACTCTCGCAAAGCAATATGCAAAATGCAGACCGGTTTCCTAAGAATATCTAATTGTTCTTAGGCATTTTTGCTAGGCTATCACCTTCACCACGCCTCTCCAAATCTTCAAGTAGTCATTTTTTTGGCAGATTTGGTACTCTTTGGTATGGGTGGGGGCAGGGATTGGGTAACGGGATGGGAGGTGGTGGTGGCTCGATGTGGGAAGAGAAGAAAGAAGAAGGTAGCGGCGAGGGTTTTGGTAAATTTGGGAAGAAGGGTCAAGTATTAAAAATAAAATAAAATTAGGTACCCAATATAATATAAAATTTTGATTTTAGGGTCTATTTGAAATTAATTTGATCTCTTACCTATTTTTCCTTTCACCCTCCCTCTTTTTGTGGCATTTTTAGCACTCATAAAATGTTTCATGGCAAAAAAGGCACGGAAAAACGATTTGTGGCAGATATAGTACTTGTAACTAGTTTTGTGGCAGATATAGCACGAAAACGTGATTTGTGGCAGATATAGCACTCGTAACTAATTTTGTGGCAGAAAAAGCTATTTGCTCTATAATTAATCATAATATATCTTATTATTTTTTATAATTGAAATACTAGACTAGTTATAACTTATATCAATATTATTTTCTTTGAATTATTAATTTTTGTTTATAATATTTTATTTACATATATGAACTTGATTATATATTTAATGACACATAACATGACACTTTTATATACATGTCATAAAATTTGTGGCTTTCTTTTAAAATAATGCGAATAAAATTTGATATTTTGAAATAATGTCATAAATTTTGTGCCACTTTATAAGGCAGTTAAAGAAATGCCACAAGATTTGGTGCACTTGTTAAAAAATGTCATTATGGGTGTCAAAAGAAGACAGCCGAGTGGGATCGTACATGGTGAACGTATCAGGAACAAACATGAAATAAGAAACAGTTGAAGAAGTTTACTGCTGGGATAACTAAACAAAACCCCAGAATTTTTCTCTTTCTTTCAATTTGATTTGAAATAAACTAGTCATCCAAAGTAATTTTGAAACGGGTTTGTGAAGCTTAAACAAACTGATTCAAACTATTTTTTCTTTTTTAATAGCTTAAACCGTGGTGGGGTTTGGTATGGACCATACCCCTTTATTAATTAAAGGGCAGTTACTTAGTAAAAATATAAGGAGGATGACAGGGCTACAACTTTTTAACTAGTGAAAACAAATCCACTTCTACATGATGCCGATAATATATTAAAAGATTAAAATATAACATGCCATAGCAGTGTAATGAATGCAAAGGTAATTATGGGCCAAAACAAACCCATGCAATCAGAAGATTCACTGATCAGGCGAGCCGCAAGTAAGGTACCATGTGCGTCTAGGATACATAGTCCTCGCACCTCCTGTGGAAAAGCATTGAAAGTTGTTGTTTGGAAAGAGGATTCCTGCTCACAACAAATATTTACCAAAGCGATGTCTGTTATCTTATTCACCTCTCGATAGATATAAGTAATATGAAAAATGTATTTCGAAAAATTATGTAAGAGACTGCAAATAATCCTCTGTACTTATGCATTTTTTTATTTTTATGATCAATCATTTCCAATTCACCATGTGTATATATAATTAGAAGAAATCTTAACATTACGAATTCTGAGTGGTTGGATATATGAATAAGAATATATACGGGAATAGACGATTTTCACCCGAAAGAGACGGTTAAAGATAGAATTCAGGCTCCAAAAGGAAATGCGACACTGAGTAACTGAAGTGACAACAAAATTGGAGAGATACTATTTTTAAAATAAAGGACAAAAAAATATATAATTGTTTCCTTCAATTCATTAGCTCTCCATCGCCTTACTACTGCAAACAATATAGAAGACCGCATATATATAGGAGTAGTAAACATTTAGGCAAAAGGATTAGAAGTTCACATAGTTAGTAATTCATTTAATTACTAATTCTTAACCTAATTAGTATCCAATTAGGAGTGCACATAGTTAGTAATTTACCTAATTACTAATTCTTAACATAATTGAAACTTAATTAGTAATCCAGTACATATGAGTAAAAAACACAATCTCCACCCTGTCACGTATTCACCCAATCTCCAACTAGTAGGCTCTACGTCCCATATGCTCCACGTCTCATATTCCCCTACGCACAAATCCACTGCTCTCTGAACTTGAACCTAGGGATGGCAACAGACCCGGTTAAATTGGGGATCCGCCTGGCCCGACCCAGTTGGGTGGGGGATTCCCCGGTTTAAGTTGGGGGTGAGGGTGAGGATGGGGATGAATTTGGCCCCGCTAACGGGGGTGGGGGCGGAGGCGGGATAAGTAACATCCCCGACCCCAGGTAAGCCCGGCCCGGCCCACATGACTTATCTAAAATAATAAATAGATTGAGAATAAAATATCTATACAAAAAGGAAATATACCTAAAAGATTGGAGAAGATCATGGGAGATCTCAAATTCTCTCCATAAATTCCTCCACCTCCTAAAATGTATTATAATCCTACTCTCTTTTCAATTTTTCGTTCTCATCGGCTCATCATCGTTCATTGTCTCCTCCATTCTCCTGCATCAGGTACGAGATAACCTTAAAATTTGAGATTCTAGGAGTTTTTCTAGTATAAAATTTTGAAGTTTAATACTACTTTAGCTAAAAGTCCAAAGCCCTCTGACTGAATTGTGTAGGCAAACTTGAAATCTATTCTGTTTTAATATAATTTTGTTCCTTAAGGGGTTTTGTTCAAGAAAAAGGCACTTTTTTAAAAAAAAAAAAAATAAAAAATTTGGTAAAACAAATTTGTGAGAATGTGGATGCAAAGGTTTCTGGATTGAATTTGAGGGATAGTCCAACAAAGTTTTTTAAATTTCTTTTTGTTGAGAAAATTGAGATTTCTTATCTGTTATGGGTTTGTGAAACATAATAGAATTTAGAATGTTGTTTTACTTTCACGGTAATGTAGATCAACATGAAAGCATATCCTTTGCTTTGCTTGTGAATGATGCCACAATGAACCTCACAAAATTTAGTCGTTTTTAGGAATTCTTCATATACGTATGCAATTTCTATTAAAATATTGTGCATAGCTTTTTTATATTTATTCAGGAACATGCGAATTAGGATGTTTTGTGCTTTTCAAATTTTCTTGTCACGCACTTTTATCTTTAATTTGAAAACAATTCAAAGAGACTTAAGACTAGGTTTGGTGTCAAAGCTGGTGTGTTTGTCTTTATACTTACATGGAAATGCTTAAGAAACAAAAAAAAATTGAGAAACTGAGAAGATTTTGAATATGTTGAGTAGTTGCTCAAGAGATTTCTGACAAAGTTTTTATGAAATGTTATTAATTCTTATGTTCTTTTTTTAAATATATATTTTCAACCTTCTTCTAGATGTTAAAAGATCAAGTTAGTGAAAGTTCAATCAATTATATGGAAGAAAATACATCAACCCCTCGTGATAGTAGCACCCAAGTGGATCAATTGAACAAAGAGGATACATTGATTGATGAGAGTCCAACTGAATTTGTCGAATCTCAAAAAGAGAAAATAGGAACTGATGTTGGTCCAAAGGGAAGGCAATTTTCAGTTGTATGGAACCATTTTAAGCAAAAAACAATTAATGGAAAACCAAAGGCCGAGTGTATTTATTGCAATAACCTTCTTGTAGGTGGACCTAAAGCTGGAACAAGACACTTGAGTGACCACATCAAGGGATGCAAAAAGAAAAAAAATAGAGACATTAGACAGTCATTGTTATCGGCCAAGCAAGTAGTCCCTCATCAACATTAACAACTCACCACTTTGGCCAAGATTTGTCAAGAAGGGATTTAGTTGAGATGTTAATGCTACATGAATATCCTTTATCAATTGTTGATCACTTTGCTTTCCGCAAATTTTGCAATGGTCTACAACCACTGTTCAAGGTTATCTCAAGAAATACATTGAGAAATGATATTTTGAAATACTTTGATGGTGAGAAAGCAAAGATGCTTACTTTGTTGAACAAAAATCATGGAAGAATTGCTGTGACTTGTGATATGTGGACTGCAAACCATCAAAATAAGTCTTATATGGCTATAACTGCTCATTTTATTTATAATACTCGGCACCTATAACATCGGATTTTGAGGTACATTTTTTTGGGTTTCACATAGTTATGATCTGAGGACTAACATTCCTTTTTTATTTTTTTATAATGCTTTGATCTTGTAATTGCTTTTTCTTTTGATATAGGTTTGCCTATGTGTCAATTCCACATACGAGTGAGATGCTTACCAAAGTTTTGGAAGAAAATTTCTTTGATTGGAACTTTGATAGAAATATATCTGCCCTAATGGTTGATAATTGTTCTACCAATGATGCAATCATTGAAGATCTTCTAAGAAAGCTCCAAAACAATTCACTTATGATGCATGGGGAGTTGTTTCATATGAGGTGTTCTTCACACATATTGAACTTAATAGTTCAAGATGGATTGTTAGTGATACATGGGGAGATTGAGAAGGTTCGTGAAAGTGTTAGATTTTGGACTGCATCATCAAAGAGAGAACAAAGATTTGAAGAATCAGAACGACAAATAGGTACTATTCATACCAAAAAATTGGTCTTAGATTGCAAAACTAGATGGAATTCAACATTTCTTATTCTTTCTATTGCTTTGCTATACAAAGATGTGCTTTCTAGGCTGAAACATAGGGAGAGTTTGTATGCTAGCTTGCCAACAGAAAATGATTGGAAAATGGCACAAGAAATATGCGACCACCTTCATATATTTTACAATGCCACTGAAATATTTTCAAGAACCAACTCTCCAATCATAAATGCATTTTACCCTATTGTTTGTAATATAAGAATTGCGTTAAACAAATGGCTTGTATGTGGAAGTATAGGGGTTAAGAAGATGACTGAAAAAATGATTCTGAAGTTTGAAAAATATTGGTATGATGTCCATGGGCTTATGAGCGTGGCTATAGTGTTAGATCCAAGATATAAGATGGGTTTAGTCAATTATGTGTTTCCCAGAATATATGGTGAAGTTGAATCTCTTAATAGGATTGAGAAAGTTAAAAAGTCATGCATTGATTTTTTTAATGAGTACAAGTCAAAAAATGATAAGCAATCAAATAGACCCAAAAATTCTTCGTCCTCTCAATCTTCTATTCTTGGGAAGAGGTCAAATGTCGTTATAGAAGATAATCTTGCTGGGTTTGATGACTTTATGGCTATCCAAGAGATTAGTTCGCAAGAGAAGTCGGAACTTGATAGATACTTAGAGGAAACTTGTTTGCCGAGAAATCAAGATTTTGATATCTTAGCATAGTGGAAAACAAATGGAAAATATCCCATTCTCCAAATGGTTGCTAGGGATATTTTTTCTATTCCTGTGTCTACAGTTGCTTCAGAGTCTGCTTTTAGTACTGGAGGGAGGATTTTGAGTCCACATCACAGCAGACTTCGTGCCAATATACTTGAAGCTTTAATGTGTGGGCAAAATTGGTTGGCAGCGAATCAATTATTTTAATATCCTAACTTTGAATAATTTTTCTACAGGCTCTTCTCCTCTGGATGGAGAATTTGATACTATTTTAGAAGATAATGATATAGAGGATGAGATGGTAAGAATTCTAATAACTTATATTAAATGATATGTTTACTGCTTATGTTATGCTAAAATAAAATAATGCTAATACTTTTAATAGCAGTGTAATGAATGCAAAGGTAATTATGGGCCAAAACAAACCCATGCAATCAGAAGCTTCACTGATCAGGCGAGCCGCAAGTAAGGTACCATGTGCGTCTAGGATACATAGTCCTCGCACCTCCTGTGGAAAAGCATTGAAAGTTGTTGTTTGGAAAGAGGATTCCTGCTCACAACAAATATTTACCAAAGCGATGTCTGTTATCTTATTCACCTCTCGATAGATACAAGTAATATGAAAAATGTATTTCGTAAAATTATGTAAGAGACTGCAAATAATCCTTTATATCTATGCATTTTTTTATTTTTATGATCAATCATTTCCAATTCACCATATGTATATATAATTAGAAGAAATCTTAACATTACGAATTCTGAGTGGTTGGATATATGAATAAGAATATATACAGGAATAGACGATTTTCACCCGAAAGAGACGGTTAAAGATAGAATTCAGGCTCCAAAAGGAAATGCTTCCTTCTTGGATTTACCTTTACAGAATGGGCTGCTCAAGTACTTACTCCTGTGATCACATTCCCTCATTCCCAACATTGTAAAAACTTCTTTCTCTTGAGCGCTAACATTCTTACTATAATGGACCACAGACTTCTCAAAATTGATGTTTTGACCCGACCATTGGTAAGAAAGATTAATACACTCCATCACTTCATCAGACTTCTTCCAGATTTTTCCTACAAAAAATAGTTAGATCATCTGCAAACATTAAGTGAGAAATGTTAGGAGCAGTTCTACAAACTTTAATACCATGAATGTTACCCTCCATTTCTGAGTGGGAAATCATCATAGACAAAAGATCAAACACAAAAGTAAAAGGGGTAGGAGATATAGGATCCCCTTGCCTAAGGCCCCTGGAAGCAAGGTTGTCAAGATCGTAATTTTGACTCGAAACGGAAGGGGTTTCAAAAATCTTAAACACGAGGATCGTAACACGGATCTTCCAAAATTATTAAAATAATATTTCATGATAAATTTAAACCAATAGAACTAAAAAGTTGAAGTTAAAACACAAACTAACAAGTGATAAACTTTAAAAGCAAACCAACAATTCATAAAGTCTTATAAATATGTTATTTTATTACTATAAAAATGTTATTTTTACATAGAGTATTATTGTATATATTATACTTAACAAAAAAAAATATTGTATATATTAAAATATTCCCATCTCTTCACTCCATTTCAAAGTGGGCCCCAAAACCCACCGACTTCAGAATTCCCAATTCTTCCCCGGTTCCCCCAATTCTCCTTTTCTTTATCATTTCTCCGTAGAAGTTTGACCGTCGAACAGAGCCACCCAAATCCTCTCCTCAGCTCAGCAATGCTGCCATTCTGTCGGAATTAGGTTTTTTTTTACCTTTCTTCTCCTTTTCCCCACCCTTTTTTTTATCAGTCTCCAATCACTGGAATTTTGAAGTGGATTTCTGTAATTAGGAAGAAAGTTGAAGTAAGAAAAGAAACCAATCAAGTAAATCGAAGTAAAGTTCTCTCTTTTCCTTTCTTAGTATTTTCTGGTCTTTGATTTCTATTTCCAATTAGTGTTTTAGAATTTTGAAGTGGAATGTTTTTAATTTGTTTCCCTTCTGGTTGGGGTTCTCGATTTTGCTGCTTTTGAAAAGAGACAATATTGAATCGTAAAGGATCGTTCGATCCTACGATCTTACGATCTAGATCGACGATCCTTTACGATCCAATATTCCAGTGATTTTTATCTCGATTCATAGCCTTAGGATCGTAAAATCGTCCAACTCGCGATTTTGACAACCTTGCCTGTAAGGGTTAAAAAACCTATGAGGAGAACCATTAATCAGGATAGAAAAAGTAGAAGTAGAAATACACTGATAAATAATGTTCACAAACCTATCACAGAAACCATATTTCCTCATTATGGTAACCATTATTGACCACTCAACTTTATCATAAGCTTTAGACATGTCAAGTTTGAGAGTCATAAGACCAAGCTTACCTTTCTTACCATTCATATGATACATCAACTCATGAGAAACAATGATGTTATCAGTCATTAATCTTACTGGGATAAAGGCAGCTTGTGAAGGAGAAATAATCTTATCAAGGACACCACTAATTCTATCAGCCAAGATTTTAGTAATAATTTTATAAACAATGTTGCACAAATAGATAGGTCTATAATGATCAATCTGAAGGGATTCATGGGCGGAAACTCGTTCCAAACACCCATGGATCCTCCCCTGAAGGATCCGATCATATGAAACAATTCGAAAAAAAACAAGAAAAACTTACGTTTAGGATTCAAGAAGCTACTTCTTGAATGGAGGATGACGTTTCTTGGATCGGATGCTGCTACCGATTGATCTCCCTTTGTGGAAAGTCCCTCTACCGGTATCCACGCGACGAAACGGGCAGCGATTGCTAGCTCTTCGTTTTCTGAGATTCGGGAATTAGAGAGAAAAGGGAGAGACAAGAATAGAAAACGGTTTTCTGATTCTATGTATTATTTCGGCTGAAAACATTAGTCATCTAGGTTTCGGCTAAGAGATGTTATATAGAGTGTGAGAGTTCGTTACTAGAACAACTCCCACCTCTATTCAACTTCTCTCGGCAGCTGGGAGTCTCGTAATCCCACGTTCCCTAGACTTTCATTTGGGTAGTGGGAGTCCTTATCGGATAATAACTCCCACGTAATCCCAGCTATGGGTAAAATAACGAAATTGCCCCCTATCTCTAATTCGAATAATAAACACTTTATTATTTTCGGAAAAAGTGAATGTCGGATACAACGAACCTAGACACATTCTAGATTCATTGAATCTGGACATGAAGCTCGTTAGCTCGTCTATGCATGTGACCCCCGTAGGTTCATCTCACAATGGCAATGAAAACACACTTAATAGTAGTGTGAGTTCATAAATCACAAGCGGTCCCTAGCAGGGACATTGTGACTACCCAAAGTGAATGAATATACAACGGAACCTAATATCAATCGACTATTTAATCCCTTTGTCTCGCGATATCCCCGATTAAGCATAAGGCATGGTGGTCGTCACCCTTATTAAGCTTAATTGTATTTATGCTCAATCTCCGGGTAGACTGTTTTCGACAAATAGCATTTGATAACCACTTTATCAAATACATTTGAGCACGACCATGCATTTAAACAGTCTTTCCCCTATCGAGGGGCCCATGGATATCTCTCTCAATAATAGAGAGGGACAAATTCCTTGCAATGTCTCTCACATTCAAGCTATGATAGGACACTACATCCGATCATCGGTCGTATTGATTACTCATTACAAGTAACGTCCCGACTGAGTCAAAACGTGGCTCCATTCATACTAGAATCAATGAAGACATAAGGTCTAAGGATTCTAAAATAGTATTGAGGAAGTAATACTTATGACTTAAGACCATGAAGTATTACTTCTCGACGGATCACGTCCCAATACTATGTATCCCTATATATTGCATCTATGATGTGATTTTTATCCATTACACATGATCAGTAAAACAAGATCATCAATCAACAATCATACTAGTTTTATTTCATAGTAATTAAGCATTACATAAAACTAGGGACTTCTAGAATAGTAATTACATAAGCTAATGAGTTTTACTATCAAATCACACATTTGATAATCAAAAGCAAAATTAACTATTCAATTACATGCTCAAAAGATAATAAAACGCACAACAAGTACTAATGGTCCTAGGGCACTACTCACACAATCTTGCAAGCATTGTCATTATTAGGAATTAGGGAAATAAAAGTATGATTCAGAGATTTCAGCATATTACCCTTATTAAAGAAGTGTTGAACAATATCCAAAACAGACTTACCTACAATATTCCAATAGTTTTTGGAAAAAAAAAGGAGTAATCCTATCAGGGCCAGGACTCTTACTAGATTTCATGGCAAACACAATCTCTTTGATGTCTTCACATGTAGGAGTCATGCATAACTCACTGTTAGAATCCTCACTAATGGTAGGCTTAATCAATTCTTGCAAATCATCTGGAAATAAAGGATTAGAAGACTCAAATAAATTTTTAAAGGAATGCAGAAAACACTCACCAATATCATCTTTACCAGACAACCAATTATCAGTGGGGGAAATGAGAAAATCAATGGTATTATGTCTTCTACGGATGATGGTAGAAATGTGTATTGGCATCACATTTTTCCAACCACAGAGTGTTGGTCTTGTTCTACCATAGAAGTTGTTCCCTCTTGAGGATTTCATCCAGCTCATTCTGAGTATCCTTTTCCCTTGCAACATTCATCACAGATTGGAGAAGATTCTGAAACTTCTCAATTTCATTTTTCAAATTTTTAATAGAAGTTTGTTGAACATGACCAAATTTTTTAATAGTTATATGTCCTTTTTTTAGCGTATATTAACTAGATGCCTAAATTTCGTTAAACTTTGTTTGTAAATCACTAATCAATTAGAATACCACTATTAATTAGGTGCTTTTGTATTGGCTATTAACTAGATATTTAAATTTAGTTCAATTTTGTTTGAAAATAGTTAATTAGTGTAAAATATTACTCCCTCCATTCCCTATTAATTGTCATTTAGGAGAAATCTAGGTAACCAAATTAATTGTCGTTTAAGGTTCTTTTAATAGTTGTCAACAATTTATTCCAATTATACCCTTAATATTTTCCTTTCTTTTCTTTATGACGTAGAAGTGAGAGAGGGAGGGTGAGATAATATTGGAAGTTTAGGTGGAAATGACAACTTCCTTAATTTTCTCAAATTGTCTAAAGAGTCTTATATTTAGGAATGGAGGGAGTATTAGTTATGTTTTTCATTCTTCTTTTTTTATATGAGAATTCGGTTTGCAGAATCCTTTTTCATGTAGCTGTCGGTTGCTTATTGATCCGACGTTGGTGCTCTACCCAAATTTTCTGGTTTACCCCAACATTCTCCATCTGTCCTACTGTTGCTGAGCAGTTTTTGGATATCAAACGGACCTCTTCAGAAGGTAATTTTAATGTGGCCGATTTCCCTCTTTTGCAATCAGTTTCGCTACAGCACCTGCTGCTCGGGGAATTCCTTGACTTAACTTAGGATTTTTTTATTAAATCATCGTGGCGCGGAACACTTTAAATTTCTCACGTACATAACATATTTTAACGGTTCGATGCGAAATTTGTTGTATGAGATTTATTTTAGAGAGAACATTTGTTCTTTACTTGATAACTCAAAACACTTATTTTTTACATGATAATGGGTATTTTCTCTTCTAAAAAATATCAGCTAATCGTATTCCACGGTTGAGATTTTGTCTCCATCCATGGCGATTTTCTTCTTAGGCTTGGATGCACGATTTGGCAAAAAGTTTCATTACCATCATATATATATATATATATATATAATATCCCTTTTATAAGTTTACGAATTCTAAAACTATAAAAATTAAGAAAGGCATAAAGACGCAAAAATCATTCTACCATGAGATTAGAGTAACAACTCACGGAATTATACCCATATAATATTTTATTATACTAATAAAATTATTTTAAATTCAACTTAGTTCAATTTTAATTAGGAATCATTAAACAATTAAGATAATTATTAATTATTATTTTTTACCATTTAGAAGTAGAATTAAAGAATAATTTTCTACAATATTTATAATTATTCAAAAATATTATTAAAATATAAAAATTAAAATATCAAATCAGCAATTTTAATATAGACATGATATGATGGATGAATCAAATAATTTTACGGATATATCCATAACAACCCTACTTAAAAAAAAACCCAAGATTTTTTACAAAAAAAAACCCTCCTAAGAATATATTAGCGAAATTCATTTTTTTTCCATGGCTGTCATCAAGTTCGGTTAAGATTTTCACACTAATCCATCAAAAAAAAAAAAAAGATTTTCACACTAAGTTGACTTGAGGGGAAGACCGCGAAGTTGGCATGTTATGACAAAGACTTATATGTCTTTTTTTGCATTTAAAATGATGAGAAGTCTCGTTATCTCGAATTGCGCGCGCGCGCAAACACACACACACATATATATATATATATATATATATATATATATATATATATATATATATATATATTGACATGAAAAAAGAGGAGATGCTTAGAGAGGCAAAATACTATACAATGATATTATGTAAGAGTAATTGCGATCGTATTAAATGAAGCAAATTTTCACACATGTCATTACAGTTTGCCGCTCAGTTAAGATAAATGCATTAAGTAATATTCGTACTAATTGCAGTACTATATGGAGACCTACGAGCCATTTTGTATAGTTAAAAATGAGAGCTTTTGGAAACCATTCTCATTCAATTTGCTCCATAATCAATCTAACATGAAAATATCTAAACCATAGCAAAATTGTATTAATGTATATGGACTAAGAAAAGGTTATAGATCCCCAACACCGAAAATTTAAAAATAATTATTTATCTACATCAGTTCAAGACTGATTCTATAAATCAATTTTTGCCTTGAAAACGAATTACAAGAATCTAATTAAGTCAAAAATATTTTATTTCAAAAACTCAAAACTATGCGGGGGAGTTTTATATCAAAATTATGCCTTTAGTACAATAAACCTCAAAATTATTTCTCCAATAATTCTCAGTTGTGAACCAATAATTCTCAGTTCACGAGCGTACAAGTAAGACCACTAAATATCTTGTACGATAATGACAAAAGCATGAGTCAAATATCAAATGCGTAAAGCGTAGGATTAATCTTGTCCACACCCCTGGATGCGTTCTGTTCAGAAATTTAACCCATTCTTCTTCTTCTCTCTTGTTGTATAGCCTTCTGTTTTCAGGGAAAAATTCCCTATGGGACGGTCATTTTGAATAATTATGAGATATGAAGGTCTGCGTCTTGTCTCAAATTATGTGAGAGGAGTATGAGGCCGTACTCACAAAGTCCGCCCCATGCCAGACCTTCCCTGTTTTCAGCTCACAAATTTGATGAATTTGAGGTACAACTTGACAATCTTGTTTATTTTTTTGTGACTCATTAAATTTTCTAAAGAGGATCAATGTTGAAAATCTTATATGAACTAACTAGTTAGCAAGTTTGTTTTTATTAAGGATTGGACAATTTCCTTCTTAAGGTACCTTTTAAAGGGATTTTTTTTAAAAGTAAGCAGTCTATGTGGGACTAGCCTCACAGTCCTTACACTCAAGGTTGTTAAAATCGGGATTCTACGTAGAATCGGTGGAGGCTGAAAAATCGTAAAATCGTGAATCGTAAAATCGTACCGAAAAATTAAAATATATATTTTATATATAAATAACAATAATTAACATATAAATCATATCATATGGTCTAGCAATATGAGAAAATCCATAAAACATAATTTCACAAGTTTTTTTAAAATATAAAAACGCGACAAAACATAATTTTTAACTTATAATTATTTCAAAACATCAAAATAAAATAAACCACAAAAATATCAGACCACCGATACTGTAAATAAGCACGAAATACGAACACCAAGATGTTATTAAAATACGAAACTTAGAGAACTGAACAAATAATTTTGACCTTATTAACGAGTAATTGAAATTCTCTGGAAATAGTCAATTTCTGTCTGAAAATAGTTGAAATCCGCCTGGAAATAGCAACTTTTCAATGGAAATAGTTGAAATCCGCAGCAACTTTTCACTGGAAATAGCTGCCTGGAAATAGCCAATTTCAGCCTGGAAATAGTAAATTTGTGGAATCGGTATAATCGTAAAATCGTACGATTTTACGATCCGATTCTACCAGATTTCGATTTTACTTCCGATTCAACTCGTTTTCCTTCCGTAGAAGATTTAAATCGGGATTTTAACAACATTGAATTTTCCAAGAGCACCACATCATCAAAAGGTTTAGATCCCTAAAGGACACATGAGTTTTGTTTTTTGTTTGCATTTTCCTTGATGTATATTCTTATTCTGCAATATGTAATGGATGACTTTTTTTTCTTTCTCTTTTGATGAATAAATGATGTCGTATTTAAGAAATTCCTTATTCAGTTGAATTTCATTTCTCAGGTGGTTTGTTTGATTGTTTCCTATGATTACTTTGTGTACCGTAACATCCTTATATCCGAAATTTTTATCTTTTTAGCTGTATTTATCATGGCTGGGATTGCATTGCTTTGATTGTTTTTTTAATGAAGTTTTACAGTTAACAGAATGGAATGTATGAATTAGCTGAAATTTATTCATTTGATTTGTTCTGCTTTTGAATGGTGGTAAGAATTGAGGTCACCAACCAACACCAATATGATGGATTCAATAATGCAGGGTTTTGTACTTCATTAGTGAATTATTTTTTGTTAATACTGAAAATAAATGAAAACAAGTTCATGGTAATTTAAATATGAGCCTAGACATACATGATCACATGCAGTGGCGGAGCCAGAAAATTTTCCTTGGGGGGGCAAAATTAACATTGACAAAATAAATTCATAAAAGCATATAAACATTGGCGGAGCCAAAAAAAAATTTTTATGAGAAGGACTCTCGAGAAGAAAAAATAAATATTTACTATGTTTGATTGTTGAATCCAAAAATAACAAGCTTGAATAAAAAGGCCCCAAAGACCTTTTTTGTATGATTAGACCAAAATAAAAGGCCATTTAGAAACATTATGGGTATTAGATATGAAGTTGGAGGAAACATGAAGGGCTTATTATTAATGTGAACGAATATTTTTTTTATTTTTTGATAAAATCTTATATTATAATCTATTAGTAATTATGAATTTTTTTGATGAAATTTTATAAATATTATAATCTCTTACACAATTAAGTTTGTTACAATTTTAACCAAAATTGTTAAGATATAAGTGGTGTAATTCCTATAATTCACGAACTAAAAAATCTAATTTTAAATCGTAAAGTGATTCAAAATGTTCACGGGATGAGGTGTTATAAAAACAAAACTAAAATTATAAAAATTCGAAAAAAAAGTTGGGGGGCACTTGCCCCCGAGCCCCCTAGCTCCGCCCAGTGATCACATGGGGATTTTAGCACAGTGAGAACAGTTGTCAAGTAATTGATTTTGGGTCTTAGGTAGCTTACAACGTCTCGTCTATTTTCTTCGGCCATTAAATCGCTCAACGTCTTGTCGATATTATTACCAGAGCACCTCCAGAGGCAGATTGATAATTATTCATAGTGTTGCATTGAATATTCATAGTGTATCAAAGGTAAAGCCCGGAGGAATTCTGAGACAAGGGTGTTGTGATATTGCAGGATTTAGCCCTCTTCTTTTTGAATGTGGCCAAAAGATGATTGATGATCTATGCACTTTTGCAAGAGATGAAATTGGAGTTTGATTACAAATCATTACTCCATCGTGTGAGTGGATACTTAATTCAATTTTGGTTGATACTCTGATACTCTGGGGGAGAAAAAAAGAAAGGAAAATGATATTTAATTTGGGAGGATAGTTACAACATAGATTGTACCACTTTTAGAGGTACTTTTTGGGCTAAGAATCATCTGTCCCCATTCGGTTTTTCCTTCCCTATCCATCCAATAAGAAAATAACATGTATTAAATTTTTAATTAAAAAAATTATAACCTAAAAAAAATAGTGGAACCCACAAGGGAAAAATATACACATGGAAAATATCTATTCGTGTGGATACAGAATGGGCAGTGGCGGAGCCAGAAATTTTTCCTTGGGGGGGCACAATTAGCATTGACAAAATAAATTCATAAAAGCATATAAATATTGGCGGAACCAAAATTTTTTTTTTTATGAAATCTTATAGATTAGAGTTATTCACATTTTTTTCACCCTTTTCACTCTACTGATCAGTGCTTCATAAACCTCCAAGTCCTTTGGCTTCATATTGTGGACTTTTTATAGTTTACAAGAGAGTCCATTGTGGATATTTTATTAGTAATTTTATTTTTTAGTCTCTTACACACTTAAATTTGTTACCATTTGAACCAAAATTGTTAAAATATAAATGGTTTCATTCCTATAATTCATAAACTAAATAATTTAATTTTAAATCGTAAAGTGATTCAAAATGGGTACAATAAACAATGTTCACGACGAGGTGTTACAAAAACAAAACTAAAACTAAATTTTTTTTTTTTTGGAAAAAACTGGTGGGGCAAGTGCCCCACTGTGGCTCCGCCACTGAGAATGGGGACAGACGATTTTTTGCCTACTTTTTGTTAGAGAAAGAAGTGAGTAAGTATTTTTTTGTTGCTAAATAATAAATTTTTCATTAATCACAAAACAGCCGAAACCATTACAATCAAAGGAAAATCTGAAAATATAAGAAAATAAAAGTTATACAATGATTTAAAAAACCAGGATAACAGACACAAATCATACCCAAGAAAACTAGGTTGGTTAGGAAATACTAAGATAAAAACTAGTAAACTAAACAAATACATAATCTTCTTCTTCGCTGCATCTTCTCCGCAATTCTTGAACCCCAGAGAAAGGAGAATATCACTTTCAACATCTTCCTTAGGGATCTACAATTTATAGGACCAAGGGCGTATCAACCGTTCTACAAATTGCCTCGGGAAGATGTAGAAAGATGATAAAGGGCCCAGATCAAGTCCGGGTTGAAAGAATTCTCCTAGAAAATTAGAAAAAAAATCTAGATCTGTGAAGATCTAAGACAAATCCAACTTCTGTGTCTTGAATCTTGAAGAAAAATACTTTGAAAAAAGTTTCATATGATTCGTGGTACAAAATAGAGGTATAAAACCTAAATAAAAGGACCAAGATTCGACCATTGGCGCCAGCAGCAAAGGGAAGAAGAAGAGCAACATAAAACGCAGAGGGGGAGAGGGAAGAGAGAGAAAAGAGAAAGAAAATAAAGAAGTGAGTGAGTATTTAGTTTGGCTTGGAGAAAACAGCCTCATTCGTTCCCCAATTTATTTCAATTAACCTCGAAAATCCCTTTAATATTTTTTTAGTATAAAGAATCCCTAAATAATTTACGTTCAGTACACAAAGTCCTAGTCACCACTTTCGCGGCGGAATCCGGTCATGCTTTAAAAACGAGGGTATAATTGTCATTTCATATTTAAAATTTTAAAAAAAATTCACAATCAACTATTTTCTTCTCCCCCACCCAGCACCCCACCCCCTCTCTCTCTTAGCCTGTCCCCCTCTCTCATACCCAGCACCCCACCAATCTCTCTCTCTCCAAAAAGATCACCAAGATGCTCCAAACCTGCACCACCAAACAAATTTCTTTTTGTTTCACAAAATAATATTTTCAAAAATATTTCTGAATCCAAATCGGAACAAGCCCCCACAAGTTCTACAAACAGAAAAATGTCAACCCACGGTAAAAAGAAATTGTAATTGTCACTCCGTATGCCGCCGCCGGTACCGGAGCCACCGCTGAAGACATCCTTAGCCACGCGCCAAAGACATCCTTAGCCACCGCCGGTACCAGAGCATAGTTATAATTCTGTTTTTTTGTCGGAATTGGTGACTCTGATTATGAAACGGAAACCTAAAAAATTGGTGACTCCCGCCGCCTCTTGCCACCACCACCATCATCTCTGTTTTCCCCAAAAATTCTTGATAAGGAATCAAATAGAGTAATAGGTTTCAACATTGAAAGTATCAAATAGACTTAAATTGAGTCCTCTTTGTTCAATGAACATTGCCGACACCAATTATCTCTAAGCACCACGCCGATTGATTGAACAATAGTTTGGGAATGCGTTTGTTAATAATTGGGGGTTCGTTTGTCAATAATTTGTGATGTACTAAACTACTCAACACCACAGATTCACTTGATCCAGAATTCAAATGAATAAATGAAGAACAAACAGGCAAAATCCCTAAACAAGTGATATATGATAATATTCAATAGAGTCTGGTCTCCACCATCACACAAGTCACTGAATAAGAATTTGGATCACTGTCCCCAGCTACTTAGTTACAGATAACTAAATATACGATAAATGAAACTAAAAGGAGATAAAGGAAACAAACTCAAGCTAACATCAAGCTGCAAAGCACACCATGATTCCTGCAATTTGAAGCAAGCTCGAATCAGTCTCAGAAGGATAGAGGTAAGATGGATTTAAGGATAGAAAGTGTTAAGAATGAAGGAATACCAAAGAGGGCCAATGACAGCTGCCATTTGTGGGTTAATTATCCGAATACCCTTCTATCAGCTGAGTTTGCCCCTTTTATACCTAGTGTTAAGCTCCCTAGGTAGATCTCATCTATCCAGCTCATCCTCTGCTGACAATGTCGGGTAATCAACAGTGGCAATTCTTCTACTGTGCACCCATGGTTGATGGGCAGCAAAAGTGCCCATTGCATCTTCCTTCTTTTGCTCGCGTGTGAATTTGGGTGTAATTCCAAGTACTCTTTCACTGCATCATTGCTTCCAGAACTATAGGGTCCTACGGCTAATATGGGGGGTTTGAACCCATAAACTGCTTCAAATGGGGTCACCTTAATAGCTGAATGGTAAGTGGTGTTATACCACCACTCAACTAAAGAAATCCAACTCATCCACTTGTGTGGTCTGTTGCTGCAAAAAACCCCAAGTACATTTCAAGAGTTTGATTAACCCTTTCAGTCATACCATCACTCTGGGGGTGGTATGCTATGGTCATGCTTAGCTGAGTACCTAAACTCTTAAATAGGGCTTGCCAAACACTGCTAGTGAAAATTTTGTCTCTGTTAGTGACAATATTTTCTGGCAAACCATGTAGTTTATACACTTGATCCAGGAAGAACTCTGCTACAGTGATAGCTGTGAAATGATGTGTTAGGGGTATAAAATGGTTGTACCTAGTGAGCCTGTCAACCACCACTAGGATCACATCATTTCCTCGTGACTTAGGTAAGCCTTCTATAAAATCCATGGAGATATGTGTCCATGCCTGTTTAGGTATGGGCAAAGGTTGCAGTAGGCCAGGATAGGCTACTTTCTCTTCTTTGTTTCTTGGACAAGTATCACAGTTCCTTATCCATTGTTGAATTTGTTCCTTCATACCTGGCCAACAGAAAAACTATTTAGCCCTTTGGAAACTGGCTTGCATGGCGGAATGTCCCCCCTGTTGTGTTGCATGTAGCTCTTCAATGATTCTTTCTCTTATGCCTCCATTGCAGCCTATGTAAATCTTCTTCTTTTTGTAAAGTACCCCATTCTTATACTCCCAAGAATCTTGCCCTTGTTAGTCAATGGGTAATTCAGTTATTTTTTCCTGAGCCTTGTCATCATCTTCATAGCACTTAATTACCTCAATGACCTAAGTTGGTGTGATTGTTGTCATGACACTAATTTCATTTCTCCTGGATAAGGCATTAGCTGCCTTATTCTCACTACGCTTCTTGTATTGGATCTCAAAATCCAATCCCAGAAGCTTTGAAGTCCATTTATGCTGTGAGGTGGTTGTGACCCTTTGTTCCATCAGGAATTTCAAGCTTTGATGATCAGTCTTGATGATGAAGTGTGCACCCTCTAAATAGTGTCTCCACTTCCCCACAGCAGTTGCCAAGGCTAGAAGTTCTTTCTCATAAACAGACAGCCCCCTATGCATTGGGCCTAAAGCTTTACTTAAGTATGCAATAGGCTTTTTGTCTTGCATTATCGCTGCCCCAATTCCTGTGTCTGAAGCATCAGTTTCAAGAACAAAGGGTTTGTTCCAATCAGGCATTGTTAACACAGGAGCTGAGCTCATAGCTTGCTTCAGTGTTTCAAAAGCTTTTCTAGACTCTTCATTCCAAATAAACCCCCATTCTGCAGCATCTTGCACAAGGGTTTACTTATGTTTCCATATCCCTTCACAAATCTCCTGTAGTATCCAGTAAGCCCCAAGAAACCCCTTAACTGTGTAAGGGTTTTAGGTAAGGGCCATTCCACTATGTCTTGTATCTTTGCTGGATCAGCAGATACACCATCCTTGTTGATGATATGCCCTAATTATTCGGGCTTTGCATGGGCCTGGCCCAGTTTTTTCATTTCAGTCATGACATGACACCCGAAATTGGTGGACAAACATTTTTATCCAGAACGGAAGTCCCACTTCGTCACGGAGCCATCACGAAGTGGGAGTCCACTTAGCTATGGCCCCAGTGACGGAAGTGGACTCCGCTCAGCCTCCCAGTTTAAAAAAAAACTCTTCTTCTTCCTCCCCTCACTGCGAATTCCAAGCAAAAAGCTCCCAAAAAAAAAAATCTCCCCCTCCCCCTCCCTCCCGCCGCCGCTCCGGAGTGTTGCCACCCACCTTCAATCTTCCCCACCACCACTCTCTCTCTCTCTCCCAAATTTTTTAAATTTGGAGGTATAATTTTTTTTGTTTTAATTTATTTAATTTTTTTTATCTATAGTTTTAAAATTCAATTGCCAATTAAAAATGTATTTATTTTTTGTAAATTTGATAGTTATATATTTATGTGAATTTGATATTTTTGTATTGTTGTGAATTTGATAATTATGATATTTTTATTGCAAATTTTGAGAAATTGATATTTATGTATTTTAATTGCAATGTTGTGAATTTGAAATATATTTGTATTTTAATTGCAATTTTTGTGAATTTGATATCCTTATATATTTTAATTGCAATTATGTGAATTTGATATTCTTATGTACTTTAATTGCAATTTTGTGAATTTGATCCTTATGTATTTTAATTGCATTTTTGTGAATTTGATATTTATTTATTTTAATTGCAATTTTTGTGAATTTGATATCCTTATGATTTAAGTGCGAATTGTTATTTTACGCATATTTTATTGATAAAATCCCACTGTTTTTTTTATAGATGGCTTTTCCGGGCCACCTTATGCCCGGTCCGTACGATTCCAGTGTGTTGAACAAACACACCTCACATAGATCACTTAGGATTTGGGGTGGGGATGTAGTCCTAGACAAAGGTTTGAAGGTCATTAGCTTTGACGGGAGTTCTTTTGAAACATACCGACGCGAGGGCAACCCGAGAGTGCTAGATCTCATTGACCGTATAGGTTTCGGGGGTTGTTGTCGGATAGGTAAGATAAAGATAGACCACGCACTGATCACTGCATAGAGCGGTGGCGCCCCGAGACGCACTCCTTCCATCTGCGATGCGGTGAGGTCACCATCACCCTAGAGGACGTAGGATGCCTCCTAGGATTGCCCACCGGGGGCCACGTGGTGACGTGGAATGAGGACTACAACATGACCAAGCGTCAGTGGATTGAGCGCGTCCACGATATCCTAGGATTTCGCCCCCTCCCCCGCCCTCACGGCCGGGTCAATTAGGGGTAACGCCATCGATCTTGCAGAGGTGTACGCCCACATTTCCGAGCCCCTAGGCGAGGATGCCACATAGGTCGCGGTTGACCAGCGGGCCCGGGCCCTGATTTTCCTCTACATCGCTGCTTTCCTTTTCCCGTATAAATCCGGGTCGCGCGGGAACTTGCGCTATCTCTTGCTCATTAGCGACGGAGACCTCGCCCAGGACCAGCGATTCCCTGGGCCGGGCGGCATCCCTGTCCCTACTGTACTGCTGGGATGTGCATCTCGCACTGAGCCGTCTCTAAGGACATAGTCAGGTCGTTGCCTTTTGATCCAGGTTTGTGTAATTTTTAATGCGTTTTTATTGTTTCCCTGCATTTTTTTTAAAATATTTGATGATTAATCCGTGTTTGTTTGTACCAGTTGTGGGCGTGGGAGCGCATATCATTTCTCCGGCCGGCGAACCGGGGAGATATTATGAATGAACCTTCCGCGGACGGCCGAGCGTACGGGGCGCGTTGGAATACCGCCAGGAGTTTCAAGAACACGCCGAAATCTCAGCTGGGTTATTGCGCAATTAATTTATGCTAATGTACAATTTTTTTTGATAGTTCATGTGGAGGCCGTACCCCGATTGGGTTATTGCCGTCCAGGTCTCTCGCGATGAGGGCTTCCTATCCACCTGCTGGGCCCGTACGCCACTCGTGTGTTTCGAGTTGGTTGAGCTTCACATGCCGGACCGGGTTGCTAGGAAATTCGGGTTCCAGCAGGTGATACCAACCCCATCGGTGGCGGAGGGTACTACAGAGGGCGAGGACGTCCACACCAACATGGCGGGACCTAATATGAACTGGGATAACAAGCACAAAATCTACATAGCCATGTGGGATGCCCGAGCGGATGCACTGGCGAACGCTGTCCCGGTCCCCGGTAATGTGATCTTACCAACCCGTGAGTACATGGATTGGTACAATCGCATTACCGTGCACCTCCTAACAAACCCACGCAACAGGGATGCCGATCCACTCCCGATGGGCATTCAACCCATCGCGCCTTCCGAGGACATTATTGTAAGATTTTTATTTTTGTTTGTCTTCATTGCTTTTCCTTGTTTATAATATACTGAGACGATAATTGATGTTGCAGGCGGATGCCAACAGACTCATAATCACGGAGCTCGATAAGCCGGCCTCCAACTCAATCGGCCACTACAGGTCCCTCGTTTCCTGGGCTTCAAAGACAATCAAAGAGGCGTTCGTGGCGGCCGGGAAGTCCCTGACCTGCAGATCGAGAGCTGCGGATGTGGCAGAGTCTGCTGTTCTGGAACCGGTGCAGCCGAGGGAGCCTGTTCCGGCCCAATCCCATAGGGGAAGGCAAGGTACGCGGAGGCAACGGGATGCCGCGCGGGAGGACTTGACAGCGAGGCGGGCCACCGGAGCCGGCTGCACCGGCGACAGATCCGGCACAGTCTCCGACACAGACACAGTTTCCCAGTTAGACCGACGTACCCACCCCTTTTCAGTACCAATTTGCATCACCCGGTACTTTTTCAGCGGGTAATCAGACGGGTGGGGATCCTGGTGTCGGGCCCTCTACATCTGCACAGCCGGGCTTCTACTCAGGAGGGTCGCTTTCGTACAGCCTGCACATCACTGAAACGCAGCAGCAGACTCCGTTGCCGATGCCGGTAAACCCCGAGGAGCAGATATTTATCGACCACGAAGGCGCAGAGGTCATCACAACCAATTTTGGTACCGCCGTGCGTGTTAGAGATGGCCGCATTTACTTCCTGCGACCAGCCCCGAGACACACCGTTCCATACACACCTTCGGCGCCGTAGATAGGTTTTCATTTACGTTGTTTACGTTTCGTTCATTGTAGTTACGAAGAATGTTAATTTTTTTCCGTTGTAAAATATTATTCCGATAATTTTGTTGCTTGTTTTATATTAATATACAATTTATTCATTTTCTTGCTCAATTTTTAGTAAGCATTGTGTTTTGGAAATATTGTTTTTGATTCTTGTAATACAAACACCTCAGAAAAATAACCTTTGAAAATGGATGACCTCAAGAAAAAAAACTAAGTGTTTTTAGGCAAACACACTGCCAGTCCAGAACGGAAATCCCACTTCCGTCCTGGGGCCATAACGGAAGTGGGACTTCCGTTCTGGACAAAAATGTTTGTCCACCAATTTCGGGTGCCATGTCATGATTGAAATGAAAAAACTGGGCCAGGCCCATGCAAAGCCCTAATTATTCTACTTTGGGCTGAGCAAAGATACACTTACTCAGTTTGGCATACAACTGATTTTCCTTTTAGACTTGTAACATCAATCTGAGATGGTCTAAGTGAGTTTCTGGATCAGGGCTGTATACTAAAATATCATCAAGAAAGACTAAAATGAACTTTCTTAAGTAAGGTGCAAAATTTTTGTTCATTAAAGCCTGAAAAGTGGCTGGCCCATTAGTCAGACCAAATGACATTACTAGAAACTCATATAACCCTAAATGTGTCCTAAATGCAGTCTTAGGCACATCTTCTTGGTTGACTCTGATTTGGAAATAGCTTGCCCTTAGGTCTATTTTGGTAAAGCATTGAGATCCTTTAAGTTCATCTAGAAGCTCATCTATAATGGGAATTGGAAATTTGTCTTTGACACTTATAGCATTTAACTGCCTATAGTCAACACAAAATCTCCAAGTTCCATCCTTCTTTTTGACAAGGAGAACTGGAGATGCAAATTGACTATTGCTTGACTGTATGATTCATTCTTCTATCATTTCATTGACCAAGCTCGCAATTTCAATCTTTTGGAAATGTGGGTATCTGTAAGGTCTGAGCATAAAGGGTTGACTTCCCTATACCAATTGGATCTTATGTTCATGACCTATGGCTAGAGGTAAGCCTTGGGGTTCACTGAAAACCTCCCCAGACTCATTCGAAACTTGTCCTACTTCCACAGGTGTCACCCCTCCTGCCTCAGTGCCCATGGTAAGTAGTTGACCATAATATACTTGGTCACCTCCTTCTAATGCCTTCAGTATCTCTTTAGCCTTTGCTGGTATGATTTTCATTTGTTCCTTCTCACCTTTCAATAGCTTCTCCTCTTGATCTTTCTTGAAAGTAAGACTAATGTCAGTGAAATCAAACAAGATATGACTATATCTCCCCAACCAATCAAGTCCTATGATCATGTCACTACTCTCCAAAGCTAATACTCTAACGTCATGCTTGTATGTCTTATTCCCCATTTTCCACATGAACTCCTTACACACACCCATACTTCTCATGGTTTCCCCATTTGCTACTTTTATTTTCATAGGCTTACAGCTGGTCTCCTTAAGATTAAGTTCTTTGACAATCTTGTTGTCTATGAAACTGCAAGTACTCCCCGTGTCAATGAGAATTGACACTTTTCTCTTCTTAATCTATCCAGGAATTCTAAATGTACTATTAGATAGCTTACCAGTCATAGCAATGACTGATATTTCTGCCATTTCTTCCTCCTCTCCCCCTTCATCCTCTTCTCTGTTGTACAATAAATATTCTTTTTCATCATCTCCTTTTTCTAACTCCTCTACTACCACAATGTTCAACTCATTCCTGGGGCATATGTGCCCTGGAGTGAACTTGTCCCCACATCTAAAACAAAGCCCATTCACTTTTCTCAATTGATATCCCCCCTTAGACAACCTTTTGAAAGTTACTGGGCTTTTGACACCTGCTTTGTTTTGATTACCAAAGTTCTTGTTGTGTGGATTATTAGTTAGACCTTTAGGATTAAAGAATTGTTGTCTGGGAGTGGGCAGTAGGATTTTTTCCAAGTTTGGATAAGGCTTCTAGTGTACGTTGTAAATATAGAGCCTTGCCACATACATCATCAAGTGTTTGGAGGTCAAACACTTTGATCATGTTCTTAAGCTCCTCTTTAAGGCCACCTATGAAAACTGAAATGTAATATTCCTCATCAGCATGAGGCATTTTGGTAATGACTATAGACCTAAGCACCTCAAACTTGTCTATGTAATCTTCCACAATATCCTTTTGTTTCAGTCTACTAAAATCCTCCATGAGCTGCCTCTCATCAGACTCACCAGATCTTTTGCACACAGCAGCAACAAATTTCTCCCAAGTTTCGCTTGGGTGTGTGGCTGTTCTTCCCCTTGCTCAAGTGTATGCTTTATTCCTGAAATTAAGCTTACTCAGAGTTATTTTTCCCCCCACTTCCACTTGGTGCAATTGGAAATAATCCAGGCACCTACCTCTCCACTCCCTTGATCCAGTTCCTTCAAATATGGGAAATTCTAATTTAGGTGCCTTATACTCAATTCTACCTTCCCTTCTGAACCCCAAAGGATTCTTAGGGTAGCCATATTCTGGGGTTTGTGGAGTGACACTTGCAGTCCTAGTACCAGTGAAAGTACTTGGTTGTCCTATATCCTGTTGTTTGCCTTCCCTAGGCTCTACCCTCCTATTGTCATTTACAACAGTGGTTAGATGTACTAGTTGTGCTATTACCCCCTCCATTTGCTTATGTAACCCTCTTGCCCTTTCATTAATACATCGATCATGTTTTTTGTGCTCCTTAAGGGTATAGCCCACCTGATCTGATATTCTCATTTGTTCTTCCAAGTGCCCATGTAATTCTAGATTGTCATGTTCTATTTTCTTAAGCTTATCCCCTCCAGAAGATCTTGGTTATTCCCTTCTCTAGTCTGACTTCTAGTGTTAGTCATAACCTCACAGGTAGCAGGATATGGCTCTGATACCACTTGTGATATACTAAACCACTCAACACCACAAATTCACTTGATCCAGAATTCAAATGAATAAATCAAGAACAAACAGGCAAAATCCCCAAACAAGTGATATATGATTATATTCAATAGAGTCAGGTCTCCACCATCACATAACAGGTAGCAGGATAAGGCTCTGATACCACTTGTGATGTACTAAACTACTCAACACCACAGATTCACTTGATCCAGAATTCAAATGAATAAATCAAGAACAAAACAGGCAAAATCCCCAAACAAGTGATATATGATTATATTCAATAGAGTCTGGTCTCCACCATCACACAAGTCACTGAATAAGAATTTGGATCACTGTCCCCAGCTACTTAGTTACAGATAACTAAATATACGATAAATGAAACTAAAAGAAGATAAAGGAAACAAACTCACGCTAACATCAAGCTGCAAAGCCCACCATGATTCCTGCAATTTGAAGCAAGCTCGAATCAGTCTCAGAAGGATAGAGGTAAGATGGATTTAAGGATAGAAAGTGTTAAGAATGAAGGAATACCAAAGAGGGCCAATGACAGCTGCCATTTGTGGGTTAATTATCCGAATACCCTTCTATCAGCTGAGTTTGCCCCTTTTATACCTAGTGTTAAGCTCCCTAGGTAGATCTCATCTATCCAGCTCATCCTCTGCTGACAATGTCGGGTAATCAACAGTGGCAATTCTTCTACTGTGCACCCATGGTTGATGGGCAGCAAAAGTGCCCATTGCATCTTCCTTCTTTTGCTCGCGTGTGAATTTGGGTGAAATATTCCTGAACGATGCCGTTTCCAGCTTAGGTAATAAGAAAATAGAACGATGACGTTTGATGGGTAAAAAGCTAATTAAATGGAACGGTGGCGTATTGGGGACTTGTGAATTAATTAAATTAATTCAGCCCTAATTCCCAATCCTTTCCAACTAACCACCTTAACTAACCTTCCCTCCTAAATTTTATTTCAAAACTTCTCTTTCTTTTCTTCATTCCTGACATAATCCCTGACACCAAAATCTGATCTAAGATGCGTGACGAAATTAGGGCGCCATGTGGTTGTGATAACCATAACGATAGAAAGAACACCAGAATTGCGATTGTAAATGGAGGCGGCGATTCAACTAGCTTCTTCATGATTCAACGGGGATAAAGGCGGAGAAAATTGTGACAATATTGGATTTTGATTCAATGGCGGGTCTTCTCCCAAGGAGATTGAGGAAGAATTTGAATGGTTGAAGTTAATTGTGGAGAATTGGATGGTTGAAGATGGTGGTGTTGGGTGATGGATGGCTGAAGATGGTGGTGCTGGGTGGTAGTGCTAAGTGGTGTAAGTGGGCGGAGATGGGTGGGGGCTCAATTTTTTTGGATTTAATACAAACTCTGAACATCTATATTCGATTTCCAAAAGGTACATAACGAACACATATTTCTGTAAATTCAAGTTAAAATCATGTTTTTTCTTTGTCTAGTTCTTGTCTATGCCCGTCGAATTTCCCATTAATGTTGAAACTTTGCTCAAGAAGAGAAGTATATGTATATATGCATGGTATTTTTCTGAGAAACCCAGATTGAATGGTTGAAGATGGTGGTGTTTGGTGCTAGGTGGTGGTGCTGAGAGGTGTCAGTGGGCGGAAATGGGTGGAGGCGGCGACGGTTGGTATAGAATGGGCGGAGGAGGAATGAGAGGGTAATTGCTGAAACCTCATAATCTAAAATGACACAATTACCCTCCATTAAAAGGGTGTTGCATGTCACCTGCACGTTTTTCGCCGAAAAACATAGCAAAATTGGTGGTTTGGACTTTCTGGGAAAAACTTAAAATAATAAGGGATTCTTTATGCTGAAAAAACATTACAAGGATTTTCGAGGCCAATTGAAATAAGTTGGGGGACGAATGTGGCTGATTTATCTTTAATTTCAGACAAATAGTTAAGGTGGAGTTTGAATCTTGGCAAATTGGTCGTTATTGTCCCTAAATAATTTATGAATCAGGCAAAAGGTCCCTAACGATATTTTCTGTACATTAAAATCCTCAAACAATTTACGATTGGTGTGTAAGGTCCTTCTGTCAAAAAAGTGACGGGTCAACTATCAATTGAAAATTTTACTCGAGTCAAATAAATACTTTAGGGGCATAATCGGTATATCACAAATTAGTCATTAGTGTCCTTAAACAATTTATGAATCAGGCGTAAGGTCCCAAAACATATTTTCTAGACATTAAAATCCTCAAACAATTTACGATTGGTGTGTAAGGTCCTTCTGTCAATCTTCTTACCGTTAAATAATCACCAAATTAGCAAAAAAAAATTGAATGACAAAGACAAAGAACTCATCAACCCAATTCAGGACCTTATAGTAGAAGTTGTTGATGCAATTGATCTAATGCCAATTATTTTTAGCTGTTTTGGTGATTTAATTTATCTGAGTTTTTTTAATTAGCAAGAATTATTATCTGTAGTTTGTGAATTTTTATTTCAAGTATGCAATGAAGGTTTTTGCTAAGTAATATGCAATGAAGGCTGTTTGCTTAAAATTTGATATTTCAAGAAAGAATTTTGCGGGTTTGATGGAATCTGGACATGCGCATGTCTATGATGTTGTTAAAAAATCCTTGCTTTGGGCTCAATTGGCGGCCATTTTTGTTCATTTTAGAAAGTTTAAAGAATAAGTCTGTAGTAGGTGCTGGTGGTGAAGAAGAGGCGGGGATGGTGACTCGAATTAAATTTTCAATTGACAGTTGACTAACACTTTTTTGACAGAAGGACCTTACACACCAATCGTAATTTGTTTGAGGATTTTAATGTCCATAAAAAATGTTTTGGGACCTTACGCCTGATTCATAAATTGTTTAGGGACAATAATGACCAATTTGCCAGTATTTTAATTGTGATATACCGATTATGCCCCTAAAGTATTTATGTTGACTCGAATAAAAGTTTCAATTGACAGTTGACCCGTTACTTTTTTGACAGAAGGACCTTACACACCAATCGTAAATTGTTTGAGGATTTTAATGTACAGAAAACATCGTTAGGGACCTTATGCCTGATTCATAAATTGTTTAGGGACAATAACGACCAATTTGCCTTGAATCTTCTAGTACATTATTTTGTACACAAATAAAATTACATGAAACAATACTATTGGACTAGAGTGAACTTATGGGCTTTGACCAATCACATTATCCCACATGTGATAATATCACTGATGTACTAGTGTTGACACTTAAAAAATACCGATTGGCCGAAATCACTCTAGAGACGGACGATCAATCTAGATTCAGACAAGTGTCAAGGAAACACAACCGACAAAATAAAGAATTGGCCGAAGCCATCTGAGAATTGGGTAGGGAGGCAAACTGGATGAGATAAAAATGAGTCTGAGGATCCAATTGAAAGGTCATTGGTCGAGATAGCCAAACAAAATCACTGGACATCAGGAAATCAATTTCACAACTCTCTTGACCTAGTCCTTGGTCTTATCTTTTCCACAATTACCACAATCTTCATGCAAGGAAGTGAGATACGATTAGGAGAGCTTTTAGGGCAAAGAAACAACCGAACAATCACTAAAAAGGTGAGAAACGTGCAATCACCAAACGACCGAGACATGAGAGGTTTGTCCATGTTCTCCATAACGGCCATGACATGGAAAACATATCCATTTCAAAAAAGTGATGACCGTAATGAGTAGAATACAAGGCGGGAAGGCATATTAAAAAGGGTCGTGCTACATGGCTAAGCTTTAGCCAACCAATTGGCTAAAACCCCAAATTTTAAAGTTAAAATGCCTAAAAGCCCCGCAAAAGTTTTATATCCTTTACAATTTTTCTAATAACACACAATTTCATTAGCTACTTTTTTTTTTTTTTTTTTTTTTTTTTACGCCCGAAGGCGATTGCCCCCGAGGGGGAAGTGCGGAGTACCCTAGATCAGAGAGATTGTAGCGTGCCCCATGCCAGAGGAGGAAGAGAACGCCTCACCAGAGGAGGAGATTTATTATTGCCCCATAGTGCGGGGAGAAGGTGTCGAACTTGGGACTTTTCGGTCCCAAGCCAAAGACTTACCCAATTGGGCAAGCCTTTTGTTGACAACATTACACCCTATAGTCAATATCTACATATACCCTAAACTACCACTCTTCATTACTATCCACCAAACCCAACTACTAAAGAACATTTTTTCCATTTCTGATTAACACTTTTTTTTTTCTTTTTTTTTTCAACGATTTTGTCTTCAATAGGTTGTCTCAAAAGTATATATTTTACCTTTTTTCAATTAATTTAATTTTAATTTTTTGACAAGTTGTACTTGAATGTAGAAGAATTCAGCAATTGAGAAGCTCTTCTTTTTAACTTCACATATCTTGTTTCTTGCACACAATTATTTTTTGAAATAAACCATATATGGTTTCCTTGATTTCACAAAAACTTGAGCCATGACCTTGAAATATATGGATTCTTCACCATGGAAATTGCTTGCACACGTTTCTCCAAAAGCCATCACTTAGGAAATCTTCTCTGCCATATCGGGATTAATTTTGAACTTCACCTAAAGATTAAGTTAAGTTAATATTGTTTGGATTTGGAGCGTAAGGCAATAGAGACGGAGAATTAAGGAACATGAGACAGTAATTAATTTGGAATCTTCAGTATTCTCCCTTTTTTTTTTCTTTTTTTTTTTTTTTTTGACGCCCGAAGGTGATTTCCCCCGAGGGGGAAGAGAGGAGAGTACCCTAGATCAGGGAGATTGTAGCATGCCCCATGCCTGGGGAGGGAGCTTAGCCTCATAAAGAGGAGAATATTATTACCCCATTATGCGGGGAGAAGGTGTCGAACTTGAGACCGAGCCAAAGACTTACCCACTGGGCCAAACCTTTTGTTGACTCAGTATTCTCCCTTGATTTGGAGGAGAACGAGAGAGATAGGCGGTCGATTTGGGTCTCTTAACTATATTGGTAAGGAGGATGAGCGACGTGCCTCATTATGAATTAAGAACTCATTAAACATCACAAAAAAAAAACAAATTTTTGTTTTTTAAAAGTAATAAAAATTAACGAGTGTAAATAACAATGAATTACACATTTTTATATATAGTAAATGAATTATCAAATGCATGGTTCATTATACTTCTATATACGTCGATCAATTATTAGTACTATGAAGTTATATCAATACATATGTAAAGTTAATTATACTTCTATATTCGCCGATCACTTATTAGTTCTATGAATTGTTAAAATAAACTTGTAAGGTTCTTAATAATTCTATATAAACCGATCACTTATTAGTACTATGAATTGTTAAAGTGAACATGTAAGGTTCTTTATAATTCTATTTAAGGCGATCACTTATTATTACTATGAATTGTTAAAGTAACATGCAATGTTCTTTATAATTCTATATAAGGAGATCACTTATTAGTACTATAAAATTGTTAAAATAAATATGTAAGTTTTGTTAGAATTCTATATAAAGAGAACTAATATTGTATGGATCATTGTTATAGTAATTATATTACTTGTAGCTATTACACTCCATTCATTTAGGGTCTATTATAATTTTTCCAGTACTTTTTGGGTCAATTTGTAAATTAAAAAACATTAAATAGAAACTCGTGGGTTAATATGTAAATTCAAAAGATACTACGCGGGCTTTTTTATTATAAATATTTTTAACTTTTGAGTCTTAATAATAGTAATATAGTTTATGTGCTGTAGGGATGCAAATACAGTTTATATAGGGACTTAAGGTTGCAAATTGGCTACAATTACACATGCCACGTCATCGATCCGGACATACCTAGAGAAAAACTGGAACTTCAATGACATGTTCATACAATGGCCAACATTCCTTCACATTTACAATTTTTATTCAAAAGTAATAATGATTGATGAGACATTTTTCCCATTCAAAAATCAATTATAGACAGCTGACAATCGTAAAAAATCGGGCAAAGACTTTATGTCTTCCATGTTGCCATGTTTTTCGATTAAAAAAAAAGGGGCTTCATGAGCATTTTTGTTCTGCTGACTCAATTGTTGCCGACTTAGCAAATTTGTAGCTAATTTGTCTTAGTCAACAATCATTTCCCTATTAAAAACGGTTATAAATAGAAGATAAAGAGAAACTTCAAAGACATCACAATTAACATTCAACCTGTCTTTTTATCTTCATTTATACGCATTTATAAGATTTCTTTATAGCTTTCACACTTAAATTCATGTAGACATTTTTAGACAGCATTTTTGAATCTGTCAGACTTACTGCGTGAGAATTTTCATTCAATAACGCATACTTAAGTAGAATCCAACCTCTTAGACTTAGCTTACTGCGTGAGGGATCTCTCAATAATGTATACTCAGGTTTAAGATCGTCCAATTGACTCCAGATCAGCTTACTGCATGAGAAGTTATTTTTCAATATTTTAATAACGTATGCACGGTACTTTTGGACAAAACGCACACCAATAGATCTCAAATATGCATAGTCACTAGCATGCATATATTAGAAACAAATGATACTTTATATTGTAGTAGTACAACTATACTATATTCTTCACCTAAAATGATGAAATACCACACTAATTCATCATGGTCAGTTAGATATGCAGAAATGATCTTTACTTTCAAGTTCTAACACAATGAATTTTTGCCCCCAACATATTCTTATAGTTCCCAAAATGTTATAGGTTGTAAACTATAGAAAAATATTTTAGCTTATTTTTTAGATCAGGTACTATTTATTATTCCGATTATTTATAGCCAAATAGTACACGAAAAATAGGTAGGGTGTTATTTTTTGAAATTCAAGTACTTTTTTTTATATATCTGTTTGTGCTTTTATGTCATTTTCGCTACTATTAGTAATTATCAATCAAGACACATTTATTTTGTTTAACTTATTTATATTTCTTCACAAATTTGAAGGATCTATGCTAAAATCAACGAGAAGAAATGTAATTTTTTAGTGTGCGCCATTAAAAAATAATTACACACGCAATAAACTGGTTTGGGGTAAATTAGACTACCTTAAATCTGAATTTATGATATTGGATTGAAATTCTCACGCAGTAAGCACGACTGATTAAAAAAAAGAGTTAAACCTAGAGTGTTTAAATGAATTTAAGTTCGAAAATCTGTACGAAAAACTTAAAAATATAGTATAAATGGATATAAAAAGACATGTTGATTGTGATGTCTTTGATATTCGTCTTCTATTCATAGCCGCTTCTTGAAGTGTCTTCCCACCTTAAATTCTGCCATGACAACCATAAATTTGTGAAGTGAACATGTTTTCCATGTCCTGACTATTATGGAGAATGTGTGCAAAGTGCAAACTCCTCAAGTTTTGGCTGGATAGTAGTTGCACGTTTGCCATGGATTCTGTTTGACCATCTCGGCTAGTAACCCTTCCAGTCAGTTGGGTTCTAGAATCTTGTTTCCCATTTCTTTATATTTTTGGCCAGCTTCTTTAGGTCAATCATTTCTTCTGCCCGGTTATCTTTTCTTAATACCCATTCTAAATTTTTGTTGATCTGTCTGTTTAGCCGCCTCCTGAGCATTTTCAGCCAAACGAGATTTTTTGGGTGTTATCGAGAGTTAATATTTTTCTTAATAAAGTAACTTACTTTTTGATTCTTTAATTTTCGCTATTTTCCTAAACGACTTATATTAATGAATGAAGTTAGTACTTTGAAACCGAAGGAATATTAAACAAAATGTCAATACATTAAACATAGCAATGGTGCTTCTGATGAGGGGCATGTAATCCCAAAAATAAATTAGGGAGTTGGTGAAAATACAACTAGTAGTTCAGCTAAGAGTGACATTGAAACAGGGGACTACAGTAAAAAGCAGCAAAGCAGAATTTCATTCACATAAATGAAATTCAGAATGGAAATTGCAATAAACATTAAAAATGTAAACTTCTTAGCAATTACAAAATGCAAAACATGATTATTTGTCCTTTAGGTATTCGTGGAATTTGATGAAGTTGAACTCATGCCTTGGGTTTGTGAAGTCTGGTTTGATGATTCACTGAAGAAAAAAGTATGTTCTTGGTTGTCGACAAACCCTTCGAGAGATCGTGGCAACGGAGGCAAATTCACATCCAACACACCCTCAAGGATCTGAACAATCTGACCCATTGATGGCCTATTGTTTTCGTAATCTTGGACACACCAGCAAGCTATTTTACACAATCTTGATACCTCTTCTTCATCCGCTATCCTCTCCAATCTTGGGTCTAATATGCTGAGGATATCGCCTCCATCAATGACCACTTTCGTAGCCCAAGAAGGGAAGAATATTGGTACTCCATCATGAGAATGCACTGGAAAATGCGATGAGTTTCTCATCCCAGAAATGAATTCAAACATCATTTTTCCGTAGCTGTAAACGTCAGCTTTTGCAGTTATGGCTACTCCTGATATCCATTCCGGAGCAAGATAACCTATTGTTCCCCTCATTGTTGTTAGGGCTCGACTAAAATCACGTCCCATGAGCTTTGCCAGACCAAAATCTGCCACTTTGGGACATAATTTATAATCCAGAAGAATATTTTCTGGCTTTATGTCGCAATGAATGATGCAGTCCCTACATTTCTCATGTAGATAAGCTAAACCTCTCGCGATTCCAAGAGCAATTTGATACCTTGTTCTCCAGTCCAGTACCTTGGAATCTTCTCCATGGAAAAGATGAGCATCCAAGGAGCCATTTGGCATGTATTCATAGACCAACAACTTCTTATTACCTTCAGAGCAAAACCCGCGAAGCCTAACAAGATTAACGTGTTGTATTGTCCCAATTGTGCTGACTTCTGCTCGGAATTGTTTCTCCCCCTGGCTGATGCTCTCCAGCTTCTTCACAGCTATGACACTTGAATCAGGCAATGTACCTTTGAATACCGCACCAAAACCTCCACCTCCCAATTTCATTGAAAAATTCTTGGTCGCATTTTGCATATCTTTGTATGTAAATGCCACCAGCGAACTACCTGAACCTTTTCCGGTCCCAACAAGTCTTCTTTGGCGCCTCAAGATTAGAAGCCAAATGACGCCTATGAGGACTACAGCAAAGGCAACAGCTCCCAAAACAGCACCTATCACAGTCCCCTTGTTATCTTTTGCAGTTGAAAACTCGGAGGCAGCAAGTCTGAGGTAAAGTGTCCTTCCATTACCATCATCAGAAGAAAGTTGTTGTAGATTCAAGAGTTCCCTATTCCAGATTAAACATCCGTTGACTTCATAAGCATAGACGGTGCAAGAGCAATTACTTAGACAGGCAGATTCACATTCTGCAGCACTTCCAACTGCCACGGCCTGAGAATCCTCGGGTAATCTCATCTCATTTAGTACCCGGAATTTGTCTCTCTGACCTGTAATACTACTATTACTTTCACATTGCAGCTTTGTCTCCCTTACACAGCCACCAGAGAAATCCTTCCTATTCCAGTCCTCATCGGACTTATGCTTGTATCCAGGCAAACAATCACAAAAAGGCAATGAATTCTCATTGCAGATCCCAAATGCACCACAATAAGCATAAACTTGACATTGTTGTCTAGGTTGTGCCCAAAACAGTTGGGAACTATCGAACCATGTCCACTGCTTAATTTGCCCCGTGACATCCATAATGAATCTAGTAATGACTGATGTGTTGAACACATTATATGTAACATAACTCTCATTTTCATTATCAACAATGCTAAAATTATATACAGTGTTTCGACTCATCTCCGGGATTGAGGTGAAAAAACGCCCATTATATTGTCCACTACTCCAATATTGTTTAGTTTTATTCCACATTATAATACCTTGTCTTTCATTAGGGACTAACTCAAGAGAGTAAAGACCTGGTGCAGGATCTTCAGAGTTCTTCCAAGAAGTAAGCACCTGCTTTGTCTTTGTAATTTTGTTATATGAAAGTTTTCCACCAGGCAACCATGTATCAGTTGGGTGATCAAAACTTTGCCAAATTGGGGTTTTTGAATTAATATTATATAACCCATCAATTAACTTGAAATTCCCATCATCAAGAAGAACAGCCATCCAAGAAGTTGAATTTGTGGAAGTTATATTAGTGGACCAAATGGGATTTTGGGACTCATTCAAAAGAACCAAATTCCCATCTTGAATGGTGAGATTTGATGAGTATTTATCAGAAACAGGATTAACTCTATTTGCAACCCAAACAACAGTTTGCTCACTGAATTTCTCATACCAAATGCCAATATAATAGTTGGAAGAATTACCTGGTTTGAAGAAACCAAGCTTAAAGTTGCCACCTTTAGATACAATTGTTTGATCACCAGAAAGAGATTGATTTGCATAAATGGTGTCAGCTGCAAGTGAAGAATGGAGCATTATAATAACTAAACTTATTTGAAACAAAGAATCCATCAGATGGAAGTTGTTCCTCATTTTCATGCCTTTAAAAATTTATGAGTTGATAAAGAAGACTACAACCAGAGAGAGAAGAAGGGGTTAAATTGTAGAGTGAGTAGTTGGCTATTAAAAATGAGGTATAACTGAATTCTTCAATAGGGATAGTACAATCATTATAAAGGAAAAAAAATTGTTCACTAGCTAGTCGATGTGAGATTTTTAACACACATTCTCTCGTGTTAAAAATGAATTTGAGTATAACTCATTGTTTTAAAATGTACCTTAAGAGGGGAATTGTCAAATCCTTAATAAAAAACAAAATTACTCATTAGCAAGTCGATATAGGATTTTCAACATGAACCCTCTTCAAAAAAATGTAATAAGTCACATAAAACAGATACTCCATTCCTAAATATAAGACTTTCATCAGATGTTACGAAAATTAATAAAGCAAAAATTACTATATTTTTGTAATCAAAATACCAATATTACTCTTTTAAATAATATTTGTATACCACTAATTTATTTAATACAGTAATATTAATATTTTAATTAAAAAAAATTAATTTTTACTCTTTTAATTTTTGCAATATATCCTTAAAGTCTTATATTTAGAAATGGGCATAGTAAGTCTTTGTCATAACATTTATTCAACAAAAAGTCTTTGTCATAACATACCGATTTCTTGGTCTCCCCCCTCCAAGTCAACTTAGTGGAAAAATCTTAACAGAACTTAATTCAGGGCCGTGGACAAGATGACCCTACGACTTACGCGTTGATATTTGACTCGTGATTTTCCCATAATTGTACGAGATTTTAGTGGTCTTAGTTGTACGCTCGTGAACTGAAATTCAGGGCCGTTGCCCGATGTGAAGATGAGAGGAGACGGTGGAGTGGAATTTGGCAGAATGGAAATGGCAATTTCTTACTTTTTCCTTTTTAGTAGGAGCCTCGAGACCTGGCTAATGTACAACTAAATTTAAAAAAGGATAAAAAATGTTTACAGCTCTTAAATTTTTTTCGATTTCGATTTTGATTTTTTGACTCTGAATTAAAAAATATAAAGTTTTTAACCCTAAACTTTTCTTAAGTATTAATGTTACCCTTTCATTACATTTTGATGTTAAATTTGGACATAATGAGACCGCATAAATCTCGCATGACCAAACTCGAAGAAATTTTGGAGAAAACATTAATACTTCTATGTGAAAGGTGTAGAAAAAACATAAGGAAAAGAGAAACACTGCAATGCATGCGGAAGACATGTTTTTTTATTCCATTGACGCTTTTTTTTAAGGGTCAAAATCTATTTTTTTTTTTTTTAAAATTCCCCGAGATCATATGGTTCTATTCCGTATAGATTTAACAAAAAAAATTGGATGAAAGACACAACATTAATACTTCAAAAAAATTAAGAATTAAAAACTTTGCATTTTTTAATTTAGAATCAAAACCCAAAATAAAAAAAATTCACGGACGTGAACACATTTTACCCTCTCAAATATAACTTACGAATTCAATATGGATTGGAAAATTAATCATAGGCTAGAACTAGAACGTTTCACTAACAGTGATTCGTTTTCTCTTTATGAAGGTCACTAACACTTGTCGTCAAACTTTTGAGTTAATTGTACTTTACAATTATGGGGAACTAACATTTTAATCCATGAAGTTTTATGTAATGCACTAGAATTTCATTCTGTTTACACTATATGTCATATTTGACTTTTGGTTGCATTTATGGCTGTTTAATTGGCAAAAAAAAAAACAACACTTTTCGAAAGTGTCTTACAAGTTGTGTTGTCGTGACATTTATAAAGTGTCATAAAAATAATGGTGGTACAATTTGTAACACTTTTTAAATACCACAAACACATTGAAAATATTTTATTTTATGCGGAACTTTTATAAATGCCATGAAAATAATTTTAAATTTTTAAATAAAATAAAATAAAATTTTATTATATTAAAATAAAAATGTTAATTGTAAGGTTGGACCCTCGACCCCATCCAAGTTCATTTTTTTCTCTTACCATTTATGATTTGCATTTGGCAACAATTAAACATGTAACCTCTCATTGTAAGGGCTCGAGCTCGTACTCTAACTAATATGCCACAACCACTTCTGTTATACTCTGTCAATTTTTTATATAATATAACCTTAAATTGAATTTAGTTTCTTTTTTAAATTTGATATTCATATTCATTAATCATAATAACTGATCATAAATAATATTTAATAAAAACTAGATGAATTTTAATATTAAAATATTATGAATTACAGAACATTTATAAACTAATAAATTTATTTCACATTCTTTCTAATTATAACATGAATCAAAAAAATAATTATTTGCTATTTTTTTTAACTTGAAAATATAATAAACTTATACTAAATTTACAATAGAAAACAGATATGTAGTACAATTAATATTCTGTGGGGTTTTCATCTCAAATGTTTTGTTTAATAATTCTAAATTATATATAAATTTGAATTAATTTTATAGTCAGCTAATTATAATTAATCATAATATATCTTATTATTTTTTATAATTGAAATACTAGACTAGTTATAACTTATATCAATATTATTTTCTTTGAATTATTAATTTTTGTTTATAATATTTTATTTACATTTATGAACTTATTATATATTTAATGACACATAACATGACACTTTTATATACATGTCGTAAAATTTGTGGCATTCTTTTAAAAAAATGCGAATAAAATTTGATATTTTGAAATAATGCCATAAATTTTGTGCCACTTTATGAGGCAGTTAAAGAAATGTCACAAGATTTGATGCACTTGTTAAAAAATATCACTATGGGTATCAAAGGAAGACAGCCGACCAAAAAGTGGGATCGTACATGGTGAACGTATCAGGAACAAACATGAAATAAGAAACAGTCGAAGAAGTTTACGACTGGGACAACCACACAAAACCCCATAATTTTTCTCTTTCTTTCAATTTGATTTGAAATAGATTAGTCATCCAAAGTAATTTTGAAACGGGTTTGTGAAGTTTAAACAAACTGATTTGAACTATTTTTTCTTTTTTAAAAGCTTAAACCGTGGTGGAATTTGGCATGGACCATACCCCTTTATTAATTAAAGGGCAGTTACTTACTAAAAGTATAAGGAGGGGGATTGGACTAAAACCTTTTGATTAGTGCAAACAAATTCACTTCTACATGATGTCGAGAATATATTAAAAGATTAAAATATAACATGCCATAGCAGTGTAATGAATGCAAAGGTAATTATAGGCCAAAACAAACCCATGCAATCAGAAGCTTCATTGATCAGGCGAGCCGCAAGTAAGGTACCCTGTGCGTCTAGGATACATAGTCCTCGCACCTCCTATGCAGGGACAAAGTGAGGAATTTGATGTTGGGGGTCGAAACTGCAACAGTATGTAGAACTATAGAGCTCAAGTGATAAAAACGGTAAAAAAATTCTTGGGAGACAATAAAAATGGCAAAAAAAAAAAAATCTTGGGGGGGGGGAGGGGGGAAATTGATAAAATTTTCCAAAATACACATAAAATTTCGATAAATAGTAGTATTTTTAAAGATCTTGGGGGCGGCCTGTCTTCGCCCATGCTCCTGTGGAAAAGCATTGAAAATTGTTGTTTGGAAAGAGGATTCCAAATCACAACAAATAGCATTTCAAGACTTCAGATAGAGATGTCTACCACTATTTTCTTTAAAGGAAACTGATTTGCTACTAGAATTTTTTATAGGAATTGGATAAAACCCAAATTAACATTATTCAACCCCTATTGGTATAAGGGATTCACCCCCCTCCCGCCCCCCCAATTTGGATTTTAGCCAATTTCTATCTAACAATTCTAGTAGCCTAGCAAGGTCCTTCTTTAAAACCCCACTAAAAATCCTTAATAAGACAATCTAACTTCTGGCATAAAGAGACAAGCAACCTAAATTTATGCATAATATAAATAGGGAGAGATTGAGTCACAATTTTGATTAGAAGTGTTTTACTTGCTTGGGATAAAACACTTAACTTCCATCTTGACAGTTTCCTCCTTAGCTTTTCAATCACAGGGGAGAATGCTTCCTTCTTGGATTTACCTTTACAGAATGGGCTGCTCAAGTAGTTACTCCTGTGATCACATTCCCTCATTCCCAACATGGTACATACTTCTTCTTTCTCTTGAGCGCTAACATTCTTACTATAATGGACCACAGACTTCTTAAAATTGATGCTTTGACCCGACCATTGGCAAAAAAGATTAATACACTCCATCACTTCATCAGATTCTTCCATATTTGTCCTACAAAAAATAGTTAGATCATCTGCAAACATTAAGTGAGAAATGTTAGGAGCAGTTCTACAAACATTAATACCATGAATGTTACCCTCCATTTCTGAGTGGGAAATCATCCTAGACAAAAGATCAAACACAAAAGTAAAAAGGGCAGGAGATATAGGATCCCCTTGCCTAAGGCCCCTGGAAGGGTTAAAAAAACCCCATGAGGAGAACCAATAATCAGGATGGAAAAAGTAGAAGTAGAAATACACTGATAAGTAATGTTCACAAACCTATCACAAAAACCATGTTTCCTCATTATGGTAACCAGTAATGACCACTCAACTTTATCATAAGCTTTAGACATGTCAAGTTTGAGAGCCATAAGACCAAGCTTACCTTTCTTACCATTCATATGATACATCAACTCATGAGAAACAATGATGTTATCAGTCATTAATCTTCCTGGAATAAAGGCAGCGTGTGAAGGAGAAATAGTCTTATCAAGGACACCACTAATTCTATCAGCCAAGATTTTAGTAATAATTTTATAAACAATATTGGACAAAGAGATAGGTCTATAATGATCAATCTTGCAAGCATTGTCATTTTTAGGAATAAGGAAAATAAAAGTCTGATTCAGAGATTTCAACGCATATTACTCTTATTAAATAAGTGTTGAACAACATCTACAACAGACTTACCTACAATATTCCAATAGTTTTTGAAAAAATAAGAAGTCATCCCATCAGGCCAGGACTCTTACCAGATTTCATGGCAAACACAATCTCCTTGATGTCTTCACAGGTAGGAGCCATGCATAACTCACTGTTAGAATCCTCACTAATGGTAGGCTTAATCAATTCCTGCAAATCATTTGGAAATAAAGGATTAGAAGAATCAAATAAATTTTTAAAGGAATGCAGAAAACACTCACCAATATCCTCTCTACCAGACAACCAATTATCAGTAGGGGAAAGGAGAAAATCAATGGTATTATGTCTTCTATGGATGATGGTAGAAATGTGGAAGAAATGTGTATTGGCATCACCTTCTTCCAATTGGTCTTGTTCCACGATAGAAGTTGTTCCCTCTTGAGGACTTCATCCAGCTCCTTCTGGGTATCCTTTTTCCCTTGTGACATTAATCACAGATTGGGGAAAATTCTGAAACTTCTCAATTTCAGTTTTCAAGTTTTTAATAGAAGTTTGTTGAACATGACCAAAAACAGATTTGTTCCAGCTTTTAAGAGCTGTTTTAGTTCCATTGATCTTAGAAAAAAACTTGAAACAAAGGAGACCTCTAGACAGGAATAGACCAAGTCTGACTAATGACAATCGAAGAAGAAGGTTCCCTAATCCACATAGACTCAAATCTTAACGGTTTTGGATGAAGAGCTCTAGAAGGAATAGTGTGTAACATAATAGGACAATGATCAGAGGCTAAAACAGTCAAGTGTTGCACATATGCTTTAGGAAAAAGAAGACGCCAAGAAGCATTAATGAGACCCCCTATCAAGTTTGAATTTAACATGCCTCTATGAGATTTTAGATGATTTTATGATTTGTTAATGTTTTTAGTGATATAATACTATGCTCGTATTCTTCAGAAAAATAATTGCAAAGTGAACGTACTTTTAGGATATTTTTAACATTGTTTGAGTAGCTTAAAAATTACAAAAACAAATACTGTGTATATATAGTAAGTGTAATGCTTGGTATTACTTCAGAAGCTTTCTTTCTTATTTGAAAGTATCAAATACTGTATATATATAGTATATATGTCATTGATCAGCCGCCATGCTATTGTTTTGAAATTGTCAAGTATGGAATGATGACATGTCTCTGAATTTTTCTTTAAAAAAATAAACATTTCAGCTTTCTTGGTGAATTTCCTATGAAATGAGGCTTTAGTTTAAATGCTTGACAAAGAAAGTTCATGGCATATGGTTGAGGTTTCTATGGAAAGTTGTCAAAGTGACTTAAAGTTATCGAGGTGTCATGCTATTTTTATTTAATATTTATGCAGGCTGGATTTATTGTATTATCTTTTTTTTTATGGTTTCGGCACAGCCGCAAGAGGGGTTGGGAATATCTCGCTCCAATTCATTCTGAAGAGTTTCCAATTTCTCAAGGAGCCCTGTGATGAATACTTAGTGAAGGAGAAATTTGGTTGGAAGTTTTGAATTATGTTTTGGAAGGGAGTTTTTGTTATTTTTATCGTATAGGCAGTTGAATTGGCAGCAGTGATATGGCGGCTTGTCCCATGAGCAGTAGCGTAGCATTGATGGGGCAGGGGCCCTGTCCCCCAAGAATTTTCAAATTTTTTATATACTAGGTATATATATTCAACGGTGCAAAAATAAAAAAAATTTATACTATGGTCCCTCAAGAAATTTTAATTTTTTCTACTACGCCCCCACCCTTAAATTTAAATACTGGCTCCGTCACTGTCCATGTTTTTTCGAAAATGAGGAGATGATTCAACTGAATCGGTACAATTGTTCATATGTGACGATGTCGTCTGTGGTTGCGGAGGTGGTGGGGTTCCATTTGGGAAGAAGAGAAAAAATTGGGGAGAGAGGGGTATGTTTGGTAAAGACTGGGATGTTCTTATAATAGTTATAGTTATTCCAGCTGTTTTTTTCCCCAAATTATATTGGGATTATTATTGCTCCTAATTACTTTTTGTTTATTTAATATTATTGCTCCTAATTACTTTTCAACGATTTGACTTTATATATTTTTATAAATATACGATAATTAATACTTTTAATCTCAAAACTCGTAACGTATGATTTTAATCGGATGATTTTGTCCATTTTGACTGAAGTGCTCACTTAATGTAATTTTCAACTTTGAAAGATACTTGAGAGTAATTCATGCGATTATGTTACTTTTATTACCAAAAGTCGTAACTTTACAAAAAAAATCAATTGAAACTTTCTCAATTTATAAGTTGTTTTGCACTAATTAGAGGGGCAACAAAACTTAACGAAATCATTCTTCATTTTATAAGTTAGTTCACAAAACAGAACCCTGATTAATCATATAGGAGGCAGGGAGCCAATTATGTAATTAAATTGCAGATGCCCGATGTAATGCTGGTACCTCTCTGTTGGTGGGATGCAACCACGAGTACGGTGGAGAGTTTGTGTCCCCACCTTTCTTAGCTTTAACAAAATATCATGATTTTTTTTATTAGAATGAATTTTTTAAAATTTTCAGTGTTTTTGTAGAAAATTTTACACATGATATTATTTTTTAAATACTATCTTCGTCTTAAAATGTTTGAAACATTTGTACTTTTATACATATTAAGAAAATGATTGAAAGAGAATTATTATGAAGCAAAAAGTTTAAAATAACCAAAATTAATGATTAAAAACTTATTATTAATGGTTAATTGAGTAATAAATTAGAAACAAAATTTTAAGGTGACAAGTTTCTGGGATCAACAGTCACTATTGAATATCCCTTGAGAGCAAATCGCAGAGCTCCAGCAAATGCAACAGGACAAAACCCCTTTTGCCCCCCTTTTGTTTGATTTACTTAAATTATGTATAACTAAAACTGTGCCGTTTTGAGTTAAGTATCGAGTTGCAATTATCCCTCGAGGTTGTAGGGTATCGATAGGGGTGTCAATCGAGTTATGTGAGCTGAGTTGGCATAGCTCACGCTCAGCTCACATAAAAATTAAAAAGCTTACGTTCACGCTCAGCCCGAAAAAGCTCATAAACCTTGAGCTCACGCTCAGCTCACATTTTAACACGAGCTCGAGCTTAGCTCACGAGCTTCCCAAACTCATTTATATTAGCGAAGAAAACGAAAATCCTGTCTCAAGAATATCATATTTTTAATTAGTATTATATATATATATATATATATATAATATTTTAATTATATTAATCTTATTCGGGTTCGAGCTTTTTTCGGGCTGAGCGGGGTCAAGCTCACGCTCAGCTCACACTCACATCACCTCAGCTCACGCTCACATTTTTTCGAGCTATGTGAGCCGGGTTCGGGCCGGCCCGAACCCGTTGACACCCCAAGGTATCGAGTTGCAATTATGGCTAATGCCTTCTTCATTTTCTTGTGAGTTCTTCGTACAAGGTTGTTAAAAATGCGATTTTACGCCAACTCGGAAAGGGGTGTAAAATTGTAAACTCGTGAATCGTACAATAAATCGAAAAATCGTACAAAAAGTTAAAATATATATTTTATATGTAAATAATAATAAATAACATATAAATAATATCATACGGTCCAACAATATGAGAAAAATCCATAAAACATACTTTCACAAGTGTTTTTCAAAAGATAATAACGCAACAAAGTTCACAATAAAGAACTTACATGTCTTTTAAAATATAAAGAAGACTGAATCATTTATTGGTTTCACAAGACTGGCAAATGTACGAAATAGCATAGCATGTTGGAAATGATTAAACTTTTTAGAATTATATAAAATTAGACACACATGAGATATACATCAGGAGTAGAATAAAATGATATATATTCTGAAAATGCAAAACAAAACAAATCACATATATTCTGGAAATTCAAAACAAAAAAAATGACAGAAAGTTACGAACTCAGAGTTAAGAACTTTGATTCTAGTAGTATAAGAAATTGATGAAGAATAGGAAATTTTGTAGACTCGGTAAAAACGTATGTTTTACTTTTTTACGATCAGATTCTACGATTCTACTCCGTTTCTACCAGATTGCGATTCTACTTCCGATTCAACACGTTTTACTTCTGTAGAATCGTAAAATTGTGCGATTCTACGAATTAACTCGCGATTTTAACAGGATTGCTTCGTACATTTCTATATCATCTTCTATCTATTTCCATCCTTAAAATTCTGTTTCTAACTTTAGCTCTTGTTCGGTTACAGCTGTTCAGAAGAGGAAGTGTAATGGCGTTGGTGCAGTTGTGAGTTGATTTCCAACCTTGCCCTTGATTAGTTATATTTTCTGAATAGTAGTTATTGTTTAGTTAAATGCTAGATGATGACAATCCTGAACTTGTAATCTCTGGTAGTTGATTGAGCTTGAGACTCTTACTATATATAGCAGAACAAGGAACCAAGAGGAACAAGAAAATCCCGTCCTAAGAGAAAGTCCAACACTAGTAAACTACTACATCTTAAGCAACCTTCCTTTAAGGTTGGAAATACCAAGTCTAATGATGTCCCCGATTTCGGTACAAATGTCAAACAAAATGCTCAAGTCGCTAATAATCATCGACCGAATGGGGGGGGGGTCATGGAGGATTAGAATTACAGAATACATCTCATTCCAGAGCAGATGACAAACCATTATGTGAATCCACCACTAAGGGGCTTGGAAACGGCTGTGAACAACATCTTGGGCCTCTAGGAGGAGGACTTCATGGACTTCGCAGGCCCAGCGGAATCTTGCCCAACAGCCCAGGCGGCCAACATCCAACATGCACTCAGAGACGGGCTGCAATTACTGAAGAAGGGCGACCTAATAGAGATCCTCAATAGCACACGGGCCAGCCCAATCTCAGATGCCAGAGAGACGGAGGACGGGAGGCTTGAACCTGGGCTGAGAGGTTACATTGGGCCAGACGCAAATCAGGAGAATGAACCAGTACAACGGGTGGCTCTCGGACTTCAGACATGACTTACTCCCGGCCCAACATCTCTTACAGTCCAACCAGCAGTGAAACCCAGCTGAATAGGGCAAGAGAGAGGATGAGCCTTCCAATGGGACGTGCCAATCTGGTGGCCTAACAGATGGGCAATTCGATGGACTTGGTCAGCATCCCGGAACAGGTGGTTCCGGACCTCCATTTGGAAAAGCTACTTGTTTGGAATGTAAGGGGTGTGGGACATCCGGACTTTCACAGTCACATGATGGAACTGATAAATCTTCACCGTCCAACTGTTATTGCACTTTTGGAGACAAAGATTAGTGGGGCTAGAGCTAAACAAATATGTGCTCGTTTGCCATTCACTCACTTAGAACGTGCAGATCCCGAGGGGCAGTATGGATGCTATGAAATGATGCTGATGTTGAACTATCTCTGGTTGCGAAGAACATTTAGTCGATTCATATGGTGGCAAAGGTCTGTTCTAACCCTAGGTTATGGTTACTTTATGCTATTTATGCGAGTCTTGATTTTAATACTAGAATTCTTTTTTGGGACCACTTACGTAACCTATCTACTAGTCATGAAATGCCTTGGATGCTTATGGATGATTTTAATGAAGTGCTTTACCAATCTGAAAAATTCGGTGGCCTTCTACCATCCCAAACTCTTGTCACTAATTTTAAAAGTTTGTTAGATGACTGTAGCCTGATTGATTTGAGTCATGAGGGTTCCCATTTTACTTGGACCAATAAGCAGGATAGTGGTCATCTTATTTTTCAAAGGAGCGATAGAGCTGTCGCTAACTCTTTATGGAGAGATTTGTTCCAAAACGCTACGGTCTAGAACTTAGTGCGTACTAGGTCGGACCATTCACCTTTTCTTATCCGACTTGAGCCACTCAATATCAACCCGATTTTAAAGTCTTTTCGTTTTGAACCTATTTGGCTTTCCCATCATGACTTTCGTCACATCGTCCAAGATGTCTGGCTAGGAATAGACGAGGAATTTACCCTGGGCGCTAACAAATTTAAGGATTTCGTCTCTCATTGGAACTTAAACAATTTCGGCAACACTTTGAAAAAGAAAAGAAAACTTCTGGCCCGTATTAGAGGTACTCAAGCTGCCTTAGAACGTCGTCCTTCTACTTTCCTGATTAATCTTGAGCATGATCTTCTGACCCAGCTGGATTCTATAGGGAATAAAAACACTTATGGGCGATCAAATCCAAGATGGATTGGCTTATGTGGGATGACTTGAATCTTAATTTTTTAAAAGCTATAACCATAACAGGAAAGGCAACAAGATTTTTTCCTTAAAAGATTCTTGTGGAGTGTGGGAGTTCGACATTACAAGAGTCAAGAACATGATTCTTAATCATTTCCATGATCTTTACAACTCTAGTAACTCTAGTGTACCTTTTATTTCTGAGCCTTTCCCCTTCACTTGGTCTGAAGATAACTGCTCTGATCTTCTAATGCTTGGTATGGAGTCTTTGGTGATTCAAATCAAGAAAGCATTATGGAACTTTAAGCCTCATAATAGCCCCTGCTCAGATGGTCTGCACCCGATTTTCTTCTAACATTTCTGGGATATCTTGAATTCATCAATTACCAGTCTTGTTGTGGGTTTTTCAGAGGTGAACATCTTCCTGAAGACATTAATGCTACTTTTCTTTGCCTTATTCCAAAAGTTAGCAATCCTGAGTCTGTGGGCCAACTCCGACCTATTAGCCTTTGTAATACGATCTATGAGCTTATTTCTAAGATTTCGGTGAACAGGATTAGACCATTTCTTACTCTATAATCTCTCCTAAACAAGGAAGCTTTATCACTGTTAGGAGATGTGCTGATAACGTTATCATTATCTAAGAGGTTATCTTCTCCATTAGGAAGACTACCTGTAAGCATGGTGCTAGTGCCGTCAAGATTGACCTGGAAAAAGATTTCGATAGACTTGAATGAGATTTTATCAAAGACTCGCTAACTTTTTTCAACTTCCCTCAAACCTGATCAAGCTCATCATGCAAATTGTTTCCTCTTGGAAAATGGCAATTCCTATCAATGGTGAGCCCTCTGAGTGGTTTTATTCCCCGAGAGGTATCAAACAGGGTGACCCTTTATCCCCTACCTGTTTGTCATTTGCATGGAATTTCTTTCCATCAGTATCGAAAGATCGGTTGCCCTAAAGCATTGGATACCTGTCAGAGTTGGTAAACAAGGACCACTCATCTCCCATTCTCTATTTGTTGATGATGTCATTTTATTCAGTATGGCTGATAATGACTCCATACATGAAATGAGAAGAGTGATGGCTGATTTCAGCATAAGATCAGGCCAGAAGATTAATTTCGACAAATCTAAATTCTTAGCTTCTGCCAATCTATCGGCGAGCAGATTAGAGGAAATCCAAGCTTTTCTTCAAATTCAACAATCTACCAACTTAGGTAAATATCTTGGATTCCCTCTTTTCCCGAAAAGGCCTAAAAACTCAGACTTCCAATTCATTATCGATAAAGTTAGGGTGAAACTTTCTGGTTGGAAAGCTAATCTTCTTTCTATTATTGGTAGACGATCAATCATCCAATCCTCAACGACTCAAATCTTATCTTACTACTCCTAGTGTTTACCTCTTCCTAGTACCGTATGTGATAGGATTGATAAAGAAAATATAACCTTTCTTTGGGGAGGAACTGCTAAAAAAAATAAAATTCACCTGGTTAGATGGGACAAGGTTGCAAAGACCAAAAAATTAGGTAATTTAGGTATTAGAAAAACTCGTCATATCAATAAAGTTAGTATGACAAAATTGCTGTGGCGTCTCTGCAAGACGGATAGTACTTGGGCTGAGATTCTTTGAAGAAATACGTCAGGGATGACTCCCAGACTTTGATCCGTTTGAAGAACTGTCAGGGTTCCATTAACCTAAAGGCTCTTAAAAATGGTCTTGATCTATTCCACAATCTGACAACTTGGTCGCCAGGTAAGTGAGACAATATCAGAATTTGGTGGGATGATTGGACTAGCTTGGGACCACTCGGAAATCTTATATATGGGCCTTTAAACATCAATGATGAGGATGGAAAGATCATGGACATCTTCTCGGACTTCGGTAAGTGGAATATTGGCAAATTATCTTTTGACTTACCCACACATCTTGCTGATTGCATTAGAGTTGTACCCAGACCAGATGATCAGATAGTCCGGGATCGCATGAAATGGAAAAATTCAGCACATGGTGACAATGATTCCAAAGTCACACATCTACTTATCCATAAAGGCACTGATGATCAATTAATATGAGGGAAACAGTGGGAGTGGATTTGGAAGATCACTTGCATCCAGCAGTTTAAGATGTTCATCTGGATGTGTTATCATAATCGCCTAGCTACCAGGGAACACTTACACAGGAAGCATATCGCCCTCAATCCGAATTGTCCTCAGTGCAACCTTTACCCTGAAACTATTGAACATCTCCTGAGGGATTGTGTAAAAGCGAAAGAGCTTTGGAATAAGCTAAACCTTTATGGCTGCTTGCCGGGATCCAGGGGAATTCACTTTGATACATGGTTGTACAGATGTACTGGGAGTACAATAATATCGCCATTTAACAATATTCCATGGGGATGCGTCTTCGCTTATGGATGTTAGGCACTTTGGACACATAGAAACCACACTCTTCTCAACTTAGGTAAACCCAATCAAGAATCTTTTGGTGTTACTATTACCTAAGCTACTGAATTTCATGCTTTAGGTGCGTGTGCGAGGAATGTTAAGCAATTCATAATTATCTAAATATCATGGACTAGGCCAGTTGATGGCTTGCTAAAGCTTAATGTTGATGGTTCTTCCATTGGTAATCTGGGAAGAAGTGGCAGCGGGGGCTCATTAGAAACAACAAAGGAGATGGGATCACGAGATTCTACAGGAGTCTATGCATCTGTACGAACAATGTGGCAGAACTTTGGGCTCTCAAGGACGGTCTCAAGTTAGCTATCAATATTAACTCTAAAAAATTGGCCATTGAAATGGATGCTAAAGTGGTGATTGACCTTATTATTAATGCTGATACCTCTACTCACCGTTTATCTACTCTTATTTCTGATTGTAGGGCTTTGATCCGTTAGGTGCCAGATTTTAGCATCTCTCACATTTACTGAGAGGCCAACGCTTGCGCCGATGGTCTCGCTAAAGCTGGAGGACTTGCTTCATCCTCTGACACTGTTATTTTCGACTCTTTACCCCCTTTTGTTAGCTATCTAGTGGTAGGGGACGCCCGTGGGACTATTTTTGATAGGCCTATTTCTGATATTTCTATCCATATCCATCTTTTTGTTTGCATTATAGTGGCAGGATATGACAAGAGGTCTTGTTAGATAGGCCTAATTGTAACAACTTTGTGCCTTACCCTACGGGTTAAGTTTATTTATTTATAAATATATGTGCTAATTTATCAAAAAAAAATTAGAGGATATTTCCCAATTGGGAAAAATTATTTTCTCTTCGGAAATTAAATATCTATTTTGTATAAAAAAAAATGTAATTCAATTAGATGTATAGAGAGAGCATTATGTGTTAATTTCATGTATAGAGATGGTAATAGGCAAAAACTACAAGTATAGTGCTGGACTTGGCCCTGATTCTGGGCCGAGCTGTTCTTATGGGTTTTGGGGTTTGTGACCAACACAAACCAGATTGGGACCAACACTGGCCCAGTCCATAAACCAACTCGGACCAACGTGTGGCAAAAATATGAATTAAATCAGAACTTTTTGGTCGAAAGCAACCCACCACCGTAGCAGTGACTAATTCTTTTATTGTGTGAGTTCTCCAAAAAGTTAAACGGCTGACTATGAAATATGCTTCATTCCTATGGGCCTTGGGAAGAAATCGAACTCAGTATTACCACTTTATCACATTTTACTGTTTAGTGAGAAATCTAATTTTGCTACAAAGTTCAGTAATAGTGAATTACCTTAAGATAGTACTTCAAAGGGTTAATAATTTATTAAGAAAAAAAAATCAAAAGGTTTAATATGTACTTACATTGAACAGGTGAATTCAACTTATATCTTTTCTTGACTGTACTTCCAAAATAAAAATAATAAAAAAAAAAAAAAGGAGAAAAGAGTCAGTAATCTCTCCCCTGAACACTCTGAAGCTGATGCAATCTCTGGGGCACTAGATTTGCATGCACTTAGGGTTTTAGAGGTGTTGCATAGAGAGTGATTGTATGATTTTTTTTTCTCGAAGTCACTCTATTGAAGTCCTTCGTTCGCCTTTAGGGCACAGCACACATGCAAAGTTGCTTTAAGTCTTTTTGAGAATTGCTTAATACCTTTAGAAATGTAATATGCCGATTCACGAGCTAGCTTATTATGCTATGAGGATAAATTCCTCTTACAAATGGCTAGGAAATTACACAAATTTCCTCCAAGCATTGGTAACTGTGGGGGGCAACGTAAGCAAACACATGGATAATATGGAAAGAAAAAGAAGAATAAATAAATCAACACGAAAGAACACCGATATTTTCAACGTGGTTTGGTCTCAAAACAAACATACGTCCACTGTTCAAAAGGGAAATCCACTATGTAATGTTTTCCGGAAAAATTACAAACCACCTCAAAGTGTAATTTTTCCGGCAAAAATTACAAACCATTTCAACGAACCAAACTCAGGAAACTCACCATATGAGTCTGTGGCACCCCTCGACACACATAATACCAAAACTAGAGAAACCTATTTATGGGGTGTTTCTCCCCTACATTTTCCTAATCTAACTTGTCACACCCCGTCTCCGAAGTGATGACATGGCAATGCCCCATTGGTTAATGAAACACCAAAGCCACATTCAGAGAATTACTAAATAAAGGAGTTCATTATTCAAAGTCCATAATAGTAATAAGAGAACTAGCGGAAGCGTTATCTGAAAAGAGAAATTATTTCTAATAAGTTATTACATCTGATAAATGAACTACAAGTTCCAATGAAATAACCATAAAAGAAAATAACATGTGTGAACTATTCAGTTAGGATCACTCTTTATAATCCCCATCCCAAACTCCATCATCATAGGTATAATCAACATCTACAAAACTTGAAACAGCAAAATCGGATATCGGACTGAGCTCCGGTGCTCATCAGGGACCTAAAACAATAATAACAATAGAAACATATATAGACAGAACAGAACATATACAACAGAAATCAGAAACAGATAATGCAGACGCCCGTTTCCCAAAATACCCCTATGGAAGTATATGCAAACGACTCAATCCAAAGTCTCGCAAGACTCAGAACTCAGTGCAGGATAGTGCAATACAGTACAAAATAGAACAGATCAGAATAGTGGGTTCAGAACATAAAGTAGACTGCACAACTGCGGTTTTCAGAAAAATGAGATGCAAACTTGTGCAAAAATGCACTAAACAATACCTAACTCTCCCCAATATAAGTTGAAATGACTCAAAACCATCAGATATGACCCAAACAAATGTTCGACTATACTTATCAAATCTGACACCCCATATCGGAATTCATGCCATAAGCATCCCATACTACTCATGTAATACAAACCAATAGTAATGTCAGACAATCGAGTATAAAACAAACAAGGACCAAACAAGTAAAGAACAACAAATAAGCTAAACAAATAAACTCTCCACGTCTAAACACTTCACACAACCGAATCCACATCAAGCACGTCTGCCCTACAATTTACTTAGACGTTACGAACTTAGTTATCGCTATGACACTACAATCCCACAGTCAAACTCAATTGTCTAATCAGACCCATAATCACTGCTAACAGCCCCCATGTAATAACCCACTGAGGAAGGGCCACACAGAATCCACATAGAAATCGGCTGAATCTTTCCCTCGGCTGGAGGCCAAATATAAAGAATACGTCCATTGTGTCATTGCCCACACATTAGCTCCACAATTTACTGTTAGCAACCCCAACTTGTTTCTCCCCTCTAGGGTCCGAGTCCACATATCCACACAGAAATGTCGCGAACACCAGGTTCTAGCAATATATAAATGGGACATATCCTGCTACTGACCTTTCATAAACAAGAGCTCGAATGGGGCGACGACTCGGTCGACCAAACCAATTAGGACAACAGAAAAGACTCCAAATAGACGACTACAAACATGACCCAAAACAATTAATCAAAAAGGCAAATACAGAACAGTTACAGAATGGTACATAACATTTTATACATATGTTTAGCAATTAATAAAAGCAATTGAAACAAGTTATATGGCATGCTCGATTTACCCAATAATTCCATAATCAACAACAATGAAATCCACAATCCCAAATATCCAAGAATCACTAAAAGCAGATCATGTAATTTATCAAACCCAAAATACAATAAACAAGCCATAACAGTTACCCAACAATATCAAAATTACCGGACACAAATTAACGGATTAAAGCGGGGTCCCTACCTCGAATCCTTAGAAAAAGCTATAAACGTCCAAGAACTGGAAAAAAAATCTGGTTCTTCCCTCTACTTCCTACATATATTACGGAAAATTTAACGGTTAAAATCTCGATCCCTCCGGTCATATTATAACCCTATCAATCTAGTTTCTAAATAAAAAATAATTACTCCGATTGGAGTTCGGATGTTACCTGTACGACGATTCTACCGAAAGTGTACAGAAACGTAATTCAGAAATCAGCCCCGCTCCCGATGCGATATCTTCCAACTCCGAATTTAGAATGAAAATCCGCTTCCACGCTCTCGAAGCTTGTTTCGTCGTGATCAATTTTTATATAAGATTCGTCAAAATCCGACAAAGATTGACCACTCAAAAACCCTCCCAAAATTGACAGAATAGGGCCTCGAAATCTCTTTTTTTATTCTGCTTCTCGCGGCTAAGAGACTCGCCTCTCTTTTCTCTTCCTGTGTTTGCACGTTTCCCCGAGAAGAAGTACCACAATCCCACGTTTTGCTTCTCTTTCTTTTTAACTTTCTATTTAATTAATCCAACCCCACAAATTCGTTAATCCCAGCGACCAGCTTTTTATTTCTTTTATTTTGTTTTCTTTTCATTAATATAATCCCCTCTTATTATATTATGGTGATTTCGAATCCAATTAAATTCCTAATTCAATTCCAATCAATTATCTAATTGATTTAATTATCTAGGTGAATCACAATTTCAGTCTCTTAATTATGATATGTGTGCGAAACGCCCCTCAATAAAAACGTACACAAAATAAAACACGTAACATGTTGTAACAATTAATTAGACACGTAGTCACATAGTCACACAAAATAAATTACGCCAAAAATTAATTACACGTCAAATATCCCGTAAGCAAAAGTTACGGGACCAATGTGAGATTTGATAAATTACCTAACATATCCTCCCTTTTTCTCAAGTTCCCGAATTACCATCAAAATAGAGAAAACCATGCATAACTCTAGGTCTTCTTTTGGTGTTCTTCCTTATTTCGTCTCCATCTTTACTTCCTTGATGTTGGGTCATGGAATGCTTCTTTTCTCTCATTCCAGTCACGAACCTTGCGAGCGCTTTTTCTAAGACTCGAACTCTTTCAAAGACTCAAACTTGACGATTTTCCAGCCTCGAACCTGATGCTCTTATACCACTTATTGGGACAACGGAAGCAAACACACAGATAATATGGAGAAAAAAAGAAGAATAAATAAATCAACACGAAAGAATACCGATATTTTTAACGTGGTTCGGTCTAATCATAGACCTACGTCCATGGTCCCAAAAGAGAAATCCACTATTTAATTTTTCCGACAAAATTACAAATTATCGCAACATGTATGCTCTTTGAATTGAGACATCTAATATGATGAAGAAAAAATATATATTTTTACCAATTTTAAGGGTTAGTTTTTTTTTTTATTTTTAAATTACTCTTGTCAATAAATATAATTCTCTCATTCTATATTATGTTAATAAAATTAGTAAATGATAAAATATGAAATTCTTACTCTCCTATTCCTTGATCTATGCAAAATAGTCAATATGCCTTATAGAACAAAATAATGTTAAGTATAACTTTTCTGCACGAACTGGCCTGTTGTTTCTATTTTTCTACTGGAGTTGGTTAAATTTTGGTTTCTAATATGTTTATTATACACATAAATTGTCCTGCCAACACCCAAAATACCTTGGTTGGCTTGACTAACCTAAGAGACAAGAAAACGCCGCATCAGCCGAGGTATAAATGGGTCCAAAGAGGTAAACGGGTCAGAGCCTAAATACCTTGCAAAGATAGGGCTTGTCAAAACAACCAACCTAGAAACATGAGTCGGGAATAAGGCCACTCTGCCCAACTAACTGTCGGAAAAGCTAGCCAAACATACACTATAAGAACAGGGACGGATCTAGTCATCTGTCACTGGGGTCAAATGACCCCAGTGATTTTTTTCTCTTTAATTATATATGATATATTTTACTTTATTTAGATAATAAATGTATAAATGACCCCAGTTATATTTCTGGATCCGACACTGTACAAGAGTGAAGACATTCAGTGATAATTATTTTGTGACGATATACCATTTTGTCACAAATAAGAGGTTTATTGTGACAAAATATTTTGTTGTCACTAGTGTAGGTACTAATTGTGACAACTTACATGTTTGACCCAATTATAGTGTTAATGGTGACAATTAAAGTATTTCATAATTAAGTTGTCACTATTATTATAATAATAGTGTCGTAATTAAGTTTTATCACTGAAGTTTTGTCACTAATAGCATATGCGCTCTGTCACCAATATTTTTTAGCGGGGATGAAACTTAGTTGTGACAAAAATTGTTTTGCTCACTAGTATTCTAATTTATTGTGACAAAAAGTGCTTTGTCACCGTACTTACGCCTTTTTCTGATGATTATTTGCGACACTAAAGTTCAATAAGTTAGTGTGAGCTGAATGTGGACACAAATAAGAGATTTATTGTGACAAAATATGGATGGTCACTCTTGTTTGTACTAGTGGCGACAACTTATTTGTTTGTTACTACTGCAAATTGTGACAATTAGTATTTTTCATAGTTAAGTTGTCATTATTAGTGTATTACTACTGTCCTGTTTTTTGTTATTAGATTATGTCACTAATATCATATGAACTATGGTGTCGTTGATCTTTTGGTGGGTGGAAACTTATTTAGAACAACTTGTCTTTGTCGCTATTATTTTCATTTGCTTTGATGAAAATTCCTTTTGTCACTCAAACGTTTACTATTGTTGCCGAAGTTTTGTGCCATGAAAATGTCAATCGGGCAGTTTAATTGAATATTGTCACCAAAAGAAGAAAAAGGAAAGTGGCATTGCAACGGAAATTGATGGAAAGTATAAATATATTTTTTTGGTAAAAATAAAAAATAAGAGTATAAATATACAAGTATATATGCTATAATTTAGATTATAATTTTAGTTTTTATATTTGTTTAGTAATACATTAAATTTATTACTGAAAATAAAATCCATATAGAATAATTTTATTCATATTTTGATGACAAATTCATACAAAAATATATAGATTATGTTTCTGAAATTTATTTTGAAAGAAAAATTAAATTATTTAATTATTTAAAATTAATGAGAGTGTATTAATTTTATTTTGATTTATGAAGAAAAAGAAAACAAACACAATGAGAAATTTAAATAAGTAAATGTTAAAAATAAAAAACTCCATTATAATAAATATAATAGGAGGAACATCAATTAACAAATGATCAACTAGCCCAGCGGCCCACCACCCGACATACATGTGGGAGGTCACGAGTTCAATTCTCATCATTTGATATGGAGAGACTTTGTTCTACATTATTCAAAGGTGTCTTGACTTGGAGACTCAGTTCCGGCTCAGCGGCTACTTGGCTCGGCTCTGTGAGGAAGGGAGCCGACTCGGCCTAAACTCGAATGACACTATTTCAAAAATAATTAGTTACAAAGTAGTTGTCACTTATTTAAGTAGTATGCATGACAAAAATTTGGCCACTGTTAACTAGTATTATAGTGTCAATGATGTCGTCACTATAAATATAAATATTGTGACGACTTAATTTGTCACAATTTAATTTTTTTGTGTCAAAATGGTTGTCACACATATTTATATTTGTTGTGACCACTTTTTTGTCACTTATTGTAAAGTCCTTTGTGTCGAGAATTTAGTCACAGAAGCATTGAGTAATTGTGACCAATCACAAAATGTCGTCACAATTTCATCAGTGATGGAGGTATTTGTGACGACAAGTGACGACTTAAAAAAATGGTCACAAGCGATAATAGTGACCTAAAACCTACCTTACAGTGATTACTTTCATTGTCACTAAATATCATTTTTCTTGTAGTGAATAACACATACTTAGGTACAATTCAGCCGATGAGGCATTGATCTAGTGGCTGAGGCTGAGGTTTCGTGACGTAGATGTCATGAGTTCGAATACCCTTCCACTTCTTGAATCCACCCTATTTTTTGTAATATATAGGTCCTCTCCCAATAAATAAATTTTTTTTTTAAAAAAAAGGTACAATTCAACTCAAACTTAGCTTTCTATGTGAGGCTTCATCCCCAATTCATACTACATATATATTATATTAAGTCCGATGGACTTAGACTCAATTTTCTGCGTAAGGAATCATATCCAATAATACACATTATGCCAAGTTACAATTTTCCAAGTTATAAACTATATTGAAAGAAGAAATTTTAAGTGTGCAATAAAAGCCGTCCGACTCACAGTTTCTTAGCTCGATGCTCGGCTGAGATTTTTTGTGACAAACAGTTTCAACCATAGAAAGGGAAAGGTTTTAGATGAAGCTCCCATTTGTATACCTTTGATCTGGTTTAGTTTGGGAAATTCACGACTTTCAATGGAGACTTGGATGTTCCTTTTATGGTAAAGAAAATAATTGCATGAACTTTAACTTTTGTTGGTCATGGTCTAACGACAATTGCATGCCTTTAGACTCACAACACTTTGTAAAATGGCTATGAATAAAAAAAAAAGCAAGAAAAAAAAGAGACTAGTTTGAAAGACTTCTTTTTATCTATCAATATAATAATTAAAAGCAGTGACGGATCTAATCACCTGTCACTGAGATCAAATGACTCCAGTGAAAAGAAAAAAAAAATCTTTTCAATTAGATATGATATATTTTATTCAATTTAGATAATAAATGTATAAATGATCCCAATGAATTATTGTGTATATCAAATGACCCCAATAAATTATATTTCTGGATCCGTCACTGCTTAAAAGTACTAGACTAAGACCAGTAAAATCATTAATTAAAAAAGTAAGTCTGGTCATTTGACAAAAAAATAAAAAAGTAGGGAAAAGGAAGTCTTCCGGAGGAAAATTAAAAACGACATAATTAAGGTAGCTAACAAAGATTGGATAGCAACATTGAAGACCAAAAAATAAAAAATTTAAAGACCGACCAACTAATATTATTTTTTGTTAATATAATTTTTGCCTTTTGATTTTGAGTTGAGTACTGAAAAAGCATTTGCATTTGTATATAAAAACAAACCGCTTAGTGGTGAATGCTAGAAATTCTCTGTGCTCATTCAGTGTCTCTTTTCTTGACATGTGCTAATTTTTGCATTGACATATTATAACCTAAAATAAATAATGAAACCATAGAAATAAAATATACATGTGCCAAATAACTATTCGTGGAGATAAAGAAGATGACACCGAACGGAGATAAGATTTTTTGTAAGTGTGGAATACATTATCAAATAATGTTCTTTCTTTTTTTCTTCTTTTTTGACCAACGTTATCAAAGAATGTTGAATGTGTTCTACATGTTAATTGAAAATCTGTACTGTCATTTTATAGACAATAATAATACTATCAGCTTCATCCGTCATTTTTCCAAAATAAATCGTACTCAAATTAAATTTCTCCGAATTTTTCAACCTATTATGTTTCGTTTCCCATTAAATTATTTAATGTTTAAAATTTTTCTTTTAAAGGTTAAAAGTTTTCTTGCATAGTTTATATATGAAGTTCATCAATAAGGTTCACTAAATGAGACGAATGCAATTTTAATAAAAGCAGTATTACATATAATGAGTGAATCTTAAACTTAAATTGGGATAATTTTATAATAATGCGTACAGTTTTATATTGCAAAGTTCATATAAACTAAGTTGATACCAGAATTTTTTAGGAAATTAAGTGTCTAGTTAAATTTAAAAAAAAAATAATACAGCATGCACGTTTTTTTTTTTGATGAAATACAGCATTCACGTTATTCATGGCTAGACAAGGACGAGGTTTCTTAAGTGGAAACCCACTGAAACAAAGAATGAGAGAAATCAACTAAATACTATTGACTCATGAGTCGTGAAGTGTGCACTGTACATGGTCACAAAGAAACACATCCAATAACTAATACGTGTTCGACGGTCCCATCAAGAATTTTCTATTAGATAGAATGATGCCACAAAAGCATTGACTAGAAAAGGAAAAGGAAAGAAAATGAAGTCCCAAACAGAAGTTTTTGAGAAAAGTCTCGATCAGTCGGAATAATTTTTTTTTCCAGTATATTCAAAAAGTCACGTTATACATATTTTAAAATTCGAGATATGTGTTTTAAGAGTAAAAAACTTGACAGGTATTCTGATGTTCAGTATATGTATCCATTTAAATTAATTTTAACAGTTAAATTTTTAATTTAATAGATGAAAAAAGTTTTGCATGTGCGAAATTAACCCCTACCAAACTAGAGGCACCATCAGTCTCAATAGAATTTCTTTAGATTCGTTTGTTGATGTCATCTTTTGTGACATAAGGATTGTGTAATGGGATTTCCTTGTCGATCATTCTTCTTCAATTTATTTTCTCTTTTTTGTAATATTAATATGAATTGTTCATGACTTTAGTCGCCGTAGATTAACAGGGTCGATTTGTTCAACAATTTCAACTCAAAATAATAGTATTGGTTAGTTTATGCTGTAATTTCTAGTATATTACTTACAAGTTCTATTCAATGTTTTTATATGATACTTTCTCCGTGCAGTGTTAGTTGTCATTTGAACATAAAATTGGGAGCATTGAATGGCTTTTTTCTATAAGGAGTAGGGTAATATTGTCTATTTGTTTGTATCATAATTAATTTGGTAAATTTCTATGTAGTTATTTATTTGTAACCTAAATTGACTAAAACGACATTATTAAATAAATTGTGAACGGTTGATCTTCTTTGATGGTACTAAATTAGTCACTTTTAAAATTGATTTAAGAATAAATATCTAAATTACATGTTTGGAATGAATTCAATATTTTATTGAATAATAACAGTAACAATGAGAGACTTTGCATCGCTACATAATTAAAATCTCCTAACTTGAAAGTAACAATAAGAGAAAACTAATCTTACCTAAACTAAACGGTGAAATTGTACCCTCGATTATTGTCTTTGGGCATGTAGAGGGCCTCAGAGATGCTGAAAGCAAATTTAATTTTGTATTGTATTGATTGAGCTGTGTCTTGTTATCGGCTTCTGCTTCCGACATTTATAAAGGTTTCTGTCAATAATCTCTAAATTATTCTTGATAAACATCTCCTCTGATTTACTTTCTGACATTTATCTTTCTAGATCCTTGGTCTCTGGGAATTCTTCTATGTATAACCCGATGGTTGCGTATCGGGTTGGTTTCTTCTATGTATATTAGACGGAGGATTCGACCCGGTGCAAGCAGGGACGAAGTCAGGAATTTGGTGTTGGGGGCGAAACTGCAACAGTATGTAGAACTACAGAGATCGAGTGATAAAAACGGCAAAAAAATTCTTTTGGGGGCAATAAAAAAAGGAAAAAAAAATTCTGGGGGGTCAAACTGATAAAATTTTCCAAAATACATATAAATGGTAGTTTTTTTTAAAAATCTCGGGCCCCCCTGTCTCCGCCACTGGGTGCAAGTCACTCTTTGAAGCTCAATATTCGTGCGTGATTGGATTGAGTCTTATTTGGATTTGACCTTATTTGAAACTCATATTCAAACCCAAACAAATTTTGAATTGAATATGGAAATTAAACACGTACTTTTAAATTATTTAGAAGAGTTAATAGCTATTTATGACACTAAACTATTTATAAATTTCTTTTTATGATACTAAACTATTTTTTTTATCTAAATATATCACTCATCTATTTGCGTTTATCAAAATATATACACCCACCAAATTTTGGGGTGTTTTCCGGCAAAAATATTGCACGTAACTTTCACTTGAAATGATCACAACCTGAAATACTGTTTTCACTTAAACACTATATCCAAATAATGAAAGTCACGTGCAATTTTTTGTGCGGAAAACACCCTAAAATTTGGTGAGTGTATATATTTTGATAAACGCAAATAGATGAGTGATATATTTAGATAAAAAAATAGTTTAGTACCATAAAAAGAAATTTGTAAATAGTTTAGTGCCATAAATAGCTATTAAATCTTATTTAGAATTTAGTTTGAATTTGAAATTGATTTGAGTCTGAGATCCAAAATCTCAAACTCAAACCCAATATAATTACACTATATTTCCACTAGTTTGGCCGAAGTCAGGGGTCCAACACTATTAATCATTAAATCTAAATAATCAGTTATTTTCTCAATCTAAATAAATTGTCCAACAACAGTTAATTTCAAATAAAAACAGCAGTGGTTGTTGTGTGTTTGTTACACTTTAACTCTATCCAGTTAATTTCAAATAAAAACAGCAGTGGTTGTTGTGTGTTTGTTACACTTTAACTCTATCCTTGTGTGAGGACATTGAGTAGCGGCCCTGTGGGTGGGTAACCCATTTTGTGTACAAGGACATTGACTGCTCTAATAATTTTAAAAATTACATCTTATTTTATGATTATTTTTTGAATTCATTAAAATATTATATTTCTCCCAAAAAAATTAAAAAACTTTTATATAGTTATTCAATTTGTATCTTTTACAATTAGTCTTTTAATACAACATTATATATTTAAGATGAGCCTAAGTATTTATATTCATTTCGAGATATCTATTTTGAAATAACGAATTTGGTTTCTAAATAGGTGATTGTAAATACTACTAGATCTAATTAAAAAACTTTTATATAGTCATTCAATTTATATCTTTTACAATTAGTCTTTTAATACAACATTATATATTTAAGATGAGCCTAAGTATTTATATTCATTTCGAGATATCTATTTTGAAATAACGAATTTGGTTTCTAAATAGGTGATTGTAAATACTACTAGATCTAATTAAAAAAACTTTTATATAGTCATTCAATTTATATCTTTTACAATTAGTCTTTTAATACAACATTATATATTTAAGATGAGCCTAAGTATTTATATTCATTTCGAGATATCTATTTTGAAATAACGAATTTGGTTTCTAAATAGGTGATTGTAAATACTACTAGATCTAATTAAAAAACTTTTATATAGTCATTCAATTTATATCTTTTACAATTAGTTTTTTAATACAACATTGTATATTTAAGATGAGCCTAAGTATTTATATTCATTTCGAGATATCTATTTTGAAATAACGAATTTGGTTTCTAAATAGGTGATTGTAAATACTACTAGATCTAATTAAAAAACTTTTATATAGTCATTCAATTTATATCTTTTACAATTAGTCTTTTAATACAACATTATATATTTAAGATGAGCCTAAGTATTTATATTCATTTCGAGATATCTATTTTGAAATAACGAATTTGGTTTCTAAATAGGTGATTGTAAATACTACTAGATCTAATTAAAAAAACTTTTATATAGTCATTCAATTTATATCTTTTACAATTAGTTTTTTAATACAACATTGTATATTTAAGATGAGCCTAAGTATTTATATTCATTTCGAGATATCTATTTTGAAATAACGAATTTGGTTTCTAAATAGGTGATCGTAAATACTACTAGATTTATGAATTGCGTTCTAAACTGGAAATTAAGTGCTGCATAAGAGGGAGGGAGGGAGGGAGGGAGGGGGGGGGGGGGTACTATCAGACTTATGAGTCAAACTATAAGGTTTATTTAATAGTAGTTTGAAATTCATATTCTTATCGTTTACTTTCAAAGAGAAAGAATTGGAGAACAAAAGAAAAAAGAAAAGAAGTTTCCGATCGAGCTGAAGGAAAATGAGAAAAGTGAAGGAAAAAAAAAAACAAGCTTAAGAATAAGATATGGTGTTCACGGCGCGGGGTGCTAATGCAGTACTATATTTATGCTAATGCGAGGAAGGATCGGAGCGAAATCATTAAGAATGATTAAGAATTTGTTAAATTTTGATGATGATATGGTGTTTGATAAAAGAAATCGAGGATATCTATTTCTACGAACGACCACATATAAATTTTATATTCATTCATGTAACCTACCATAATTACTTGTGATTAATGCTTTATTGTTATATTTTTTTTATACATGTTTAATTCAATAATTTTAATTTAACAATCGACCCATTGAAAGAAACGAGTCTCCCTCAATTTTTAAACTCTCTTTAGCATGGACGATCCTCAGAGATTTTTAAAAATCGTACTAGATATAGTAAATTTTATATGTAGTTCAGAATATTTGATCAAGTTCGTCCTCAACATTTTTTTTTTTGCAGTTTTTATATGTAGTTCGGCATATAATTACAATTTTTCGGCCATAACATACAATTACTGACTTCGTCCCTACTCTTTAGTCAATAGTATCAATATTAAATCCCAATTTATGCTTCAGAAATTTCTATGTTTAATGTACTATAAGTTTTCTTTTCTTCTTTCTTTGTTTAATAATGCTTTCTTTGTTTTAGGACGACGCTCATCGAAAGAATTGGAAGTCATGATCAATACTCTTCTTTTTTTCTTTTTTCCTTTTTCCTTTTTAAAAATGCTACTTATCGAAATTTTAGGTGTATTTTGGAAAATTTTATCAATTTCGCCCCCCAATAATTTTTTTTTGCCTTTTTTTATCTCCCCCCAAGAATTTTGAAATTTTTTACCAATTTCGCCCCCCCAACACCAAATTGCTAGGTTCATCCCTGCATGAAAGAATTAATCATATTTTGTATCGAGTTAAATCACTTTTAAATTCTCCGTTTATTGCTAATATAGTTCCTATATTAACTTTGTAAATACTTTTTATATATTTATACAAGATCCTTTTCAGAACAAAAAATCAGCTCCATTTTGGAGAATTAGATAAAATGAAAATAAGAACGGGGACTTGTCTTTGTCTTTTAAGTGAGAAATACCTCACAACCCTTTATTAATCATTTACTTCCCTTCCTTTACTCCAAGTAAGTTTGCTCCACATTAGGTGAGATTGTTCGGATAGTCTTGATTTAATTCGGCCTGCTAAATTTAAATTTGAGATAGACTTAGAAAAGATTGGTCAATCAGAACGGGACTATCAACAAACTCTTCTATAAAAATCACTGTCGGTCCAACCTACAACACAGGATATGCATGCCTTTAGTTTTTCTTCTTGCAAGAGCAAAACACAAATGACTCATCTTTTTTAGGAATCGTCACGAACTATTTGCTAGTTTTCGGGACTTAAGTAAAATTATTATTGGGTGACAAATGTCAAAGCGTGTGCTGATTCAGATGAACTTACTAATGAATCTTAAAAATCGGGAACTGGCCATGAATGATTTTTAACATAGGAATATTTATTATGATTTCATCTCAGTCTACAAATGTAAATGTAAGAAAAACACCCAAGACTGTTGTAGATCACCACATGGTGATTAAATTCAAGGATTTTAGAGGCGGCAATCCCTTTAGGTGTTTGTTGTTTATTTTATTTCGTTATCAATAAAATTTATTAATCGTAAAAACAAAGTAAGTTTGCTCTTTACTTTTTTACTTTATTTATTTATTATCCTGCATGAAGAGACATGCACTAAGTGATGGATAGACATGAACGCGGTGAGTATTGAAACGGAAATCTTATGAATAATTATCTTGATTTGCAAGTAAGTTTTGTCATATTTACTTTATTTTTATTTATTTATTTATTATCCTGCATGGAGAGACATGCACTAAGTGATGGATAGACATGAATGCGGTGAGTATTGAAACGGAAACCTTATGAATATTTATCTTGATTTGCAAATAATTTTTTTATATTCCAGTCATTAGGAGTGTACTTGTATTGGATTTGAGTTAGAATTGAATTTGTGGAAGAAAAGGTAAGTCTCAAGTAAATGTTTTATGTGGAATTCCGCATTTTCATAAATTTAAAGATTATTTTTTAAAATAATCAACATTTACAAATATAATTATCTCGTTCCCTATTATGTTAGTGACTTTAGTAAAAGGCATTACAGAGAAAATGGTCAAAAACCTTACATCCATAAAGATTACTTTTTAAAAGTTTCTAGAAACCAGATTCCTATTTTTGATTTCATCTTTCTTCCTATGCTATAATCTTGAAAGAAATCTATTCCTATTTTGGGGAAAATAATCGTCTCTCCTCGCCATGTGTATATAAAATTTGAAGAAATGTTCAAGTGACGAATTTTGAGTGATGGTGATATTTATGTGAACATGTGTATATATATGGACAAACCATTTCCCCCTATTTTTGGGAGTGTTCTATTAAGCAACAAATCAGGAGCCTCGTTACCAAATTATATCTTATCCTTTGTTTTACCATCATTAAGTTAGACATGAAAATGAATCTGCCTGATCATCTTAAGAATGAAATAGAAAGATGAGACTAATTATGAAAATCTTGAATAACCAACATTGCAATTATAATTTTGTGAACTTTAAGTCTAAATGGCAATATTTACAAGATTTAAAAAAAAAAAATAGAAAAAATATTAAACTTTCCATGGAAGTCAAATAAGAAATCTCATCTGCTTTAGTCAGTTAAACACTTATCTATTATACTCATATATGGCTCCACTTGGATTGAGTTTTGATTTTGGTTTGAGTTTGGGTTTTGGCGGGGAGCAATTCAAATTCAAATTTTTTTCTTCAAATAATCGTTCAATTCCAAATTTTTACTCTCAAATTGGCGGGAGATGTTCAAATTCCAAATTTTTGTGGCTAAAATTTAGAATAGAATGATTATTTGAAAAAATATTTGAATTTGAATTTTTTCCGCCAAGTTTTTAGCTTCTCCCGCCAACACTCAAACTCAAACCCAAACCAAAACTCAATCCAAGTAGAGTCATAATTTCAATATTTCTTATTGCTTGAGAATAACTTAGAATAAAGTGAATCGATTTTGGACAAAAGGAGTATCAATTTTCCGACAATAAAAAATTCAATATTATTCTTACCCAAAAGAAAAAGAAAGAAAGAAAATTCAACATTATTTCTTGCCTCACATAAAAATGCCGTGTAAGCATAGAGCAATATCAACGAGACTATGATTGAACGAAAAGGATTGTTAGTGTGAAATCAACAGCCCCATTAAATTAATATTGACCTTAAAAGGATATGGTCCAATCGGTTGGTCTGAACAGGTGTGAAATATCAGTTATTTCTTGACCATGCCTTTATGATGTTGCCCGTAAACCTTTATGCTTGTTACGGATTTTACGGGAAAGTCTGGTATGGACGGTCCTTGTGGATATGGCTCCACATTCCTCTTACATAAATTTAGACAGGACCCAACTGCAAAGTAGGTCCCGCAGGCCTCCATGTCTCACAGGTACCCACGAGGTCCGTCCCATAGAGAATTTTTCCGAATTTTACCCATACCGGGTGTGTTTGGACAAGGTCTTAGTTTGGGTTTGAGTTTGGGTTTGGGTTTGGGCGGGAGAGGCTAAAAAATGGGCGGGAACAATTCAAATTCATTTTTTTTTTCAAATAATAGTCCAATTTCAAATTTTGGCTTCACAAATTTGGAATTTGAACATCTCCCGTCAATTTAAGAGCTAAAATTTTTTAATTTAACGATTATTTGAAGATAAAAATTTGAATTTGAATTGTTCCCGCCCGTTTTTTAGCCTCTCCCGCCCAAACCCAAACCCAAACCAAGACCTTGTCCAAGCACACCCACCGAAATATGGTCAACTCTTGGAAATAAGCCCATATCACGTCCGTCCATAGCCAATGTGACTGACTCAGTATGAAACTGTTTTTCCTAATTTTTTTCAGACATAATACTTATGGTAAGTAGTAATGGAATTGAATTGGTAATTTTTATATCCTTGGAATTTTACGTCTTATAAATATTAGGTATCTTTACTACTATTGGTCATCTGATAATCGTCTTTTAGATATTGAGCATTTTCTTTGTGTTTTTTTCTCTCTTAGAAAGTCAACTTAATCATCGGGGAGTGGTTCAGACCTCCCACCACATTTGAGGTTTAATCCCTATATTTTTTTCAAGTTGGACGATAGCACGGTGAAGAGGGACCCATTTGTTCTGGACAGTGGAGGATTTACTATTTAGTACCTGAGAACAGTGAGGGCATTCAGAAATTCACTAATTTGTGTGGGGTTACTATTATAAATTTGTTATCTAAATGAAGAAAAAAAATACAATATTTACTATTTTAATTTTATTTTCACTAGGACATGTGGCCCCGCTGCCGATACGCTACGGGTTCGGATGCATAGTCGAATAAATTGGCGACCGACGACATTTATCTGTCACAACTAGCTTTCGTTGATCAATGGCTGAAGAATATTACGTCGAGTGTTTTGGCATTGAAATGACACTTTCGTTCAGCAACAACAGTCCATTTGTCTATTGATTTTTCCACTTCAACACCATCAGCATTTTATTTATTGTAAGAGGAGTCCAACCTTGTTGAATATCAAATCAAGCATTATATCCTTAGTATGAATGAATATACTCATTCTTTCTTTCCAATAATCACATTTTGTTCTGTCCAACAGTGACACCCTTGAGTCTAATTTCTCTTCCTTACTTGCTCCTAACATGTTGCCCAGACTCTTTTCTTAGAATCTCACTTGCTAAATAAATACTCCCTCAATTCTCATTTAATTGTCGTTTATGAGATATATATGTATCTAAATTAATTGTCATTTGTATTTCTTTTATTAGTTGTCAACAATTTATTCTAATTAACCTTCAACATATCTTTTATTGGAAAAGTGAAAGATATGGAGGAAGGAAGGGGTATTATTGGAATTGTGGTGGAAAAATATCATTTGTTTGAATTCTTTAATTTTTTCAAAGTGTACCAAACGTTTTACATTGAGGAATAAAAGAAGTAGCAATCAACAATAACCTGCTATGATCAAGTCAGGACTTTGATGTTGGGGGGCGAAACTGCAACAGTATATAGAATTACAGAGTTCAAGTGATAAAAACGGTAAAAAAATTCTTCGGGGGCGATAAAAAGGGCAAAAAAAATTTTGGGGGGCGAAACTGATAAAATTTTCCAATTTTTTTCAAAATACACATAAAATTTCGATAAATAGTAGTATTTTTAAAAATTTTGGGTGACGTGCTATGATACCACTTGTAAAATTCCGTTGAACGTGTTAGTCATAATATTATTTAACAATAACCTCCAAGTATATAGCCTAACATTTTCTAAGATTCAAAAGTACTTACTAAACTAGTAGAAATTCTTTGGGAAAGAAAATAAAATCTGTCTTTCTATGAAAAGAAACATAGAGGGGATTGAAATGTTTTTTTGTTTTGTTTTTTTTTTTCTTTAATAAAAGAGGTACTACACTATCAATGAAATTTATTAAAACAAAATGGTCGAATAAGCTCAGGACTAGAATAAATTACATTAAGCCAGGAAAAGAATGTTTTTAGTAATTCATCTTTATATTTTATTTAGTAATTACATTTTTTACTAATTCATCTTTATATTTTATTTATAATTTCTTTGTCTTTCCAAAAAAAAAATTGACAAAAAATCGAATAGTAACATATATTATAATTTGGCCCCCTTAACTTCAAATCCTAAATCCGTATTTGATGCCCAAGATGTCTTTTATTAACTAAAAGTCCAACTCTACTAGTACAAGTATAACTTGACCTCTACCTCACTCAGAATTAGGGGTGGAAATGAGCTGAGCTGAGTCGAAAAGCTAGCTACAGCTCACTTTCACACTAATTTTGCTTACACTTTCATAGCTTTCACTTTCATATTTGATGTGAGTCTAATTTTTCTCACTTTCAAGCTCAACTCATCAAGAAAGCTCACGAGCAAATTTCAACTCATTTATCTACAATTTTTTCTTTTTAAAACGATGACTTATAATATGAGCTTAATATCAAACCAATACAAAATAAATCAAGAAATTTTCTTAGCACAATAACATATAATAGAAGTTTAATATGTCTCTACTAATTATAATATATCAATACTCCAAAAATTTGTAGGGTTTTGGTTATTTGTTTTTCCTTGACTTCGTAAGATGTCATGTGCGGCTTTTTTTACGTGTCTTTACTTCAATTTTTTTACATATATATATATATATATATATATATATATATATATATATATATATATATGGAGCCAGCTCATTAGACAAATGAGTCGAACTCTACTTAGCTCAAATCGACTCATATTTTAGATGAGCCAAAAATCTGGGCTCATGTATCGCTCATTTAGCTTATGAGCTGAGCTCGTTGAGCCGAATATCGAATCGAATCGTGAGCTACTCACGAGCCGGCTCAACTCATTTCTACCCCTACTCAGAATTACTCTTTTCGGAAGTGGGTACCAACGTTTTAACTTGAAAGCAAAAAAAAAGATATAAATAGCTTCCTAGTACAAAAGAGAAGTTGGATTCTTTCAAAAAGAAATTAATTTCTCGACGTAAATTTAAGAGGTCCTTCAAATTCAAAAACATAAATTCAACGTAATAAATACATACAATTCATTGAGAAACACAAGCATTACAACGATCTTCAAATTCAAGAAATGCTAATTTGGTTGGTAAATATTTTCCATACCAAAAATAGGTTATGAGTTTGACACACTTATCTCAATATATTAATAAAAAAAATAAAAGGATATTTGAGGAAAAAGAACAAAGAAATGGTATCTCGCTTAAGTCGAAATCCAGCTTTGGATAAGAAATACTTGAAAGTTGAAAGTTGAAACCACAACCACAAGATGAATATAGTACAAAAGGAAAGGAGTAATTTGTTTGTTTGTTTGTTTTTGCTGAATAGAAGGAAATGACAGTGACTTCTTTTTTTTTGCTAAATAAATGACAGTGACTTTTATGACTTTATGAAAAAGGTTAATTATGATATTAAGTATGTGATAAAGATTCATTCGCATTAAAATAAAATAAATTTTTTACTAATATAAATAAATCTGAACTACATATTTTATTGGATCATGATTCATATTAGAATTTTCCTACCAAGAATGACAAGGTATTTGGCACTTGGAGATTACTCGGAACTAACACCTTCAGGGATTCATACATAGTATACTTACATCATAAAAGGGAAAATGCTAAAGGTTAAACATTAAATAAAACTCTAATAATCTATTACATAAACTTCACACTTGCTCCTCGGTCCAATCCTCGACACGGTTACCACCAACCTGATCATCTGCAAAAGAAACATATGGAAAGGACTAAGTTACTAACCTAACCCAGTTAAGGTCCCAACACCCTCGGGATGAAGTATCAAGTGGACTCGAAAGCGTTTCCCGAAACCCAAAGCATTCTGAATATACAGAGACTGAAATAACTTACAAAGTAATTTAAAACCATACTAAAACTGAACAGAATCCGAATCAGAACGTAAAACGAAACAAAACTGAAAAACAGACCAAACACAGTCTACAGATGAAGCTGTCCTGCGGACGAATGAATCGTCCTGGGTATCATCCGCCTGCATCGTCCATCAAAAAGTTGCTCCCAGTACTTTCGCGGACGAAGCTGTGGACGAATGCTTCGTCCGAGGGATGCAGAAGCTCGAAATTCAATACAAATTTGTATATGAAAATGCCATTTCTGCACAAGTTTTTCCCAACCCAGAAAAATACAGATTTTGACCTTAAACCATATATCCAAACGTATACGATACAGACTGAAAACATACTCAGCATTACAGGCGGATAATCATGACAGTCAGACAGATACAATACTAACAAAGACATCAAACATAGGCTTCACATACTTGAGCCCATTGCTTAGCTATGATCCTACACCTCACCTCATAACAGTTTTTAATTAAAGTCAACTTTTTATCCTCGTTAGGTACCGAGTCTGAACAAACGAAATGCCAACTTTTTATCCTCGTTAGGTACCGAATCTAACGGAACCCACTTTTTATCATCGTTAGGAATCGAGTCTGAACGGACGGAATACCAATTTATTTTCCTTGTTAGGTACCGAGTCTGATGGAGCCCACTTTTTATCCTCGTTAGGAACCGAGTCTGAACAGACGGAATACCAACTTTTTATCATTGTTAGGTACCGAGTTTGACATGACAGAATAATCAAAACTAAACAGTTATATACTTGACTATGCTTTGGGGCGGGATCATAAACTGACATGAGCTCGATTCAGAATTTAGACAGAAGACTGCTAAAATAACGATCAATCATGTAACAGTTACCCAACGTAATTATTTCGATTACCAACATAGAGTTTCAATGCAATTACATCAATACTTCATCCGATTTTCAATGCAAGAAAACATGCTCCAAAAATCCAATTCATAACAAATTAATACTTTAAGAAAAATGACAGTTTATGCATACTTTTAGGATTGAAAGACGAAGGTGAAGGGTCCTTATCTGTCAAACTTAAGCAATACAACTTCTAAAATCCGAAATCCAAAAACAGTCCCAAACGACGAACTTCAAACTGCTGTAACTGTCAATCCCAAACTCCAAATTGCAATCCTTCAAATCCCAGATGTTCCTCTTTCAGTTAGCTTCAAAACCCAAAAAGAATCGCTCAATTCTGACGACTATAGATATGCCAATTGGCCAGAAAATCTCTCAACCCTTAGTTTTTCTGCACCTTATATACCAGTAAGAACTTTCAGAGTTATCTCATGTGGGATGAGGTTTCACATTCACCCCTCCTTAAGGCCCTAGCGTCCTTGCTAGGCGCCCCAAACATACTTAGCCCATGACCAAACAAGTGTGCAGGATTCTAGAGGTGGCACCCACCCCTTATAGTGTGGCACTTAGTTCCCACACGTCCGCTTGTTCACTGGCTCTGATACCATAATGTCACGCCCCATGCCCGCGGGCCCAAAACGCAACATATGGGCCTGACAAGGGCCACGATCATCTGCTTGGAAATCGAACTTGCTATGCCAAAAGGAATACCCTGAGATGATAGAGGGTACTTCGGCTCACCTTATATACCAGTCAGAACTTTCAGAGTTATCCCCACGTGGGATGGGGTTTCACAATTTTGTTTGCTAATGAGTTGCGTTTGCCATTATTTCTCACCATAATATATTAATTATGTACTTCATTATTAGTAGGATTGATATACATTTGTTTTTCTAAGTTATTTTAGTATATTTTTAATCATTCATATCTTGGACCAGAGATCATAAGAGTACAAGTCTATTTGTGGTATACTCGTGTGTAAAATGGGTGTGTGCATCAAGTAATCTTAATTTAATTAGTCTTTTCGGCCATTCATCATAACTTGTCAAAATAAAGTTGCGGGTTCGAGTCATCTAGATTGTAACTAATGTCACAAGTTTGCAAAATTTCCTACCAGTAAATCACAATGCATATTAAATATCAATTGTACTCGAATGCCCGGATACCGGTCACAAAAAGAAAACAAAATGTGCACTACAAAAAAATGTATGTTAGGCCGAAACTTTCGTGACGAAGCCATTTTCGTCACGAAAGGTACACGTTTCCTGACGAAAATGGCTTCGTCACGAAAAGTAGTTGATTCGTCACGAAAGGTCGACCTATCGTGACGAAAACTGTTTTCGTCACGATAGGTATGACTTTTGGTGAGGAAAATGGTCTTCCTCACAAAAAGTTTCGTCCTAAAAATCATTTTATTTTGTATAATTTAAAATATAATTTTAGTTTTTATATTTGTTTAGTCTTAAATTAAAATGTATTATTAAGAAATAATATCAAGTCAGATTAATTTTATTCATATTTTGATAACAATTTCAAACACAAATACTTTTTAATTAGTGGGATTTTAATTTTATTTGATTCATGAAAAAAGGAAATCAAAACACAAAGAGAAATTAAAATTAGTAAATGTTCAAAATCCAAAATTCCATTATAATAAATATACTAGGAATAATGAGAAACAAAAAATCAACGTAGCCCGACGGTCAAGCACACGACATACATGCGGAGTTGGGTTCAATCCCCATCTCTTTGGGAAGGGAAAGACTTTATTCTACATTATTCAAAGGGGAGTTCGTCTTGACTCTGGCTCGAGTAACATGTCTTTTAAAACAAATCCGTGACGAAAAAGTTATCACTAATGCTCACTTTTCTTGACGAATAAATGACCTTTCGTTTTGTGATGATAACTTTACGTTACTAAAAGTTTTTGTAGTGGTGCCTAATACCGTACCATCTGCAACGCTTTAATATTCCCATCTCTTTGGGAAGGGAAAAACTTTATTCTACATTATTCAAAGGGGAGTTCGTTATGACTCTGGCTCGAGTAACATGTCTTTTAAAAAAAATCCGTGACAAAAAAGTTATCACTAATGCTCACTTTTCTTGACGAATAAATAACCTTTCGTTTCGTAATGACAACTTTACGTTACTAAAAGTTTTTTTTTTTTTGTGGTGCCTAATACCGTACCATCTGCACGCTTTAATATTCCCAGATGCCTTAGAGACAGGTTATTATGCTGAGAGGCACTATGCTAAAACAATTTCAATTATAAAGTCATGAATTTATTTAAATAGTTTCAGAACGTGTTAAGATGTATCAAACATGATAAGGTGTATCACATATATGTCCTCCCGAGTGATACGTTTGTGGTCCTTCTCTTGCGAACCAAACTAGATTAGTACATTCTATGACAACAGAAAATCATACATAAGTAGTACAAAACCTAACACGATTTCACATTATCATAGATTTTTTTGTTTCCTTGAAGCTCCAAATAATTCAATCAATGGGGTCCATATTGTGTCCCCAAAGGTCCCCCAAGCAACAGAGCCTAGATATGTGAAAATCACCGTCCCGGCTCCTATGCGGAACAGATTTTTGTTTCGCACTGCGGGACACGATCTCAGCCGTCGGATGAGATTTTTTAACGGTCCAGATCTAGAGAGATAAATTTTTTATTTTTTAAGTCCAGCCGCAACTTTTCTCTCTCCAGATCTGGACCGTTCAAAATATCATCCGACGGCTGGGATTATTCCGCACGTGCGGAAAAAAATATGTTCCGCATAGGAACCGGACTGGAAAATCACAACAACAAATGTAACAAAAGTCGCTTCTTGGAACTCGGAATCTTTCGCCCCTTTCGGTGTCTCATTCTTTATTACACTAATAAAAATTGATATATATATATTTATTTTTTAATTAAAAAAATTATAACGTAATAAAAATAGTGAAATTCATAGTAAGAAAAATAAATACGTAATAATTATTTATTTGTGGAATAGGGAACGAAATATAGAATTAGAACATATGACTTTTTTTTTTTTTTGCCCCTTTTTCTGCCCTCGTGATTATGCTATTGTGTAAACACACGCAAATCACGTTTTTATTAAGAAAACTTGACTCCAAGTCAACTGTGAAGCCCTATATAAGAGGCTTCATCATTTGAAACACTAAAAATATTTCAAGTACAATTCCAAGGCTCTTTGTTCCTTTTGTTATTTACTTGTAAGTTTCTTGAGTTTACCCTAAATATCTTGAATTACAAGTCCTTTTGTCTTCTTTTTTTTAATAGTGGGATGGAAGTGTTTTTATAGTGTCTCGAACATTAGATGTCTCTTAGATCAGACGTCTGTGTCTAGACTTTTAAATTACTAATCAAATACTCGATTATTGAATTATTATTTAAACGAGCGCAGTTCCAAGAAATAAGGAGGAGGGGAACCAAAAGATGGTGAGAACTCCTTGCTGTGATAAATTCGGAATGAGAAAAGGGAGTTGGACACCAGAAGAAGACGGGAAGTTAACTGCTTATGTTACCAGATATGGTTGTTGGAATTGGCGTCAGCTTCCAAAATTTGCTGGTACGAAATGAATATTCATTTTTTATTTCCTTTTTATTAAATATTTTTTTAAAAAAAATTCCTTGAGAAAACATTTATTTTATGGCAATTTTTAGTAAATATGGCTTTTTCTGCTCTCCAAAAAGTCTGGAAAATCTAATTCGTTTCTTCCATCCTTCCCTTTCTTCATTTGTACTCTCTCGATTCCATAGTATAAGTCATTTAATACATTGATAAAAAATAAAAGAAGTAAAAAATAAGGTATTTTTTAATTAAAATATCAATATTACTCTCTTAAATAGAATTAGTGGTATTCAAGTCCTATTTAAGACAGTACTATTGATATTTTGACTAATAAAATACTTTTTTTTACTTACTTAATTTTCGCTACATTTTCTAAACGATTTATATTATGAAGGTATTAATATTTACTTCTAATCGGAGATATTTTCTAGAGTTATTTGCCTAATGCTAGTGGTGGTATCTTTCAGTTTAGAATCTTCTATCCACATTGTCTGCTTCATTCCTTATTTTATTGGTAGATAACTGCCATGTATTTTTTATTTTTTATTTTTTATTTTTTTATAGTGTCTCCCATCTTTTTTGAATTATAAAATAAAAAAAGTGAAATAGATACTGAGTAACTTGTTGATAATAAGAAAGAAAATGAAACAACCATCTTCCATTTATTTTGATACATTTCTAGAGACATGGATGTATTTCGAACTCAAAACCTTTAATCATGTAAGAACGTTTTTAAACAACTGAGTTACCGGCTGAAATTCTAATTCTCCAATACCTTTCTTAATATAGCATATTAGGAAATGAAAATCTGTGAATTCAGAATCACTTGATTCTGTTTCTGTTGATTCATATAGTATCGATTTTTTAACATTTTAACCGACTGTAATTTCTTGTGATAGGCCTATCAAGGTGCGGAAAAAGCTGCAGACTTCGATGGATGAATTACCTTAGGCCAAACCTTAAAAGAGGAGATTATACAAAAGAAGAAGATGAACTCATCATTAAGCTGCATGAATCACTCGGAAATAGGTAAATTTTTGTCTTTTTTGTCATGCCTTTTCTGTCATTTCTTTTTTTTTTTTCCAATAAAAGACGATAGTTCATTCAAAAAATTTAATAAAAGAAAATACAACCAAGACCAGAAATGGCCTTTTGGGAGAAAAAAAACCACTACCTCCATTCCATAATATAAGTCATTTAGTAAATGTATCGAAAAATAAGGTATTTTGTCAGTCAAAATATCAATATTAGTCTCTTAAATATGACTTGTATACCATTAATTCTATTTAAAAGAGTAATATTGATATTTTGATTAAAAAAATACCTTATTTTTTATTATTTAAATTTCGTTACATATGACTTAAATGAAAAAAATAAAGTGAGTACTAAGGTTTCTTGGTAGTCTTATATTTAGTGGTCATATGATGCTCAAGCTTTCTTGATATTTCTTTCCCTTCATAATCGTATTTCCTATCCAATTTTGCATGCAATTTCAACATTAATTGCATGTGAAATTTCATATGAATTTTGTAGACATTCGAAAAGAAATGATGCTGTTAATCTTACATTTTTTCCGCTTATTATTACTTGAAGATGGTCAGCAATAGCAGCTCATTTACCAGGAAGAACAGATAATGAGATAAAAAATCATTGGCATACAACTCTCAAGAAAACCTTAAAACAAAAACAAACTTCAGGTGAATCAAAACGACTCTCCAAATCGAATTCTTCCCGCAAGAGAAGAAGAATGGAAGTTGAAGAGGAAAACTCTAATCAAGTTCCCTTTGTTCGAGAAATATTAGAAAGTTCAGAATTTTCACTAAAACCTTCATCTTTACAAGCTAGCAGTGAAAATTTACAAAATTTACTATCACTACCATCAGTGAGTGAAATGTCCTCTTCTTCTGGAACAACCAGCAGTGCTGCAGAGACGGTAACTTTCCTGGATGATTTCTGGACGGAACCATTTCTTACAGAGAGTTACAGCGGTATAAATTATCCACCTTCTTCACCTTTTAGCAGTGAAGAATTTTTATGCTCTTTTGGATTTTATGAGGAACATGTTAATGATAGCTTGATTTGGTAACCATCGGCAATGAGGCATTGATTTAGTGGCTAAGGTAAAGACGTAGAGGTCATGATTTCGAATCACGTCTCCGCTTCTAGAATCTTCATTTCTTGTAATATATATGTCCCTCTCCCCCAATAAATAAATAAAACAAGATTTGGTAACCATAATAGAGTTGTAAATTTTTTCTCTTGTTATTGAAAGAGCTCTTTTTCCTCTAGTGCTGACACAATCCCGACTGAATCTAATTTTTGTGATTGATGTTTGAGTATAATTTATCTGACAAAATTCAGTTATCTATTGAATAAACATGCACTGTAGCTTACTAGGAAGAAATAAGACAATTCTGCAATATTAATTACTCTAAAGATGTCTTCAATCCGTATTCTTTCTTTAAGAAAAACCTTAAAGTCGGAGGTTCGAGATATTTAATAGCTACCAATACCGGAAAATTGCAGGATTTTTAACTAGCGAGTCATAATAGCAATTCGATTCTAACCATATTAGTCAAAGGCAAATACCCAAATACTAATGAACAAAGACTGAAGTTGAATTAGATTTACTTTACTAAATCTAAATTAATTTTGCTGTTAGTGAAGATCTAATATTTTTAAGGAAAAAATAAAGTTACAAAGTTACCATCTTTATGTTAAATGCTAAGTTTAATATTCCCTGTGATTTAAAATATACAGTAAAACCTCTATACAGTAATACTTTCAGGACAAGAGAAAAATATTACTATAGAGAGGTTATTTTTAAATAGAAGTTTACATGTAAAAATTATAATTTTAAAAAATAAATAATATAAATTATACGGAAATGTGTCCTTTCAAACCTATTGGAAAAACTGGAAATATTTTGTATTCAATAAGAAGGTTATTGTGTTGACGAGTTACTACGAACGCGCAAGTTAAATGATGCAGTATTAACCCAAAAAATTAAGTCATTGTCACAGAGAACTTTAGAAAAGTATTTCATATCATCATAAGTTTAATGTAACATAATTAAATAATTCTGAATATTTTATATAGATATATAAATATATTTAAAATTCTATGTTATTTTAAGGATGGTCCTAAACAAACATGAAATATTACAATATAAAGTTTATTTTTATTTATAATTGGTCCTGAGTTGGGACCATAAATTTTTATTACTATAAAGAGATTATTTTTATATAGAGTATTATTTTATAGATGTTTTAGTTTAAGTTGTTTTAGGAGTTATCTTTTTAGCCAAAGACAATAATTGACTTGGTGATGTTTTCAGTTCAAATTATTCGTTAGTGATTGAATTTCTGCTCTTGTTTAAAAAATAATAATAATATCTACTCTGTATTATAGAAATGTCATCAACAATAGGTGGCATTCGATAAGGATCGTCTATTCCAATTGTGTCTCGTTTCATGTCCATCCATAAAAAATTGCCATGTATTAATTTTTAATTGAAAACTATAACTTAAAAAAAATAGTGAAATTCTCCAAAAAAAAATTAACACACGAAAAATTCTTATTTATGAGGATAGACTTTTATTTTATTTTTTTTTTGCTGGTGGCATTCTTACTGAAGTTGATTGATCACTTTGTGTAGGTCACAAAATGTCAAACTTCAAATTTTGTGAGGAGGAGGAGTTTTATGGTCCTTTAACTTTAAAAAAATTGTTTTTGTCTCCTTTTGCGTTTCTGGCTTTATATTTGTCATCCACGCATGTGGTGAGGGGCTTCATAATAATAATTCTGATAGATTTTTTTTTTTTGTTTTTTTTGTTTTGGTGAATTATTCTTCAAGATCTTGTTTCTACTTACCAGAATATGCTTTTATCTAATTTTTTAAAAAAAGAAAAAGAAAACGATGTCTCTTCTTTTATTGATACCACATTTTCTCTAAAAGATTTCTTACTTTTATATTGATAACAACGATTAATGAAAATCTTGGTCTATGTCACATCCAATACAAATCAAAAGCTCTTGAATGAAATATATGATCTGATTGGATTGAGTCTTAGTTTGAGATTAATGATCTCAGTTTTAGACTAATCTCAACCTCAAACTAAATTCTCCATGACTTAGTGCTTAAAGTTCCATTCACAGACTCTATCCAAAGAGAAGTTGGTCTCAATTTGAGTTTCATAATCAAACTAGACTTTAATCCTATTACATATGAATCCATAGCACTAAATTGAGAAATAAACATAACTTGATTTTGTGTAAATCCCAATTTTTGTTGCCACAGATGTACTTTTCATCTTTATGTTTTACTTAATGATTTTTCAGGAAAACTTGTGGTTATTGGTGTATGTAGAAAATTATACATTTGGAATAGGATGGGTTTCCACCCAAGATATATATGTATGGGCCCTGGTGATTAATAGTTTGGGTAGGCCCAAACACAGTCAGGTCTAATCTGGCTAAGAATCCTCTACTAAACTTGTGTACCCATATATTTACTATCAATAAGAAATTGACACGTGCCGATTTTTTAATTAAAAAACTATAACCTAAAAGAAATAATGGAACTCGTAAGAAAATCACTTCCCCTCCTAATTGCTCCTGCAACTTGTTTTTTCATTTTTCTTCTCTGCAAGGCTTCTTCTTGCATATTCTACTGGGCGGATTTGGCATTGGCTCCGGCCAATGATCGGATTTAGGCCAGTTAATTTAATTTACTACTTTTGTTCGGGTATTATACCACAAATTATATGAGACTTCTTTCAAAGTGTTTTTCTTCAAGATTCAAGATACAGTGGTTATATCTGTCTCATATCTAAACTTATTTTCTCTGTTCCTAGGAGAAATCTTTCAATCCGGACTTGATTGGGCTCTTTATCAACTTTCTAATCTCCCCGAGGCAATTTGTAGGATAGTTGATACGCCCATGATCCTATAAATTGTCGATCTCTAAGGAAGATGTTGAAATTGATCTTCTCTTCCCTCTGTGGTTCAAGGATTGCGATGGAGATGTTGCGAAGAAGAGGATTATGTATTTGTTTATCTTACTAGTTTTAATTTAATATCTCCTAACCATCCAAACTTTTTGGTTGTGACTTTTGTCTGTTATCATGGTTTTCTAAATCATTGTATAACTTTTATTTTCTTATATTGTCAGATTTTCCTTTAATTGTAATGACATCGGTTATTTTGTGATTAATGAAAATTTTCTTATTCGAAAAAAAAAATTCGTAAAAAAAAAATATTTTCTCTGTTCACACGGCGAATTTTAAGTAATGAGTACATACATGAATATACAAATTGGGTACAGACAATTTTTCGCCGTCTATTCTATGCTGAACATGCCCGTTCAGTTTGAGTCAACTAACATGGTGACCGAAATTGTGTTTCCAAATACTCTTTGAACCAAAAGACTTATGTAAGTACTGTTCTAATCAAAATGATAATTACTATATTTGTCGGACTCTATCTTTTATAATACGGTAAAAATCGTCTGTATCCGTGTATATTATTATTTTTGTACCCCATTCATTTAAAATTCGTCACGTGAATAATTTTTCTAATTACATATATATATGGTGAATTGTAAGTTGTTAAATATAGGAATGACAATATATACGGGAATGTAGATTATTTGCTCTTATAATACCAGGTACCTTTGCAAACAAAATTATACTATACTTATTCATTTTAAAATATTACACTAACAAAATAATATATTTTTCTTCATCCCTTTGCGTTAATATTGATAAGAAATGGCCGAGTGTTGCACTGAGTGACTGTATTATGTGGTTACTCGAGGGAAAGTATTCTTCACTCCCTGTGAGTGGACATGAATCTTCCAGACACCACTTATGGAGAATCGCAAGCACATGAATAGACGTTGCTAACATTTTCATTTTGGAAGAGTGAGACTTTATAGAGGGATTCTTAAAATAGAAAAGCAAATTTTCAAAATATTGACTAAAATTTGAGAAAAATAATCCTAGTTAAAATAATAACAATAATAATAATAATAAATGAAACCCGTGCTTCAGTGTATACATGTGGAGACATATCTTCGTGGAGGATCTACCATGCAGGTACAACAGAGACAGAAATAGAAATCATAAAGATCACAATTTGTTTGACTATTCAAACCTCTAATTTATCGATCGGAGGAAAACCTTGTTATGGCTTACAAATCTACATATGTGGTCATACCCGAAAAATCTAGGGGTTTGCATTAAACTGGCATTGATTTAGCAGAAATGACAAAACATGGCAGTAAAAAAAAATGGGATAACATTTTTGTCCGGACTTCCATCCCCAACTGGCAGAAATAAATCCCCTTTTTCCTCTTCCCCTTCCCTTCTCGCAAACCCCAAACTCCCAAAGGCCAACCCAGCCCCCCAACTCCCCTGCTGCCTCGCCGCTGCTGCCCACCGCCACTGCTTCTACCAACACCTTGCTTTCTCTTTCATCTCTCAATCTCTCAATTTGTGAGGTAAAAAAACAAATTTGAATTTGAATTTTTTTTGGAAAATATAAAACTATGTGTTGAATTTAACTATAAACATACTAATTATGTTTAGGAAATCAAAGTAATTTGTTGATATTGTAAATTATTTGTGAATTTTGGGTATTTGTGAAATTAGGGCAATTATGAATTTAGGGCTTTTGTGAATTTATGCATGTACAATTGTGAATTTGGCAAATGTGAAGTTTTGATCGTGTGAATTTACACTTAGAGCATTTGTGATTTTAGGGCATTAGTGAACTTGTGAAATTGTCAATTTGGTAATTTGTGAATTGTGAATTTAGGGCAATAGTAGATTTGGAGATATAACATGTGTTTTTGTATAGATGGCCGTACCCGCTCATCTTCAGCCCGGTCCTTTTGATCTCACCGTTTTAAACAAACAACCGTCCCATAGATCTTTAAGAATATGGCACGGGGATGAGACACTTAACGAACCTTTAAAGGTTATTACGAGTTCGGGTAACTTTTACGCAGCGTATAGTAGAGAAACCAACCCTAGAGTAATAAACCTAATAGGTTTTGGAGGATGCTGCAGAGTAGGTAATATGAATGTAGATCACGCTCTCGTGACTGCATTAGTTGAGAGATGGCGCCCAGAGACTCATACGTTCCACCCACGTTGAAGTGAGGCGACCATCACACTAGAGGATGTATGATGTCTTCTAGGACTACCTACTAGGGGCCATGTAGTCTCGTGGGGTGACAGTTACAATTTCACCAAGGGTCAATGGATTGATCGCGTCTACAAGCTTTTAGGATTTCGACCCAGTGAGGCTGCAATCAGAGGAAACACTTTGCAGCTGGTAGAGGTTTATGCGCACATTAGTGAGCCCTTAGGACATGATGTTACCGACTGCGAGGTACATCAAAGGGCTAGGGCTTTGATCTTCATCTAGATGGGTAGTTTTCTCTTCCCAAATAAGTCGGGGGCCCGAGCCAACATGTGTTATCTACTAACCCTCAGTGGTCCCCTTGAGCTTGACACGACTTTTTGGCCAGCGGTTTACTCGCACATTTGTACCGCCAGATGTGCATCTGGTGCACGGCTGATTCTAAGGACATTACCAGGTGTTGCTTGCTGATTCAGGTTTGTCCAATTTATATAAATTTAAATGTGATTTTGTGATTTAAATATTTAATAATCGATTTTGTTTGTTTTGACCAATTGTGGGCGTGTGAGCGTATTTCATTTTTCCGTCCGGCAAACCAAGACATCATTCCAGATGAGATCCCCGCCGACGGTAGACCTCACGGGGCTAGGTGGAATGTCACACGGAGTTTCCGCAACGCCCCTAAATCGCAGTTGTTGGTGTTTCGCGAACAACTTGATTTGATGACGAAGACACATGGGGGTGAGTTAATTTCGATGTTCTTGTATTTTTTTTTTTTATTAACTAAATTGGTTTACATTAACAATTATCTTTTTTGGCAGTTCATGTGGAGGCCGTACCCTGATTCGGTATATGCAAAGAGGGTGGCTCGGGATGTAGACTTCTTTAGGACTTGTCGAGCCCGTACGCCACTCATCTGCTTCGAGATGGTTGAGTACCACCTGCCCGACAGGGTCATGCGTCAATTTAGCTTCCACCAGGTGGTACCAATCCCGGCAGGTACAGAGGGCTCTGTCGAGGGTCGAGACCTCCACACGGTGAAAGAGATATCGACAAAGAATTGGCAGACTGAGCACATTGCATACATTAAAATGTGGGATTTACGCGCCGATGCACTGGAGGTCGCTGCTCCCGCCTCGGTAATGTTATTGCACCAACCCGTGAGTACATGGATTGGTACAATCGCATTACGGTTCACCGTATAAGGCCACTCCCTATTGGTATTCAACCCACCGCTATTGCAGAGGACATTTTGATAAGTTTTATTCGAATATTTTTCATTGTTAATATTTTTTTCCTAAATATACTAATTTTAATATTATGTTACAGGAGGAGTCCCACAGGGTGATGCTGGAATAGTTCGAGAAGCCTGCCACTCGAACTAATACGCAGTACAAGTCACTCATCACCTGGGCAGCCAAAACGATTAAGGATGTCTTCGCAGTGGCAGAGAAGTTGGTGACATGCTGATCGCGGGCTGCCGATGTTTTGGAAGCTGTCGTTCTGGAACCTTCCACACAGTCGAGGGAGCATGTTCCGAGTAGGGATGCGGTTGGGAGGCAGTGTACTCGTCGGAATTGCCAAGCAACTCAAGAGAAACTTGCTGCGCGGCGCTTGAGGCAGCATGGTGGTGAGGCGGGACCGTCCCAAACACAACAGCAACCGACTCAGTCTCCTACTCAGTTCGAGACTCAGGGTGTTGTACCCCCCGAATATGAATACCAATTTTCAAGCATCGGCACTTATTCTCCGTGTATTTAAACGGGGAGCCATCCTGGTGCGTGGACTTCTTCATCGGGACAGCCGAAAGTCTATTTTGGTGCGACGCCCTCGTACAGCCTCGACTTGGACCAGACACAGACGCTGCAGCCAGCAGACTCCACATGCTTCCTTTGATAGGATTGCCTTTGATATAGCGAACACCTCGAATTGCATCATCTCAATGTCTTTCCCTTAGATTTTGCATGAACTCTGACTAAGATTAAGAACTGCATAAGTGGTGTCGGGCCTCGTTATGGTGAGATAAAGTAATCGCCCCACTAATCACTTATATTGTCATGAATCTCTGATTAACTTTCCACTATCATCATCGGTTGTCAACTTTAAGTTGTATCTCCATTGGTGTAGAACATGGTTGTGAACCAGATAAACCACATTCTGTTATAATGTCAACAACATACTTTTTTTGACATAGAGACAAACCTTTGGGTGAATATGTTACTTCTATTGCCCACGAAGTACTTGAGAACTCCAACGTCTTTCATTGTAAATTTAAAGTCCAATTACCCTTTGAATTCTTGGCATGTTTTGAGGTCGTTTCATGTGAGAATGATGTCATCAACATAAACTAGGATCACAAAAAAAATATTACTTCTCCGATAGATGAATAAGGTAGGTTCTGTTACAGTCTGTCTAATTGCAAACATGGAAAGCTTTGTGGTGAGCTTACCAAACCAGTTCATTCCCGCTTGTTTCAACCCATATATGGACTTATTGAGTTTGCAATAAAGAGTTGGCCTAGGTGGTGGTTCCATGTAAATATCCTTTGCAAGATCACCATGAAGGAATGCATCGTTGACATATAATTGGAAGATGCTCCAATTTTTTGAAACTGTCAAAGTCAAAAGACAGTGAACTACGGTCATTTTGGCAACTGGAGTAAAAGTCTTAGTGAAATCCTCCCCCTCAACTTGAGAGTAACCTTTAGCCACCACGCAAGATTTAGGGTGTTCTAGAGTACTATCAGCTCGAAACTTCAATTTATATACTCAACGGTTGGAAATGGGCTTCTTTCCAGGAGATAATGGAGCATAGACCCAAGTGTTGTTACTCTCAAGGGCGCGTATTTTGTCTTCCATAGAGTCCCGCCACATAGAGGAACAAGACGCTTCTGCATAGCAGCGAGGCTCAGTATAACGAGAGAGAAGCCAAGTAACATTTGTGAAAAGCAGAAAAATTATCATAAGATAAATAATTATGTAGTAAATAGACCATACCTAAAGAAGCCGTTTGAGAATGGTGAGTCGAGGAAAGAACATTGTTGCAAATATAATCGCGAAGCCGAACAAAAAATTTAATGTCTCGTGTGGACTGACGAAGCGGGGCAGTCGGAGGAGAAACTGTACTTAAATGGGGGGAGCGAGGAACATAAGCTTCCCCTGAATGTGAATAAGGTTTATACGTATTTAAAGGGGCTGGCAGTATAGCTGGGCTAGAGTCTAAAAAAGGAACCGGTTGCAAAGGTTGACTGGTGGGCTCACAGGCCATAGGTCCAGTTGGTGGACAGTTCAAAGAGGAATGGTCTGGGCCTGAGAGAATGGGAACAGCTGGGCTGGAAGTGTTGGGTTGCGAAGGTGGACCAATGATATGCAGGCTGACACGCTGGCGGCCCAAGAGAGCTGGTGGCGGGTTCTCAGGTTGGCGGAGTATTCGAATGCGCTGACCCGCGAGAACCCAAGGTGGAGCGGACTGCTGTATGAATCTGAGCTAGAATGTGCAGACTCTGGGCCACAGGTGAATCTGGGCCGGGGGTAATTACTATACATTGGGAAGAAATCTATATAACACATGTCCTAATTAATTAAACTTGGATTATGTATTTTTCTAATTATTTAAGTAACTCCTAAATAGTAACATCTATATTCTCATACTTTTGGATACCGAATTAGTTAGCCCATTTCATATTAGCATTTTTTTGTTTGGTTAGCCATGTTAGCGTAGATATATATTGCTAATGTCTTTCAGATTACTTGGACTCAGATCTTCTATTACATACCCTATATTTTATTTAGTACTTTAATGAAATTATAACAAAATAGTTTGCGATTTCTGCTTTTGCCTCTAGTTTTATCTTATTTTCTGCCTTCGGTTTTTATAAATAAATTGTTGATTTGCCTCGATTGATGTTTGTGGGTGGTCTTTCGAAAGTATATTTATAAGTGCTATTCTTACTAGCTAGAAGTGAGAAAACATTTTAAAATATCTCAAATAAGCTTTGGCTTACAAAAGAATTCATGGCGGATTCAAAATAATATATTTCGTAGATCTGTCAAAATGAGCATATGTTAGCGGGCATGCCCGCCCGCCCGTGAGATTAATAGACGAGTATGAAGTCATGAATTATATACCCATTTAAATGCAGGTATCAACGGGCATACCTATGCGAGGTAAAGATTCATGCGGGTATTGGCGGGTTGCAACCGGACATGCCAACTTTGTTTTGTTTTTTTATTATTAATTTTGGATTGGGATTAATAAGGCTCTTCAGTCTTCTCCAAGCCGAACAAGAGTCTTATATCTCTATTGTCTTCTTGCACGCGTTCTTTCCAAATACAGGAGTCATCTTCTTCCTAAAAATGTACAAGCTCAAATACGTGTACGCAATTGGAAACGAACTAAATTATGTTCTAATTACCATTTACCATTTATAATGTTTTAACTTCTTAATGTGTGTGTTTTATATGTGAAGATGATGAGGAGGAATCAACATTTATCTAAAATGGATTCAAATAATACTTCTAGTGTTCATGATCTAGATCTATAGATGGAGGATATTAAAAAACAATATCTAATTTTTTGTTGCTTTGACTTCAATAAAATGTTTGTTAATTTTGGACAGTTAATCTTGAATTATTCTTACAAATTATGGACTTTGATTTGATTATTTATTTTTAACTATTTTGTATATTGTGGAATTTGATTTGATTGTTCTTGAACTATTTTGAATTTTTATTTCCCCTCTATATGACTGTAAACTGTAAATGAATGAGAAAGAACCACATTTCGGATTTGATCTATATTTTTTTAATAAAAGAAATTAATAATAAGGATCGCGGGCCTTCCTATCTGCCCATAGGCATTAGGCGGGCGGGTACGGACGTCCCTTTTGATGGCCCGTTAAAAAAGTGGACATTCACGTCCATCCCCATTTAAGGTATACCCATAATGGGGCGAGGCTTTTGACAATACTAATATTTTAGGATTAAAATATAATTATTAAAAACTTAAAGCCTCGAATTGTAATTGACCATATACTCAATACCACAGAAGAATGGGCACTAAAGAACTTTCGTAAAGGAACGAAAGAGTGGATTTTTTTCTTCTTAAAAGAAGAACAAATAAAAAACAATTGTGGTGAAGACCGTCTCTTTGATTAGGAGACCAATCAACGTTTGTGTTCAAAATTAATTTTACGGAGAAAATAAGAAATAAAACAATTTCTCAAAGAGAAACTTATGATGAGACAAGTTGAGGCAATTTTTTTTTTTTTAAAAAAAAAAAAAAAAAACTAAAGTTCTTTTATTGAAATAAAATTTAGAACCAACAAAGAGGGAGACGTTGCCAACCCTCAAATAAAAGGTGAAAACAAATCCACTATTACGTACATAGAGAATATATTTCCTAGTAAAGTTTAAATATTACTTCCTCCATTCCCTATTAATTGTCGTTTAGGAGATATTTAGGTATCCAAATTAATTGTCGTTTAAGGTTCTTTTATTAGTTGTCAACAATTTATTTCAATTATACCCTCAACATTTTCTTTTCTTTTCTTTATGACGTATAAGTGAGAGAGAGGGAGGGTTGGGTAATATTGGAAGTTTAGGTGAAAATGACAACTTCCTTAATTTTCTCAAATTGTCTAAATAGTCTTATATTCAGGAATGGAGGGAGTAGTAAGTAAGTGTAAGATCCAACGTCTTTTAAAAGGCTTGTATCTAGTCTCCATATGGTACTCACTAGAAGCTTGGATATTTCCCTTTTTTCTTTTACGAGTTCGAACGGGAATAAAGTCATCATAATCGTCCTCCAGCTGAGGATCCGCCAATTTTAACTGTAACGGTGACCATCCACAATTTGGTAAATAAGCCCACAGCCACAAGTGTTCATTAAAATAAAATGTGTTTCAAGCTTTCCCTGAAGTCCAAGAACAATCAATGGGACAATATCCCAATCAAATTATAACAATTCCTAGGTTGGACACAAAAATTTGTGATCTTCAACAGTTGCCACGTTTTGTTGATTCCTCTAGTGTTAAGAATTATTTAAATCTCTTTGTTAAGATACTAGGAAAATTATACCAACTCACATTACATGTTAATTTAAATCTTTATCGTAGGTGGTATATATGTCATTGGCTTCCCAATGATTTTAGAATATTTAATTGACGGGTCACCGAATAATTCACATTTATTACTAACTAATTATAAATTTACCCTGTAAAAGCAACCTAACAGTATTTAAAAATTTCCGACATACAAAAACGGCAAATAATCCTCTGTCCCCAATCCCTGTCCCCATCCCTGTCCCAACCAATCACAATCCACCCTGTGTATATATAATTGGAAAAACTATTTATATAGTAAATTTTGATTGGCTGGGACAGGGATGGGGATAGGAATTGGGGACAGAGGATTTTCACCCTACAAAAACTGCTCTACAAGTTATAGGAAAATAAATTGAAAAAGGAAAAAAATGTCTTAAAGCCTGTTTGGGCAGCTTATTTTTGGGGACTGTCCACGTACATATTCCCATTATTAATAATTCACTATGTGGATATTTGGAACGGAGGTAGTATTAAAAAAAATAAAAAACATCCCCGTGTGTGGCATGTTTTTCTTAATTATGATACTATATGGAAGTTTCACCAACATATTTTCTTTTATTTAACTTTGTCAATTCTAAGAAACTTGCATGCAATTTTTATGTACATTTGTTCCACCAGCTATTTTATATAATAAGTACTTTGTCCTAGAAAGTTGAAGGGATAGTCCATACTATATGATATAATTTCTCAATTTTTTTTTGCTAGAGAGAGAGAGAGAGATGGTGAGAACTTGTTCAGTAGATGAAAAGGGAATAAAAAAAAGGAACATGGACAAAAGAGGAAGATAGAAAACTAAAAGCCTATATTGAAAAATATGGCCATTGGAATTGGAGGCAGCTACCCAAGTTTGCTGGTGAGCTACTTTATTTCGGGTGAAAATCCTCTGTCCCCAATCATATCCTCAACCAATCAGAATTTACTATATAAACATTTTTTCCAATTATATATACACGGTGAAATTTGATTGGTTGGGGACACACACGGGGATAGAGGATTTTTTGCCCTTTATTTCTTACTTTAGTAATAAGCCGTGGTGGAACTAAGGGGAGTTAATATTTTACTTTTTAAAAATAAAACTTTTCAATAATATTTTTTTAAATATTGAGTTTCATCGATTTTTTCAATAATACTTTAATATATATTTCAGCCCCTCAACGTAAAAACTGTTACTGGCCACAAGGCAGTATTTAGCACTCACATGAACTCTTTGCATCAAAGACATGAAATACTTGATACAAACATCATATGGGATTATTGAACTTCTTCTTCTTCATCTTCCTATGGATATATTGAGCATTTGATGAAAATAAATTGAGTTTATTTTGGTTGTGATCTCTGAAAGAATTCTTAATGTCAAATTGCAGGTTTGGCAAGATGTGGGAAGAGTTGCAGACTAAGATGGATGAATTACCTTAGGTCAGGGGTTAAAAAGGGGAACTACACCAAAGAAGAAGAGGATCTCATTATAGAATTGCATGAAATGCTTGGGAACAGGTACAAAAATTCAAAAAAAAACCTCCTAGGTAGTTTGCACTTTTTTTAGTTCCGTTAATTACATTTTTCTCCTCTAGATTTGTCTAAATTACAGTTTTATCCCTCCCTTTTGAGCAAATTAAAAATATTATTTTTTATCGTCAACAAATATTAATTGCAGTAAAAAATGTTTCTAATTGAATAACGATATTGCACAAGAGAGTTTATAATCTTTCTAAATGATCTTTTCATGTGTCTAGGTCTTGTTAGGTACGTCCATGCGTGAAGACAATTATACCGTAATACACTTCTGTATAAGAATTAGACTATCAAGGGCAGTTAATAGGGAGTGTGAAGTGTTCGATCGCACAAGGCCCCCAAAAATTCAGGGTCCCAATTTGTTTTGTTATAGGTATATATATATATTTTTTAAAAAAACTTATGTAATATATTTAGATTTGAGTTTCTCGGACTTATTAATCAATACGCTGATTTATAGTATTTTTTTTAAAACTAAATAATAATCAACTCCGACGATTAATCTTATTCACTTAATTATTTCCTCCCCTTTCTACGTCAATTTTATTTTCTCTTGGATACCACCAGTCAAATAATGTTAATTTCTTCTCCTTCTCCATATTTCAAAAAAAAATTAGTACATTTTGAAAAACAAAAATTAGTATACAATTGTAATAATTTTTTTTTTGTTATATTTTCATAAAAGTTCAATTTTTGGGTTATATAAGGCCTTAAAGTTCAGTACAGGGCCCAAAAAACTATTAAGACAACCCCCAAAAAAATGGTAAAAGTTCCTACTTTCCACCCAGATTCAACCCTCAATATGAGCACGTCACGTAGAGCTAGCTTGTGTAGTGCAATTTACCTTCTCGCATGGTGAATTCAAAACTTATGTTATGGCAGGTAAAATGAGTAAATTTCAAAAACTTTTGGAAGCAAAATGTAACTTTTTTAAAAACAATCTTCAAGAAAATAGTTCTTTTTATAAAGACAATTTAAAAAATATTGGGAGCGGTCACCAACCTCATCCCTTTAGATCCATCATTACTTTTATGTTGTTTGAAGGCTACTGCATAAGACGGGTTTACTTGGTGCGCAATTTGTGATAGCAACTGCACATTTCCTTCCAAAAGGAAGGGGAGGTGGGTGGCAGATGGTTCTCAAAGTTACTTGACTTCTGTTCTAGCGGAGGCCTAAGAAAAGACTTGCAAATGTGGGGCAGCCATAGTCTTACGGATAATTCTGATATGAATCAGATTCATTAGATCTTGTGGTTTAGAATTGTCAAAATTATGTAGAGGAGAGAGGCAATTTTATGATAATATGATCATTTCTGAACCACAAAGTCTACATAAATCTGATCCATATTAGAATTTCGCATAGTTTTACTACAAGTATTAAGTGCATGTTTGACTGCATGAAGGAGTTGGTTTATTTTTCTCCAACCTTTACATACGTTGACTAAAAAGTTTCCACTAAAAAACTGTCTTGACCACTTTTCTTTTTGTTTTTTTTGTTTTCTTTGTGCATGTAACATGCAGATGGTCAGCAATTGCCTCAAAATTACCAGGAAGATCTGATAATGAAGTCAAGAACTATTGGCATACAAATCTAAAGAAACGATTCCAAAAAATTCAAACAACAAAAGAAAATTCAATTGGACTTTCAACAGAACTAATACTAAGTCATCAGCAGGAAGACCAAGGACCCCATATAGAAATATCTTCATCTGTCGAATCGTCGAGCTTTGAATCATCTACAATGGTATCTTCAACAACAAGTTTAAACTCCAATAGGGTTGCTGAAGGTGGAATTTCATCGTTGGATTCGTTGTTTGCAGAATCGATAGAGAGTTTCTGGAATGAATCCTTTGTTTTAGATACATCTTACAATTATCCATGTCATTCATCTTTCTTTGATGTGGAAGAAGGATTTATTTCTTTCTTTCCTTACTTAGATGATAGTATGGACTTGGTTTGTCTTGAAATTCCTTCAAGGAACAACTGCATCTAATCTATATTTATGTATTCAGTGTTGAAACTACAACATATGCAGTTGGTTTAACAACAGTCTTGTTGCAACAAATAACTCGTAGCTTTGACACAATGCAGCAGTCATTCTACAATTCCAAAGACAACAACCAGTGTCACATCAACCTGCAACTTGTGCAAGTTGCATAACGAAGAGGAAAACTAGAGATACAGTCATTGTATATAGCTTTATCTCAATTCTGTTAGCATTAGTTATATTAGAGGTAGTAGTTTTAGCAAGTCAATTAAGATATTTTGTATATAAAAGGAAATAATCTTTTAGTAATTAATTCACTATTTTCATTCCAATAATATCAGAAATTTCCAGAAGCTTGTTATTCTCTGCGCATTTACTCTTCCTCATTCCTTCAAGTTTTGATTCTAAACATGGTTTCAGCGCTTGGCTTCGGATTGATTGATCAATTCATCTATCAATTGCTATTTTCTCTTGATTGATTTGCTGTTAAATTCTTCCAGCAGCTTTTAGGAATCTTAATTTGATTTTTCCAGATTTCTTTTTCTGACTTCTTCTTCCATCGATTGTTTTCTTTTTTTTGTCTTGATTTTTGCAAGGATCCAGGGCTGAAACATCAACTCCTAGCAAGAGTCCTTACTTCTTACATCCTAACAAGAGTGCTGCACTTGTTCTTGTGCAACCTCCACTAGATGATGTGAATTATCAAAATTGGAGCAAAGCTATGCGAGTTGCCCTAATTTCTGAACACAAAATTCAGTTTGTTGATGGAACAATTCCGCCTCCTGATCCTGATGATCCTCAATATGAGACTTGGATTCAATGCAAGAACATGGTGTTTTCATGACTTCTGAACTCTATGACACCTACCATAAGGCAAAGTGTGATGTGGTATGGAACTGCTTATGAAATCTGGAATGACCTAGCAGAAAGGTTTGACCAAGGCGATGCTTATAGGCTTAGTGACATTTTGGAGAAAATTCAAAGCCTAAAGCAAGGTAATAGTTCTGTCAATGCCTACTTTACCAAACTTAAGCTTCTGTGGGATGAAATGTTTTCTCTTAGGTCTGTGCCTATGTGTTTATGTAATCCTGCTTGTACTTGTAGATGTTACATTAGTATGCAAACCTATGTAGATGATGAGTATGCGATAAGATTTTTGAAGGGCTTAAATGATGAATGTGAACAAGTAAGGTCTGAAATACTACTCATGATTCGTATGCCTAAAATAAAACATGCATTTAGCATGGCTATTAAACATTAAAGACAGAAGAATAGGATCACTAAGGGTAATGGTAGTAGGATAATGTATAATCTTGTGCTAGCAGCAAAATGAGGAAACTACCAACACTCTCATCTGTCTGAGATCTCTGGAAATATTAAGTCTGAATCAAATGTCACTTACATCAATGTTAATGTTGTGAGCCAAGGAAATTACAAGAGATATGGTAATAATCAAGGCAGTGGTAAGAGGAATCAGTGCAGTCACTGTGGCAAGCTAGGCAGCAATGTTGACAGATGTTATAAAAAATATGGTTACCCTGTCAACAAGGTCAAAGAAAGGTTTTCATGCACTGGTCCTTATGTCAGCAATGTTGCAGTTGTGAATCAGTCTTGTAACAATGATATACAAGTTGCAAATCTCTCTAACAACTTCATATCTCCTGGAGGAACATATAGTACCATTTCTGACAGTTTATGTCAACAACTTATTAGTCTTTTACAGGCGCATGGACAGAAGCCTGCTGAAAAGGTAACAGCAGCCTTGACATCAAGTTTTGTGAACTGCCAACAATGAATCAGGTACAATGCAATCCTTCTATCATAAGTGGATTGTTGAATCTGGAGCTTCAGACCATATATATGTAGCATTATCCTTTTTTGCCTCTTATCATGCTATATCTTCCACTTATATCACTCTTCATAATGGAGATTTTATTCCTACCACTCATAAAGGGAAGGTGGTTTTCAAGTCTGGACTCACTCTTGACAATGTTCTATATGTTTCTACTTTTAAATTCAACTTGTTCTCTCTCAATAAACTCCCTTATGATCCTGCTATTTCCATTGGATTTCATTATGGTATTTGCATCATACAAGACTTTGCACTTTCCAGGATGACTGGAAAATATAAAAAATGCAAGGGACTCTATGTGCTTAACACCACTTGCAAGCCTACTACACAGTCTTCATTTGCTAGTAATCTCAAAATTACTCATCCTTGTTATTCTAGGAATAAGCTTTATGTTAATAAAGCTTCCTTTGCCTTTTCTTGTACTAGCAATAAAACTGCCATAGATCATAGCTGGTTATGGCACTATAGACTAGGAGATATGTCTTTTCAGAGGATGAAACAACTACAGACACTTAATTCATGTATAAACATACCTAAGGATCATGTGTGTTTTGTTTGCCTTTTAGCTAAAATGAAGAATCTACCTTTTCCTCTCAACAATTCAAGTACTGCAAAATGTTTTTCACTTATCCATGTTGACATTTGGGGTCCCTACAAACATAAGATAGTTCATCAATAACAATATTTTCTAACCATCGTTGATGATCACAGTAGGATCACTTGGGTTTACTTGATGAAACACAAGTCTGATGTTAGGGAAATTTTATAGAATTTTATCATTTTGGTTGACACACAATTCTCTACTAAGGTTAAAACCATTCAGACTGATAATGGTTAGGAGTTTCAAATGTTGGATTTTTTTGGTGCTAGAGGGATTCACCATCAAACTACATGTGTTGAGACTCCACAACAAAATATAGTAGTGGTCTTAGAATTATTGAGATGGAAACACTCTCTCAGGAAGAGACCGACCAACTGCAACGGAATACAAAGAAATATAAACGCCGGCAGAATGCTGATCCGGAGATCATTGCACCATGCACCTCGACCATAGAAGAGAATAACACAGGAAAGGAAACTGGGAAAGTATGGACCAATGACATACCCAATCCCTGGGCTTTAAAATCCTTTGCGAATGCTGTTTCGCAAGCACCAGCCCGGAGAATATTGTATACCGAGGAGGGGGAAGAGGACCCCGAGGAGAAGGAGATGTTGGAAGCGTTTATGGCACGTATGTTCGGGAAGGCTTCGGATGATGACCATCCGTGGCCATCTGTGACTGTCGCAGCAGAAGAATTTGCGGATTGCTGGAAACTATGGCGAAGAACCCTTGTGGTTAAGTTGTTGGGCCGATCTATCAACATAAGAGTGCTGTCACAGCGAGCAAAAGAATTGTGGAGACTGAAGTATGGATGTGATATTATTGATATGGAGGATGGTTACTTCGCGATACGATTCTATGATCGGGATGATTATCGGAAAGTATTGCAGGCAGGACCATGGATTGTTCTTGGGCATTACCTCACGGTGAGTAAATGGACACCGTTGTTCCGACCGACCCCGAATCTAGTGCAAAAAACTTTTGTCTAGATACGTCTTCCCTGATTTCCCCTGGAATTATACACTGAAACAATGCTCATGAGAGTAGGCAATCACATTGGGACAGCCATAAAGGCGGATCTTACTTCTTTAGCAGTCTCGCGGGGGAAATATGCTAGGGTGTGTGTTGAGGTGGAACTTAATAAACCATTAGTTCCCAAGTTACAGATTATGGGATTGACAATAACAGTGGAATATGAGGGGTTGCATCTTGTGTGCTTTGAGTGTGGTCAATATGGTCACCGAGCAGCGGAATGTATCAAGAATAAATCGAATGAAGGAACGCCACCAACATCGCCGACTGTCCCGGAAGCACACGCACAGGAGGAGGCTGATGGAAATGACAGTATGTATGGGCCCTGGATGCTGGCCAATACTCTTCGGCGAAGACGGCCAACGCCGGTACCCCATAATCAGCAAGGGAGATTTGGCGGAGCGAGGAATCAGGCAAGAAATCAACCGATCTCCGTAAATCAAGGGAAGCAGACAGCTCAACAGACGCCCATGGTCTTTGGTAAAACATGGCAGGACATCGGGGCTAAACAGAATCAAAAAGGGAAAGAACCGCAGGAATTACGCTTGGGATCAAGGTTCCAAATATTGGATCAGATTAATGAAGCGGATTTATAGGAGGTGCTTGTGCAAATATTGAAGGATCAAGTGAATGGAATATCCTTGAAGGAGGATGGGGCTGAAATAAGAGTCTTGGGCCGTACAGTGGCTGGCCTATCGAATATTAAAAAGAAACCAGTGGCCAAAGCACGATCAAACCCAGTCCGTCTTTCTACTGATTGGCAATACAGCAAAGGAGACCCAAAAAGAGCGGACCAACTTCCCCATCCCTCTACTGGGCCGAGCTCAGCCCAAATAGTCACTAAATCTATAGAAGCTCCCACGGTTCTACCCCCCCTAACCCAGCCCGACAAACTACATCTCCCAGATACTTTCTACCACCCAATTACTGATAGAAGCAGAAAGATCGGTGCCGGAGCAGAGGAAAATATGGACTTGAGCATGAATCACAAAGTTCATCCGCCTGATAGACGTATTGAAGGGGTCGTAGGTATGGAATTTGAGACAGCCCAAGGGGTGATTGCTGAAGGGAGTCACAGCAAGGTGTTGCAATCTGTAGAGTCGGCACATATGGAGGATGGAACTGAGGACGATAAAGGTCCCTCCCAGATGATGATTTAAATGAATTTTAAACTTATGTGTTGGAATTGCCGGGGTGCGGCATCTTTGAGATTTTATAGAAATTTGCAAGACTTATTGAGTAGGCACCGTCCAGATGTCTTGGTGATTTTGGAACCAAGAATTTCGAGCACCAGAACACGTCGTATACTTAATAAATTCTGGTTTACTAAGCTTATTGCAGTGGAAGCTAGAGGTTTCTCCGGGGGCATTTGGTTTTTTTGGAATGAAACTGTAGTGAATTTGGAGCTATTGTCATTTACTAATCAAATGTTGAATCTGGCCATTACCAAGGGGAACCAGGTTCAGAGTATAATTTCGCTGGTATATGCAGCCCCGACGGCAGTCGTAAGAGAAGCGTTTTGGGATTATCTTGGTAAATTTGGACTGTTGATCAATTCTCCTTGGCTTATGGTAGGAGATTTTAATCAAGTATTGAGTGAAGCTGATAAATTGGGGGGTACATCCAAATGGCGGTCCCAAGCAGCGAGGTGTTGGGACATTTTGGATCAGTGTAAATTGATGGATATGGGGTTCCAAGGTCCAGCTTTCACATGGAATAATGGACGACATAATGGTCCATTTATCATGGAACGGATTGATCGTGTATGGGGCAACGTACTATGGCATCAAAAGATGGGTGAAACAGTAATTCACCATTTACCAAGGACGCATTCTGATCACCACCCTCTACTTGTTGTTTGTGAAAAGCATGCCTCAGTGAATGCGGTACCTAGGCCATTTAGATTTCAATTGGCATGGACCAAACATGATGGTTTTGCTGATTTTTTGAAGATTGCTTGGAAATCTAATTCGGCCACCTTGGGGGATATCATTAAGAATTGTAGTGCGGAGCTTGACTGGTGGGGTAAGGAGGTGTTTGGAAGTATAATTGGTAGAAAAAATCTGTGTTTGGCAAGGTTGGGAGGAATCCAGAAAAGGCTTGAACAAAAAATGGATCGACATCTCCTAAAACTGGAAAGACAGCTCGTTGATGAGTTTAATGAGATATTGATACAAGAAGAGCTATCTTGGCTACAAAAGTCGCGGGTAAAGTGGTGGACTGAGGGGGAGAACAACACTAAGTATTTTCATGCTATGGCGGCCATCAAACAGAATAAGGGCAGGGTGCTGCGCCTTCGAAATTCGGCTGGCGACTGGGTGGAGAATCTGAGTCTACTGAAGTCAATGGCTACGGAGTTTTATCGCACTTTGTACATGGCTGAACCCGTGACATCCCCAGGTTTGGCTTATTTTTCTTTCCCCATATTAAGCCACTCTGATAAAAAACTGCTTAATAGACCTGTTTCCACTGCTGAAATCTATCAATCTGTCAAATATATGGGTGCATTTAAGGCACCTGGGCCGGATGGACTACCCCCCAATATTTTTCCAAAAATATTGGGAGATTGTGGGGGATGATGTCATTCACTTTGTCAAAGAGGCATTTACAAAGGGATGTTTTCCTGCAAATATGAATGAGACACTTATTACTTTGATACCAAAACAGGAGGCGCCGGAAACTATGTCCCAATTTCGCCCAATTGCGCTATGTAATGTGGTAGTTAAGTGTGTCACAAAGGTGATTGCTAACCGATTGAAACCTCTTATGAATAAATTGGTGGGTGAGAACCAATGTAGCTTTATTCCGGGACGACAAGGAATGGATAATGTGGTCATTGTTCAGGAAGCAATTCATAGTATGCGAATGAAAAAGGGGAAAAAGGGTTGGCTTGCAGCCAAGATAGATCTCGAGAAAGCATATGACCGCATCAGTTGGAGCTTCCTGCGGGAGATTTTACAAAAAGTTGGGTTTAGCAAAGAACTTCAAGAAATTATCATGTTTTGTATCTCATCAGCCACACTTTCAGTTCTATGGAATGGAGAGAAGCTTGCGGGGTTTACACCACAACGAGGTCTACGACAGGGGGACCCTCTCTCACCATATTTATTTGTCTTGTGCATGGAGGTACTGGGTGTTGAAATTGCGAAACAAGTGGAAGAACGAAATTGGAAGCCATTGAATTTGGCCAGAGGCGGGCCACATTTATCACATGTGTTTTTTGCAGATGATCTCTTCTTATTTGGCGAGGCTAGTGCAACTCAAGCCGAGGTTATGGAAGGAGTACTAAGTAAATTCTGTTCTCAATCGGGACAAAAAGTTAATGTGGGCAAATCCAAATTGTTCGTATCTCACAATATGGATCAAGCAGTAGCACGTGGAATCAGTACTAAATGTGGGATGCCCTTAACATCTGATCTTGGAAAATACTTGGGGATACCAGTGATACACAATAGAGTGGGCAAAGGCACGTTCGGGATGGTAGTGGACAAAATACGGAGAAAGTTGAATGGCTGGAAAGGGAAGCTGATGTCCCGGGCTGCACGGACTATTCTCATTAAAACTGTGAGTTCGACTATACCCAGCTATTATAAGCAAGTAGCTGCTTTCCCGAAGAGCACAATTGAGGAAATAAAGAGATTGAATCGTAAATTCCTGTGGGGGGAGGAGAACAATAAAAGAAAACTTCACACAGTGGCATGGGAAGTCATATGTCGGCCAATCGAAGAAGGTGGTCTGGGAATCAAGCGGCTCAAAGACGTTAACAACTCTCTATTATGTAAGTTAGGGTGGCGGATGTTACAAGAACCATATAAATTGTGGTCCAAAATTCTTTGGAAAAAGTATGGTAACATATTTCAATGTACCAAGAAGCAGAACGTCTCGTTCATTTGGCGAAGTTTACGGTTAGTTCGGGACCTACTTATGGAGGAAATCGACTGGGGAACAAAGATCCCGGAGCAAGTCCAACCGGAGGATGGTATTGAACTAGTACTGAAGAACAATGGAAGTAAAGCCTTCCGGCCACCCGGAAGCAGTACACAAAGCAGCGGAGCTATCTTAGATAGGGAAGCAATCCAATGGAAGCGGGTTTGGAAGGTTCGTGGTCCCCAACGATACAATTTTCTCCTTTGGCAGATTCGGCACGACCGGCTACCATCTAGTAGTTTTCTGTTTAATAGGTACTCCAAAGATGACCCTTACTGCTCCATTTGTGGGGGTGCTATCAATACAAATCTTCATGCAATACGGGATTGCACTTGGGCACGTGAGATATGGACTTTAATTCTGCAGGTTGATGGTAAACATCCATTCTGGGACACCCAAATGTCTAAGAATTGGGTGGATGAATGCTTGAGTATCACATCAACATTAGGAGGAACTGGGTATAAGGATATAGATTGGAATGTATTATTCCGGACTACTGTGGCAACTATTTGGTATGTAAGTAACAAGAGAATACATGATGATAATGTGGCGTTTCCAAATGCTTGGCAAGTTGCAAGGTTGGTGAAAGATAGAAGTCTTCAATGGATAAAGTCTTGGACAGATAGAAAACTTACACCTCAGGATATCTGTACATATATAGAATAGTGAGTCGTTAGCATGACACTTGGTTCATTCCCGTTTTTTTTGTAACCTGATTTATTCTATGCAATGAATAATAGCTCCCTTTTGCTGCAAAAATTATTGAATGTTGCTAGAGGTTTAAAGTTCTAAGTTAATATACTTAGCATATACTAGGGGTATTGCATTTTACATGCAACCTATTTGGTTAACATTTCCCCTACTCCTATCCTGAAAAACAAGACTCCTTATGAAATGATTCATCGTAAGGAACCATCTTACAATGATCTTAGCGTATTTGGTTGTATGACCTACAATTATACTTTAGAACAATGAAGGGAGAAGTTTCACCCTAGAGCTAAAGAGTGTGTTTTCCTTGGCAATTATGCACAAAGCAAGAGAGTTATTCTTCTTAATTTAAGTACTCAAGCTCCTTTTGTCTCTAGAAATGTTGTCTTTCATGAAACACATTTTCATTTCCATAATGTTTATGCATCACAGTATCAGCAATCTTTGTCTGGTGTGCCAACTGTTGTCACTCCTGCCACTATTGATGATTCTGATACTTCACATATTTTCACTGATGCACAGGTATATTCCTTATCCATACTTCCTGACTCACTTTCTCCTGCAGTAGCTTTGTCACACATTATGAAGTTTGCTAGAATAACACATCATTCCTCTCATCTCAAGGATTTTGTTTGTAGTTCTGTCCATACTAGTCCACATCATATGAGCAAAGTTCTTTCCTATAATCATTTATCACCTAGTTACAAACATTTCATCCTTAATTTCACTTCCATTACTGAGCCTAGATCCTACAAGGAGGTTGTTATGGATCATATGTGGAGAAAATCCACGGAGGATGAGATTGTAGCATTATAGGCCAATCACACATGGGATATCACCAATTTACCTCCTGGAAAGGTAGCAATTGGTAACAAATATGTTTATAAACTTAAATACAAAGTTAATGACAGCATTGAGAGGCCTAAGTCTAGGTTGGTAGTCAAAGGCTATACTCAACAACCTGAGATTGATTTTGTAGATACTTTCTCACATGTTGCTAAAGTTACTACAATCAGAATACTTCTTACTTTAGAAGCCATCAAAGGATGGTATTTACATCAACTTGATGTTAACAATTCTTTCCTCCATGGGGACTTAGATGAAGAAGTTTTTATGTACATACCTCATAGTTTTTCGGCTCCACCAAGCAAGGTTTGTATCATTATATGGGCTCAAGCAAGCTAGTAGTCAGTGGAACACTAAACTGGCATCTGAATTGTTCAAATTAGGTTTTCAAAGATCTATGAGTGATTATGGTCTTTTTATAAAGACTGATTCCACTAGTTTTCTATGTCTGTTTTAGTCTATGTGGATGACTTAGTTCTTACTGGCAGCCCTCTTTCTGCTATTCAGATTGTTAAAGCTCATCTAAACAAGGTTTTTGGTATAAAAGACTTGGGTAAGCTCAAGTTTTTCCTTGGTTTAGAGATATGTAGGTCTAAGGAGGGATTGTCCTTAATCAAAGGAAGTATACATTAGACCTCCTATCTGATTTTGGATTCACAGGTTGCAAGCCCTCTACTGTACATATGGATTATGCTTGCAAGCTATGCAAAGATGATTCTGCACCATTAGACTCCAACACTCATTACAGAAGTTTAGTTGTCAAACTGTTATACCTCACCATCACTATGCCTGATATATCTTTTGTTGTGCAACAACTCAATCAATTCCTTGACTGTCCCATAGAAAATCATCTACAAGCAACACACAAGGTTCTGAGATACTTAAAGGCTAGTCCAGGTCAAGGCAATTATTTTTCCAGGAGGTCCACTTTGTCTTTAACTGCCTATTGTGATTCTGACTGGGCAGGATGCTCAGATACTAGAAGGTCTATATCAGGATATTGCATATTCCTTGGAGACTCTTTAGTGTCTTGGAAAGCAAAGAAAAAAACTACAGTGGCTAGAAATTCTTCTGAGGCAGAGTATAGGTCTATGGCTTAGTGTGTTTGTGAAGTACAATGGCTAATTTATTTGCTTAAGGACTTACATGTTTTGCATCCTAAGGCAGTGCATTTGTTCTGTGATAACCAAGCCGCCATATATCTTGTTGAAAATCCTGTTTTATCATGAGAGAACAAAACATATAGAAGTGGACTGCCATTATATTAGGAATATGTATGAAACGTGGGTTATCAAACCTTTACCTATACCTACAGAGCAACAACTAGCTGACATATTCACCAAACCTTTGTAGCCTTCACAGTTTCACATTCTGCTACAAGGTTTAGGGATAAAATCCATCTATACACCAGCTCCATCTTGATGGGGGTGTTGAAACTACAACATATGCAGATAGTTCAACAACAGTCTTGTTGCAACAAATATCTCGCAACTTTGACACAATGCAGCAGTCATTCTACAATTCCAAAGTCAACAACCAGTGCCACATCAACCTGCAACTTGTGCAAGTTGCATAACTGTCAAGAAGAGGAAAGCTAGAGTGACAGTCATTGTATATAGCTTTTATCTCAATTTTCTTGGCATTAGTTAGACGACAACTGGTAGTTTTAGCAAACCATTTAAGATATTTTGTATATAAGAAGAAAGAATCTCTTTGTAATTAATTCACTTTTTCATTCCAATAATATCAGAAATTTTCAGAATCTTGTTCTTCTCTGTGCATTTACTCTTCCCCATTCCTTCAAGTTTTGATTCTAAACATTCGGAGACAATGATCTGATTGACCATTACTTTATAGACGTAATAAAATCGCATGTGATACGAACCCCGCCAACAATGTGAACGAGGCCCTCTTCAATTCAAGCAACAACTCTAAAATTTGCCCAATTATAGGTGTAGGTGAGGATCTTCGACCTCTAATCAACATGTTATTACCAACCTATGTATAATCGACTTATGATGGGTGGAAACATTGACCTCTAATTAACATGTGATTAGCAACCTCAATATAAGGAAGACGCCACAAACGAGGGGGATAATTCGTTTCATAAGTCAGGTGAACGCCACAAGTAAAGCCTTGATAAATCATTGTGATAGCAAGTTCTGGTCAGCATCTGAGTATGGGGGTAAAGCGGTACAAGATATGATGATATTGTAGGATTAGGAGGTCTATGCCGCATATAAGTATCATTGTTGATCAGTCTTTAATGATTGCTCTAGTTAAGAGGTGACGCCCTGATACTCACACTTTTCACTTGCCTTATTGGGTGACGATTATCACATTGCCTTATAGATTGATTTAAGGAATTTGATATGGCAAAACAAAAAAAAGTGCCCCAATAATCAAGGCTATGTGAGGATCATCTTACAAATAAGTGGTCATACCTCAATTATTGAGAATTTAATAGGTTATACTATTGTTGTTTATTGTCCTGGATTAATAATGAAGCTCGCATATTCAATCTCTTATCAACAATCCCATTATATATATCATATTCCTCTGTTTAAAATTGCTATGCAAGCTAAATATTTATATTAAAATATAATTAAAAAATCAACATTCAATTTTGTAGAAATTAAATCAAGTTTATATTTTAATTATTGGTTTTGACTTTAGTGTGGGAAGCCCAAAGTCTAAAGATGTTCAGTAGGGTTTTGTTTTGGTTGTCGGTCATGCCATCTATCCGCACAACTCTAAATCTCCCTCATTTTTCATATATCTCTTCTTTCTCATTTTTGACTTCGGCAAAAAAAAAAAATGTATGTTTCGTACATTTCTCTATTTCTATTATCAATTACTTATAATTCACCATATTTATATGAAATTAGAATAAATGTTCACATGTAAATTTTTTAATGATGAGGACATGTATAAGAACTGTATGGGGTTTTCTCCCCAACTCATCCCTCCCCTAAAATAATGATCGATTACATGCATGGGCCCAGAGTCGAGTCCCATCGGACCATGCGATCCAGATTGGCCGCATCAGCTGCATTTCCTACTCTCTCGTCATTCTGCAGGGGATGTGGCGAAATCTGACTACATTAGTCACGCGTGAGTCCCGGTCCCATATCAGATATTTCCTAAAATAATTGGCCGCTATTCTGGCCACACATCCAACCCAATCTCACCCAACCTATCCATTTCTAAAATATGGCCAAACCCATCCATTTCTGACCACCCAAAAATCCAAAAAAATCTATAGTGTAATTACTTTTTTAAAAATATATAAAAACCTTAAAATTCCGGTCAGATCCCGGCCACGTACTTGAAAAATGTTGGTCGGCCCCTCCAACGTGTGGAATTTTTTTTTTATTTTGGTAGACTATTAAGTTTATAAGTTACATCCAAACCAATGAGTGCAGTACACGTAGGAAAGAGAATTATTACAAGTTCAATTTTCTTTCCTATGTGTACTGTATTGATTGGATTGGATTGGATTGGATTGGATGTAAGTTTTAAACTTAGTAGCTTACCAAGATAAAACTACTCCAACGTATGTGGCTACTGGCTAGGCACGCTGACCAGCCCTCCGTGTGGAAAAATTCTGATATAGACCTGGGCTATATGTGGGGTTGTGGACCATTTGGTCCACAATCAACCACATCACCTCATTTGATTAAAAAACAAAAAAAATGTCTCATTAGGCCCACCAAAAGGGGGAGTGTTTTTATTATTTTAATCAAAACTGTGATGTGGCTGAATGTGAATCAAATGGTAAGTGGTCCAGGTCCACAACAGAATTGATCCTCCATGTGTGTGCGGGCCTCCCTGCTCCATTGTTGACAAGGCACGTGGCGAGTCAACTCTAAAATATGAAAATCTCTACAATGTTGTTCTTTATGGCCAAAAAAGACACATGAATATAATATTTACCTATGACATTATATTACAAAACTATATTATCAATCAACTTATGCCGATATAAAAAAAAAAAAAAAAATTCAAATTATGTCATTCCGTTCATTTTCAATATCACAAAACTAATTCCAAACCAAATTTAGAAAGCATCCGCGCGATACGCGGGGTTTCTACCCAATTATTAAATTAAATATCAAACATTAAACTTGTAGCACAGTGTACACCCAGTTGTACCTAAGAGAAGTTTTTAAAATATTTTTAAATAAAAAACAAAATAAAAGATAACTTTAAAGATAGTTTGGACCTCGAAGTACCCCAATTACAAATATTGAAATTGCCTCGTCATATGTGAGAATTACATTACTAATTGAACTTAAGAAAATATCTCGGTTTCCTTCAAAGCTGGAGAACTAGATAGACTCGCGAAGAATTAGTCGAAGAAACTTCCAATTCACTCTGATTTTTAAGAAAATTAATAACTAAAACGAGTTATTAATTCACTTGATAATATAATTAAAATAGGAATGCTAATCTATTTCAAGAAATTACTGAGCAGTTTTTATGCAATTATGCTTTTCTTTCTTCTCTTTAACAATTCGAGCTCCCAGCAAATTAAGAGTACAAAGATTGTTTTTCTTTGTTCTAGTTCAGTTCCTAATTATAACAAGCTTGTGGAAGAAAACTACAAAACGAGCTAGCACAAGTTCTATAAGCGAAAAGTTTGAAAAATAAAACTAGAGAGTTTATTAGAGAATAAGAAAGTATTTTAATAAAAAGGAGAATGAATTACAAAAAACACTCTAACAGCGCGTTTGGTACGCTCGCTGGAATAGAATGTAATCTTTTTCCAGGCAGAATTGATTTCCATCCAAAATGATTTCGGAATACTCTTCCATTTCAGTGTTTGGAAGGCAAAGCCAAAATGAAATGTTGATTCCTTTTGTATTTTTGGTAAACTATATTTTAATGTCATAATGGAATGGAATTAAACACAATATGACCTAAATGCCCTTTTAACATATATTAACGATAAAACATAATTAAACATTCCTTACAAAATCTTACTTGAATAACATTGACATTATATATATATATATATATATATATATATATATATATATATATATATATACTGATGCATTTTGGTTTCAAATCCAATCACATTCTTCTAAATCCTACGTGTAATTTCCATTAATTTTGGTTCAATTAATTTTTTTATAAAATTTTGATTGGTTGGTTAAATTTTACTTTGGTTGTAAACTCTTGTTTGGGTTATAAGAGTATCCCACATTGAAAAGTTACATTGTTTTTTGAGTTTGACAATATTATAAAAGAGAGTACTTTGACATGTTTTGAGTGAGAAATTGGGCTGACATTTCAGCCCATCAAATTAGGGAAACACACTTATTTGTTTCTTATATTTTTTATTTATATAAATATAAATAGTTAAAGTTTTAACAAATAACGGGTAATTCAGATGACCGGGTCCTCTGAATTCCGATTGAGCTTACAATCAAGTTCGATTTAGCTTAAACTTATGCAATGTTCATTTTTTGTTTTTTATTCTTATGCACCATTTTTTTATAATATCTTTTTAAAAATAAATAAATATGAATATTTAAAAATGAAAAAAAAAACAATTCGCTTTGTTTATACTGCAAAAATTAATTGATAAAACTGCTTCAAAATTTTAAAAGTATATGAAAAGAAAAAGTCTTCATAACCTACTTTAGCAGATTAAAACTGCTTCAAAATTTAAAACTCAAGTGTTTCAAAATTCTGCTAACCATAAATTTTGGCAAACAAGTCTATGTTAATTAGCACTCTCTTTCATTGTAGATGTGTTGAAGGGTATAATTAAAGACCTAGATTTTCTATCTGTTGAATGAACTAAGCAAGAATGTGTAGAGAAAATAAATAATGTGTTGTTTTATTGAATGCGCCATATTCAATCATTAAATACAAAATAAAACAATATTTCTGATAAATTTCTGATTTTTTTCCATTATATTAATAGATTAAACGAAAAATGAATAGTATTAACTAAGCAAATGAACTTAGAGTTCTACATATTGATAATTAAAAGGTTAAAAGGTAATAATCAAACTTATAGTCAACAAATTTATTTTTGTTATCATTACAAAAACTCTTTTTCCTTGCATATTCATTTTTTAAGAAATAATGTATGTCCAGTGCATAACACGGGTTTTTTTTTGCTAGTGTGTGTGTGTATATATATATATATATATATATATATATATATATATATATATATATATATATATATATATATATATCCCAAAATTTTAAAACGGTCACAAATTTTTTTAAGAAATATCCCAAAATTTTCTCATCCTCCACCCCGGCTATTAGGATACATGCATCAAATGTGATTCAAGACGTATGGAGTCTATTTTTTTGTTTAAGGGTATTAAAATCATTCAAATATTTCCAGAAATATCACAAAAATTCCAGAAATATAAAAAAAATTATGCTGTAAGAATTTTCCCACCCCACCAATTTTTCTTCAACGGAATGGAATAATAGTCCAATAATGGCTACACAAAATGGATAACTGGAAGTGATTTTATTGTGCGAGAATCAACAATCTCATGTTATAGTGGGAAAAAAAATTAATTGACAAAACAAATAATTAATGTAGATAATTTCATTACAAAAAAACTAAAGGACAAAATACACAACATGAAAAAAAAACTAGATCAGACTTGAAAAAAAAAAAACATGAACTAACTAATAACAAAACTACAAAACAACTCAAAAAAAAAAAAAAAAAAGCGGAGGAAAAAACCAACAAAGCATTCTAAATGGTCTACACCCAAACCCCCTCGTGCTTCACATACTCCTGGTGAATTCTAACATTAGAAATGTGAAAATCAGCACATTCACCGGGGGTAGTGTGGAAATCCTATAATGTACCTCCTCTCCTTTTTTTCTTATAAGAGACCATGCTATCGGACTACCATTCGTCCTTCCAAAAGACATCAACGTCATCACCAATCGGCAACCAAGGGGCCTTCATCCAATCCCACCTAGAGAGATTTCATCCCCTCCCTCTAATTTGCAACTGTTCATCAACAAAAAAAATTAAAATATCGTACTGAATCCCAAAAAAATAGTAACACCATATATATATATATATATATATATATATATATATATATATATATATATAATCATTTTAGATCCTTTTACAACTACAATCTTCAAACAAATCAAATCAATCTACCATCACACACAATTTTTTATTGAATTTTTGGAAGGAATTTTACAATATAAATATGAATCCTTTTTATTTGTCTCAAAGAACAAATCTCAAAGAGTTCCTTAGATTGAATTTTAAGAAGAAGAAAAAATGTCTTATGGAAAACGTTCCCGGTCTCCGTCAAGAACTCCTACAAGTGAACCTCCCATCCCAATTTTACCGGGCAGTGAACATCCCTACCCAAATGTGCCTACAATTGCTTCCGTCCAAGAAGCTTTAAGCCACATAGAATTGCATGTAAGTCTAGGTCTGATTAGTTCTAACAATATATATTAGCCTTTTGTGTAAGTAAATTCAGTTGCTCTCAATAATTTCTCTTCAGCAAATAATTACAAATTTCTGGTAAAAAAATAAACTTAAAAATCAATGAAGGGAATCAAAATCAACTCCTAATCATAGATTAACCCGATCAATTAGTGTTGTTTGTTAAAAATGTTTGATAAAACCTTTATGGCATTTGCAATGAAGGCATAATGTTAGGGGATCTGATTGAGAGAAGTTAGGGGATTTGAGAGGAGTAAGTGGCGAGATTGAGTGATGTATAAAGGAGATGAGAAAATGAGATTGATTATTGTGTAAAAAAAAAAAAGAAAAATGCATTGCAAATTCCATGTTGGATTGAAGGCGGGGTTACTCCATAATTTTATATTATTTGTTGTTCTCAAAATAATAGAAAAGGCAAAAGAAAATTTACAAAATTTCCGAGGGCAAAACAATCATTTAACATGGACAATTTGGGATTTTAATCAATACATTGGCTAAATTTGAGCTCCCTAGCAACACCCCATACCAAAAATGACGGAAAATTTTAATATAGAGCAATTCTTGTAGGACTGACCCCACAGTCATTTCACATGAGTTGAGGTAGAGCCTACAGATGGTCGTGGGGCCAATTCCACAAGAAGTGCCCCATGCCAAAGTGACCCAAAAATGACAAACCCAGAATGATCGTCTTTTTGAATTTTGATGTGATTCCTCTTGGATTTGCGGTATTCTTTCTGCCAATGTGATTATTCATGGTCTAGATGGTTTAAACGGGATATACCAAGGTCATAAAATATTATTAAATTATGTATTGAAAGTAAGAAATTTAGAAATTATATATAAAAACTATTTTTCTGTTAATAAACTTTTATTTTATCTCTTTTTGTTTGTTTTTAAAGTACTGCATTTGTCAAATTAGTCTAAAGAGGATGTTTTTCTCCACTTTTGATCATGTATTTTGCATATGTTTCAGGCTTAAGAACTTAAATTGATAAAAATAACCTTAAGGCTGAAAATATGTGAAGAATACATGATGAAAAGTAGCCCGAAACCATCAGCTTACACTAATATGACGAAATCAGTATGTCAAAAATAGTTTAGAGACTAAAAGAGATTAAATAAAAGTTTAGTGATTCCCACTTCCTCTTGGAATGAGTTTCTCATGGAAAGGTCCTTCTCACTCAAAGAAGATAAAAGTCATTTTATTTCTTTCCATTCTAGCGTAAAGCTCAAACAGGAGACCCAAACAGAAAGGATAAAAGGTCAAATATGCCCCTGTATTTCACATGAAATAACATCTTCTTTATGAAGGAATCTACATGGGGTTTCTAATTTTTTATTTTTCAAAGGAGGATGTTTTTCAAATAAACTTTATTTTTTAAAATAAAAATATATATATTTGTGTACCTTGAAACATAAATTAATAGCCAAATAGATCGTCAACGTATTTGCGTCTAGCCACTTTCATTCTTTTTAGAAAAGTTTAACTATTTTAGCCCCTCAATATTTTTACGGGCAGCCAATTTTATCATTCCGTCCAAATTTTTGGAAAAAAATGTTAAAAATAATGACGTGGCTTAACGTTGTAGTTATGTTCTCTCTCATCCAAGGGCATTTGTGGAAACTCCAAAAGTACTCCTCTTTAATCCATTAACCCTTCTTTTACCCGTGCCAATAAGTTGTGTTTCTCCTCCAAATCAACATTTGTGCTTTTTGTAAGGACTCGAGACCTTGAGAGAAATCTCCAATGGAAGGATCAAAAGGACTTTTCCATGATCTCAGCCGGAGTTCTCGTTTGTTCTTGATGAAGCTGCGCTGATTCTCATAGTGTTAACAAAAGAATTAGTGGGATATTGGAAACTTTCCCATATGTTTCCTTCATTTTCCTGCAAGATTAAATTTCCGGTATCCAGGAGTTGTGCAGAACAATTTCTCGAAAGATTTGAAGCATTGGATGACCATAAAATCTGCATCTGCCCACTCAAGACTACAAGAATTCCATCTTCGGAGAATGTGAAAGTCCCTGCAGAATCATTCAAAGGGTTCTCTCTGTTAGCTACCCATAATAACAGTTATTACAGGAACATTAAACATGATTCCCACATAGCGATAACTCGAATTTTCAGGGCAAAAAATTCCTAATTTGAATGTTTGGTTTGAGGAAACAAATGTATCAGAATCTCCCAAGGCTGAGTGATTGTTGTAAAACCCGTAACTTTTGGTTACGTGATTACTGACATGTAATTTAAATTTCTGCGATTAACGATTTAGGCGTAATATTTTTCGTACGATTATGTGATTACGTGTTCAATTTAATTTTATAACATGTTATGTGTTTTTTTTTTGTGTATACTTTTATTGAGGGGCATTTCGTACACGTATCGTAATTAAAGGATTTATTTGTAATTCATCTAAATGAGTAATTTGATTAGATGTAACTGTCATGTATTTTCCTCTTTGCTTAATTGCTTTTGGGTCTTACTTGGAGTCGTTGCTGTTGTCCTAAGTGGTTATGGTCGACCGAGTCGTCGCCCCCTATTGAGCTCTTTATAGGATCACTAATTAGCAGGTTCCGTCCGACTTCTGCTATGCTATGTTCTGATATATGACCCCGAGAGGTCTTCTGCCCTGTTCTGTATTGGATCTTCATTTAGTGGGACCAATCATTAGATACGGTAGTGGTTTTGTGGAGTCCCTGATGGGGGATGATGAGACAATGTAATGGATTGAACCTTAAAATCTATGCCCCGTCGTTTGGGGGGCAACCTGAACTCACGAGTTTTACTGAACCGTCCTAGTTTGGTTTATAACTGGGACCACTACCGTTATTGCTGAGTAGTAGTGAATAGATAACTGAGATCATGTGGTGGGATTGTTGTGTCATAGCCTTAGCGATGTTCTAAGTATCTAAGACGAGTATGTGATTGGGTGTACCGGATGGGCAACGCGTGGTGCTTGTCGTATACTCGGTTATGGAATCGTTTAGGTTCGAAGAATGTTGTTAATTACTTAATTGTTGCATTATATGTGTTTGTCCTTGTTTGGGTCTTTAATTGTTGTTCGTTAGAGTCTATTTGGTCACATATGAGTTGGGATGTTGGGTAATGTTTTGGTGCATTTTTGCACAAGTTTGCATCTCATTTTTCTAAAAACCGCAGCTGTGCAGTCCACTGTTCTGTTCTGAACTCTCTGCTCTGAACTCTCTGCTCTGTTTTGATCTGTTCTGTACTGTACTGCACTGTTCTGCACTGAGTTCTGAGTTTTGTTAGACTTGGGACGAGTCATTTGCATATATTTCCATAGGGATATTTTGGGAAACGGGCATGTGCATTATCTGTTGCTGTTTCTGCTGTCTCTGTTTCTGTTCAGTCGTTATTATTTTTATTACTGTTTTATGTCCCTGCTGAGCACCGGAGCTCAGTCCGATATCTGGTTTTATTGTTTCAGGTTTTGTAGATGTTGACTATATCTATGATGATGGCGATGGAGTTTGGGATGGGGATTATGAAAAGTGATCCTAACTGGATAGGTCACAGCTACTATTGCTTTTATAGTTATTTATTTTGAAACTTGTAGTTTCATTTCAGATGTAATAATTTCATTTTTCAGATAACGCTTCCGCTAGTTCTCTTATTACTATTTATGGACTTTGAATAATGAACTCCTTTATTTAGTAATTCTTTGACTACGGCTTTGGTACTTCATTAACCAACCATCACTCTGGAAACGGGGTGTGACAATTGTAATAATATTGTCTATGACAGTACAAACTTCTAAATAACAGAAAATCAGCACAAAAAGCAAAGAATTGAAGCAGAGGCATTTCTCTTCTTCCCCATTTCAATGCATAGAAGGTGTTTGATTTAATGACACATTGAACCTTTTTCAATGCTGTGTTCATTTTCCATTTTCTTGTTTATTCAAGGATATTATTCTCTCGAACACTAATAATTTAATATCGCAAAATCATAAATTTCCTTTTCTGCTGCCATTTTTGTCCAACTTGGTGGGCTCTCCCTTCTGGAAAATTGGAAGAAATTCAAATCCGAACACTTGGTTCTTATAGTTGAACTTGACGGGCTATGAAGGAAATCCATGGATTAGACTTTTTTTTTTATATGCAAACAAAAAATGACGAATGGTTTGCCATGGTATTAGTCTAATCCATGGATTAGACTAATTTAAATTAAAATGACATTTGGTTTGCCAGAGACTTCAATCTTAATATTGATCTTGACTTTTCATCTTGAAATCTCCTTCTTGGCTCATCCCAGTTATGAAACCTCATCCTTAACCACTATAAAAAAAGAGGTCACGGATAGTAAGTAAATACTTGATTATCACCCCCAAAATTAAAAAAATGACTAAGAAACACAAACTCTACACAATAAAGAAAATATGATTTAGCAACAACAACCATAAGAATTTATGGGATTCTCCTATTCAATCTTCTCTTCTACGCGATTAGTTGGATGAAAACTTTCATATATTCTCCTTCCCGTCTAAAAAATACAGCGAAAAGATAGAAAAGAGCGAAAGACGAGTAACACACCATCAATAGTTTCAAATTCAAATTGAAGATTATCAAATTCATTACCTTTTGAACTAAAATTGTTTCTTTTTCTTCGTCCTTCTACGTCCCTTCAACACAGTGACGGATCCAGGAAAAAATTTCACTGGGGTCATTTAATATACACAATAATTGACTGCGGTTATTATATATTTATTATCTAAATGGAGTAAAATATATCATATATAATTAAAAAAAATCACTGAAGTCATTTGATATATACTGATAATTCATCTGAGTCGTTTATACATTTATTATCTAAATGGAGTAAAATACATCATATATAATTAAATTTTTTTTTTTTTTTTTTGATTGCATCCGTCACTGCTTCAACAGCCACTACCCTCCTATTACTTTTTTTTTTCAACTGCAATGTTAAGCTAAATCATCACTTTTAACGTTTTTTTCAAAGTTTTGGACGGAAGGATGAAAATGACTGTCAATAAAAATATTGAGGACCAAAATAGTTAACTTTTCTAAAAGTGATGAAAGTGTCTAGACGCAAATACGTTGATGACCTATTTTGCTTTTAATTCCTTAAAACATGTATCTTTTGAAGGGTAAAAGTGTCCATTCTATCACTCCTTCATTTCTTCTTTTCCTTCGTCCTTCTACTCTCCTTTATCCGTGACCACCACTGTTGAAATCCCACATCGATTAAATTGAGTGAAACGAATTTATTCTTTATAAGGATTGGATAATCCTCCCACTTCGAGCGACTTTTGAGGGAATGAGGTAGCGCAGTCCCATTTTCTACGTGAGTATCGGAGCCACCTAGTTCGATGTTGGGCCCCATTATTGTTCACTGGTCAGGATGTCCCAAACTGCAGCCGTGAGGGGTGTGTTGAAATCCCACATCGACTAGTTTAGTGAAGCAAATTTGTTCTTTATAAGGATTGGGCAATCCTCCCCCTCTTGAGGTACCTTTTGAGGGAATGAGGTAGGCCCAAGTCCATTTTCTACAACAACTACCCTCCTATTACTCATCTACCATAACCAGCACAATATTCTCTTATGTCATTTTCAATATTTCGTGTACAATTTTTGAACACTTGATTTAAAAGAAGAAAAAAAAAACCACGGACCACAAATATGCAACGTTGAGCTAGTTTCCATGTAGTGTGTGTGGTCTCCAATACCACTTTTATAGGATTTAAGTGGCTGATTCGTACACTCAAATAAAATATTATTTTACTCGATATACAAAATTTGCAATTCCTCGCCCTTTATCCTATCTTTTTACCTTTTCCATTTACAATATTATCACGTTTGCATTTTTCTTTTTTAAAATTACGTAGCATTCTAATAAAAGTCGGACAAAGAATAAGAAAAAGAATTGAGACAAAAGATCTTAATCAACTTAAGAGTGAGTACCTCGTTCTTTTAGAGATAATTTTAAGAGTACCTCGTAACAAAAATACTCCTTTTAGTATTTCAATGCCTCTTTTTTATTAGCATTTGCATTCTCTGGAACACCATGTATAACATTATGCTCTTAGTTACGTTTTTGGATATAAGATTAACAATTTCTACAAATAGAAATATACAAAAAGTATAACACAGATCTAGATTGGTCAGTTTGGAAATTTGTTTGTTGTTCATTAATAAAATTATTAGTAAAAATTATTTTACTTATTTATTCTTGCACCTTCATGCCCGCGACTACAGTGCTAAAGAAAGGCTTTTTCAGTACAGCTAGCACGCCTTGCTAACCGCTGGATTTGCGTCTTCTATATCTAGCGGCCAACGAGCTTTCTGTTGTCCAAGGTGCGCACCACATTGAATTATTTTTTGAATTTCCATCCTTTTCGCGCCTGTTTTGTTACATCGTGATTTCAGCAGGATTTGATCATGATTTCAACGCATTTTCTTCCTACCATCATGGAAGATTGGATTAATTTCGGAAAACATTCTTTTTTATCCTCTCAATCATGGTAATCGTGAGTTTTAATACACAAAAAAAAATCTTAATTCCTCTTGTTCATCTTTTTTCTTCTCTGTTTTCTTTCTTTTTTCTAATTTCTTCAATGGATAATTCCATTATTGATAGTTTGAATCTACCAATTTCCTTCACCGAATTGCTTGTTAGCCAATCAATTCTTGTTTCTGATTCCATAGTTATTTCGTTGGCAAATCATAGTGGTTTTGATTCAATTCCAAGATCTAATGATAATGTTAATGTTATTGCGGTATAATAATTATTGTGATTGTAATTATATTACATTGTTTTAACATTTAATATGTTTTTTGATTTTGTGTTTGTGTTTGTCTTTTTAATTTAGGGTAGAACATAGTGATGAAGTACATCATATTTGTGTTCCATGTATAGTATATAGTTTTTTTTTGTGAACTGTATATTTTGTTTATTATGAATATTTGTCAAATCGTTATTGATATTATGTATGTGTAACATAGCTATTATGTTCTTGTCTAATAGCTATTTATAAGAGTTTTAGTAGATTATATATGATATTTCATGTTTTGAACATATTTTCCTAGTGTGTCATCAGAAAATTACCATTTTGGGGATGATGTTTTTAATAAGAAGCTGGATTTCTCTATTGTAAAATACCCCATCTGAATAGACTCAGAGGACGAAGTCCAATATTATTCGAAAACGTTTCATAGTTGATTGCTTCTTGTCTAATGTAATAAATTTTTAACAGTGGCATTCTTTTCAGTTTATAGTTTTAATAAGTATTTTTGGATTATAGTTGTAACAATTGTAATTAATTTTTGATTTTAGATAATAGCTATTGTATACATATATTATAGCTATTACGTTCATGACTTACGGCTATTCCCTTATGTTTTTTACCTCTTTTATGGGTTCACCTTCCTCAACTGCAGCATCAATATCTAATATAATATAGAACTAAATTTTGTTACAAACAAATAAGTATGTAAAAAACAGATTTCCAAATTAATATATCAACTGGTGTTAATAGCTATTTTCCATATTGATTAATAACTATTTCCATAGTGAGATAGGGAAAATTAAGGAATTTGAAAGAAAAAAAAATCTCAATCTGAGATGAACTGAAGGAAATATAACGATAATTCCGGACAAAAATCACGATTATGATGGAGAAAATAAAGGGAAATCCCAATCTGAGATGAAATTAAGGAAATATAAAGATTTCCGAAAAAAAATCAAATCCTCAAATCGCGTTTGGGATTGATCAAATCCTGCAAAATCAATCACCGATTACTTTATGAGAGGATTGATTAATGGGGTATATCGTGTGAGGTGTTTCATTGTTAATAGTTATTGGGGAGATGAAAGGTGAATTTCGTGGTGAAGGTGTTAATCGCCATTAAAGGGATTTCAGATCGTGGGAGAAAGAGGATGCAAAGGGTTTTGGGGGGTTTTTGGTCTTCTGATTCGGTGTTACGCGGATTTTTTTTGTTTGCAATCCGCGCCTTTCCTGGCCGTTGGATCTCAAGGGAATATTTCCTCTGGCTTCTATTATGTTTTGCAGGTGCTGAACCAACACCATAGCCGAGCCGCTCCTTCATTCTAACACTTTTTCCTGGGGAAAAAAATCTTCTATCACCATTCTGTGTATCTTTCTTTATCCCCACAAATATATGATTGACATGTGTTCGCGTTACCCCTACGAGTTCCACTATGTTTTTTAGATTTTTTTTATTAAAATATTAACACGTGTCAATTTTTTATTAATAGCACATGGAATGAGACACTAAACGTGGATAAAAGATTCCTACCGTTTTTTTGGGAAAACATATTCTATCCCAATCCCCACTAATAAATTATTGATACATGTTTCTTTTTTTAAGGGTTTCACTATATCTTTTATATTATGTTTTTTTAATTAAAAAAATTAGCAAATGGCATTTTTTTTATTAATATAATAGAAAATGAGATACACACGGAAAATTCTTACCCATTTTTTTATTATATAAATACATACCCCGGGGTTCAAGTATTCGGTGGAGAAGCTAAACTAGGACTAGCAGAAAAGGTCAGCCATGGCCGTGGATCAAGATCAAGTGACAATCATAGTGGGAGCGGGACCATCAGGACTTTCAACAGCATCATGTTTAACTCAACAATCCTTACCTTACATACTTCTTGAAAGAGAAGATTGTTTTGCTTCTTTATGGAAGAAATATTCCTACGATCGCCTTCAACTTCATTTGTCAAAACAAGTTTGTGAGTTGCCACTGATGCAATTTCCAAAATCTTATCCAACTTATGTTTCCAAAAATGAATTCCTAAGTTACTTAGATGACTATGTTTCTCATTTTAATATTATTCCGATGTACCGAAGGTTCGTAGAATCTGCCGAGTACGATGATGAAGTGACCCAAACATGGAAGGTGAAGGCTAGAAACCTTATTTCTAACGAGGTGGAGGAATATTCTGGAAAGTTCTTGGTGGTGGCGACTGGAGAAACTTCTGATCCGTTTATTCCGGAGGTAGAAGGTTTGAAAGGTTTTCCGGGCGAGATTATTCACTCCACCCGATATAAGAATGGAGAGAAATACAAAGATAAATCCGTTTTGGTTGTCGGGTCGGGCAATTCCGGGATGGAAATCGCATTTGATCTGTCAAATTATGGGACCAAGACCTCCATCGTCGTCCGTAGCCCGGTACCTACATCCAGTTTACAATTTTTTTGTTATAGATGCGATTCGCCAAAAAATCGTCTGTTCCAATTTGTGTGCATATGTCTGTCTTAATCACTTATATTTCACCACATAAATTTTAATAATGACTGCCAAAAAAAGTGGAATTAAGAGGATATTCACTTAGCGAATTGTGAGTTATTGAAATATTTATTAATTTTGGTTGGTTTTATATATGGATGCAGCTTCATATTCTGTCGAGGGAAATGCTACACATGGGAGTTTTATTGGTGAACTATATTCGTCTGGACATTGTGGAATCTATTTTGGTGATGCTGAGCAAGCTATGGTATGGAGACTTAACAAAGTATGGAATTCAAAGGCCAAAAGAAGGTCCCTTCACTAGGAAAGCCAAGTATGGAAAGTACCCAATCATCGACGTCGGAACCAACCAGAAAATCAAGTCCGGTGAGATTCAGGTTAGTGATCGAGTTAAATTACATCCATGGCCCGCTTGCTGCACAATAGTTCTGTGTGTTTCCTTGTTACATAAATTCTGGCACAAATGGACAACGAAACGCAACTCGAGTGGTAAGACGCTTCACTTTCAATTTATGGATCGGGAGTTTGAGTCATTATGAATGGAAAGTGGGAACCCTTATTAATCTTCCTCAATAGTGAGTGTTTTTTTTACGGGAAAAAAAAATTTATGGCTCATATATTTCTTGGAATCAGTGGTAGCGGTCCTTGGAGGACTGACTCCACACCCATCTCACGTGATTTGGAGCGTAACCTACCTGCAAAATATTCCTTGTATCTAGGGGTGAGTAATGAATTCGAATGCGCCAATTCGGTAATTTGAATTTTGTTTTTTCATTTTTGTAGAACCCAAAAAACTAACTTAATTCGGATTCGAATTCATAATTAACAAATTCGAATTGACCGAATTGGCGAATTCAGAATTAGATTTTTACCGAATTGATCGATTTCATGAGAAACCTAATTGAACACTATAACAAATTAAATATCAAAACAAACAATAAATTCTGAAAAAATAATAGAAACAATAAATTTGTCATAGTTTAATTCAACCATATTTACACGGAAAATTAATAGAAAAATCGTCAAAATAACAATTTTCAGGGTCTATTTACTTTATATATTTACTCTATAATAAAATTATTAAAAAATTAATTTGAATTCGGTAATAGCCCAACCAATTTCGTCCCATTTCGACCAAATTGAATTTGGAAGTCTCCGAATGACCTATTTACACTGAATTACCGAATTAAATTTGAATTCGGTCGATAATTCGGTTAAAATTGATTTTGCTCACCCTACCTTATCGACTCATATGAGAAATGTCTGGAGGCAATACCACGAAAGGGACTCTACCTAGAAATTTTGTCTACTTTTTCGAACTTTTTAATGTTAGTTCCAACGGGACATTGTCAATTGAATAGCATGTCTTCTTTTTTTGTGATAAGATTTGGTCGATGGTCAAATCACAAGGCATGTATCATTATTTACCAAAACTTCTACTAAGAACAAAAGATAGGAAATTTCTGATATGGAACAGGGCCAGGGATAGGGCCCTGATACACTTGACTGAGATTTGGCCACGTCACTCCCTCTTTTTTGAAATTTTTTTCTCCCTGTCACAGTTAAAATACAAAAAAAAAATAAAAAAATAGTTCTGATATGAACACAGTTAAAAGTAAAAAAATATCTCTCTCCTCATTTTATAGTGATGTGACAAATTTGTACAATTTTTATACTTTTAACTGTGTCCATATAAGGACTATCTTTTTTATATTTTAACTGTGATTGAGAGATAAATTTTTTTTTTTTTTTTTAAGGGAGGGGGCCAGGGATAGGTCTGGCCCTGGTCCATATCTGAATACTCCCAAAAGATATATATAAATGTTAGTCATTTACTCTAATTTCTATTTACAGTATTGACATGCCATAAGAATTTCTAAGGATTAGTAGTGTTGTTTAAAATAAATGAATAATTTTCTATTCAATTGAAATTTCAAACTGTAGTAAATTTTGTATTTGGATTAATGAGACAATGTAAAGTTTGAAATTAAAAAAAAAATGTAATTTTCAATTAAAGAAATTGTCAAATATTTCGGGATATTTTAACCTAGTAAGTAGGTTAATAAAATAGAATGAAGAAAACAATAAATAACGTAGATGAATTTTCTTTAAATCACTCCCTCTGTTTTCTAAAGGCCTTTTAGCCTCTTCATTCTTAAAATATATATTATTTTTTAATTTTTTTAGATTGTTTAGCCTCTACTGTAGAGAGAAAAATATTCTTTCCATTATTTAATTGCATTCTAATTTTAAAACAAACAGGTATTGCCAGGAATAAGAACCATACGAGGAAACGATGTGATGTTTGAGGACAGCAAATCACACCCATTTGACACCATCATCTTTGCCACCGGCTTTAAAAGATCCACTCACAAGTGGCTCAAGGTAATCAATGGGTCACTTTGATATTGATTTGGCCTTGTGAGACTGACCTCACGGTCCTTTCACGTAAGTTGGAGTGGAGCATATTTGTAAAATAAGTCCCTTCATAATTCATGTGAGAGGGTTGTGTGAACAGTCTCACAAGACCAATTATATATTAGAATTTTCAGTAATCAAGCCTCTTCTAAGGTCGCTTTTTATTCAATAGTGGATTTAAACATAGGAGGTCTAAGACAGAAGTTTGAGTATCAAATTATAATATATATTTTTATTAAAAAAAATTAAAATTATAAAATTAAATTATATTACAGATATAAAAAGAGAGTAATTAATTAGAAAGCCTTGGTTTAAGATAACAAGTGGTGTGCTGATCACCCTTTACCTAGATTAAACCCCGAGCTGCCTTAACTAGTTAGAAACGAATTAACAAATTATGTTAAGAGATAAATTATAATGAGACATATTATTTTATAAATATTTAAATTTTTTGAAAAGAAAGATATAGCATTTTAAAAAAACTTTGATCAAAAATAAATCTTTTTAACAGACAAATTATCATTTTTGATAACATTGGGAGAGGTTGCTACCCCTAGTTCTGAGACTTCCCGATCAATATCATCAATTCTCTTCTCCATAATTATATGGTTAGTTCCCAAGTGCAGCCGAACTCAATTGTCACGGTTTCAGTGGGTACGCTTTTTGTTATGTATCGGGCGGAATAAATTTTTTACCTTAAAATTTGATAAGGGAAATTCTCCTATTTAGTTTTCTAACAATTTTTGTTTCGCTTGATTAGTCCTCACGTTTTACTTTCATCTTATTAAATCCTTTTATAATTTTTGTTTCGATAGTTTAGTCCCTAAATTTTAATTTTAGCCTAGATAATTTCTAATCAATTTATGGGCAGCAGAAAGAATCCCCACCACCGCTTACGCGTTGGAATCTGACTGATTTTCACATGTGCGTCATGCATGGTCAACTAAACAAGGGTAAAATAGTCTATCTAATTAATTTTTTCTAAAACAATAATGATAATAAACTAAAAATATATATTTTATTCCATATTCTTCCTCCTTGAGCCACACCTGACACTCTTTCTCCTTGAGCGGCTGTTATTCTGAAGAAGAACAAAAGATGCTGTTGGGTTTAGGGAATAAGAAGATTTCTTTCTCCTTTTTTGATTTTTTGAAATAATGATTTCAAGTATGTATTAGTAATTTACCTTGTTTAGAAGAAGACAATTACGATTGTTTTGAAAAAAAATAAATCATCCATCTATTCTTAACACCCATTAGATAAAATAATTATTTTAATGAGTAGTACACATATTTTGCCTAACAAATATTAGGAAGATATGAATGAATATTTTTAATTTCTACCGTCATAATTTTCTTTCGACAGTAAAAAATTATTCTTTACATACAAAACTTAAGATGTTCTGAACATGAGCAGGAACTCAATTTATTAACACTGACAGAGGATCTTTGACTAAGTATATCTTATGATCAAAACATTTCCCAGTTTATGCTATATTCCCTCATTAGTTTTTATTTTATTTTCTTTAGGCGGATGATAATCTTCTCAATGACGATGGGCTAATTCCGAGACCAGTTTCTCCAAACCATTGGAAGGGTAAAAATGGATTATATTATGTTGGGCTAGCCATGAGAGGATTTTATGGAGCTTCAATGGACGCCCAAAATGTAGCCAATGACATCAAGGCCCTCCTCCTTTGATTTCTATCTGAAATATGAAACTTGGCCCATGTATACAGGTAAAATAGTCTGTCACATACCACCATTCAACATTCGTCCTGCTTACACTGATTTTAATTACATATATATATATATATATATATATATATATATATATATATATATATATATATAATGAATTGTGAGTAATTGGTTATAAAAGTGAGAACATAAATGGGACAAACGATTTTTTTGCCCATGTATACAAGTTCTGTATCGTTGAGGTTTTCTTTTCTTTTCTTTGGCTTAATATGGTAATAAATAATACTTTTCGCCCAAGTAAAATTGTATAAAATTTATTAAAAACACAAATTAAACAATATTCACTCATATTGGTATAAAGAATTTCACAGTGTTTTTACTATTTTACCCTCATTTTATCCATTCAATTGGGTAAGTGCTTAGGCCTAGCATTCCTCATATGGCAGTAGTCCTTTTGATGATTGGATTTATACAAAAACTATGGTTTTTATAAGTACAAAATTTGTTAAGACCCCTTCCGATAAAAAAATAGTTTGAAACCGTTTAGGTCGTAAATTTCGTGTACATTCTTTATATATTATTTAACACTTTATAAAATTACATCATGCGTGACTAGAGCTGTCAAAATGGGCATATGCCCACGGGCATGCCCGCCCCGTGAGCTTAATGGGCGGGTATGGGCCTATGAATTCCATGCCCATTTAAATGCGGGTATTAATGGGCATACCCGCTCGGGTAACGGGCAATGCGGGTATGGGCGGGTTGCAACCGGGCATGCCCGCTTTGTTGTTTTTTTTAAAAAAAATTTGGATATGGATTAATTTTCACAGTTGAGACTTGAGAGCCAAAAGAAAAAGAAAAAAAAAACTAAAAGCCCAATATAAAAGTTGAACCGTGTTATATATCTTGGGCAAAGCCTCTTGAAGCCGTTATATACTTCTATTACTCAAATATTAACGGTTTCATCTCTGAAGGTAACTAAATTATGTTCTAACTTATTATTTATCATTTATCATTTACCATTTATAATGTTTTAAGTTCTAACTTCTCAAGTTGTGTGTGTTTTATAGGTGGAGATGATGAGAAGGAATCAAAATTATCTAAGGTGGATTCAAATAATACTTCTAGTGTTCAAGATCTAAATCAATAGATAGAGGATATTAAAAAAAAAAAAAAGTATCTATTTTTTGTTGCTTTGACTTCAGCAATATGTTTGTTAATTTTGGTAGTTGATCTTGAATTATTTTTGAAATTATGGACTTTGATTGTTTTTATAACTATTTTGGATATTGTGGACTTGTATTTGATTGTTCTTCAAATATTTTGGATATTTATTTACCATTTATAGGGACTATAAACCCTGCAAAGTGAATAAAAAATAAATAAATTTTGTTGAATTTTTTCTGATTTAATCTATTTTTTTTTAAAAAAAAACAAAATTAATAATAAGGGTTATGAGCATGCCCATTTGCCCACTGGGCATTCGGCGGGCGAGTACGGGCATCCCTTTTGATAGCCCGTGAAAAAAGCGGGACGCCCGCCCATCCCCATTTAAGACATACCCATGACGGGCGGGCAGGGGCGAGGGCGATGCAGGGCATACCCATTTTGACAAGATCTATGCGTGACAATGTGATACTGCAAGGATGAAATTTTGTTCTACCTTTGTTCTAATGTACAACAAAGTACAACAAAAGGCAAAGTATTCAAAGACTTTGGTTCAAAATGCCTTTTGAAGAATCGAATTCTAATACGGTAAACTCCAAATCATTAACAGTCCTAATAGATTTATCAAACAATGTGTGAATATATTGACAAAAGGATTTAACTATTGAACGAGTTCATAATTATGTTTCATAAGAAAAACCTAGCAATATAATGCTAAAAAGTCCCCAAATATCAATAGATAACACATAAAAAATAGCAATGCATACTGAATTTCTAGCACACAAATGACATTTCCTTTTATTAGCTAAGCACGAATAGAACAATTTTTAGTTGGGCAAAAAACGTTGGGCACACTCCAACTTTCCGTGATTCTCTATTTAGACGCTGGATCCAATGCGGAATGGGGTAATTATGCACGTGTAGAAATTTCCTCGTCCGTTAGATCAATTTTTTTACGATTAAAATTGATTTAAAATGAACGCCTCAGAACACCTGTTCTGTTTTTACCACGCTTGTTGGATGAGTGAATGAAAAAATACAATACATTATATAATCCAAATACATGTATGAATCTTGTAGATAGATTCATGAGATACATGTATTTGTGTTAATCTCTTAAGTTGAGTCATGAATCACATTTTAAATACATTCATGAGATGAACATTTGGTTCAAGTAATCTAATGAGATAAGATGAATGTATCATTTGGTTCATGTATAGAGGTTTAAATGAAGATTCATCCATTCAATTCTTTTTCATGAATATTCCTAGTGTCCTTTGATGTGGGTCATTCCTAGACTCTACAAATAGGACTTCTTCCTTCACTTCTAAAATCACAAGTCATAAGAACAATTCTTCTAGTAAAGTTATGTGTCTCTCTCTTGATAATTCCATATAGTCTTAGAGTGCAATTCTGATTTGGTTCGATTGAGAGTGTGAGATAATAGTATCATTTCTTACACTACGAGTGTTGTATCTTGGGAAGCGATCGTCTATCAACTGTTGACACCATAGCAGGGGCGAATTCAGCTTTAAGGAGATTTGCTTCGGCATACCACACTCGATAATCTTTGGTAATCTGTAATTGTATTCTGATTTCTTTTTAAGAGTACAAGGTATACAAATTTATTTGTATATCCATTGATAATAAAATAAATATTGATTTATTGTCTTTCTTTTGCATTGATACACTATTTATCAAGGATTAGTTCCAACAATCTTAAAGATGAATTAGTGTATTTGCAGAAATGTCTACTTCTGAAAATGAGACTGCTTTGCCTACTCCAAATTCTTATACTCCTTCTGTTGGTCTACCAGTGTTGTTCCTCATTCACTTCCTGCGCATGAGAAGCCAAAGAAATTCTCTGAAATGACTTTAAAATGTGGCAACAGAAAATGCTATTTTATTTGACCACCCTAAGTCTTGCTAAAAATCTCAAAGAGATTGAACTTGTGCTTAGCATAGATGAGTTGGATGTTACAACAATTGCTGCAGTTAATGCTTGGAAGCATTCTGACTTCCTGTGTAGAAACTACATATTCAATGGGTTGTCTGATACACTTTACAATATTTATTGTAATATTGGGATAGCAAAAAAGTTATGGGAATCACTTGAAAAGAAGTATAAAACCGAGGATGCCGGTTCTAAGAAATTTGTGGTGGCCAAATTTCTGGATTACAAAATGGTTGACACCAAAACTGTAATCAGTCAGATTCAAGAGATTCAGATTATCTTACATGATATTGTGGCTAAGGGATGTCTCTTAGTGAGTCATTTCAAGTTGCAGCAATAATTGAAAAATTAACACATGGGTGGAAAGACTTCAAGAACTACTTGAAGCACAAGCGAAAAGAGATGAGTCTGGAGGACTTGATTGTTTGCTTGAGAATAGAGGAGACAATCAGAAAAGTTCTAATACTCTTTCAGAGCCAAAAGAAGTCGAAGTGAATTTGGTGGAATCTTCTAAATCTAAGGTATTTGGAAAAAGGAAGAAGATTTATAATGGCAAAGGAACTGGGAGATTTAAATCTCAGTCTCGAAAGTTCCATGGGAATTGCTTTTGATAGAGAAGGGGAATATGATTCAAATTCTTTCAATGAGTTATATGAGAGATTTGGAATTGTGCACCAAACAATAACTCCATATACACCTCAGCAAAATGGAATCGCTGAAAGAAAAAATCGAACTTTAAAGGGAATGGTCAATGCCATGCTTATAAGTTCATGTTTACCTTAAAACTTGTGGGGGGGGGGGGGTAAGCAGTTTTAACTGCTAACGACATCCTTAATCGGATACCCCATAAAAAGGCGGGTAAAATTCTATATGAGTTGTGGAAAGTAAGAGCACCATCTTTCAAATTTTCGAAAGTATAGGGGTGTCATGCTAAAGTGGCTATGTATTCACCCTTGGGAGTGCTGTTTCTTGTAAATCCTCAAAACAAACTCTAACAGCACGTTCAAAATGGAATCTGAATTCATTGCGTTGGACAAGGCTAGTGAAGAAGGTGAGTGGCTTCGCCATTTCTTGGAGGATATTCCTTTGTGACCAAAGCCTGTGCCTGCAGTTTGCATACATTGTGATAATCAAGCAGCGAATGCAAGTGCACAAAAATTCATTTACAATGGAAAGTCTCGACACAATCGTCGTAGACATAATTTCATTAGGCAGTTGCTCTCAAGTGGTACAATATCTATTGATTTTGTGAAATCAAAAGATAATCTTGCGGATCCGTTTACTAAAGGTTTGAGCAAAGAGAAAATTAACTGCGCATCGAGGGGAATGGGCTTAAAAGCCTTAAATAATTGAGTTACTTTGATCGAAACCTAACCTAGGTGATTGGAGATTCCATGGACTAGATCAATAGGAAAACAAAAGTTTTGTGTAACTTAGACGTGAGCACTTTGGAGTCTAACTCCATACCATTCCTTGGATGCACTAAGTGCTGCCTACATTAGACTGATTAGGTTATGCAATATGCTTTAATGGTGTCTATATCTTGTAATTTACAAGTAGAGTATAATAGGATACTCTTGATAGGACAACACCTATGTGATTGAAAAGTAAGCCGACTCTATGAAAATATTTCTAAGGCCATATTTTCTAAAAGTACTCGTAGAACCCAAGAAGTTCAGGGCTGAAATAATGAACGCAATTTAGAACCAATAAAAAATTGGATTGGTACTGTGTGAAGTGTATTGTCTAGGCTTACATTAACAACTGGAAGTTCAAGGCTTCAGTCCACTGACTAGTTAAGTTTGTCCGATACTTTTTCACTAGGGAAGTTTCAAGGTTAAGAGCTACCTATCTCGATGCAGTATCTTTTCGCTTGCACTCTTTGACTTTTTTCTTTTTCCATTCATGTTGGGGATTGTTGGATGAGTGAATGAAAAAAAATACAATACATTGTATAATCCAAATACATGTATGAATCTTGTATATAGATTAATGAGATACATGTATGTGTTAATCTCTTAAGTTGAGTCATTAATTCACATATTAAATAAAGAAAAATGATTGCTACTAGAATTTTTGGATAGGAATTGGATAAAACCCAAATTAACACTATTCACCCCTACTGGTATAAGGGATTCACCACTCAACTTGGATTTTAGCCAATTTTTATCCAATAATTCTAGTAGCCTAGCAAGGTCCTTAAATAAATTCATGAGATGAACATTTGGTTCAAGTAATCTAATAAGATAAGATGAATGTATCATTTGGTTCATGCATAGAGGTTTAAATGAAGATTCATCCATTCAATTATTATTCATGAATATTCCTAGTGTCATTTGATGTGGGACATTCCTAGACTCTATAAATAGGATTTCTTCCTTCACTTCTAAAATCACAAGTCATAAGAACAATTCTTCTAGTAAAGTTCTGTGTCTCTCTCTTGATAATTCCATATAGTCTTAGAGTGCAATTCTGATTTGGTTCGATTGAGAGTGAGATAATAGTGTCATTTCTCACTACAAGAAAACATCAATTTTGAGACAATAGATTTTGTCCCTAACGTGTCCCAGAATAGACATTTTGGACCGATTTGGAACGGAAATGATGTACTCCCAAAAACCCTCGTCTCAAAATTTTAGGGACAGAATATTGTATCGGTCCCAAAATATGTGGAACGGATTTAGGATAGATATATTTTGAAAAAATATTTAAAATTTTAATTCTTAAAATTCAATTAGATTAGTAATTATAATAATATCAATTAAATCTGTCCTAAAAGTTTGGGACGGATTATAGATAATTTTATTTTTTTGATAAAATAAATGTAGATATTGAAATAGAGACCACTGTTGTGGAATGTGGGTGCACAAGCATGATCATAGAACTGCTGCACTCGAATGGGATTGACATGTGGTGAGCGAGCTCGACCATGAAATTGCTACACTGGATTAGGCAATTTTTAATATTATTTTTGCACAATGTGGGATTCGAACCCGTGTTGACCGGTTGGAGAGCATTTGCTCTTCCGCTGGACCAAGTGTATTATTGTGTTGTATTTCATGTTACAATAAATTTATAGTATTGTACACATAATATGAATGTCTTATTTATTTACTAAATATTTGGGATTAAAAGGTAAAAAATATATATTTGAAACAAATGTCTATCTAACTTTAAAAATAAAATTTTGTGTAGTCATTTAGTGCATTTTTTCATGATTCTAAACTGCAGCATTAATTGTTTTTGTCTGTAATATTTTCATCACAACAAGGATGTTGAAATAAATTATTATAGTGATGCAATATCGTTTTTGTATTAATATTTTAATTCATTTATTTGAATTAATTATTTCAAATAACTTCATAATATTAGAGATAGATTTAGGACGGATTTTAATGACTCTTTCAGAAATCTGTCCCAAATGAATTTATTAATAAGTATTTCTCCTTCGTCTTATTAGTTTGTAATTTATTTAAAATAGATTTCAAAGGATAAAAGGTAACTATTTTATTTTATACATATTTGTTTGTTAATCTTATTTAGTTAGAACATATTTGGAATGAATTTGTGATTATAGTGTTCAAGCTTTTTATATTTATTTTCTAAAATGATAATGAGATGGATTAATTATTTCAAACCACTTTTTAATATTAGCAATGGATTTGAGACTGAAATTAGTGACTCGGTTACAAATTTGTCCCAAACTGCAAACTACTTTTAGGAAACTTGTATTTTATTATAGTAATTTCAATCCACTTGCGATATAAATAATAACAAAATAAAATATGCGACAAATTATTTATAATCCATTAAAGGATGATTAATTATTTAAAATTATTTTTCAATATTAGAGATGGATTTGAAACAAAAGTTAATGACCCCGTCACATATCCGTCCCAAATTTAATTTTAAACTATCATTTATTTCGAATTTAGCTTAGATATATTTCAAAGGGATGAATTAGATAATAATATTTTAGATATATATTATTTGTATCATCTTTATTTAAATATAATTTGGAATAAATTTGTGGGGGAATTTTATGTTGTATAATTTTATTTTAGTTTTATTTCTCTAAAATGACAATATGAAAAAAAAAACATGTATTACACAAAAGTATATAATAAAACTAATACAAATTCTATAAGAAATATTTTGGCAGATAATCATTGTAACGAAATAATATAATAAAAATAAATTAATTATAAATTACCTATCCCAAATTCGTCTTAATACTTCGTATAGATTTGTGATAGATACGACGTTCGTCCTAAATATGTACTAGATTAAGGACGAATCACATACTAGATTATTTTCGTTATTTGTCATCCTAATTTGAGATGCAATAGGGACAAAAAAAACTTATACTTTTTCTCAAGCACATGCATTACAAATCCTTCCCTAATTTGTCTTTAAATAGAAGCAGAAATATTCTGTCCCAAAACTTGTCCTAAAATCGATGTTTTCTTGTAGTGTTGTGTCTTGGGAAGCGATCGTCTATCAACTGTTGACACCATAGCATAGGGCGAATCGAACTTTTAAGGAGATTTGCTTTGCTGCACTCTCACTCGATAATCTTTGGTAATCTGTAATTGTATTTTGATTTCTTTTTAAGAGTACAAGGTATATGAATTTATTTATATATCCATTGATAGTAAAATAAATATTGATTTATTGTCTATCTTTTATATTAATACACTATTTATCAAGGACTAGTTCCAACAGCGCGGAACATGTATTTTGAGCCTCAGAAACACCTATCTTGAACCTGAGAACACACGTTCTGAGGCGTTCCATATGTACTGGAAAAAATCTGTTTCGCATAGGATCCGGACTGCTCTATTTTAGCTCTCAAATTACGGTTTGTGGGTGTTTAACACTTTAACTATTCAGAGCTGCATAAAATAGCACTTTCGTCAATCTTGAGTGTTAAATGAGGGCGGAAGACCATCACGTGAAAAACATATGGCAATTTTAAGGTGTAAAATAGTCTAATCACTTTGGTTTGATTTTTTTTTTGCTGGACTACTCGAATAAATTGTTATTTGGATCCTTAAATTATTTTCGTTTAGCCACTTTTATCTTTTTTAGACAAATTTATCTTTTTTCATCCATAATTAATTTACGGATTGCCAAAATTATCCTTCCATCAAAAGAGTTTAGTAAGTTTCGTAAAAATGCTGACGTGTCTAACTCTGCTTCTTTTTCCTCTCTTATCTAAGGGAAATAATCAAAGGTGTCATAACCCAGTGGGGCAGGCGTCTGCCCACGACCTTGAGGTCGTGGGTTCGATACCCTCCGCCTGCGTGCGGCAAGTTTTAATCTCCCTTTCAAGTCTATCTCCTCCTCGTCTGAGGCAGTTCTCTCTCTCCTATAAAAAAAATCTAAGGGAAATATGAGGAAACAAATATTTCATCATCCACCACTACACACCACCTGCTATTCCGTCGTCCACCCCTACCCCATCCCCAAAATTGATAATGGACTGTGGTTCATGGGCTTTGGAGAATATGGGGCTAATCGGAGAAATCATTGGAAGACGAAGAGGGGTGGACGCTTTATGGAAATCACAAGAATTGTTTTATCTTGGATCTGCTTCTCTTTTGGAATTTGGTTATTTCTTTAAAAGCAAAAGTCAATTTGTCTTGGCTGTTCAGCAACTGGAAATTGGTTGCTTCACAAATCTATTGTCCATCCTCCCTGTTTCTGGCCTTTGCAGTTTGAACGATTGAATTTGGTGGAGGTATGTTTGGGATAGTCGATTGTATCCAGTTCGTGGTTGGTTTGGTAAAGTGTTTAAAGTAGAAGTGAAAATTGAGGTAGGGATAATCGATCAGGAATAGTTCTACTGTTGCAGCCAGACCATCTATGGGTGATGGAGTTGCTCGGAAGGGTTGAGATTTAACGATCATTATCTTAGGGACAAAATTGACACATTTTTTTTCAATTATAGTGACCTAATTGAAAATAAATAAACCTGCAGAGACTATAATTAAAAGTAGCCCGCCGTTAGCTTAAGGATCAAATTGACACATTTAAGCCAATTTTAAGGACTAAATTGATTGGATGCCACTTTTACATCCATTTTTAGGAACCAAATTGAACTTTTGCATTTGCATTTAACATCTTCTTGCAGGAAAAAAAAACTCGAAATTCTCACTTCCTCTCTTACATATTTTAAAGAGCATTTAAGTCTAGAAGTTCTACTGTTCAAAAGGATTCGAAGTTAATGTTACTGCTGCTTCCAGTTAACAGTGTTTGTGAGCGTTGTACCTTGAGAGTTCAGTGTTCCAGAATGCCTGAAGCTGATAAAGACACTTTATTGGAAGTGCCTAAAATATTATGGTATTTTTTCTATTGTCTCATGAAGTGCCACATAATTATGGCAATTTTGAGAAAATGTCACATTTTCCTGGCATTTTTTAACAAGTGCCACAAAACGTTGTGGCATTTGTTCAATTTCCACATAAAGTGCCACTTAATTTATGACAATATATCAAAATGTCATATTTTAGTGGCATTTTTAAACTAGTACCTTAAAATTTGAGGGATTTGCAGTAAAAGTATCACATCATATTACATTAGATATTTAACCAGTTAATTTCGTAAATGTAAATGAAACATTATAAATGAAATATATATTAAAATTAATTTAAATAAAAAATATTGATATTACTATTTGAGTGTTTCAATTTTAAAAGTTACTAATATATATGTTTATTAATGATAATAAATAATTATAATTTTTTCATTTTAAAATTATTAAAGAAAATCTTTAGATGAAATACAAAAAAAAAAGCTCATATTGTACGTAGGGGTGTCAATCGAGCTATGTGAGCTGAGCTTGGCATAGCTCACGCTCAGCTCACATAAAAATTGAAAAGCTCACGCTCACGCTCAGCCCGGAAAAGCTCACAAACCTTGAGCTCACGCTCAGCTCACATTTTAACACGAGCTCGAGCTTAGCTCACGAGCTTCCCAAGCTCACTTATATTAGCTAAGAAAACGAAAATCCTGTCTCAAGAATAGCATAATACAATGAGTCTTAAAACTAAATTTGGACAAGAATACACAAAAAGAAGCAAAAGTTTCAGAATTGTTTGATATGCTAATAAAATGAGTCTTATATAAAAAAAACAAAAAACAAGAGAATCCATGCACTTAAAATTTTAACAAATGATAAATTTGCAAATTTCAAAAGATTGATTTAATTCCATTGTCGGTGTAATTCCAATTTTGACAATCCCATTGAATTCTTCTACACCATCTCACTTTTTGTTGTGATTCATCCCAATGTATTTTGTACCGTGTTTTCCTACGCTGTCTTTTCATGTTTTCTCTCTTCCTTTAACTTTTGTACATGTCTCTCCCCTGTTGTAAGACTCATTCTTTAATATAATCTCCTTTCTACCAAAAAAAAAAAAGACTATTGAATTAATCCACACATTATAATTATAATTATAATGTATATAAGTTTTTTTTAATTAGTATTATTATTATTATTATTATATATATATATATAATATTTTAATTATATTAATCTTATTCGGGTTCGAAGCTTTTTTTCTAGTGAGCGGGGTCAAGCTCACGCTCAGCTCACATAAGAAGCGAGCTTGAATATTAAGCTCACGCTCACATTTTTTCGAGCTATGTGAGCTGGGTTCGGGCCGGCCCGAACCCGTTGACAGCCCTAATTGTACGAAATTTCATATATTCTATATTCTACGTTTCTTATATAAAATTTATAACATTTTCAAGTTTGACAAAAGAAATGGCAAATAATTGGTTATTGAATTTCATGTTATCAAATTTTAAAAATCATTATATTAACAATATATATATAATCAAAAAATACAGTAAAGAAGTGAGAAAAAAAAGAAAGAGAAAATACAGTAAATAAATTTATTAGTTCATAACTTATTTTATAATTCGTATGATGTTAAGATTAAAATGTGTGTCTAGTTTTCATTTAGTATTATTTCTACACAGTTTTTTGTTTTAAAAAAGTTTTATTTATAATTGGTTGTTGTTAATAAACATTAATAAATATAAATATCAAACTCAAAAGTAATTAAATAAAATTTATTGTTATGTTATATAAACAAATTTTGTTAAAGTTAAAATAAAAGTCTTTGTGATGCATTGGTTAGAGCGTCAGTTTTTACAACGAGAGGTAGAGTGTTTGAATCTCATGAAACGCAAATATTAAATTGTAGATAACGTGTGAATACGGATAATACTCCCTCTAGTTATCATTTTTATTTTTAAATAGAATAATTTGTATTTCATTTAATTTTTATTTTAAAACATTAAATTATTTTCGCGGCATTTACCAAAAAGTGGCGCAAAATATTTCATATTTTCAATGTGTTGGCATTTAAAAAGTGCCACAAATTGTGCCACCAATTTATTTAAGGCACTTCATTACTGCCGCGAAAAAACGACACCCTTGTTCGGGCACTTTCAAAATGTGTCGCACAAGTTAAACAACTTTTCGTGGCATTTATCCAATGTCACCAAAAGCCAAATATGCCATAGTGAGATCTACGTCCATGTCTCAAAAGGAAAATACGCTATATAATTTTTTCCGGTAAAATTACAAAACATTCTCAAAGTGTAATTATTTCCGGCAAAAATTACAAATAATCTCAACAAACCAAACTCAGAAAACCTACCATTTGAATTGGTGGCAACTCTCGGAAAAAATAATACTAAACTAGGAGATCCTCATTTATAAGGTTTTCTCCCTCCCACTTTACTAAAACAACCGATGTAGGATATTGAAAGAATCCTAACACAAAATGCACTAACTTTTCCACATCTTGCTATACATCAAACAAACCACAATGTTTGATTATTATTAGAATCGTCTAAATGGAAACTATAGATTTACCATCCACTTACTTAAATTTCTGCATTCTTTTTTATAAATATGAAAAAGGAAAAAAATGCTCTACTTACCGGCGAATTTAGGAAGCAGTCGCTAATTCCAGTAGCCATATCTTTGAATATATATATATATATATATATATATATATATATATATATATATATATTTCAGTAGATAAATATGGAGTAAGAAGAGATTCATGGATTGAAGAAGAAGACAATAAGTTCAGAAATAAATATGGAGACAATAAGTTCAGACCCTATATCAGTAGATAAATATGGAGTAAGAAGAGATTCATGGATTGAAGAAGAAGACAATAAGTTCAGAAATAAATATGGAGTAAGAAGAGATTCATGGATTGAAGAAGAAGACAATAAGTTCAGACCCTATATATATATATATATATATATATATATATATATATATATATATATATATATATATATATATATATATATATATAAGATCTTTATTTCTCCATTAGATCCGGATATACTCGACCTTCAAGAATTTTTGAAGAAATTCTGTACTCATCTAGGTTATCCACTTCTTATATCGTAGAAGATGTAAAAGATAATGGTAGTAATGATTCTATCAAAGATAATAAAATTGATGGATTAAAATTACATGATGATGATATTCTAAGAGGTTATACTGAAAAGAAAAGAGATATAGAGACTATGTCTCAAATGAGTTATAATTTTGGTAATGGATAGTACAACTAAAATTGATTTTAGTGTTGGCTCGAAGCCGAGAAAATAATTATGAATGAATTTAAAGATTCCAAATGGAATAGTTTTAGAACATGGTTCTTTAATAATTTTGATAAAATTAGACAAAAAGAATTTCAAAAAGAATTTTATGAATTCTGTGAAATCCACAATGAAATAATATATTTTGTTCCTTGGTTTTATTCAACCTATATATTTGAGGGTCAGGATCTCTAAGCCACCAGCATACATGGAATAAATTACAGATTATGCTTTAGCATAGAAGCCATTTCAAAACTTAACAGCCACTAAACCTCGCCTTAACACCCTAACGCCTTCATCCTCTCAACGGCTTAACGGGTTAACAGGCTTAACAGTAAGTTCGGCCATTCTTTCCTGAACATAACTTCCATACTTATTCATATTCTAACCATAACGCCAGATTTCTTGAAAACCCCTAGTCCTAAGACATCTTCATCATGGATTTTCAAGTTATTTATTAATCAGCCATAATTCAACACAAGATAATTTAGCCTATAAGGCTAAACATAAATGAAAGTAAAATAAAATAAAATAAATAAAAAATAAAAAGACTTACAAAATTAAAATGCGAAAGCCTTCTTGTACAGCAAACTTCAAAGATATTATTGATATAAGAGTTTTACGAGAGAGAGAGAGAGAATAGGTAAGAAAAAGCTTAGAACTAAACTAAAACATATTCTCCCTTTTATAGGAGTCTGCGGACTTGAAATAAAATACAATCTACTTAAACAACAGTAAACTATATTATTACACTGCTTTTTAAAAGCTTCTTTATAAAAGTTAAAGTAGACAGCATCTAATCCTGTCGGCAAAGTATTTTAACTTCTTCTTAAAAGTAAATATTCTTACTTATCCCGAGAAATCTTCTCCTTTCCTTTGCTTTTAGCTGATTCCAATCTTGTCAATAATAATTCTTGTGCACTTGCCAGCACATCTTTGATATTCAAATCCAAATCATTTGGATCTTGCGAATCTTGGAAATCTTCCAATTCTTTGAATCTGTTTGAAGATATCATTGAGCTATCACTTCTATTAGAATTTTCTTCTTGTTCAATATATTCTTTTTCTTTTAGAGCTTGCTCTAATTTTTCCATATGTTGGGCAATTATTTCTGCCTTTGTCATAGTTGCTTCTTGTCCAAATTTCATCTGGAGATTTTCTTGAATCTTTTTCTCGTTATAAACATCTAACCTTTGTCTTATCAATTCTAAGGTATCATGACAATTTAATTGTTTGGTATGAGAATCTTCTTTTATCATAGTGTCCCAAAACCTTGTATAAGAACATCTTTTAAGACATAATAAGTTGTTTTTATTATATCCAACAACTGGATCATTTCTCCAAATATAAGGGATTGAGAATTCCATAAAGAAACCCATCTGGTAATATCCTGGTATTATAAATTCAGATTTTCTTGGTGTAACTTCACACCATTCTTGGTAATATTCTTTGAATAATAATGGAAGAATATCTTCTGAGGCACCATAAAATTGCCACCAATCTGTTAACCATCCTGGAATAGGTTTGTTATAAACTTCTGAACAGATCTTAATAAACCAAGTATGACTTTTCTTTCCATTTTCATATAAGAAAACTCTATCAAAAGCTTGAATATAATCCCAATAATTGCATTTCATTTGGATGTCTTTAACAAAGACTACCTTTTCTCTAAACGGAGATATACCCCCATTCTTCAATGGTTATTACCTTTTTTGATTATAATTTTTCAGAAATTATAAACTTCTTTATTAGTCCCTCAGTAAAATGACTAAATTCACAACCATGATTAGAGAGTATCATCTCATAAAATTGTTGAGATTTATAAACCTCTGCTGGATATCCCAGATTATTAAGATATCTCTCATAAAGAGTCCAGGGCTGATCTTCCTATCTTTTATCTTCATTATTTAAGAGTAAAATAACTCTTTCCTCATGGTTTTTAACCATTAATTCATCTTTAGATTTTCCTTCCTCTAGAATTCTAGCGAAAGACGGAGCAGTAGAACTGCTAATTCCTTCTTCTTGAGCTTTCTTCCAAGCCCTGAATTGTTGAATTTCATCATCATCTTTGGATAAACCAGAGATATTAGAAGCTATTAACTTCTTATTTCCATGTTGTGCTAAGATTCTATCAGAACATCTTCCACGACCTCCTCTTCCTCTATAAGAGGAATTTCCTCGGTAACCTGACATGACTGCATCAGTAGAATATGCATAAAACCAGTCATCAGGATGTTTATCGTATATCCAACTATAAGGATCATCAAATATTGGTGTTACATGATTATTAACATGTTTATCAATTCTATAAGGATCAACATGACTATTAATATTATAAGGGTCATCAAATAGATTTATATCTATTTCCATTTTTTCAGAAAATATTTCTTTTTCTAATCCTTGTATTTGATACATTGTTTCTATATTTTCTTGCATAACCTCATCAGGTTGTTCATAACACTTTAAATCAATATTATTTTTCTTAATAGTGTTATCTATATAATCTTCATATGAAACACATTCATTTAACCATTTTTCAAAATACATATCTTGAACAATATCATTTAAATGAATCATAAATATTCTCTTGTTAAAAAGTCAGGTAAACTATTATCCTGTCCTTTTTTATACACCACTTCAAAATCAAATGGAGCTAAATTAGCTTGCCATCTAGCAAACATCTGTTTAGAAACATCATGTTTAAAATCTTTATTAAACATATATTTAGCTGATTGACAGTCTGTCTTTATAATAAATTTTTGATTATATAAATCATCTTGAAATTTTAATACACATTTAACAATTGCAAGTATTTCTTTTGCAATAGTAGCATAATTCTTTTGAGAATTATTCCATTTACTCGAATGAAATCTAATAAGATTTTCATTTCTGCTTTCAGGGTCAACCTGTTTCAAGATTCCTCCATATCCTACATCTGAGGCATCTGTTTCTATAATCTTATCCCAATTGGGATTACTTATCATCAAGCAAGGCAAAGTCTTAACTTTATCCTTAATCTTTTGTATAACTTTTGTATGACTATCACTCCAAGGTTTAGGATTCTTTTTTAATCTATCATATAAGATAGCTGTATCTTCTCGCTAGATTTTTGTAATAAGGTAGGATGTAATTTAAACTTCCTAAAAATCTCTGTAATTGTGTTTTATCAGTTATTACATCTGGGAATTTTGATCCAAATTCTATACTCCTATTTATAGGAATAATTTCTCCCTTTTCAATGTTATGACCTAAGAATCTAATCTTAGTTTGAAATAAAACCATTTTTGGTTTAGATATTACCAATCCATTAGCTATAACTAATTTTTTAAATATTTCTAAATGTTTAAAATGATCTTCTATTGTTTTAGAGAAGACTAAAATATCATCAATATAAACAATAATGAAATCACTGTAATTCATGAAAATATCATTCATGATTCTCTGAAAATCAGAGGGAGCATTCTTTAATCCAAAAGGCATAACATACCATTCATATTGTCCAAAAGGTACATTAAAGGCAGTTTTATACCTATCCTTAGGATCTATTTGTATTTGCCAATATCCCCGATTTTAAATCAAATTTGGAAAATATCAAAGCATTATATAATCTATCTAATAAATCTTTTTTTATTAGGAATGGGATATCTTACCCATTTCAATACCTTATTTAAAGGTTTATAATTTATTACCAATCTTGGTACTCCTCTTTCTATTTCGAATGTTTGTTAACATAAAAAGCCGTACAAGACCAAGGTGAATTAGAAACTCCTATAATTTTTCTTTCTAGTAAATTATCAATTTCTTTTTTGCATAAATTCAAATATTCTGAATTCATCTGACAAGGTCTAGCCTTTGTAGGAATATTTTCCTCATTAAAGTTTTCCTCATAAGGTAAACTAACAATATGTTTTTTTCTATCCCAAAAAGCATTAGGATGATCATTACAAATTTCTAAGGCAAACTGATTAGTTATATTAACTATCTTTTCCTTTAATTTAGGATTATCCAATCTTTCTTCAATAGTAAGCATATTAACTTCATATTTCAAAAATCCTAATTGATTTTCTTTGCACATTAATTCATTATATAAATTATTCAATACCTTAGTAAAAGGTCTAGTTATAAACTTGAAAGTAATTGGTTCATCTTTATAAGTAGCAATAATTTTTTCTTTATCTATCCATCTAAAAGGATAAATTTTATTAATGAATGGTTGTCCTAGTATTACAGGAACTGACAACTTATTCTTAGTTAATAAGAAACTCATTGGTATACATTTACCATCATTACAAACTAAAGATTTGGATAACTTATATTTTATATCCATTCTCTCACCACCTGCATGTCTTATATTATGAGTGGTTTTTTCAAAGTATTTTGTAGGTATTACCCCTTCTTGAATAACATTCAAATCTGCACCACTATCAACTAATGCAGTAAATTCCTGAGAATAATAATTACCTATCAACAAAGTAATTTTAATATGCCATTTTTGTAAAGTAACAAATTCAAGAACTTGTAAAAATTCTTCTTTTTCTTCAATTTCTTCAATTTTAAGAGAAGTTTTTTCAGAAACTTTTTCCTTCCCTTTTTTAATTTCCTTATCATTTTTATCAAGTATGTATAAGGTTTCTAAATTAGAAATCCTAGTATCATTTTCTAAATTTTTCTTTTTTAAAGATTTAATCTCAATTTTCAAATTATCAATCTCTTTGATAATATCCTTAACCGAAGTTGGTTTTTCCTTAACAGTTCTATCAGATATCATTTTATGAATTTCAGACATAGTATAATCTTCTTTATACTTATCAACATTAAATTGCTCTTCCTTTTTAGGTATAACCTTAGAAGTACTAGGTGTATTACCCATTTGATCTATAATTTTTTAACCTTAATTCGGATCCTTAATTGTTTTTTAACAAATCAATCCAATGATCAGCCTTTCTAAAACATTGATATGATGATCTTTTTTCTTGAAACTCGTGATAACATCTTATACAAATATTCATCTTGTTTGGGTTTCACACAGATTGCCCTATTTGACAAGGTTCACATTCGTAATCACTAGTACTACTATAGTAGTCACTTTCTATGATATCTAAACTATTATCACTTTGTTCGAACTATCAATCGATTCTAAGAATAACTTGGATATTCTATCCTTAATTTCATTAGGATCTAAATTATCCAACTCTAGATTTTTTAATCTCTTTCTTGGTCCAACAATTCTTTGCAATATGACCAACTTTCTTACATTTATTGCAGCATAATTATTTTGTCTTTTTTTCTTATTATAATCTTTTTGCTTCCTAAAGGATTTCCTTTTTTCCTTTCTATCACCCTTGTCCTCTAATTTTTTTCTTAGAGTACTTCCTTTTTTTTCTTTCTATAAAAAGGTTGTTTATCAACAATTTTCTTTTTTACCTTTAGCCCTATTATAAGCGTGTAAATCCATTCCAAATTGACCACAAAATTCTCCTAATTGTTTTCTTTCAACAATCTTTTGGTTTTTCAATTGTTGATTCAATTTTATTTCATTACACAGATTTAATCCTTCTTGTGTACAAACTCCTATAAGTTTACCATAAGTAAATTCATTATAAGGAATTGTAGGTTTATAAGGAATTGTAGGTTTATTACCATGGTATCAGAGCCATGGAGTTTTAAGAAGTTTATTATGAAGTTCATAATTCAACATAAGTTTTATGCAATGAACAATAAGTTCAAAAACATAATGAATAGAAAACCTACTGTTAAAAACAGTATTACTCAAGAATCCGATTTACCTCGTAATCTAGATCTATTAAATAGATGGACAATCCCCTAAGATTGAAACCGAACAATTTATCAATTGGGTACTTTTTGAAAAAGTTAGGTTTAAAAATGCATTGTTAAAACAATCGAAGAATCTATTTCTTTGACTAATGAAGAAATGATAATTCATTTATTAAATGAAAATGATATTTCACCTTATAGGTACTCTGGACATAAATATGTTCATATTGGATTAGTACAAGTTGCTTTTAAACCTTTAACTTTAGAAGGTTTACCGGAAAGTTTTATAGACTGCTTTAAGAGATGGTAGAAACTTAGATTGGAAAAAAATCTATAATGGGTGTGATAAAATCGATCCGGCACATGGACCAGTTTATTTTAATGTTCATCCAAATTTACAATTATCTTTAACTGATGATAATCTACTTGATGCTTTAACATTAAATGTTAAGACTCATGGGTATAATTATGCTCCTGGATCAGAAATTATATGTGTTTGTTATAGGATTTATTATAAACCTTTATATACCTTAAATCCTATGTGTAAATTGGTCGATAAACCAAAAAAATGAAACAATTATAATTGAAACTAATTTTAGTAGATCTGATATAACTACTAGAAGAGCAATTAAATGGGAAGAAATAACTTTTCCTGAAAATTGGACAATAGAAAGAGCAATGAAACCTCAACCTGTAATACAGACAAATTTATTGAATGTAGTTCAGACTCCTGAAGGATCTGTGACATTAAATTTTGGTGATCATAATCGGTTAAGAAATACTTCTACAACCTCTACACCAAGATCTCGCAAGATCTTATAGATCTTTTATTTCTCCATTAGATCCGGATATACCTGGACCTTCAAGAATTTTTGAAGAAATTCCTGTACCATCTAGGTTATCCACTTCTTATATCAGAGAAGATGTAAAAGATAATGGTAGTAATGATTCTATCAAAGATAATAAAATTGATGGATTAAAATTACATGATGATGATATTCTAAGAGGTTATACTGAAAAGAAAAGAGATATAGAGACTATGTCTCAAATGAGTTATAATTTTGGTAATGGATAGTACAACTAAAATTGATTTTAGTGTTGGCTCAGAAGCCAGGAAAATAATTATGAATGAATTTAAAGATTCCAAATGGAATAGTTTTAGAACATGGTTCTTTAATAATTTTGATAAAATTAGACAAAAAGAATTTCAAAAAGAATTTTATGAATTCTGTGAAATCCACAATGAAATAATATATTTTGTTCCTTGGTTTTATTCAACCTATATATTTGATTATATCAATGTTATTGAAAGGAATTATAAATTATTAAATGGGAATATAATAAAGGATGTTTACCCTCCTTTAAAATCTTTTAAGGTAGAAAATTGTGATTTTCTAGCTTTATCTAAATTGATAGAAGATGATACTTTAAGTATTACTGCTAAACAAATTAATTCCCTTATAGGACAGCATAATTTTGCTAATTTAAATTTAAACATATTAGGAGAACAAATGCTCTCTTTACATAAGAAAATTGATAACATTATAACACTTATTAATAGTTCTACAATCATGGTAAAACCAGAAACTGTTGAACCTATTAAGATAGAAACTAATTTACAGGGTCCTCCTGAAATTAGTAATTTCAAGACAAAAAAGTCTTCAAAATGGGAAAAAGATGTAACTGAAAAGTTAGCTGAAATTCTAAAAGAAAAATTGAGTTTAAATACTCTGAGTGATGAGGAAATTAATCCTTTTGGTCAAGAATCAGATGATTCTGATAATAATATTAATGCTATTATAGATGAAAAATGGGCTAGAAAACCTGTGCAAAGGTTATTCTATTATAGTAAGCCATCACCTATGGACACTCTTAATGAAGAGGATAATTTTCAGCTTAATAATAGCTATAGTGGTAAACATATCTATGAATGGAACATAGATAATTTCACTCAAAAACAAGTTTATAGTCATATGCATAGAATGCTTATGTATTCTACTATTTGTAAGAATGATGGTAATACTGATCTTAATATTGCAAAGATGATAGTTGCAGGATTTACGGGCCAACTTAAAGGTTGGTGGGATAATTATTTAAAACCTGAAGCTAAGGAAGGTATTTTAAGAACTGTCAAAATAGAAAATGGTGAAACCAAAGAAAATGCTGTTTATACACTTGTGATTCAGATTATTGAACACTTTACAGGAACATTTTCTGATAATTATGATACTGTAAGGACTTTATTACAAAACCTTAGGTGTAAAACACTTACTGATTTTAGATGGTATAAAGATACTTTTCTAAATAGAGTTTTAGAACTCCCAGAGAGTGATAGTACTCACTGGAAGGCCAAATTTATTGATGGTCTACCTCATTTATTTGCGGAGAGAATTCGTAAAGTTTTGAAAGGTAATAAACCTACAATTCCTTATAATGAATTTACTTATGGTAAACTTATAGGAGTTTGTACACAAGAAGGATTAAATCTGTGTAATGAAATAAAATTGAATCAACAATTGAAAAACCAAAAGATTGTTGAAAGAAAACAATTAGGAGAATTTTGTGGTCAATTTGGAATGGATTTACCTGCTTATAATAGGGCTAAAGGTAAAAAGAAAATTGTTGATAAACAACCTTTTTATAGAAAGAAAAAAAGGAAGTACTCTAAGAAAAAATTAGAGGACAAGGCTGATAGAAAGGAAAAAAGGAAATCCTTTAGGAAGCAAAAAGATTATAATAAGAAAAAAGACAAAATAATTGTCTGCAATAAATGTAAGAAAGTTGGTCATATTGCAAAGAATTGTTGGACCAAGAAAGAGATTAAAAATCTAGAGTTGGATAATTTAGATCCTAATGAAATTAAGGATAGAATATCCAAGTTATTCTTAGAATCGACTGATAGTTCGGAACAAAGTGATAATAGTTTAGATATCATAGAAAGTGACTACTATAGTAGTACTAGTGATTCTGAATGTGAACCTTGTCAAATAGGGCAATCCTGTGTGAAACCCAAACAAGATGAATATTTGTATAAGATGTTATCACAGTTTCAAGAAAAAGATCATCATATCAATGTTTTAGAAGCTGATCATTGGATTGATTTGTTAAAAACAATTAAGGATCCAGAATTAAGGTTAAAAATTATAGATCAAATGGGTAATACACCTAGTACTTCTAAGGTTATACCTAAAAAGGAAGAGCAATTTAATGTTGATAAGTATAAAGAAGATTATACTATGTCTGAAATTCATAAAATGATATCCGATAGAATCATAAGGAAAAACCAACTTCGGTTAAGGATATTATCAAAGAGATTGATAATTTGAAAATTGAGATTAAATCTTTAAAAAAGAAAAATTTAGAAAATGATACTAGGATTTCTAATTTAGAAACCTTATACATACTTGATAAAAATGATAAGGAAATTAAAAAAGGGAAGGAAAAAGTTTCTGAAAAAACTTCTCTTAAAATTGAAGAAATTGAAGAAAAAGAAGAATTTTTACAAGTTCTTGAATTTGTTACTTTACAAAAATGGCATATTAAAATTACTTTGTTGATAGGTAATTATTATTCTCAGGAATTTACTGCATTAGTTGATAGTGGTGCGATTTGAATGTTATTCAAGAAGGGGTAATACCTACAAAATACTTTTGAAAAAAACCACTCATAATATAAGACATGCAGGTGGTGAGAGAATGGATATAAAATATAAGTTATCCAAATCTTTAGTTTGTAATGATGGTAAATGTATACCAATGAGTTTCTTATTAACTAAGAATAAGTTGTCAGTTCCTGTAATACTAGGACAACCATTCATTAATAAAATTTATCCTTTTAGATGGATAGATAAAGAAAAAATTATTGCTACTTATAAAGATGAACCAATTACTTTCAAGTTTATAACTAGACCTTTTACTAAGGTATTGAATAATTTATATAATGAATTAATGTGCAAAGAAAATCAATTAGGATTTTTGAAATATGAAGTTAATATGCTTACTATTGAAGAAAGATTGGATAATCCTAAATTAAAGGAAAAGATAGTTAATATAACTAATCAGTTTGCCTTAGAAATTTGTAATGATCATCCTAATGCTTTTTGGGATAGAAAAAAACATATTGTTAGTTTACCTTATGAGGAAAACTTTAATGAGGAAAATATTCCTACAAAGGCTAGACCTTGTCAGATGAATTCAGAATATTTGAATTTATGTAAAAAAGAAATTGATAATTTACTAGAAAGAAAAATTATAGGAGTTTCTAATTCACCTTGGTCTTGTACGGCTTTTTATGTTAACAAACATTCTGAAATAGAAAGAGGAGTACCAAGATTGGTAATAAATTATAAACCTTTAAATAAGGTATTGAAATGGGTAAGATATCCCATTCCTAATAAAAAAGATTTATTAGATAGATTATATAATGCTTTGATATTTTCCAAATTTGATTTAAAATCAGGATATTGGCAAATACAAATAGATCCTAAGGATAGGTATAAAACTGCCTTTAATGTACCTTTTGGACAATATGAATGGTATGTTATGCCTTTTGGATTAAAGAATGCTCCCTCTGATTTTCAGAGAATCATGAATGATATTTTCATGAATTACAGTGATTTCATTATTGTTTATATTGATGATATTTTAGTCTTCTCTAAAACAATAGAAGATCATTTTAAACATTTAGAAATATTTAAAAAATTAGTTATAGCTAATGGATTGGTAATATCTAAACCAAAAATGGTTTTATTTCAAACTAAGATTAGATTCTTAGGTCATAACATTGAAAAGGGAGAAATTATTCCTATAAATAGGAGTATAGAATTTGGATCAAAATTCCCAGATGTAATAACTGATAAAACACAATTACAGAGATTTTTAGGAAGTTTAAATTACATCCTACCTTATTACAAAAATCTAGCAGAAGATACAGCTATCTTATATGATAGATTAAAAAAGAATCCTAAACCTTGGACTGATAGTCATACAAAAGTTATACAAAAGATTAAGGATAAAGTTAAGACTTTGCCTTGCTTGATGATAAGTAATCCCAATTGGGATAAGATTATAGAAACAGATGCCTCAGATGTAGGATATGGAGGAATCTTGAAACAGGTTGACCCTGAAAGCAGAAATGAAAATCTTATTAGATTTCATTCAGGTAAATGGAATAATTCTCAAAAGAATTATGCTACTATTGCAAAAGAAATACTTGCAATTGTTAAATGTGTATTAAAATTTCAAGATGATTTATATAATCAAAAATTTATTATAAAGACAGACTGTCAATCAGCTAAATATATGTTTAATAAAGATTTTAAACATGATGTTTCTAAACAGATGTTTGCTAGATGGCAAGCTAATTTAGCTCCATTTGATTTTGAAGTGGTGTATAAAAAAGGACAGGATAATAGTTTACCTGACTTTTTAACAAGAGAATATTTATGATTCATTTAAATGATATTGTTCAAGATATGTATTTTGAAAAATGGTTAAATGAATGTGTTTCATATGAAGATTATATAGATAACACTATTAAGAAAAATAATATTGATTTAAAGTGTTATGAACAACCTGATGAGGTTATGCAAGAAAATATAGAAACAATGTATCAAATACAAGGATTAGAAAAAGAAATATTTTTCGAAAAAAAATGGAAATAGATATAAATCTATTTGATGACCCTTATAATATTAATAGTCATGTTGATCCTTATAGAATTGATAAACATGTTAATAATCATGTAACACCAATATTTGATGATCCTTATAGTTGGATATACGATAAACATCCTGATGACTGGTTTTATGCATATTCTACTGATGCAGTCATGTCAGGTTACCGAGGAAATTCCTCTTATAGAGGAAGAGGAGGTCGTGGAAGATGTTCTGATAGAATCTTAGCACAACATGGAAATAAGAAGTTAATAGCTTCTAATATCTCTGGTTTATCCAAAGATGATGATGAAATTCAACAATTCAGGGCTTGGAAGAAAGCTCAAGAAGAAGGAATTAGCAGTTCTACTGCTCCGTCTTTCGCTAGAATTCTAGAGGAAGGAAAATCTAAAGATGAATTAATGGTTAAAAACCATGAGGAAAGAGTTATTTTACTCTTAAATAATGAAGATAAAAGATAGGAAGATCAGCCCTGGACTCTTTATGAGAGATATCTTAATAATCTGGGATATCCAGCAGAGGTTTATAAATCTCAACAATTTTATGAGATGATACTCTCTAATCATGGTTGTGAATTTAGTCATTTTACAGGGACTAATAAAGAAGTTTATAATTTCTCGAAAATTATAATCAAAAAGGTAATAACCATTGAAGAATGGGGTATATCTCCGTTTAGAGAAAAGGTAGTCTTTGTTAAAGACATCCAAATGAAATGCAATTATTGGGATTATATTCAAGCTTTTGATAGAGTTTTCTTATATGAAAATGGAAAGAAAAGTCATACTTGGTTTATTAAGATCTGTTCGTAAGTTTATAACAAACCCTATTCCGGGGATGGTTAATGATTGGTGGCAATTTTATGGTGCCTCGTAAGATATTCTTCCATTATTATTCAAAGAATATTACCAAGAATGGTGTGAAGTTACACCAAGAAAATCTGAATTTATAATACCAGGATATTACCAGATGGGTTTCTTTATGGAATTCTCAATCCCTTATATTTGGAGAAATGATCCAGTTGTTGGATATAATAAAAACAACTTATTATGTCTTAAAAGATGTTCTTATACAAGGTTTTGGGACACTATGATAAAAGAAGATTCTCATACCAAACAATTAAATTGTCATGATACCTTAGAATTGATAAGACAAAGGTTAGATGTTTATAACGAGAAAAAGATTCAAGAAAATCTCCAGATGAAATTTGGACAAGAAGCAACTATGACAAAGGCAGAAATAATTGCCCAACATATGGAAAAATTAGAGCAAGCTCTAAAAGAAAAAGAATATATTGAACAAGAAGAAAATTCTAATAGAAGTGATAGCTCAATGATATCTTCAAACAGATTCAAAGAATTGGAAGATTTCCAAGATTCGCAAGATCCAAATGATTTGGATTTGAATATCAAAGATGTGCTGGCAAGTGCACAAGAATTATTATTGACAAGATTGGAATCAGCTAAAAGCAAAGGAAAGGAGAAGATTTCTCGGGATAAGTAAGAATATTTACTTTTAAGAAGAAGTTAAAATACTTTGCCGACAGGATTAGATGCTATCTACTTTAACTTTTATAAAGAAGCTTTTAAAAAGCAGTGTAATAATATAGTTTACTGTTGTTTAAGTAGATTGTATTTTATTTCAAGTCCGCAGACTCCTATAAAAGGGAGAATATGTTTTAGTTTAGTTCTAAGCTTTTTCTTACCTATTCTCTCTCTCTCTCTTGTAAAACTCTTATATCAATAATATCTTTGAAGTTTGCTGTACAAGAAGGCTTTCGCATTTTAATTTTGTAAGTCTTTTTATTTTTTATTTTATTTATTTTATTTTATTTTACTTTCATTTATGTTTAGCCTTATAGGCTAAATTATCTTGTGTTGAATTATGGCTGATTAATAAATAACTTGAAAATCCATGATGAAGATGTCTTAGGACTAGGGGTTTTCAAGAAATCTGGCGTTATGGTTAGAATATGAATAAGTATGGAAGTTATGTTCAGGAAAGAATGGCCGAACTTACTGTTAAGCCTGTTAACCCGTTAAGCCGTTGAGAGGATGAAGGCGTTAGGGTGTTAAGGCGAGGTTTAGTGGCTGTTAAGTTTTGAAATGGCTTCTATGCTAAAGCATAATCTGTAATTTATTCCATGTATGCTGGTGGCTTAGAGATCCTGACCCCCTGATGGTATCAGAGCCATGGAGTTTTAAGAAGTTTATATATATATATATATATATATATATAGGGTCTGAACTTATTGTCTCTTCTTCAATCCATGAATCTCTTCTTACTCCATATTTATCAACTGAAGGGATTCTCCCCATTTTAGTTCTTTGTTTCCCTTTCACCTTTTCTTTTTCTCTTAAACTTTGGACTTTACCATAGAGTCAAGTAATGGCTTGGTGAAATTTTACCTTTATATATGTTTCTCTAAAGCTTAATCTATACAACAAAACATGTGCAAAATTCTAGAGATTTTTTAACTTTATTTTCTCTTCCAGAAAACGTGTTTCAAGTCATTGTTCAGACATCAGTTCTTGCGTGGGACATAAGCGTAAAGACACATGGTCTATGATGATCAAATACTATGAATTTCAAAGTTGATCAGTTCTGTTGTGGACCTGGCCTACCAAGTGGTTGGTCCACATTCAGCCACATCACAATTTTGATTAAAATAATAAAAATATTTCCCCTTTTGGTGCATTGTTTGAGGCGTTTTTATTGTTTTTTAATCAAAAGAGATGATGTGGTTGATTGTGGACCAAGTGGTCTATGTCCCCACTTGTAGGCCAGGTTTATATCAGAATTTTTCAATTTCAAAGGAGTGATAGTTGCACAAAACTTGTTTACTACTCCCTCTATTCCTAATATAAGACTTTAATTAAATGTTGCGAAATTAAAAAAATAAAAATAAAAATATTTTATTAGTTAAAATATAAATATTATTCTCTTAAATATTATATGTATACCATTAATTTTATTTAAAAGAGTAATGTTAATATTTTAATTAAAAAATATCTTAATTTTTACTTCCTTAATTTTCATAACATGTAATAAAAGTCTTAATAATTATATTAAGGTATCGAGGTAGTATTAATATAAACTACACTTGGTAACCATATTTTGACGTTCAAACTTTTACCTATAAACGACAAATTTGACAATAAACAAGAAGTTTATGGAGTTGATCTTGACTTGGAAAAACGGATGTCTTACTATTTCGCTTAGCAATTTGACTCCGTTATGTCCAACGATATTTGGGACAGATCAGACATGCCCGTAAAGAGAATGGAGCAGATCAGACTTGCTTCATAAATGTGGTAGGTCAGACTTTGATCTCATCGATAATATATATATATACACACACACACTAGCCTAAAGACTCATGCTATGCACGGGTACACAATTTTACGTGATTAACGAAATATAACAAAAACATGAACGGAGTATTAATCCAAAGTAATTAAGGTCGCCTACATGATCAAAGATAGAATTACATGTGGTCGTTAATATGAATACATTCCCTTAATTGCTTTATGTCCAAGACTATAAAACCATTCAAATCTAATACAACCATATCACTCTTTATTATTTCAGTCCAAAACCTTCTCTTGTCTTCATCTACCACTTACAAACTTCTACTTCTAACACGAGGATCATTCCTGATTTTCTTTTTATATGTCTAAATTGACTCAAGCAATTTTCCTTTATCTAGTGACTGAAAATAAAAAAAATAAAAAAATAATAATAATGAAATGGGTGTAAACTAAAGGTTCTTACTTCATAATCATGCACCTAATCTATACAAAAAAAAAGAAGCATATAAACTTCAATTATGAAGAGAAAAGTTAAAGGAGTGAAAATTCACAATTCTTACTTCATAATCATGCACTTAATCTATTAAAATGTATATATATATATATATATATATAAATTACAACTCTGAAGGGAAAAAAGGCACAAGTGTTTTTAAATTAATGTGAATGAGGAAAGAAAATAAGAGATAAAAGGATGTTAAAAGGTAACACTATCCTACAAACTATCGATTAAATAAATAGAAGAATACAACGCATTTCAAAGACCTTCCAACAGAAGGTCCTAAGTTCATGAAGGAAAAAACCTTTTATCCCGTCCTTCATTATCGTATGTTTACAGACATTTAGAGCATGTTTCTGTTTGCAAAGAATTGCTTGCATATTATATCTCATGACATCTTTAAATCCTTAAATATGTGAGTTTGCTTCCTTCAAGAGATTGCTTAATTTTATCACCAACCTCCATCTCAGTTGCAGTAAAAAAAATTAAAATTAGAGTTTAATTATCCATTATGGAAAAATACAAAATCAAAATAAAATGTCATTAGGTTCAATGTAAAATATCCAAATAAATTAAAAATATAATAATTTGTTCCATAATCAACTGACACCAGATAAATTAAATCTATAGAAAAATAAAAAAAATATAAATTTGTAGACTTACAAATAGATAAAAGATCTAAAAGAAATAATCTTGAGTGGTCTGATCATAGGGGAACAAACAATCTATCATTATAATCAAGAATATGATAGATATGTGAAACTCAAAATAGAATTTAGATATGTAATAGTACATTTTGACGTTGGAAAACTAAAAGAGAAAAATAATAAATATTTCACACTTTGATCAAATGAAAAAATATAATCGTGAATATCTTTAACAAACAAAATATATGTATAGAATTAAGAAATTTCAGAGAGTTAAAACTTAAAATAGATTTTCAAAAGAGGAAAAAATAAATAAATTTTGATACAGAAATGAAAACATTTCATGTAATATATAGATAGATATTAAAGACAAATACTAAATAACTTTCCAAAATGTCAATAGGAGTAGAAAATCTTGAAAAGGTAATGAAATATTATTTGTTATCAGGGTTTGTCTCCATTAATTTTCTCAAATATATGAAATTAAATAATATGGAGTGGAAATAGAAAATCACAATGAAATCCCAGAAAAGGTCATTAAAGGTTGATATCTGTATACAATATAACCAATTAAATTTTCTAAAAACTAACTTTTTAAGCGGAATTCATATCATCATTCGTCGAATAAAAAATCTAAAAAGCCTCGAAAGATCAAATATTTAACATTACCAATACGACTGAGGGAAACATGATTTAATAAATAAAATTAAGAAGCACAATAGTAATAATAATAGTACAATAATAAAAGTGAAGCAATGCACTTGAAATTTGTTGATCGCTGATTCTTTCACTGTAAGATTAAAAAAAAAAGAAAAGAAAAAATTTGGAAACCTAAGTAATCAACATAATCTCTTTTCAAGAAAAACCTACAAAGTAAGGTAAATAATCAGTATTTGGAATAGAACATTAACTACTTACAAATCAAAATAAGACAGATGGTTTTCTAACCACTCAAGTTTTGGTTGTAAGGTGTACAATTTTTTTGAGATCTAAGTATGATGTATATGCATTATATAAAAGAAAAGATTTAGAGAATATATATTAGCTCAAATATTACCTCACAATTTGAGAAAAGAAGATCGATAATGAAATTGCCTTCTGAAAACAAATAGAGTTAGAAAAATGTTGGTACAAATTACGGAAAGTGATAGCAGGGAAAAAATCAAATGCAATGAAAATAATAATAATAGAGAATGTAAAAAAAAATTAGTTATACTACAATTTTTTTGAGATCTAAGTATAATGTATATGCATTATACAAAAGAAAAGAATTAGGAAATATATATTAGCTCAAATATTACCTCACAATTTGGGAAAAGTAGATCGATAATGAAATTGCCTTCTGAAAACAAATAGAGTTAGAAAAATTTCTCAAAAAATGTTTGTACAAATTACGGAAAGTGATAGCAGGGAAAAGAATCAAATGCAGTGATAGCAGGGAAAAAATCAAATGCAATGAAAATAATAATAATAATAGAGAATGTAAAAAAAAAAAAAAATAGCAAACGCGAAAAGTTACCATTTGAATTGAAGGAAGAGCAGAAAAAATTACTTTCACATAACAATAAGAGTTTGGTTCTCTTGCTGGAAGGTGACGATACAGATAAAGATTGTGTGTCGTGGTGTATCGTGTGTGTGAGAGATGGCTATGTATTAGGTGTTGTATGGAAGTAGTGGGTAGTTATTAGGAGTTTAATTTAAACAAAAAGATTTTTAGATAAAGTTCAAAGAAGAGATTGAATTTATAATTCATAAATTTGGGGGGTTTTCAATTTTCCAAATGTTTATCCTTTTTTCCCTAATTAATTAATTAATTTCTGAATAAAATTTGTTGTTGGGAAGTTAAATTATGCGAACTACTGTAAAACGAGAAGCGACTGCTACCCGAAGTGTTAGTAGTAGAGGAAAGGAAGCAGAGAATCATAAAGAAAATGCAGCAGCAATAGGGGGAGATGTGATCATGTGAATAATCGTGGTAAAAATGTTAGTAATGGTGATGGAGAAGTCGAAGAAGATTTTGTGGGACGTAGAGTTCTTCGATCTCGAATTTCTAATGAGAGAGATGATTCGATAACGCTCCTGGAAGCTCCACCATGGTTGGTCCTATGAATACTGAGATCAAGCTGCGTAACCCCGTTGTCCGTATAAAGCGTTCAAAGCCAACAGAGAGTACTCGTCGGCCTGAAGAGCTTGAAGAAACTCAGCCTGAGGAGAAAACAGACACTGATAAGAACATGGCTGTGATGTTTAATATCTTGAGGAAGAATAGGAAGATCGGGCTTGAGAGATTAATATTGAACAGAAACTCTTTTGCTCAGACATAGTTGAAAATTTATTTGCTCTATCATTCCTGCTCAAAGATGGGAGAGCTGAAATAACAGTGAATGAGAAAGGCGACCATCTAGTTTCGCCAAGGAATGCTGTTGCGGCTACTGCGGTTGCGGCAGGGAGGTTTCTTACCGTCATTTTGTCTTCAGATTTGACTCTAGTGATTGGAAGTTAATGATGGATCGTGTAGATGTTGGTGAGGAACTAATGCCACATAGGAATGTGGTGATTCCACGAATGAATTCTCAACCGGATCCCGCATCTGAAGAAGCTGAAACAGAGCAGGCAACAACACCCATAAGGAAGTTCTGTAGAAATCGGGGTTTGGTTTTGCAGGAGCAGACAGTTGCAGACTCTCCTGAAACGCAGCAAGCGCTGCTGCCATTCGGAAAGGAAAGCGAAAGCTTGTTTAAAGTGGTTCCTGTCTGAGGTAGAGAGAGAGGATGCAGGATGGACATACCAACTCCCTAAGAGTATATATTTTTATTTAGCTTTGGGAACAATGTGATTGAGGTTTTGCTTGCGTATATTATTGACATGCGTATGAGTGAAGAGTTTTAAAGATGTTAGGGTCTTAGTGAGTTTTCACAGAGGTTATTTGCAGAAAACAAGTATCAAGTTTACCCATTAGTTTACAAGCTTTTGACATTGACTTTTATTCTACCAGTGACTACTGCTTCAGTTGAGAGAGTATTTTCTGCAATGACTTTTGTCAAGACGTCTACGCAATCGAATTAGAAATCAGTGGTTGAATGATAGTTTAATTGCATTTGTTGAGAAAGATGTGTTTGATATTATCGAAAATGATGTAATTATAGAATATTATCAAAGTATGAAAACGCGTAAGGAACAATTATAATGAAATATTTTATATGCTCTTATGAATTTATTCTGTCAATGTTAATTGTGCCCCAAAGATAAATTACTGACTCAGCTACTGCGTGTGAGATGTTTAAACAGAGAAGCTCATCTCTCTTTGCGTTAAATTAAGAGAGTCGCTGTCCTAATATGTTGGTGGAGTTTAATTTCGTTAAATTAAGAGAGGTTATTATTTATAAAATTTACTATTTTGAGTTATTTAAACATTCGATTCCAAACATTTAAAAAAGGAAAATGTAATATTCAAATCTACATGGAGAGAGTTTTTAAGTACATGGAGAGAGTTATTTAAAGAGATGGATGTTGAAAACAACAACAGAAGATGAAAGATGTAATAAGACAACTTTGTTCCCAAATTTAATATTTGCTTTAGATTATTAGGAATCATTATTACTATTAGTAGGTATTAGAATATGCAAGTTACTATTTAGGAGTTACCTAATTAATTAGATAAATGTTTAATTCAAGTTTAATTAATTAGGACATATTATATATTGGTTTCTTTCTAATGTATAGTAGTTGTCTAAATATTGTGTAGTGTTGAGGAATTAGTAGTTGACTAATATAGTGTAGACTCACATGTATAAATACTCATGTACTACTTCTTTATTTTGTAAAAGTGAAATATATATTTTTCTTTCAATTTTTTTTATGGTATCAGACCGGACCAGTAGGCGGGATGATGAGCTCATAATGCCCAAGTGGGCTCTAATGGTCACCTACGACCCAAGAAGGGCGACGGGCCTTAAATTGACTCCCACTTCGAGGTGAGGGGGAGTGTTGAAATATGAGGTCACACATCGAGTGCCTTTGAAAGATTTAAATAACTTATAAGCTCATGAGTTAACACTTCTCCTTGCCAATTGGTTTTGAGAGGATATGGATGCCCATTAGCTAATTTTCACAGTAGGGTTAGTTTGATTACAACTTTGACCCTGGATTTCTAATATTTTGATTCGTGAAGAACACTTAATTATATATATATATATATATATATATATATATATATATATATATATAAAGAGTTGTCAATTGAAGTCCAACACTTGTGAGGAAAAAACAATTATGTGGAACTATCGGTCCTCCTTCCTCATACTACTAAGTATTTGACCATCCAAAACCGTGTTTCTTTGCTTATCAACCAAAGTAAGAAATAATTATATGAACAATAAATTAATACAATTGACCCACGTTCTCGGACAAGGAAACAAAAAAAACAAAATTGAAACAATTAGTCACACGTTTTGTTTGTTTGAATTAAGATTTTGGGCTCACATATATAAACACTAGATTCAGTCATTAGTGACTACTTCACTAGGAGTTTAGGATGAGATTTAAAGTTTTAGAAAGGGAAACAAAAAATGGTGAGAAACCCTTCAGTAGACGAAAATGGAATGAGAAAAGGTGCTTGGAGTGAAGAAGAAGACAATAAATTGAAAGCCTATATTCTAAGATATGGGCACTGGAACTGGCGACAGCTTCCTAAATTTGCCGGTAAGTAGTACTACCATTCCTTAACAAAAAAAAAAAAAAAATATAAGACTTTTAATCAAGGCATATAGCGAAAATTATAAAAGCAAAAATTAGAATATTTTTTAATTAAAGTATCAATATTACTCTCTTAAATAGAATTAATAGTATACATGGTATTTTGACTAAAAAAGTACTTTGTTTTTTTGTTCTTTAATTTTGTAGCATATCCCGAAAGTCTTATATTAAAGAGTGGAGGGAGTATATCATATTTTTCTTTCATTTTTATTAAAAAAAATGTAGAAATCAGATTATAATAAAACATTTTGGTTTTTTTTTCTTTCAGGCCTAGCGAGATGTGGAAAGAGTTGCAGATTGAGATGGTTGAACTATCTCAAGCCAGGTTTGAAGAAGGGATCATATAGCAAAGAAGAAGAGGAAATGATAATTACACTACACCAAGAACTTGGGAACAAGTATGCATGCAGTTACCTAATAACCTTGTATTGTCTTTTATGGTTAGAATTAAGAAAATTGGGTGGTGTGATGAATTCATTAGTACTGATCAAATCTTCTTCATTTAATAATCTTTGATCCTTATTTGTGATATAGAGTCAAGGAAAAGGTACTCAAAATCAAAGAGAATGAAAGTTAGGGTATTTATCTGATTTATTGATTATGATCCCACATTTTATTGGGTCCAAATTTGCATAAGTAAGGGAATCTCTATTAACAAGATATACTAAGTGGGCACTCGATAAACATGAACAGGGGCTAATTATGTGAGTAGGAAGTGAGTCTGAGAACAATAGAAATGGTCTATGCCTAATTTTTTCCCATAAGTAGAGCTAGTGTATAAAATTCATTGACTTGTGAGAAAGACATAGAGCTAGGAAAAATAGAGGTACATGTAACAACGTCCCGAAAGAGAATTAATTATTTTATATGGAGATTATGTACAAATCTTTAAAAAGACGTTAATTTTTACCACTACTAATATTTATAGACTACTAGGAAAGATACCCCCTATATAATAGTGAATTTGTTTTCACATTTTATTTGAGGGTAGGCAATGTCCCCCTCCATGTCTTTTTTTGATTTTACTTCAATAAAAAGTTATTAATTAAAAGAGAAAAAAAACTATTTCACCTGACATTTTTTAATTCCAAACTAGACGAGATAGAGAGTGTTACCTTATGGGTAGCCTCAATATTCTCGGCCCCGCCATTCCTACTTCTGTAGATAGTATGATTGTGCCAGCCTCCTATTTTCTATTGACACTAATTAATTGCAATTCCAAATTACAGATGGTCACTCATAGCTGCCAAACTGCCGGGGAGAACTGATAATGAAATAAAAAATTACTGGAACGCTCATTTCAAGAAGGCAAAGAAACAGGATCCAGAACCAACGGAAAAAACAAATAGATTGTCTCAGAATATTAATGTTATGGATCATAAGGATCAAAATTCTTCCCTTTCCTTATCCAAAACTTCTGATCAAGAAATTGAATCCGACACTGCCATTGCTGCTGCTGATGCTTCTACTCAAGAACTTTCATCCGTAAGTTACAATTTCTCCACCATTTTAGATGGAGCAGAAAATAGCTTCAGTTCTGATCAAGAATCATATCCCAAGTTCTTTGAAAGCTTTTGGACAGAACCCTTTTATTACCCAACTACTTTATCCGACCAAATTCCATCCTCAATATCATCTTTAGCTCTTGAAGATTGGTTTACAGAAAATGAAATTTATTCGGAGCAATCATTTGTTAAAACCTTTGACAACCTATCGGTTGAAACCGTTTTCTCAAATACATCAAGTAACCTCGGATCACCCTCTGAAAGATGTAATAATTCAATAGTTACCCATTCAGGTGAAGCATCTGCTGATACCTTTGAGGGTGTTCCGAGTGAGCCCTTTTGCTTGGAATCGTCATACCACGAAAGCATTAATAAGTTACCACTTATGGAGGAAGAATTTACTTTTACCTCATTTTTTTATTGATCCTTTAGACCAATTTTGACTCCATATAATTATAGAAGATAAAAAGATTTCAGATTAATATTCCCTATTTGGGTGATTACAACTGTTGTTGTCCTTATTTCACGTATTTTTGGGACAAGAATCATGGATTTTATATGTGACATGCATTGGTAATAATATAATCGAAGCAATTTATTTTCCGTTTCAGCCTAAGGATTGAGTTCAAACTGTCTGAAATTATGTACACTTACGTGCCAGCTTTCTCTTAAATTTTCCTCTTGTAGGTGAATTTTTAAGTTGTTATATTTCTTTAATTGCGGAGCCTTGGTCACAATTAAATCCAATAAAATTTTCTAAAAAAGTACTTATATACACTTGATCTCTACACACTAGTGGATTTCCGAGGTGGAAGAATAACATATTCCGTCTGTTATGTGTTGTTCAATTCTCTTCAACTAGATGACTGACTCCTTCTGTAGTATATTGTTGAACTCCTTTCAACTGGATATCATACTCCTGTTTGATGATGGCATACTCTCCTTCTGTCGTATACTGCCGAACTCTCTTCAACAGCCCTGATGCAGACCCCAAAAGGCTTAAAACTTCTAGTTTCATATAACTTCTATATTATATAAATAGCATTTTTTTTGTAAATAGCAAAACTATAACTAAAAAAAAAAAAAAGAACTGTCCGCCAGTGTCTATATATATATACGTGTCAAAGTTCGAAATCTAACAGCTTCTCTTCTTGCCGAGTAAATAACAAAAACATGTTTGAAGATCTTTATTAATTCCTTCTCAAATTCGACAATTTGAATAATATTGGCAGCTTATATTATCTTGACAATATAGTACAAATCTTGCAAAGATTCTATTACCCTAAGAATGTTAATCCTTACAAAATTCTATTCACTTTTGTAATCAAAATATCTTCAAGAGCATATTCCTTTCCTAATTATAATTTCACGATATAACCAAATGCATTGTTGGAATTTGTTTGCTTCAAATTTAATCTGTTATACTGAAAAGACTGATAATTAAACTGCACTGGTTATAAACTCTGTGAACAGAAATTCTGCAACTGGGAAAACATTTTCTGGACAAAAATATGCACTGAAAAATTTAAACTCTGGACAGGAAAAAATAATACTGCTTATAAACTTTCTGAACAGAAATTCTGCAACTGGAAAAACATTTTCTGGACAGAAATATGCACTGGAAAAAATAATTCTGAACAAGAAAAATAAGAACTGATGTTATCAGAACCTTAACCGTTTATGGATTTAATCTTGGACGAGGCAGCAGTCTACCGCTTCCCCTTAAGTTCACTATGTCCTGCCTTATCAGCTTCTGGCACTCGTTGAACACTGAACTCCAAGGTACAACGCCCAAACTCGCTGTTTCTCTGAAGCAAAAAAGAAAACAGCACCCTCGAATCTTTGTCTTAACAGAAGAACTCTCAGAATGTATGAAGAATGCAGAATAATAAAAAAATAGCAGAATGCAGTGGGAGAATTCGGATTTTTTTTTCTGGCAGCTTTGAGCTCCATTTTATAGCCACTGAATTGAGACTTGTAATGATCCGGGGTTTATTACGAGCAATAAAACTTGGTCATATACAGTCAAAATAATAAAGCATAACATAAGTATTGTTAGTTACAACCTTATGCCATTACCCTCCCTTAATGTCGGTCATTACGAGCATAAATTTCGATGTAATTCGAAAAAGAAATGTTCAAACCAGTAGCAAAAACGTGGCTGATCAGGCCCGCGAGTTTTTGTCCGGCATTCGTGTACGCAGGTCGCGCCTGCACACAAGTTCAAGCTATTTTGGCATCAACAGAACTTCGAATTGCACCCCCCTGCGCGGGCGCACACGAGGTTCTCACATAGGGCATAATACAAGTAACACAATTTAAACCCATGTTAATCACTTTAACATATAAAGTGATTTTCTCTTTCATGGGTTTCCTATGTGGGATGTGAGTTAAAAACCCCATTTACCACATTTCATCCACCCCACTTTATACCAATTTATCATTCACACCAAGAATTGGTTTTCTCAAATGTTATATATTATCGCGAAGCTTGCGCAACCCACTTCGTGATAAACTCAATAACATTCAAAACCGAGCGGTGTAACATATAAATATATTAGCTCAAATATGTCCTCACGACACATTAATTACACATTAATTCTTTGAGAAAAGCAATTTCTCCAACAATCCCCCACATGAATGAAAAATCTTTTATAAAATGCACATGAAATGCAATGCAAGAGTTCGGCGAGAATTCGTTGCATCAGGATAGGTAGTTGTTAGCTTTGAACCTTCCCTAGTGAAATACCATCGGATACACTTGCTAACCAGTAGACGCGATGCCTTGAACTGTTCAGCGTTTTGTGTGTATCAAGACAACGATACTCACACAACGATTTCTCTAAACTGTTAATCGATTCTTTCGTTGTTGTCCATTTCGGCCCTGGACTGCCTTGGAAATGTTCATCGAATGCTCTAGAGATTTAGCCCTAAAGTCATCTCATAGAAGTGGCCCCTTCACATTCGATATAGGTGATCTCTTATTTAGAAGTATCCTGTCATACTTCACGTGATACGTATAAGGATCATTGAAAACTTTCGTTTATCCTCCAATGGACAGGTCTATCACTCTTTCACCTTAGGAATGAGCTGGGAACTCATTTTCCCGAGTGCTTTGTTCGACTCCCCCCACAATTCGGTTGTCCCTTTGAACCTGCAATTGGGCTTTACAATCCAGGTAGGGTTGCCATCATGAGTGGTAATCAATTTTACGGGCTTTAGCCCCATTCCCTCGATGAAATCTCAACAAGATCTCTCGTTAGACCTTTTGTTAATGGGTCCGCTATATTTTCTTTGGATCTCACAAAATCCAAAACTATAACACCGGTTTTCAAAAGTTTCTTTACGGATTTATGTCTACGACGTATATGTCTAGACTTCCCATTATACACATTATTCATTGCTCTACCAATAGTCGACATGCTATCACAATGTAAGCTAAGTGGTGGCATTGGTTTTGAAAACATTGGAACATCTTCCAAAAAACCACGTAACCATTCGGCCTCTTCGCTCGCTAGATCCATAGCTATGAATTCCCGATTCCATAGTTGATCTCGCAATACAAGTTTGTTTGCATGATTTCCATGAAACCGCTGCACCTCCAATTACAAAAATATATCCGCTTGTGGATTTTATATTTTTGGAATCTGCTATCCAATTTGCATCAGTGTACCCTTCAAGTACAGTTGGATATCTAGTATAAAATAATCCATAGTTAGCAGTGTATCTTATATATCTAAGTACTCTAACTAACGCTCTCCAGTGCTCATAACTGTAATTACTTATATACCTCGCCAGTCTATTGACTGAGTTTGCAATATCTCGGTCTAGTACGAGTCCCATGAGATACATTAGACCGCCTATGATCCTAGAATATTCAAGTTGTCGCACTCCTTCTCCACGATTCTTGTGAAGATTAGCACCTACTTCCATAGGTGTTCTCGCAATTAAATCACTTCCTTTATCAAACTTGTCTAATATTTTTTCAATATAATGACTTTCAGAAAGTGAATATCCATCTGATGTTTTGGTAATCTTCATTCCAAGTATTACATCAGCATGTCCCATATCCTTCATATCGAAGTTTTGAGACAACAATTTCTTGGTAACTTTAATATTTTCTTTGTTACCAATAATTATCATGTCATCTACGTAGAGACAGTACTATTACATAATTGTCTTTGCTTCTTTCACGTAGACACATTTATCACTCTGGGTTTATTTGAAAACCAATTGATAGCATTACACTATCAAACTTCTCATGCCATTGTTTAGGTGCTTGTTTTAATCCATACAGTGATTTAACAAGTCTACATACCTTGTTCTCTTGGCCTGGAACAACATACCCTTCAGGTTGTTCCATATAAATTTCTTCTTCCAGTTCTCCGTTAAGAAAAGCTGTTTTCACATCCATTTGATGGATCTCCAAATCAAATAAGGCTGCAAAAGCAATAATTAGCCTGATTGATGTTTTTCTAGATACAGGGGCATAAGTGTCAAAATAATCGACACCCTCAGTTTGTCTGTATCCTTTAATTACAAGTCTTGCCTTGTACTTGTCAATTGTTCCATCAGTCTAATCTTTCTCTTAAAGATCCATTTGTGACCTAATGCTTTACAACCTGGGTGGAAGTTCCACAAGTTCCCATGTATGGTTTTGAAGAATTGAATTTATTTCACTATCAATTGCTTCTTTCCTAAGTCTGAATCTGGAGAAGTAATTGCTTCTCTATAAGTCAAATGATCATTTTCTAACAAGTAAGTTAGAAAATGCTGACCAAGTGACTTTTCCCTTCTAGCTCTTTTGCTACGTCTGGGTTCTTCAACTTCTTCTTGAAGTTCTTTTTCCCCCACAATCTTCTCAACATGATTGTTTTTAGGGTCTAAGCTTGAACGCTTAATGTAAGGAAAAATCCCTTCAAAGAAGGAAGCATCCCTAGCCTCAATAATTGTATTTACATGCACTTCAGAGTTATCTGATTTATGCACTAAAAATCTATAAGCACTACTATCCTGTGCATATCCTATAAACACACAATCTACCGTTTTAGGTCCTATTCTCGTCCGCTTAGGGGGCGGAATTGGCACCTTTGCTAGACATCCCCAAACTTTTATGAACTTATAAGAAGGTGCGTGACCTTTCCATAATTCATAAGGAGTTTTATCTAGTCTCTTATGTGGTAGTTCTGTTTAGGATGTGATTTGCGGAAAGCAAAGCTTCCCCCACAAATTCGCAGGGGTGAGCAGTAACTTATTAGCATTGCATTCATCATCTCTTTTAGAGTTCTGTTTTTTGCGTTTCGCTATTCCATTTTGTTCGGAGTATAGGGAGCAGCTTGTTTGATGAATTATTCCACTTTCAAAGACACAACCTGTTCAAATGGAGATACATATTCTCCACTCCCTATCACTTCTTAGCCTTTTTAATTTTCTTGCCAAGTTGATTTTCAACTTCGACTTTAAAAATGGCTAAACATAGTTATTGCTTCGTCTTTACTTCTCATTAAGTAAACATAGCAAAATCTTGTGCAATCATCAATAAAAGTGATGAAATAACTTTTACCGCCTCTTGATTGCACATATTTTAAATCACATACATCTGTGTGAATTAAGTCTAACGGTTCTGAACTTCTTTCAATTGAATGAAAAGAGGATTTAGCTAGTTTTGCCTCAATACAAGTCTCGCACTTGTAATTTTTATTAATGTTAAATTTTGGAAGTAAGTTTAATGAAACTAACTTTTGTATACTTTTAATATTTACATGACCTAGTCTATCATGCCATAAATTAAAAGACTCAACAGAATAAGCAAATTTAACATCTTTATTAGCCTCTTGGGCAATTTTCCCAGCTGAGCTAGTGGAAGCCTCAGTTACATTAACGCCAAATGGCTCAGTACCTGGCAGTACAGTCATTACATTCATTTTAAATAAAGTACCAGCTAAATACCCTTTTCCCACAAAGGCACCACTCTTGGTAAGAATAAACTTGTTTGCTTCAAAGACAAGTCTAAAACCTTTGTTGTTCAGCACTATTCCCGAAATGAGGTTCTTCCGGATCTCTGGCACATGGCACACATCAGTCAGAGTCACCTCCTTTCCCGAAGTCATTTTTAGGACAACAGTGCCCTTTCCCTCTATCTTCGAGGTCGCAGAGTTCCCCATATAGCAGACTCCATCATCTATAGCTTGGTATGTCTTGAACATCCATTTATTAGTACAGATGTGACTAGTGGCCCCCGTATCAACAAACCACTCCTTTTGGTTGCCTCCAACCACCAGGATTTCTCTTGTTCTTATTAGTTACCGCAACTCGACTGCGGCAATCCTTTGCTTTGTGGTTAGGTTTACCACACACATAGCAGGTTCCAGTAAACTTGGAGTTTGAACCCTTTGACTCATTTGGACGCTTTCTCTTAGCGTTATTCCTTGAGTTTACAGTTTCAACTACATTAGCCTTAGCCACAGAGCTACTAGGCTTCTGACTCATTTTTCTTGAGTCTTGTTCTATCCTCAGTTTCAACATTAGATCTTCCAGAGTCATTTCCTTCTTCTTGTGTTTCAGGTAATGCTTGAAATCATTCCAAGAAGGAGGGAGCTTCTCAATCAACAACGCCACTTGTAAAGAGTCGTTGATTCCCATGCCCTCAGCGGCAAGATCGTGGTATATCTTTTGAAGCTCTTCACTCTGTTCAAGAACAGACTTTCCATCCACCATTCTGAAGTCATGGAAACAAGCGGCTATAAACTTTTTGGACCCCGCATCGTCCACAGTATATTTTTTCAGTAGAGATTCCCATAAATCTTTTGCTGTACTTTTTTCATAATACAACTGATAAAGGGAATCATCTAAATTCATTAATATACTGTGCCGACAGAGGTAGTCTGCACTTAGCCACGCACGTACCGTGGTTTCAGATTGAGGATCATTACTGTCCTCCACCGGTTTATCCTCAGTGATAAACCGGATCAGATGTTGAGTTGTAAGGAAAAACATAATTTTTTCCTTCCACAACTTAAAGTTGCTGCCACCCTTAAACTTCTCGGGTTTGTCAAACTGACCAAACTGAATTGGTCGGTTTGGCATGGCAGCCACAAACGGTGGAAAGACGGTCTCAATACCGCCTGTCTGATTACCGAATTGAGGAAGTGCTGTAGTTGGTACTCCAACCGGAACATTGCCGGAACCAGTGCCAATATCAGTTGCAGCAGATTCATTTTCAGTATTAGCCATTTTCTATAATCAAAACAGAACACAAGTTAGTAATTAATTAATAGAAATAGCACCAAAAATTAAACACAGAAAAATCAGTATGATAGTGAACTTAAGACTGTTGGAATTTGTTTGCTTCAAATTTAATCATTATACTTGAAAAAGACTGATAATTAAAGCTGCATCGGGTTATAAACTCGTGAACGAAATGTCGCAGAATCGGGAAAACATTTTACTGGGACGAAATATGCACTCGAAAAAATTAAACTACGGACAGGGAAAAAAATAATACCGCTTATAAACTTTACGAACGAAGTTCACGTAAATCTGGAAAAACATTTTTACGGGACTGAAATATGCACTTTGGGAAAAAAATAATTTCGAACAAGAAAAAATAAGAACTGATGTTATCGGAACCTTAACCGTTTATGGATTTAATCACTGGACGAGGCGACGATCTACCGCTTCCCTTAAGTTCACTATGTCCCCGCCTTATCGACTTCGGCACTCGTTGAACACTCGAACTCCAAGGTACAACGCCCAAACTCGTTGTTTCTCGAAGCAAAAAGAAAACAGACACCCTCGAATCTTTGTCTTAACGAAGAACTCTCGGAATGTATGAAGAATGTAGAATAATAAAAAAAATAGCGAGAATGCGATGGGAGAATTCGGATTTTTTTTACGGCGACTTTGAGCTCCATTTTATAGCCATTGAATTGAGACTTGTAGCAGTCCAGGGTTTATTACGACGAATAAAACCCCGGTCATTTACGATCAAAATAATAAAGCACAACATAAGTATTCTTTGTTACAACCTTATGCCATTACCCTCCCTTAATGTCTGGGTCATTACAGAGCATAAATTTCGATGTAATCCGAAAAAGAAATGTTCAAACCCGATGAGCAAAAAGCGTGGCTGATCGGGCCGCGAGTTTTTGTCCGAGCATTCGATGTACGCACTGCACACAAGTTCAAGCTATTTTGGCATCAACGGGAACTTCGAATTGCACTCCCACTGCGCGGCGCACACGAGGTTCTCACATAGGGCATAATACAAGTAACACAATTTAAACCCATGTTAATCTTTTTTTTGATGAAATTAAACCCATGTTAATCACTTTAACATATAAAGTGATTTTCTCTTTCATGGGTTTCCTATGTGGGATGTGAGTTAAAAACCCCATTTACCACATTTCATCCACCCCACTTTATACCAATTTATCATTCACACCAAGAATTGGTTTTCTCAAATGTTATATATCATCGCGAAGCTTGCGCAACCCACTTCGTGATAAACTCAATAACATTCAAAACCGAGCGGTGTAACATATAAATATATTAGCTCAAATATGTCCTCACGACACATTAATTACACATTAATTCTTTGAGAAAAGCAATTTCTCCAACATGCATATTCACCAAGAACATCTTCATTTAATATGTTTAACTTAATCTTCAAATAACATAAATTACTAATATACTCTATCGACATATTTACAAAGCTCATAATAGAGCTCATCTTCCTTGATAAAAAAATTATTTGTGAAGAAAAAAAAATTAAACATGAAATCAGGAGTTTCTTTTTTTTTTTTTTGTTTATCCATGTGGGTTAGACCAAAGATCTATGAAGAACAATTATTTTATATTGGTTTTAGGGAAACCATTTTTTTAATTTTCTGAGAATTAGATATGACGTTTGCCTGATGACGTAAAAATAGTTACGTCATTCTCATCACCTTATAAAATAATGAAGCAGTTCGCAGACATCTCCTTCCAAGCAAGCTCCATCCACGCGCTTTTTCCTATTTTTGTTTTTCTTTTTTGTCTTGAGGGACGTGGAGATGCTACTTAATTTTTTTTTTCTACTACAATTTGATGCTACTTAATTATGAAATGCAAGTTGAAGATTTGTAAATGAATTGTGTCAAATAAGATGAGGGAAGAAGGGAAAAAACTTATTGAAGTGTCATGAACAAATAGTAAAACTACACTATTATAAAGAGGCGAATAATTATGCATGCACATGCGTCATACGATATTTTTTGTCTTTCAGCCAAATCATGATTCACCATGTGTATATATAATTAAAAAAAATTATCACATGACGAATTCTTATTGGTTGGGCACAAAAATAGGTACACGGGTACAAACAATTTTCACCCATTATAAAGTGCTAAGGGAATGTGATAACCATAAATCAATAAAATAGACGCGATAAGATATTTGATTTAATGGTCAAACACGATGCCTTAAGATCTAAAGATTTCGAATTTCAAAACTCAATCTAAAGAAAGTTTAGATCTCAGTCTGATTCTCAAATCCAAATACATCCATGGAAATTAGTACATGGATAAATATATGAATACTATATGTATTGCATGTGGACTACAACATTACTTTCAAGCAATAATGTTACTAATAGTACATAATAAATCAAGTTGATGTGCATATTCAGTTTATTGAAATAAGGGCAAAGTTTTGTTCATTATTGGGGTTTACAAGTAATACTTACATGGGCATATGTAGTTAGATATTACTCAAATGCTGACATTATGCATAGTTAAGAATATATCTTATTATTGACTAGTGAAGTAATAAATATATGAAAAAATAATTAAAACAACATTTATAAACCCTCCTTTTCAAAAAAAAATATATAAACCCCATTTGAAATTTTAAGTTTTACAACTTCTAATTTAAAGAATATTCTGTTTTTGCAGCTGGGTAGTTGCATTTGAATAAAGGTAAAATAAAAGAAAAAAATATGTTAATTGTATCAAGTTGAAGATGTATATTTTTATAATGCATCTTGTATGAATGAATGAGTGGTGGTTTTATTTGATGTGGAAGGTTCAAGTTCTAAATATAAAATTGCGTATTGAAATTTCTGTTAGATATTTAGAGGCTAGATGAATTCTCTCTTTTTTATTCTTTTAGAATAAAGTGAGATAACCATTGATCAAAACCACCCTAAAAATTTTAAAATGTCAAATTTTCCATAAAGAAAGATTATTATTTCCCTAAAATGTCATTTTAAATGTGCCAAAAAAAATTGAACTTCACAATAGTATATACTTTTTTATAATTCGTCCTGCAATATACACTACAACAAAAACAAGTTTTTGCAACATTTTTGTACCAACATTTTTTTTTCAAACATCGTTTAAAACCAAAATGATTAAGTTAAAGAAACACTTTTTGCACACGTCGCAAAAGCCTCGACGACTCGTCTTGTTTCTAGGCTCTGGTTATTCAAAGGTGGCTAGACTTGACGGGTCGACTTGTCTAAGCCCTGACTTGGCTCGATTAGTCTGGTTTCAAAATTTACGAATGTGGAATAGATACTTGTTGCGACTATTTAAAAATGCCGGGAAAAAATCTTTTGATACACTTTAAAATGACATAACTAATGTCGAAATACTTACTTGTTCGCGGTATTTACAAACATCGGAATAGGCGACTTGTTGCGATTACTTACAAACGTCGGCAAAAATACATTTTAACACACTTTAAAATGACACAACAAACGTCGTAATAGATAGATATCGGCGTTTGTAAAAAATGTCGTAAAAGACCATAATGACACAGGCAAATGCGACGTTTAAGCGACATTTGTAATAAATGTTGGAATAAATTTATATCGATTTTTTTTTCTTATTGCGACATATGACAAATGTCGCAATAGATTTTTTTATTTTTTTTGGGGGTAGTGATATAACTTTTAATTTCGTCTTTTGATCCAAGCTTATGGTACATGAAACTAGAATTCTTTCACCCCTACTGAATTATCATATATAATGAGTAGGCATATCTCTCATATTGTCTCAACAGATGAAATTAATTACTTCACTACATGTTAATTAAAGTATTTCACAAGCATACAAATATTCTTCAGGGACGATTTTTAGAACGTCATCTTGCATTAGAAAGTCGATCATGCTTTTGTGTAAAAAGATTATCTATTAAAGAAAAATATATGTAATTTAAGATGAAAACAAAAGAAAAGTGAATCTCCATTCAAAATGATTGTTGGTCAAATTTAGTTTCAGTTCTTACTTATCATGTCGTTTAAACTGAAAATGAAAAAGTGAATCTCCATTCAAAATGATTTTTATTCAAATTTAGTTTCTATTCTTAGTTATCCGGTCGTTTAATCCGTCAATTAAAATGCTTACTCATAAATAATCATTTTTAAACAATTATTTGATCTAAAGATATTGTCAACACCCGGACGAATTAATTGTCATTTTTATCCTCAACATAATTTCGGCTAGCCGATTTCATCATTTTTTATTTTTTTTAATTTTTCGCATCCCCAAACAATTTTTGAATCGCCGATTTAATCCTTCCGTCTAATAAATGTCCAGAAATCGACAAAAAATCAGAAGTTGGCTAACGGACCAAAATTGAATAGGATAACTTGAAGGGAAATTTAGTCCTAACATATGTTAAAAGATTCTCTTGCAATATATAATATCTTTTTCTCTCCAAATAGATCATCTTCTTCAAAAGGCCCAAACTTAGAGCTGAAAACCTTATATTTAGGAATGGAGGGAGCTAGGATTTCATAGTAGTACATTTGACCAAATTCTAAACCGTGTCTTTCCTCATCAGTCATCATTAATATTGTCCTTATTTTGGCCTTTACCTATTTTCATATTTTGTTTCACACGTTTTCTGAGAAAATGAAAAAAACAAAGTACAATATTCAGTCAATTGCACACGTTCCTATTTGTAGATTCACTCAATCTTATAATTGGGCGGAACTTATCTGCAGATGTAACATTCTCTCAATTTATGTGAAGGGATGGTGGAACAGTCCCAAGTCCTATGATTAAATTTTTCCATTTGGAGAGATATATAAAGTCCTAATACTAGTGAACCCTCACTTGACTAGGTGTAAAGTCCAAAGTTTGATAGTGAGAAAAAAAGAAAAGGAAAGAGAAAAAAAATTGAACTAAAATGGTGAGAAGTCCTTCAATAGAAAAAAATTGAATTAAAATGAACACTTTGTTTAAAAGTTGACATAACAATGGAGGTTTATTTCATTCAATATTACTGAGAAAAACAACTAAGTTCAAATCTCGACAATTGTCAATTACATTTTTACTAACTTTGCAGCAAAAATGCCTAAGAAGAAGACTAATACAAACACCAACAATCTGTTAATTTGAGCTTGCTTTCGTAATTCGGCATTCTTTTTATCCAACTTTCGACGAAGATATTGTATGACAACACTTTCTTGCTCCGGAATTTCATTTAATTCGCTTCCCCCAAAAAATACCAATTGGAAGCTCTTTTTCCTCAACATGCAAATTGGACAGTGAGCATCAATGATAAAATCAATTAATTCACCTTTAATGATGATAAAAATTACCTTATTTCTCCTAGATGGGTTCAGTCCCATATTCGGCTTTCTTGTGCACAAAACATCCCCAACATTGCTAATTGAAGACGAGTCCTTCCTTGAGGTGAAAAATCTCCATCAATCACACCGAACTCAAACTCGATTTTTTTGGATCCATCTCCAAATCCATTTTGACTTCGGGTTTCACTTACCATCATTGTGAAGTGAAGTTATTTCTTCTCTGCAGCAGGAACAATAGAGGACTTGAAGATTATGAAGCTTTTCTTGAAACTGTGCTCTCAAGTATGGGGACCTAGGGTTTTTATAGCTCAATTTAGGGAAAATCTGATGGGTGGAGGATGTGTTCTCAAACGAGAGATTAAATAGAAAGGAAATAAATGGGGTAAAAAAAAATTGTTCCCAAATTACCCTTCACGAGGAGAGGGAGAGAGAGAGAGAGAATCCCTCGTTTGTACACGTCACCATATTAACATATTTTAGAAGATTATTTGACGGAGTGATCAAATTGGTGGTTCGAAAAAAGGTTAAGTACCGAAAAAGATTAAAAAAAGCTAAAAGTGACCCAAATGGCTGTGCGCAAATATGTTGATGACCCAAACGACAATTAATTCGACAATTAGAAGATGCTTAAAACACAAAAAAAAAAATTAAAAAGATGAGAATCAATCTCGAGACCTCACATCTATTTAAACAACTAGAGAAAGTTAATAAACCATCCATTCCAACTATCTAACTTCGAAAGAAAGAATGTGTGAAATATATATGTATCATATAATGGACGGATATAAAGAAACAACTCGGAACTCGAGGTGTTGACTTTAGATTTTTAAGGCAATGATGTTTTCTATGGAGTGGGAGTAATCATGGATACTCTACCAGTGTCAATTCATCCCCCTAATTTTGAGTTTGATAAGGCAAGTGTGAGATATATTCATCTCATCAGAGATATCCTTCCAATCTTTCCATTATTCATAAAAAAAATCCAAAATTTTCACTAGAACAAAAAAATCCAAACAGTAACACTACCTCAATATCATCATATTCTTCCTCAAAATACACTAAATTTAAAGGTGTTTAAACCTGAGAACTACCGTAAAAAAAATTCTGATATTTTTTACAGTATAAATATGAAGTCGTCTTCTTTTTTCAAGTTTGTTTGTGTTGAAGATGTTTTGTTTTTGGAAGGATGTTGGATTTTTCTGGCATGATTTTGGCAGGTTAAGGAAAAAGTGTTTTTGGGAATGATGTTTGCCTTTGATGCTTGGCATGTTTGAAGAACCGGATGAACAAATTCTAGTAGTCTTTTGAAATCTATTAATTTTCTTTTTAGTTTGGTTAATTTCGTGTAGTAAGCTTCTAAAATGTACTAATTTCTGAAAACTAATATATATTAAGCCTTTATTGTGTAAATGTTTATTGTTAATGATTTATTTAAGTTCTTTGTTTTGCTAATTATGTTCAAGACTCAGGATGATTCTCTATCTCACCAGAAAAACAAAAATTAGCCAAAAAAAAATACTAGAAAAAGACAAACATGAAAAGTTAGCAAAAAAAAAGAAATTAAAAAGTTAGCAAAAATGTCAAAATTGTAAGAAAAATAAAATATTATTGAAGGGAGTGAAAAAAAAATGATTACAATTCCATGTTGAATTGATAGGTGGGGTCACTCCCAAAATTTATACTATTTTTCTTACTCAAACTAATAGAAAATACAATAAAACATTCAATAAAACCTCAAGGACAAAATAGTCTTCTCACATGGCCAAATTGGAATTTTAGCCAATTAATTGGTTAAATTTTAGCTCTCTAGCAATGTCCTATTCCAAATAGAGTATGTGGTGCAGATTCATCAAATTAGTAGAAAAAGTATCCATTTATTAATATTGATAAATTTGTATCATATGTTCTATATTAGAATTAACCCATTTAATATTGGCATAGCCAATGGAGAAAATTAATAAATTGGCTTTTTTTCTCATTTTTTCCTCAATAAAGCTTCTCCTCTCCTAAATTAAAACAAAAAACTTCTCCTCTCCTTGGGATGTTTTATGATCATCTTGCAAGTGTTGAATAAGATAGTGATACTCCACTTGCTCAACAAGTGGATATATCTTTTATGTCTGTCCAAAAGATTATTTCATTCCTACAAAAAAGAACAAGAAATGTTAAATTAAGACATAAAGATTCCACAAATTAAGTACATTAACTTGCTTTTTTTTTTTTTAAGTCTACCCCAAGTACATTGTCCCTTTTGCCTTCTACGTCTGTCTTTCTTATGTTTTGGTTTTTTCTTGTTTACCCACGTGATCAAAGACCCTGAATTTTAGGCAGAGATAAGTTTTGGATCACAACGGTCGATTGTTTCACACTGTTGAATTTTGAACCAGATGAGGAGTTTCTTAAAAAAAGAAAATATTTCTTTAAAAAGTAATGAATAATAAAAAAGAAAAGAAAAGAAGAATCTAATTTATTTTGTAACAGAAAATCAGACATTTGCATGAGGATGTAATTAAGGATCCACCAATGTCATTGCTCGTCTAAAATAATGTTTTTTGTCTTTTTGGTCATAATCTATAATTGTTATAATATTAAGAGGAGAAAATGAAAAATAGATTTAGAGAGAAATAGACTGATTCTACGCATATTATGATGTGAATCAAAACCTCTATTTATAGAGGTTAAATCCTAGGATTTCATGTGCCTCTAACACTTTTAGTGTTAGAATCATTCATTATATATTTACAACAATAATAATATTTTTTTTCTAAGTCTAAAAGGGGTGAAAATCGTCTGTACCCGTCTGTGTACTCATTCCTGTGCCCAACCAATAAAAATTCGCCATGTGATCATTTTTTTTTAATTATATATACACATGACGAATTATTATTGGTTGAGTAAAGAAATGGATATACAGACAGGTACAGACGATTATTTGCCGTATAAAAGAATGTAGAAATGCGAGGAGATCGCATCCATTGCCTACGTGGTTTCATACTAGCACGTCGTGCCTGCTTGCACTGGTTGATGCACTGTTTCGCCACTGAAATCACATGTCCAGCTAAAAAATATTTTTTTTAATAAATAATAATGTATTTTTGTTTAATTTAGATGATATATTCATAAGTGATCCCACACAAATAAGGTGAATTTGTGCGTGATTCCACTATTTTCAGGTCCTAGATCTACCTCGGCATGCTTGTATCTGTAGTCTTGAGATAACGATTCATGTGCGCTATTATAGTTACTTGGCTGCCATTTTATTATATTAAATTGAACGTTCTTTTTTTTTTTAGAAAATTAAAATGAATATTCTAATGTGATCTAATAGATTCTTAAACCTGTGTCACAAGTAAAGGAAAATGTTGGAGATTGATGGAGCAATGAATTCATTGTAAGATTTTAAAAATTGTCTAGCCTTAGGCAAATTAATCATATGTGCGGGTTTTGCTCAGTTTGAGCTTATTTTTGTATCAATGCATTGAATAGGGGATCTCTTTTCGGGTTTTCGTTTTTAAGCATAACGCACGGCGTGTTTGGTAGCACAACGCATAGTGACCTTGCGCTATTCAGAGCAACACACACCATGTGTAATGCCCTAAACAACGCATGGTGACCATGTGTTATGGTTTAAATCCAATTTTCTCCAAACTTTTTTAACTTTTTTCACACCGTTTTTCATCGCTTATACAAACTTCTTCTCTTTTCTCTCCAATTTTAAACAACCATAAACAATTTGAAATGAGAAAAATTTACCCAACTTCCATTTATTAAATATTTTGTGAAATATATTTATACTATGAACATATAAGTGAAATATACAATATTTTTTAAAATACTAATATCATATATTTGCAAAAACAATACGAATAACATTACTTTAAAAATCAATTATATTACAAACTAATATTACTCAAATAAATATAATTTTTTAAAAATAATACTATCACAAACTAGAATAAAATAAATACAATATGAATATAATTTAAGAGTGACTAGGGTTGGCATTGTTATGGCCATTTCTTACGGTATGACCAGACATATTACAATTGCTACAGTAGAGAATAGTGCCCAGTTCACGAAAATCCATATTGCAACGTCTCCTTGTGGTTTGAAAGCAACCTCATTTATTTTTCATATTTGAAGCGTAATACGTCAAATAAAACGGTGCATCCCTCCATAACATTTGGTCTACAACAGGATAAAACGAAGCCTCGTATGTTTTTTTTGTAATATTCATTGGTATAGATATTCAACACCAATTATGCAATGTTCCATCCCTTATTGCTACAAATTGCCATTGAATGCGAACAATGGCAGTCATAAATGTTCCAATTCCAACAAGTGAATACGTCGTATTGCCTCTCTCATCCGCACAAACACGTGACCGAACAATGTATATTCTCGTATGGTTATTGTATTAAACAACTCGGTGGCACCAACACTTCTGTTGGTTTTAAACAAACTTATCCCAAATCCACTTGGGCAATGGGTGTAGGCTTTGTGAGCTTCTTCCCTATATTCATCAAAATATTGTACCATCTTACTAAAAATCATCACTAAAAGAGCATTGGAGGGAGAGATTAGCCGTCATTATACTATATCGGTAACCACCATCATGCACTAATATCCATTTCAAATCGGATTTTGAGTTAGCTAATTGAAAACTTCGACATTCCTTCTCTGAATGTCTTCCATATACCGGTTAAACTTGTGAAGTTTAGTTGTAGTCCTCAAAAGCCACATCAAAGATTTTAACTCTCTATTCTTGAACCACTTATTGAAATTTGCTCTTATGTCTGAGACGAAATCTATGATGGGCAAATGGTGGCTGACAGGGTCTATGTTCAGTGACCGCATTAAGGATTCCGTTGTGAAGATCAGAAATGACACAAATAGGTCTTTTTTTACAACATATTCTTGAAGGTTTTGGAGAAACCAATTCCAACTTTTTGAAGACTCTTTGTCAACAATAGCAAATGCGAGCGGGAAAACGTGGTTGTTTGCATCCCACGTGCTTGCAATTAATAGCGTTCCCTTATAAAACCCCTCTTAAATGAGTCCCGTCAATTGATATAATGGGACGAAAATGTAGAAAATCGATTATGGAAGGTTGAAACGTCCAGAACATAAAATTCAAAACTTTTACAGCTGGGGTACTCTTTTCATAGTGCACCCATCGAACAATGGTCCGACAATCTCCTTTAAAACTCCTAGACAAGAAATACATAGGGATATATATATAAATATGTCGGTACCCCGCTGCCCTAGCTATACAGTTGTGTGCGGTCTAAATTCTCTAGGAGCTGGAGATACCGCAACGGGGCTAGATTTCCACTATGATAAAAAAACAACTACTCCTAATAGCATAAGAATAAGTCCACAAGCAAACCTATAGCAATCTCGATTAGTGGGGTCATCAGGAAGAGACTTCAAAATAAATTCCTCTATACATGACTTCACCAACTGGTTACCTCGAATCTAACCAACTATGTGCCTAAATCCAAAACTGACGTTAATTTTTTCAATCCACTGTTTTTTTTTAAAAGTTATATCTACCCATGTAGTTTCTTCATCCTCTATCGGCAGCCCCACGATACAAATATATCATGTAAAGTCATTGTCACTTCACCACATGCAAGGTGAAACGTGCGGGTTTCCGGGCATACCCGTTTTGACAATACTATAAGTAATGTATAAATTATTTATGAGAGCAAAATTGAAATATTAAACATGTTATTAATTTCTCTAATAAAAAAGTAAACGAAAAAAAAACGAAAAATGCTACATAAGAGAATTGAACCACTACAACAATTCTAATAACTTATGTTTTAAAGGAAAGCCAACTACACCAATACACAATTTGTTAAGTACATTTTTTCATCCAATTTCTTATTGGATAGAGTTTTGTTAAATGAAGGATGTTATACTATTGGAATTTTGCATCATTGTTGGACTGAGTTCCAAAAAAGCTTTTTGTGCCTAGATCCTTGTTGACTTGCCACTGGGATTTTAGAAAATGATCCACATAAGTAATAGACGAATTTGCGAGAATCTGTCTTTGACAAAAGATTTATCCCCCAATTAGTTAACAAAATATATAAATTTATTTTAAAAAACTAACAAATTATTGGTAAAATAATAAAATTCAAGCTAAAATGGTAAGTTTTGTTGAATTTGGATATTTATATAGTGATTTTTTTTTACAAAAAGTTTCTAATTTTTTTTAACAAAAGTTACAAACAATGTAAATAAAATTACAAAAAATTTCACTAAACTTATCATTTTATCAATTGATTACAACTTACATAAAAATGGTAATATTAGAACTTAATGTGATAAATTTCATTTTTTAAATAGTAAAGTTTATTTTTTAGCACATTTACCATTATTATAAAATAAATTACTATTTTTTATTGCATCTAAATTTACTATTTTATATAATATAAATATTCATGATAAAAAGTAGTAAGTTTCATATAAAAAAATGGTAAGATTATTAAATAAAGTAGTAATATTTAACATTTACTAGTTATTTATTACTCCCTCCATTCCAAAATAAGGTTAACATTTGAACTTCAAAATTTTTCCCAAAATAAGATTAACATTTGAACTATCAATGAACATTTAATGAATTTTTACCATTTTTACCCTCTTCTTACTTTTCTTTTAACCACAATTTCCATTTCCAAGAAGTAATCTATGTGAAAATTGAAATGTTAATGTTATTTTGGAATGGAGAGAGTAAAATTTATCAATTTTTGTTTTAATTTTACCATTAAAAATACAAAAGTTACTAATAATAAAAAAAATTGGTTAACAAATGTGTGTTGACCGGTTTGACAGGTAACTGGTCACTTGACTGTGATGACGTGGAAAACTCTTATTCGTCCATGTCATCATCTTAATTTTTTTTAAAAACAAAAAACCTGAAAACTTGTTATTGCATGTCATATTTTCCACATGTCAAAAATCTATTGACATATTATTAATCTTTAAGTGCCGAAAATATAGCTTTTCGGCACCACAGCGCATCTCATTTGAATTTTGTTGTTTTAAATATATATTTTAATAACATAGTATATTTCATTAATAATACATTATCAAACAGTAGGAATACAGAGGAAGAAATAAGGGAATTGCATTAGACTAACATGGGTTTAGCAGAATGGTTATAACATGGCAGTTAAAATTCTTGGAACAACATTTATGTTCAGGATGGAAGTGGTCTCGGCTGACGTGGCACTTCTCAGACGCTCCTCGCCACGTCAACCGGGACTTCCGTCCTGAGGTGAGGACGGACACTCAGTGTGAATAATTTCAGTAGACTTGCTTGACTAGGCAGCCATGGGCCAAGGTTTACCATTGATTAGTATCCATATTTTATTTTTTAGTACAAATATTTCTTCTCCTCTTTCTCCATTTCTTAATTATTATCTATTATTTTGTTAATATTTGAGTTTTCTAATTAATGAAATGCACTATTATTTTATCTTCTAGTGGGGGAGGATAATTGGTTTGTGCTCAACTTTTTTTCTTAATGAAAATTCCTTGCACTTTTGTATTTAATGGTGTACAAGTATAGGTTTTTTTTTCTAAAATAGAAACTTCTTGTATACTATACTAGGGGTACAAGGAATTGTCCCTTTATAACACTTAATTTAACTACCCACTATATTACTCCTAATTAATAATTATGATATGGTTTACTTTTAGGGATTCCTTTCTAATATTTATGCTTTATCTTGATCATTTAACGACATATAAACAATAAAAATATAAATACAATGATACTAGTAAAGAAAAGTGATGAAAATAAGGTGGTTTTATTTGTTGTAGTATCATTTTCTTCTTATATAGTAGTAATAGTCTTCGATGCAAAATATTTTGTCACATCTATATGCAGAAATCCAAACAGTAGTATTATAAAAGGGAGATGAGACCAAAACGAGTGTGGACATATAACTTTTTGGCCGGCTTCGTCTGCTAATCTATGTTAGGTGCCAATTATAGTAATAGTTCCAAGTTGGAAAGTTTGTTGCCTTGCTGATGGTAATTGGATAATAGAATTTTCTTTTATACTCGACAGCACAATGCTTTTTAAATACGAAGTGCTAAGAATAATTCAGACTTTTTCCAATTTCCATAGGGCTTTAATAAGATTGAAAGGAGAATCTAGTGTCATGTTCTCTGCTCTCTTCTTTTGTCATTTGTCTAATAATTTTTTAAAATGTGATGGTAGATATCTATTCAATTTATTTGTTAAATATCTACTTAATTAATAAAACGAAAGGTTTGTTCTGAAGTCCCTTCCATTAATTGAAGGGCCATGAGTAAAGTATTTACAAATTCATAATGATAACTTTTTTTTTGAAGCCCGGCTGGGCGGTTGTCTCATGAAGGGGAGAGAGAACTGCTTCACAGGAGGAGGAGATAGCCCTAGAAAGGGAAACTTTTTAAGCTTTCCCATGTATGGGGAGGGTGTCGAACTCGGGACCTCTAGGTCACGAGTCGAGGCTTGCCCCATTGGGCTGCGGCCTCTTTGACTTATAATAATAACTTATTTAATTAAATATGTAGTTTTTGTTAAATAAATATTGAGCTAGAAAAGAAGTAAAAATATATGAAACAATAATTGAAACAACAATTATAAACCCCATTTATGGAACTTTAATTTTCACAACTTCTTATTTGACGAATATTCCTTTTTTTTGCAGCTGGGTAGTTGCATTTGGATAAAGGTAAGACAAAATAAAATAAAATCTGTTAATTGTATCAGGTTGAACATACATAATTTTCTAATGCATCAACTTGTATGAATGAATGGATGGTGGTTTTGTTTGATGTGGAAGGTTCAACTTCTAAATATAAACTGCTTTTTGAAATTTCTGTTAGATGTTTAGGGCGAGGCTACATGAAATCTCTTTTTTAGAATAAATTGAGATAACCATCGAAAACCGCGCTAATTTTTTTTAAATGTCTGGTTTTTATTATATATATTTAAAAAGATTATCATTTTCCTAATAGTATATACTTTTGTTTTAATTCGTCCTGCAACATATAACTTTTTATCTAAGCTTATGGTATATGAAACTAGAATTTGTTCATCCCTACTGAGTACTCCCTCTATTCCTCAATATAGGTAATTTAGAACACTTTAAAAAAAATTAAGAAACTCTAACAAACAATAATTTTTCCACCACAATTCCAATAATATATCTTCCTTCCTCCTACTCTTTCACTTTTCCAATAAAAGATATTGAGGATATAATTGGAATAAATTATTGACACCTAATAAAAGACATATAAATGACAATTAATTTGCATACATATATATCTTTTTTTTTTTTTTTTTTAACGAAAAAACTGGATATTAATTAATATCAGAAAAAATTTGAGGTATGAGAAAATTCGGAGGACCTCCAAACCATTGAGACGAAGTCTGCGACCTCATAGCATATTTAGCTAATACATCAGCAGACGAATTATAAAACCTATGAACATATGATATATCGGTTAACCTAATCCCCTGTATTTCTTTAATGAGACTAACTAAGAGACCAATGGACGACAAATCTTCATCTTCGCTGTGGATGTGGGTGACCAGTGCTTTGCAGTCGCTTTCTACAAAATCTATTTGAAAACTATTTAAGACAGTAAATTTAATTCCCTCGAGAAGTGCCAAGGCTTCTGTATGCTCAGGACTGGGTGAGAACCTGAGGTAATTGGCAAACCCATCTATGAAAGCGCCTTTATGGTTTCGAATAATTGCACCGATACCACCATTTCCGTCCTGCCATGATCCATCGACATTTAGCTTATAAAGACTAAAATCCGGGGGTCTATATCCTGGGACTGGTCGGCCTGTTAGCCACAATCCTTGGTACTTGACTAGGGTCGTCAAGTGTAAATAAAGTTGCCTTTCCTTTAAGCATGTATCGAATATAATCACGAGTAGGTAGAATCTCCGGGCGATGGCCTTGGCCTTAGCCGATAGAAGAGGCATAGATGCTGCTAAACTCTGCTGCGTAAATTATTGCAACGTTAGCAATATCTTTAGGCGGTCACGTCTTACCTTCAAAGATAAATTTATTCCTATTGCACCAGATGCTCCATGCGATATAAACAAAAGGGGTTACAACATCCTCCTTTTCATATAAAATAGGAATAAGACAGGAGGGAAATGTGTCCCTTGACGTGATAGTAACTATATTGAAAGTGGTCTGATCCCAAACATTCATAGCCACCGGGCAGTTAAAAAATGCATGTAAGATAGTTTCAGGTTCACCCTGGCATAACCGGCATTGAGATCCAAATGAGCTAATTCTTCGAGACAGCGCCAAGTTAGTGGGGAGAATGCGCTGAAAAATCTTCCAGAGAAAAGTCTGCAGCTTTGGTTGAACAGGTAGTTGCCAAATCTTGCCCCAAGTCCTCGACGGCCTACCACTCGAGGTTGAAGGAAAAATCCTTTTGCCATGTTCCAGGTCCATTTTTGGGTGATACCCGGATTTAACAGTGGAATGTCCATTGTTCCCGTAGGCCTAGACAAGCCTATCCATTGGCCAGGTATTGCATAAAGGAACCTTCAAAACCTCTTCTACCTCATACGCAGATAGGTAGCACCGTACACTACTAAAAATATCATTTTTTGCGTCAGGCGATGCTTGTTACAAAAAGTACTTTTTCCGACGAGACAATGTTTTTGTGTCGGCAATGCGACAGCAAAATGAGGGGTCGCGAGAAAGGTGTCGCAAAAACTTTGCGACGGGAAGCGCCTAACGCAATTAGTTTTTTCAACGGAAATTTTTCTAATTGCGACGCTTTTTTCTCGACGTGAAAACTTAGCAAAAACGACTAGCTTTTGCATCGCTTATAATTGCCGACGTAATAACCGACACAAAAACATATTTTGCGGCACCTTATATACTGTCGATAAATAGTTTTTTACTGATCAAATATTATAATAAAATTAATATTTATTATTTTTTGTAATTACAAAATCTGTCGAAAATAGTTTTCCGCTGATGAGGTAAAATATTGACATCGTAACAAAAGGAATAAAATTTATTTTTCTTATCTATTGAAAACCATCGAAAATAATATTTATCGAGCCAATAAATAATATTAATAATACCTAAAAAATGTATTATACTAAAACAATCAAACACAACCATTCAAAACGCCTAGTATCCATATCATTAGTTGAAGAAACCATTATGTAGGTAACTTATTGAACTCCATTACTAAATCCTATCCAAATGGTTTTCCAAAAGACAAAAAAAAAAAAAAAACAATAGGTGAGTCTAGAATAACATAATAATCAAAATGCTTCCAATTTCCACTCAATCAAGATTTCATGTGCGGCCACCTTCTACTACTCATGACCAGAAGACTCCACACCACCATTTCCTACTGTAGACAAACGTCCCCGGTGAAGGCTAGATGTAGAAAAAACTTGTCCATAGATTTAACTTGTACTACTCCTCTATGGCACCCAAATCTGTGAAAGAAAGGCCAGATGCAATATCTTTCATTCCTTGCAGTATATAACATGATCATTTGCCCCATGTTTATTTAGAAAGGACTGACTTGCACCCAAATCTGTGAAAGGAAGGCCAGATGGAAAATTTCAAAAGAGTTATCTTTATTAAAGACTTCTTAAAATTTTCAAAAAACAAATGAGAAGATTTTTATAATCTCATCTGATAAAGAATCCAAAAAAATTAACGCACAAGTAACAAGCATAAGAGCATTCTACTAAATTTATTTGCTTCAAGTAAAGATTTATTTTATACTAAATTTCTACACGCATCTTATAGTGAAAGAAAAAAGTTAATCTCCATAAAATGCTTGATTCTTGTCCTATCGGTATCATACATCAAGTCCATTGGCTTAACCTGACATTGGAAGCAATAACAACAAAGGAACAAATATAAGTACTCAGCTAAACTGCTTACATATATCTAGAATCTTTCACCTATTAATTCATAAACAAAAGAGGTAATTTCATAAAGTACTTTGCTCCTAGTTACTGTGCATTCATTGACAATATCATTAATGTTGCATAATTTTATTAGGAACTTAGTAGACTTCGGAAACTCGTCATCAACTAACTCTTTGAAGTATTACTCATTATCTTATTAGGTTTGTTCCACAATTATCACATAAATTCAAAATGGAAAAAAAACTTTGTTAAATTTGGAGTTCAGATTACTCAACAATGAGTAAAATCATGCTAAATTGCTTTGAGTTCTAACTGCTAATCACATACATAGAAGTAAAATAATGTTCCAGTTCCATAACCTATTATAAAACATGACTGCAACCTTGTAACAAACAATTACCAAATATTCAAACAAAACTGCAATAAAAACCCTCAAAATGCAAAATCAGATAACTCAAAATTCTCAAGTTAGGGAAGACAAGCATACTTACAGAATCTGGGAGAGAGGAGAGAGACATAAGAAACATGTCTTCATTAGCCCAAGTCAGAGGCTTACAAAATGCCCAAAACGTTTGCTTTTTATTCAATATAGTGATGCCAATACAGCAGCACACATTAAAATGTAAATAGCCAAACTTGTGTGTTATGTATTGAGTCCAGTTAGTAGCATTGATGGCCCTGCTATCAATCCTGCAAGCAATCCCTCCAATGGGCTGTCCTGAATTACAACACAAATTACACAAATCAAAAAGGTCTGCCTATAAACAACATTTTGCAAACCAATTCAACTAAACTCAAAAAAATAAATATTCAAAACTTGATTTATTTCTGATTGCTTCACCCATCATCTATCCATAATTGAAAAGCCACATGGATACTTGTAAACACATCAGCCTCAAAAATCAAAACTAATCACAACATTCAAATTCTAAATTGATCTTTTATCCAAATTCCAATTCCATGCGATCAAATTCTCCGTGCAAAAAAAGTAATAAAATCTCTTAGAAGTTGTATCGCCTCAAACAATCTAACCTCCAAAACTTGCAGATACAAATTTTGAAACAAGCTATATTTCTAGTAGTGGTAGTAGCTGTTCATTCCAAACATTGTTCTGGAAATCAATAAAGTAGGATACTGGTATTATTCCTGCTGAAAATGACATATTGGCTGACCATGCGGAGTAGATAGCCATTTGTCATACCAAAAGCTGACCTGAGTGTCATCCCCTATCCGCCATTTCAAACCTTCCTTGAGCAGCTCTCCCGACCTTTCAAGATACCTTGCCAGACAAGAGAAGTCCTACATTGCAGCGAACATCTAAAAACTTATCTAATGGAAAGTATTTGGCCCGTAATACCCTAGCACACACACACACACACAGAGTGAGAGTGAGAGAGAGAGAGAGAGAGAGAGAGAGGTTGGCGTAAAATCCACCAGTCTTGCTTAGCCACTAGGGCTAGATTAAAAGCTGCTCGATCCCTAAGTCCAAGGCCCCTTTGGGATTTTGGCTTGCATAGTTCATGTCAGGCCCTCCAACATATCTTCATCACCTCCTCACAAAAAATTGCGGGTCATACTCGTGATGGAGTCTATGTAATATTGTGGGAGGACGAAACATGGCATAATGTAAGTGGGAATAGCCTGAATCACAAATTTTATTAGTACTACTCGAGCTACAAATGATAAAATTTTCTCTTTCCAACATCTAAGCTTCTTCCAAATTTTATCTACCACAAACTGAAACACCTCTTTTTTAGATCGTCCTGTTATATAAGGAAAGTCCTAGATATTTTCCCTTTCCACCCCCCTCAGGAATGCTGAGGATAGAAAAGGCAAGAGCTTTTATTTCCGTTGGAGTCTCCTTGCTATAGAATAAATTGGATTTTTCATAATTAATTATTTTTCCAGAGCAAGCCTCGTAGATATTGAGAACCTCTTTTAATATCTTTAAGCAAGGTTCACAAGCTTGTGAGAAAAAAAGGGAGTCGTCAGCAAACAATAAGTGTGTAACGGAGACGCTGTTGCTGAAGTGAAAACCATATGCACGAATTAATGAGGATATACCCGTCGTACAAATGAGAAATAGAAATGGAGAAAGAGGATCCCTTATCTGATACCTCGGGTGGGCGTAAAAGACTTGGTCGGAATTCCGTTAAATTGAATAGAGTAGCGAACTGTTCTAACGCAATTCATCACAAGAGAGAGAAATTTTGGTGGAAAGTTCATGCAAGTCATTACCGATTCTAAGTAATTCTATTCGACTCTATTGAAAGCCTTACTCATATCTAACTTGAGAGCTAGATGATGGGCCTCATTTGGCCGAACAGTTTGTAAGCTATGAAAAGGCTCAAAACCGATTATCGCATTATCAGTAATTAGCCTATTTTTCAAGAAAGCACTTTGTGCTTCATCAAGAATAGAGTTCATTACTAATTTAAGACGATTAGTAAGGGCTTTTGAGATGATTTTATATGAAATATTGCAAAGTCTTATTGGCCTAAAATGGACTATAGAAATGGGCTTCTTTATTTTTGAAATTAGGGTTATGTGAGTAGAATTGACCACATAAATGTCAGCTTCATTATTTAAAACTCGCAAAACAACCATTGTAACAGAGTCACCCTTAATATGCCAAAGTTTTTGGAGAAATAGCACATGCATTCCATCCGGCCCAGTGGCTTTGTGTGGATGCATTTGCATAAGCGCTTTAACTACATATGTTTGTGTGAAAGGCCGTTCTAGTAGCGCAATATCCTGGCTATCATCTTCTCCGACATTGGCCTCTGGCGGGTCACCCAACAATGGCGCAGCCATGGACGCTGCCTCATCTTCACCATACAATACCATGGCCTGATTGCCATTGTCAACCGCATTCTCACCATCCCTAAGGAGCAGAGTCTCCACCGACTCCGAGCGAATATTCCTGGCAGTATTCAACATAAAATCAAATTCAAACCCGTTCCGATCAACTGCCCGGACACTATGAGGGAATTCGGGTAGCCAGTCGGAACATGGTCGAGCATGCCACAATTGTGGCAGTCTTTCATATCGAAACCGACCCTGGAAAGATCCTAGGTTGGGTGCCTGTAAAGTTATAACACGTGCAAGCGGAAATCTTTCCTCTAGGTCGGCCCTAAACCTGAAATAACGGAGCCCATCGGCAGGCTCCTTGATCTGTATCGTAGAACAGTTGCGCAAAACTCTTGAAATTTTCCTCCCCATTTCCATAGTGAGGAAAATATGCGGTTCAAAGTGCAATTGTATCCAGTACTGGCATGTTGCAAAGACTTCATCCGTAACAGCTATGTCATGTTCCACTCTCTTGACAACAAGCAGTACACCCTCAAAACACCATGGGCCGGTGTTGAGGATGCGAGCAATGTCTTCCTCCGAAGGGAGGACAAACCGATATGTGTTAAAACTAATTCATTGAAACGTAACATTCGCACAACCCCAAGCACGATCGAGAAGGGCACGAAAGTATCGCGGTAAAAAATCAGTCAAGCTGATAAAGCGACCAACAAGCGCTGTCCGGGCACCAGTAGATTCACCCTGGATATCAGATTCATCAAGAACCAGAGGGACCTTCTCAATACCACGTAGTGTAAACGATTTCATCTTGGAAATGAGACCGTTAACCCTTTTCACAATCAAGGAAAAATAAAAAAATATGGAAAAATTCTTGTGCCGAAACGAAAAGGAAAAGCAGAATGGGAAGGATTCTAAGGATCCATACTATTGTAACTATATAGTGATCAGCAGAGAGCCAATTTAAAAAAGACTAAATGATAAGGATGAAAGGAATGTGGTGATAAAGCAGCAGTAGGAAGCCTCCTACTGGCATTTAAACTTGTTCACGATTCACTGCTGCCTCCTACTGGCATTTAAACTTGTTCGCGATTCCTCTGATGATAAACACCTAGAGATAATGATATCCTAGGGAGAAGACCTCCTTCAAATGGAGAAGTTCATCTCAGAGGGAGTTCTCTCAAAGAGAGTCCTCTCTCAGAGAGAGTTGTTTCGTGAATACATATATATCTCCTAAACGACAATTAAATGGGAATGTAAAGAAATTTACTCAACAAAACATCCTATACAATAAGTAGGGATGTCTCTCCTATTGTCTTAACAGATGATATTAATTTCTACACTATATGTTAATTAAAGTATTTCATAAGCATAAAAATATTCTTTAGGGACGATTTTTAGAACGTCATCTTGCATTAGAAAGTCAATACGGTGTAAAATTTTGAAATGCAATCCTTTTGTGTAAAAAGATTATCTATGAAAGAAAAGTAAATATGTCATTGAAAATTTGAAGAAACTTTTGATAAGCTATGATTCAACATAGATAAATCTTCTTGCAACATCTAATGCTACCTTAGTGCCGAGGTGATACCTTACAAAGACATTTTATCTTCTCTTCTTCTCTTCTTCATCAGTCAATTATTGGTTGCAAGAGGTTCTTCAAAACATTTTTCTATGATATTTCAAAGTTGAAGACTTTCAAAGTAATTTCGCATATGTTGTCATCGCCACATATCAAAATTATTTTTTCCATCAAAGACAAAAACTGGACAAACAATCAAACATAAAGGATCCATCACACAACACTAGCTCTACCTATCTCTGATATCACTTTGAAGAAATATTTTTAAGATGCGACAACATATATAATGAATAAATATTTTGGTGGTGAGTGGAGTCCAAACACAAAGATCAATATAATAACAATACGGAGAGCAGCGGACCATACTCCAAAGCCACAAGCCACATAGAATACGTAGACAACTCTCTTATTTATATAGGAGTCAAACCCTAATAGAATCCCTAAGATATCTGAAAAATATAAACTGACTAGGAAAATAACTAGAAAATCTAAATTGACTAGGAAACTGCTAAAACAAATCTAATACAATAAAATTACTAATTATCAAAATTAAATATTCTCCTAAAATAATAAGTTTGATTTAATAATCTAACAAAATTTAATTACGTGTTTCCGACTCGTGGGAAAGAGCTAGAGGAAACTTAAAATGAAAACAAAAGAACGTGAATCTCGATCCAAAATGATTGTTGGTCAATTTTAGTTTCAAGATCGTTTGATTCGTCAATTAAAAATCTTACTAAAAAATAACTGTGGAAAAATAATCATTTCTAAATAACTATCTGATCAAAAGGTATTGTTAACACTAAAACAGGACACTTTGTTAGTCATGATCATTGCAAATCAAGATCCCAAGACCTAAGAAATGAAGTCCCACTCACTTATGAGTAAAAAACAAAACTTTTTTGAACTATCACAGCATCACTCCTCCTTCCTATTATATATTATTACTCCCTCCGTTCCTATTTATCTGTCGCTTTAAGACAATACATTCGAATTAAAAAAATAATTAGAATACATTAATTTAAAGTTAGATAGACACTTTTACCTTTTAATTAATACATGTATGTTTGAACTATTCAAATTAGTTGTTGACTGAATTAATTAAAGATGAGGGTAAGTTTGAAAAAAATACATTTAATACTCTCTTAATTTCTTCAAAATGACAGATAATTAAAAACTGATAAAAGTATATCTAGGTGATAGATAATTGGGAACGGAGGGAGTAGTACATTTGACCAAATGCTAAACCGTGTCTATCCTCATCAGTCATCATTAAGATTGGCCTTATTTGACCTTTACCTCATTATTGGCAAATTGGTGGATTTTGTCCCTAAACAATTTTGAAATTGATATAAGGTCCCTTAATAACGTTTTTTGATTTTTTTTCCCTTAAACATTTTGTATTTGGTATACAAGGTCCTTTCGTCTAAAAATTTGTTAGTCAACTGTTATGTTAAGTCAAAATTTAAATCAGGTCAAACTAAATGGTTAAAGGGCATTTTTGGTAGACTGCTGCTAATACAATAGTTTGGGCTTTGCATTAGACTGTCACTGTTTTGGCATAATGGTCATAACATGCCATGAATTTTTGTTTGAACAAAAATTTTGTGCAGAACGGAAGTAGGACTTCCGTCCTCATATTGCAGTCTTTAAATCCTCTGAACCTTCATTTATATATACATACATCCATACTTATCCTTCCAAAATCATATCAATTTTCATATTTCTCTCCAAATTTCATTTCAAACTTTAGGTAATTACTCTGAAACTTAACATTTTGAAAATGAATAGCGAAATGGTTCCCGCACTGGAAGAGTATTTCAGACACCAATTCAAAATTGTTGTCAGAAATCAGACCAATGGAAAAATGGTAATATCTTATTTTGTTATGTGTAACTTTTTATTTTATCAAATGTGTTCTAAGTAATATGATTTTTTGTAGCGTCAGCTGAAGTATTTGCTGAAAATTGAATTCTTGTAGAGGAAGAAGAAGCATTTGCATGTATCAAAACTTCAGCATAATACGGGTGAGCTGTCCATTCTGGTGTCTTTGGTCTTCCTAATGTACAGTACAGACCATTCTGTTGCATCCATCCAATGTAGGTGAGACTGTCAAATCTTATGCCATTTTTTATCGCCGTTTGTATCACAACATCCATATACTCCTTTGCATGCTCTTTCTGAATTCTGGGTGTAGCAATGTTGAAATAGTACCAACCCAAAATCTGTTTTGTACACAAATTGGTTGGAGCGAATTGGTCTCGGCTTAGCAAGTTGTGTCTATCTGAAGGACGTCATTGGGAATCAATGGTACGTTGATGTAACCAAAATCGATGACAAGTACTACCTAGACGGTGGTTTACAAGAATTTTTGCGTGACAACAATCTTCGGTTGACAGATACAGTTCATTTTATCCTTTCTCCGATGAACCTACTAGATATTTATTTTAAGCACTACAACAAAAAATGGCTTTTGCGACATTTTTGTACCAACGTTTTTTTTAAACGTCGTTTCAACCAAAAAAGATTAAGTTAATGAACATTTTTTTGCAAGCGTCGCTATATTTGGATTTTATAAGACGTTTCATAGTGACGATTAGAATAATTGTCATTCATACCGACGTTTTGATGCTCGTTAGCGACATTTACATTAAATCGTCGTTTGCAAAAATTCTTGTAAACCACTGTCTAGGTAGTTGACTTTTAATTGTGTCCATATCAGAACAATCTTTTTTGTATTTTAACTGTGACTGAGAGAAAAAAAATGGAGGAGGGGGCGACGTGGCTCTTTATAGTCAAAGTGGGACTGAGAGCCTCTACCAGTGGCGCTCAGTCCCATATCGAAATTATCCCGTTTTTAACGTGTGGGTGGGCTTTTTCATTGCACAGGACTGACAAATTATTCAGTCTGTAGGATATAATTAAAATAATTATTTTTAAATTCAAAATAGCAATTTTAAAATTAAAATAATTATTTTAATTATAACCGTTAGATCGAGAGATTCGATATGTCTAATTAAATCTGCCCGGTGCGGTAGGAAATACCATTACGCACCACGTGATTCAGAAATTGGGTCATGACTCATGAATACTTTTTTGCCATTGTGAAAACAAGACAAAAGAGTACTTCTGTTGACCAAAGGAGCATACGACTTTATTTCTCGCTTTTGACTACGGTGCTGATGAAGGACTATTTTCAGCAGGTTCAACATGGTTTGATAGTCGTTGGATTTGTGCATTTTTTATCTAGCAGCCATCAAACCATTTGTTGTCATTCGAACGCGCCACATTGAATTCAATTTTTGATTTCCCCTCTTCCCGTTTAGAGAATCAATTTGTGATTGATCTTACAGGACTTGATCCATCCCAATCGCAATTTGGGGGCGGAATTCACGGGATTGATCACTCATAATGTGAATCATTCCTATTATTTCTCAAATTCACAATAATATTGAGTTTTCAACACACCCAAAAATCCCTAAACTCTTTTAATTTGAAGTTTTTTCTTCCAGTTCTTATTATTCAATTTTTTTTCCAATTTTTCTCGATTCTACCAAGGGTTAATTCAATTATTGATATTTGAAAACCGCCAATTTTCTTCACATATTTGCTTGCTAGTCAATGAATTGTTGATTCTGATTCCATAAGGAATTCGGTGCGTAATCGATATTCTTTGGGTTTTTTTTATTTTACATGGTTTTGTTCATGATAGTATGTTCATGATTTTCTTCATTACACCAGTGTTAAACTGTTTTAGGATTGAAGTTCTAATAGCTATTATTCACTAGTATTATAGCTATGTGTTCTAATTCTGAATATTTATTATTCATTAGTTTTATATCTTTATCTATGTTGTTTATTAGTCTTTTGTTGACAATTATTGCATATTTTTTTGCAGATAATCAAGGATTTTCCTAGTGTGTCATCAGAAAATTATCATTCTGGGGATGATGATTTTTATAAGAAGCTGGATTTTTCTACTGGAAAAATTAAGGAATTTGAAGTAAAAAAATCTCAATCTGAGATGAACTAAAAGAAATATAGTGATAATTTTGGACAAAAATCACGATTGTGATGGAGAATATCAAGGGAAATCTCAATCTGAGATGAAACTAAAGGAAATATAACGATAATTCCGAACAAAAATCACGATTGCGATGGAGAAAATAAAGGAAAATCTCAATCTGAGATGAAATTAAGAAAATATATGATTGATTTCGTGGTGAACGTGTTAATCGCCATTAAATGTGCTTGAGGTAGTAGGAGGAAGACCATCAGGATGGGTTTTGGGGGGTTTCTGGTATTCTGATTGGGTGTGGTGCGAATTTTTATTTTTTTTGCAATCCGTGCCTTTCCTGGTCGTTGGATCTAAAGCGAAAATATCATGTGATTTCCACACTGTTCTGCACCATAGCTGAGCCGTTATTTCTCGTACTATGGAAACATAAAGAATACCAAATTAGGTAAAGACCACATTATTTCTTGAAGTTAGATTTCTAGGCCATTTAATATCGGGGAAGAGTAAATAAGTATTTAGTTCACTAAAATATGTACTTGTTTTTGTTTTAGGCACTCAATTAATTTTTTTGACTAATTACATCACTATTGTATTTACGTGTGCTGAAAATAAATTGTTATTACTTTTAGTAGTGGTTTCCGACCAAATTAAACACGCGTCATACATGTGACTAATATTTTAAAAGTCAAAATGGAAGTTAGCATGTCAAAATATATGAGTCAAAATAGACTTGTCTCTTTATTTTTAAGTGTTCAAACAGTAAAAATTAAAGACTTTGCATGGAGTTAGGTTAGTGTGCTTCTATCTTTTTCCCTGGATTATTAGGCACATGTCCGACATGTGTCTAATTTGAACGTAAACAATTACAAAAAATAGTGGCAATTTAATTTTAGTCACACGTAAATACTATGGTAATATAATTAGCCAAAAAATAGTTGAGTGCCCAAAACAGTAAAGTGTAAATAGTTTGATAACCTAAATAGCTACTTACTATATTTGGAAAATAAATTCATAGGTTTTTCCCTCAACTTCTCCTCTCATTTTTCCCTAAAAAACTTCTCCTATCCCTCTCCTAAAAAAACCAAAAACCAAAAAACTTATCCTCTCCTTTTTTAACTTTTCTATAGTTTAGTGTTATTTACAATTGATGGGGAAAACCTTGCGGGAATTTTGTTCTTGGTCGGGGCCACGGGTAAGTCTGGAAAAATCATCCTTGTTTTGCTCAGCCAATACTAACTCAGTTTTGGAGACGGAACTTTCAGGTACATTCGGCATTCCTCTTACCCAGGACTTAGGAACCTATTTAAGGGTGGGTTCTACTGCTTATGAATTTGTTGTGGCTAAAGTACGAAAGAAGGTGGGCGGTTGGAAACGACGACACTTCTCTATGGCGGCTAAAGCCATTTTATTAAATTCTATGATATCAGCTATACCTCGGTATGTGATGCAAACAACTAGGTTGCCTATGGGGGTTATAAATCAATTGAAGCGAGTAAGTTGTCAATTTTTTTGGGGGGAAGCAAGAAGACCATGTAAGGATTCATTGTGTTGCTTGGATAAATATTTGTAAACCAAAGGCGGAGGAGGACTTGGGCTTTCGCTTGGTGAGGGAAGACAATATGGTGACGTTGTGCAAATTGGCTTGGCGTTTCTTGGAGAAGCCGGACACTTTATGGAGTAGAGTGTTGACAGCAAAGTATGGGAATTTGCTTGACAGTAGGGTTAAGCAAACAAGTTCACATACTTGGAGAAGCAAGGTTTGGGGTTCGGAGTTGTTGACTAAGGGACTTGCATGGCGTGTAGGGAATGGAAGGAGATGTTCGATCTGGAATGAGCATTGGTTACCGGGGAGAAAGTTGGTTGATCCCTGCGTTGGGGATAATTTCGGTTGAGCTATGTGAAGCGCGAGTTAGAGACATGTGGAGGCATAATATGGGATGGGATATGGAAGCTATTCAACACCTCTTATCCGATGCAGACTTGCATCTATTATCATTAGCGGTGATATTAGGGGAATGAGAATGAACCGGATGAGCTGAGTTGGTGTGGCACTTCGTCAGGCAAGTTTTCATCGGCATCGGCTTTTGATCTGTTGCGGGGGACACCAGATGGCAGCCAAGGTAAATGTTGGGAACGGTTATGGAAAACAAAAGCACTGTTGTGTCATTGTATGTTATTATGGTTGGTGCGTTTGGATAGGTTAAAGACCAAGTTAATGCTTTATGGGCGTCGGGTGGTAGGCGATCTTATATGTGACCACTGCAAGAAAACTGTGTAACAGTGACGGACATTTTCGTCGCTAAACTCAGTTTAGCGACCGATTAACGACCGAATGACGTGGTCGTGTATTTTTCGTCGCTAAGCAAATTACCGATCGAATACTGAGGGAAAGTATAGCGACCGAATATTCACTCGCTATGTACCGACCGAATGGTCAACTATGTTGACTTTTGACTTAGACTAGTTCACTACCGAATACCGACGGAAAGTATAGCGACCGAATATACCGACCGAATGGTCAACATTGATGACTTTTGACTTTGACTAGTTAACGACCGAATACCGACGAAAAGTATAGCGACCGAATATTCGGTCGCTATATACCAACCGAATAGTCAACATTATTGATGTTTGACTTTGACTTTGACTGTTTAACGACCGAATACCAGCTAATATAGTGCCCGTTATTTCGGTCGCTAAATTGTTTTTGATTTAAAAAAATAAATCTGAAATTTAATTAAATCCCTATTGTAAAAAAACAGCATTATGCACAGAAATACAAACCAGAAACAGTATTAATAAGATCCCAAATAGCAAAAATTATCAATAAACCCAAAAATAACATTGGATAACCAATTATCTTACTAAAAAAACACAAGTTTACACTTCTCATTTACATTACAACACTCACAATCAAAGTGTGCACTTTGAATTACAACACTCACAATAAAAGTGTGCACTTTGAATTACATTACAACACTCACAATCAAAGTGTGCACTTGTTATTTACATTACACCACTCACAATCAAAGTTTACACTTCTTATAAAACTCCTTGATGTCATTTATATGTTTATCCTTGGAAATGCATGAGTTGCAATCTGAAAATTCAAGAATCAAATTATTTTATGGCAATAAAATTACCACTTTGAATTGTTAGTAGTGCCCTAGGACCATTAGCATATGTTGTACGTTTTATATCTATTTGAGCATTTCATATTAATAGTTAATTTTGCTTATGAACATCAAATGCGTGATTTGATAGTAAAACTCATTGCCTTATGTAATTAATATTCTAGTTGTCTCTAGTTTTATGTAATCTATTTTACAATGAAATAAAACTAGTATGATGTTTGATTGATGATTACGTTTTACTAATCATGTCTAATGAGTACAAATCATATCATAGATGCAATGTATTGAGATATATCGTATCGGACGTGATCTGTTAGAGAAGTAATACTTCATGGTCCTTAGTCATAAGTATTACTTCCTCAATACTATTTTAGAATCCTTAGACCTTATGTCTTCATTTGATTCTAGCATGAATGGAGCCACGTTTTGACTCGGTCGTATGTTGCTTTTAATCGAGTAATCAATACGACTGATGATCGGATGTAGTGTCCTATCATGGCTAGAATGTGAGAGGCATTGTAAGGAATTTGTCCCTCTCTTATTAGAGAGAGATATCCATGGGCCCCTCGATAGGGAAAGACTGTTTAAATGCATGGCCGTGCTCAAATTTATTTAATAAAGTGGTTATTAAATATTGTTTGTTGGAACAGTCTACCTAGAGATCGAGCATAAATATAATTAAGCTTAATAAGGGTGACGACTACCATGCCTTAAGCTTAATTAGGATATCGCGAGACAAAGGGATTAAATAGTGGATTGATATTAGGTTCCGTTGTATATTCATTCACTTTGGGTAGTCACAATGTCCTGCTAGGGACCGCTTGCGATTTATGAACTCACTCTACTACTAAGTATGTTTTCATTGCCATTGTGATATGAACCTACAGGGTCACACGCATAGACGAGCTAACGAGCTTCATGTCCAGATTCAATGAATCTAGAATGTGTCTAGGTTTATTGTATCTGACATTCACTTTTCTGAGAATAATAAAGCGTTATTATTCGAATTAGAGATAAGGGGCATTTTCGGTACAGCTGGGATTACGTGGGAGTTATTATCCGATAAAGACTCCCACTACCAGCAGAAGTCTAGGGGACGTGGGAGTTAAAGACTCCCACTGCCGGGAGAGTTGGTAGGGACATGAGAGTTGTTTTTGAAACAACCTCTCACACCCTATATAAACCTCTCTTGGCCGAAACCCTAGGTTAATTCACTTCAGCCGCAATTAACCAAATACACGCGAAATTAGATTTCGGATTCTGCCTCTCTCTTTTCTCTCTAATTCCCGAAACTCAGAAAAACGAAGATCTAGCAATCACTGTTCGTTTCGTCGCGTGGATACCGGTAGAGGGACATTCCGCAAAGGGAAATCAATTGGTGGCAGCAACGTATCCAAGAAACTGCATCCTCCATTCATGAATCAGATTCTTGAATTCAAAACGTAAGTCTTTTCCTTGAATTTTTCGATTCTTTTTGTATGAGCGGATCCTTCAGGGGAGGACTCATGGGTGTTTGGAACGAGTTTTCGCCCATGAATCCCTTCATGAATTATGTTAAAAAGTTATACAATACGACAATTAATTTATGGTAATAAAGTACTAAAAAATAAACCAACAAATATTACTCACCTTGACTATGTGAAATTCCAAGAAGCGAGAAATGTATTAATCATTCTAAATCATCCTCCGACATAAATTCATCATCTTCTACAGAATTGTCATCACCCGACATAATTTCATCATCATCATCATCATCATCTTCATCAACACGGCTCGTACCGGCCACCAGTACAACTTCAATTTCCCCTGACCGGTGTGCAAGTTGACCAACTTCAGTAATAGTTGGATCAATGTGACTGGTCTCCTCCTCGCGTACTTCCTCCTGATACGGTACTGGAACACCAGGAACGTCAACTAGACGTGGTTTGGAACGACAAATAGCCAATCAATCAGCCATAGATGTTGTTTTACCACCCGGATAAGGTGTGTAGTAGACTTGTTGACACTGGGAAGCAAATACAAATGGATCGTAACCCTGGTGCGTTATTTTCCTATGGATTTCTACAAGTTTATATTGAGGATGCACTCTCAAACCTCGATTTGGAGTAGAAGTGGTGGTGAAGCCGCCTTAGACTTGCTTTGTAAGAAATGGGGAGTGGAGGAGGAAGGAAGGAGATGGTGGCGTCGGAGATGGCACTGACGCGGCGGGGTTCGTCCGAAAGGGAGAAGGAGAGAATAGCGACGAGGATTTTGGGAAAATTTGACTTATATTTTTTTTTGAGAAATCTTACAGCTGAAACGACGTCGTTTTGTTACGTCCTTATGTCTTCCGTCATACTTTCGGTCGTTATTCCGTCGTTAGGGATTTCGTCGGTATTCAGTCGTTATATCATTCGTTGGTACACGATCGTTAAATTCCGTCGGTAGTCAGTCGTTAATGTACACGGAACGACGTCGTTTCGTGTCCCTCATTTATTAATATATAAATATATACCGTTATGTTTTTCGCCGGTAAATTATCGTTAAATTTCGTCGATATTCGGTCGTTATAATGTCCGTCGGTAAACGGTCGTTAAATGCCGTTGGTATTCGGTCGTTATACATTCTGTCGGTAAACGGTCGTTAATATCCGTCGGTCGTTAAGGATGACCAAAACGATGTTATTTTAATTTGGTCAACGGGACCGATATAGCCGACGGAGTTGCGACGGAAGAACGACCGTTATGTTTTCGTTTTCCAATCGGTCGGTATTCCGTCATTAATTTTGTGACCCAAATTTTCGGTCGCTAAATTTGGTCGCTATTTAACTGTTTCCTTGTAGTAGACATTTGTAGGCTACAGGTGGAAGATACCATGCATGCGATACGTGACTGTCATTGGGTGCGCAGGACATGGGAGGCGTTAATGGGACGGCAGCCCACTGGGCAGTTCTTTGAAGTCCACACGGTGGAACAGTGGGTAGATACCAACATAGGCATGGAGCATCGCCGGTTGAGCGAGAACCATCTCGATTGGGAGAGTGTGTTTACAGCAGCAGTATATAAAATCTGGTGGTGGCACAACTCTTGTTTATTTGAGGAGGATTTCCACATCCCACGTGTACGTGAGCGGGTGAAGATTATGCTTTAGATAGTTAGAGAATTGCGAATGGCTTCTGAAACATTTGCTACAGTACTTACTCTTACTGTGTAAATATTTGTTTTTTGATCATCAATATACTTCTCTTTATACCAAAAAAAAAAAAAAAAAACAATTGATATTTGTAAAAGAATTAATAATGTGACTCGGAAAAGAAAAGGTGAAGTTTGTATTTGAATTGAGTTGCAAATCAAATACGATCCCTCCATTTCACAATATACTACCTTAGGAGTTGCAAATCAAATACGATCCCTCCATTTCACAATATACTACTTTAGGGTGAAAATCGTCTGTACCCGTCTATTTATCCATTTATGTACCTAACCAATAAGAATTCGTCATGTGATCATTTTTTTAATTATATATACACATGGTAAATTTTGATTGGTTGGGCAAATAAATAGGTACAGATGGTCATTTGCCACCCGTAAGCTATATTTGCATTGCATAGATGGAGGAAGAGACTAATAAGTTGTATTTGTTTTTTCATTTCATCTCCTAATTCTATTAAAATAGTTGAGAATAAGAGAATTGTTCTCTCTTTTTTGAAGAATAAGCAAATTGTATTTTTTGTTGACTTATTAAAATAATTTTTAAAATACTAAATATTTAAAAAAAAAAACTTATATTATAAAATGAAGGAATATATCACACTAATATATCTCATGTTTTCTGATGTTCAAAGCCCCAACACACCTTCACCCAAAGGGATAATTTAGATATGGATCAATTCTATTGGATCTTACAGTACAAAATTGACCATATTATTATAAAATAAAATAAAAAATTATTATAATATAATTAATTCTAAACTATAAAGTTCAGATGATGACCTGATGATATAAGAATTTTCCCACCCATAGTGAGAAATTGATTGGTGAGAACCCTAAGACTTTTTCCATGTGCAACCTAGAAATTCTAGGGATAACAAGACAAAAGAGTGCTTAAGAAGACCAAAACAGGTGTAATTACTCGTAAAGGAAGACAAAAATAATTAATTAGGTCAGTACAGTCATCCCAAATCAGGAAGTCCCCAGCTTCCTACTATCTGCGACGGCAAAAAATTCTATGTCTTCGTTCCTGTCCCTATCTCTGTCCACAGTCAATCATAATTCACCTTGTGTATATATAATTGGAAAAAATATTTATATAATAAATTTCTAACAGAGATAGTGGACGGAAATGAGGACAGAGAATTTTCACCCACTTACAATTGTACGGGTACATCTTAGGTGATCTTAGCCACCAAGGACAAAATATATCGGCTTTGAAAGTCTTATCCACAAGTTTTCGAGGAAATGCTTAGATTGACTGTATTTTAACACATAAATCCGCAGTTTGTCTCTAATGCGGAATAAGTTTCTTGTAGATGGGCATCAGCCTGTAGATGGTTTCCTGCAAGGAAATCCAAAGAATGCACCTGAAAGAAATAAATTGAAGTGTAAAGAATAACATAACAGATGTTCACTAATAAAAAATATGTGTTCAGTAATTAAGAATATGTGTTCAGAATACAAGAACACGTGTTCACTTAACAAGAACACATGTTCTCTTTAAAAGAACACATGTTCTATTTCAGAGAACACATGTTATGTTTCAAAGAACATGTGTTCACTGCACATAAACATGTACTCACGGAATACAAAAACATGTGTTCACTATACAATTGCCTCACAAAAACTTATTTGGAAAAAAACCCAGTGGAAAAAATTAAACCAAACTAAGAAAATGAGTACAATTGATGTTGGAGTATTTAATTGTCGCCTCGTTAAAACCTTGTCAAGAAAACCCTAGTGGGACAAAACCTGAACGAAGGAAAAAGAGTACGACTACTCCCCCTGATCATTGAATGTCTTTAAGAAGACGCATTCCACTCTTACGTATCATCTTTCTGAATGTTGATGTTGGTAAATCTTTAGTGAATAAATCTTCCACATTATCATTTGAGCGAATCTTTTGAACTTTGGTGTCGCCACTTCCTCTTGGATGTCCATAACATGAAGAATATGCCTCGTTAAAACCTTACTAGAAAAAAACCCAGTGAGAAAAAAATACGCCTAATGAAGGAAAAAGAGTACATTGTTCTTATGTTAAATTACTTTCCTTGTTAACAACATTATTGAACCAATGCAAGTAGATCTTCCAAATCAACCTTAAAAATTGCAATTAGTATTATCTTAGTGAATAATTGTTATAGATTTTCATAGGATCAACAAAGTTCATATCTTTTGGATGTTTCCATTTGTGAATATTAAGTTTTTCAAGACTTTCAACATTTACTTGCTTGTTCTAAAACTCTTCGGGAGTAATATTTTGATGATTTAATCCTCTTTAATTAAGGATTTTTATTTTCGTAAGAAAATGTTCAATCACACATCAGGTGTGCCTCGAACTTGTAATCTATAAAATATTTCCTTTTGAAAAATAAGAGAATATATATTATAAATATTCAATTTGCAACTCTTCTGAAGTTAGCAAAATATTAACCAGTTAATTTGCAACTTTTCCCTATTGAACTCCAAGTTCGTTAGAGTTTCTGCCTGAATTAAGATGCTTAATATAATATTCCCACATCATTCATTGCTTTATCTCTCCCTGATGTGGGATAACCTATTTCATCAAAATATTGAAGATACTAATAAAATAAATCTCTAAGCAAACTATTATACATGGACATATGGTATCTTTCCATAATACTTTCAAAAAGTATTAATCGCTAAGCCTTGATGTTTATATTCTTCGAGAAGAATTACTTATATGATTTTGGCATATCAAGTCCTTCAAAGACTTCATATAAATGTTGTTACTAAATTGCAACATTGTGTATATACCAAGTGTTTGTGCGCGCTATTCAAATACAATTGCATCCACACTCAAAGTAATTTATTTGTTCGTTATTCTAAACGAATATCTTTCTAAGATTACACTTCAGGTGTATAATATCGATAACGAATACATTTACTCTTCAAGTGTATTACAATTTTCGTACAGGCTTTTCACAATTTGAGGTGAACTTAATGGTCTATTTTGACCAATCATCTCTACACTTTCAAATTTTCAGTCTGCAGACTTTATATTAAAGATCCTCATTCTATTGCGTGCATAAATAATGTCGACTTTTGCACAATTTTATGTATATGGTTCCATCAATTCCCAAACATTTGAGATCTCATAATTCTCATAAAATTTTCAGGTACCTGAATTTCTTCTGGAAATAATATTCATGTTTGGAAAAATTCTTCTAGAATTTTAATCTTCTCCTTGACCATCTATAAATATTTACTCCATTTGCGAGAAATTTTATTATTGGAACCCATAGTGCTACCGATTTCAATGTCTCAAATATTATGGATAACTTGTCCTTCAGGGACATTAAATATCATGGAGTTTTTTTTTCTGACCGAATTTTGGTTATAAAATATTTCTGACTATTCGTCTTTTGAACTTTCTGGTTCAATTTGTTTGAGGATAAATAAATAGAAATATTTTGTTCGGCTATATATTTTCCGCTCTTTATGTTGCAACAATATATATACCAATCAACAGGATTGATCTCAAAACCTTGTGGCGGAGTATGGGCGCACATATCTTGATATGGCAATATTTTGGTTTGCAACCATAAACCAATTAAAAAGATCATAAAGAGTATAGAGGTAAAATTCTTTGGTTCATGGGTCTATGACTTCCCACTCCATGGGCCTGGTCATTCATTTATTTACAACATTTTGTTTTTTTGTTTGTTTTGTTTACCCACGTGATCAAAGACCTTGAATTGAAGACAGAGATAAGTTTTGGTTCACACTGACAATTAATTTCGCTGACCGTTTCACACTGTTGAATTTTGGACTACGTGAGGAGTTTCTTAAGAAGAGATAATTGTTTCTTTAAAAAATATAAAAGGAAAGAAGAATCTAATTTATTTTTTGACAGAAATCTGATATTTGCACGATGATGTTTTTTTTTCGTTTTTGTCAAAATTCTAAAATAATGTCATAGATCGCATTCTTTGTTTACGTACTAATCAAAGGTTCATTAGCCTAGTGAGGCAAGAGTTACTCACGACTATGAGGTCGTGGGTTCGATACCCTTCCCATGCAATGGGGCAAGTTTTAATTATCTCCTTTTCTAGGGCTATCTTCTCCTCTTGTGAGGCGCTTCTCTCTCCCCTTATTGGGCGCCCATCCGAGCTTCAAAAAAAAACACCAAAAAATTAATAAATACTTAAAAAAATTGGCAGGTGTTACAGACTTTTAGAAAAGTGTTACATCATATGCAATATATATTCTCTCTTTATTAATATATGTCTTAAGCTATGTAACATATTTTTGACGCAATATGTATTAGAAAATCACATCACTTATTCGCTTCAAAATAATTTGGACTGTCAAGAAAAAAGAGAGTGAAGAAAAAAGAAAGCAGGTCATTAAAATACTGGTCCGTTCGGCCCCAGCCCGTTTAGACCAATGCTTCATTACACTTCGGACATTAGCTTAAACGCATTCGGCCCAATGTCTCTAGGCTTTCGTTTCAGTCCAGCTCACTATATTTGGCTTGTTTACAAAATAAGCAATCCGGCTCACTTTTCGTCAGCATCTCCGTGCTACAGCCTACTGGGAGCTGATCAAATCAAAACAGAACTCAATATTTTGCTTCCAGTTTGGGCCACGGGGAGCTTAAGGCCACTTCACATTATATTTTTAAATGTTAATCAATACCAACAAAGTAGTCGGGCCATTACAATCAATGTAGTTAAAAACACGAGTTAACTCGTAGAATCGTAAAAATTTACGAAATCAAAACATGCTGAATAGATAGTAGAATTGCAATCTGGTAAAATCAGTGTAAAAACGTTGAATTGGTGCGTAAAATCGGACGTTTTTACTAATTCTACAAATTTCATTAAATCAATTTTATTTCATTATGAACTCAGTTCATGTGCTAATTGATTTTGTGATCTTTTTTGTTTAGATTCACACCTATGAGAAGAAATTGTTTGAAGCAAAAGATGATGAGTGATGTTGTTTACGTGATGCCTACTACAAAATTGGTTAAGGAGAAGTGAGTTCGAAAGCCGGATGAATATAACCTTTATGATCTTTTCTCGGATGATGATTGGATTGTTGGTGAAAATTTTGAATTGGATTTAGATGAATAAGACAATGTTGAATTTGGAGGCGATGTTACCACTAGTGCTATCGATGCGTCCTTGGACGATTTAGAGATTCCTCATTATGATGATGAGTTTGATGAAGGCGAAAATGATATGAAGGATGGTGATAGTGATAGTGGTTCGAAATTCAAGTCTTTAACTGACTTGCTTGATTAAATCATAGACTTATTATGTGCTTTGTTTTATTTTGATCTTGTGAAAGGCTCCTAAGTTAATAAATATGTTTTTATCTTTTGAAAGACTTGTAAGTTATTTATTATGAACTTTGTTGCGTTATTATCCTTTGAAAAACTTGTAGACTATGAATTTTTCTCATTGTTGACTATATGATATGATTTATAGGTTACTTACCATTATTTATTATATTAAATATATTTCAACGTTTTGGTATAATCTTACGATTTATTTTACGATCCACTTGTTTTTACCAAGCTTGATTACAATTCAACCACTCATCAAACTCTTTGCCTAATATAATAAAGGATAGGAACTGGGGAAGGAAACAACGGGAAAAATAAAAGGGCAAATAGTGCCACAAACCCTTCAACTATCACAGATTATCTATTTTAATACCTAGATTAAATTCTGTATTTTTTTGACATATTAACTTTTTAGAACTATCAATTTTAGCACTTCCATCAATCTTTCCATTAACTTTAAAGGATGATAGTCATGTGCGTGTCACGTTATCACTTTTAAAGGGTACTTTGGGAAAATAAATAAAACTAATTTTTTTCTTAATTTTTTGCTTTTACGTTTCCTGTTACTATTTTATCTTCTTCTCCAAAACTAGACCTTTTTTTTCTATCCCAACTTCGCTGCCACCATGTTCTTCAATAACTTGTCTTCCTCAAGGCTTCATGGACTCCAACAACCACCACCATCCACAACATCACACCCCGCATCCTCCGACTAACCCCCAATATTTGACTTGATCCACCAATGGTTGCAGAAGAGCAGTAGACCATACCATCTTCTATAACGATAAGGAAGACATCGACGATGGGGAACAAGATGAATAAGACTACGATTTAAAGCTTTCCTATTTAGCCAATCAAGTTACACATGTTGTCGATATCGACAATTATAATGTCGACATGGACGATGATGATGTCAACAACTCTATTTCTCATCGTGCACTAGAAACTATTGATAGTGATCCCTTCCTACATCAACTATTGATACTGGCGAGGAGGATTTGGTGGCAGCGAAGTTGAGGTGGAGAAGAAGGTCTAGTCGTGGAGATGAAAATAAGATAGTAGTGGGAAAAAAAATCGTAAAAAAAAAAAGATTAAGAAAAAAATAAAGTTTTATTTATTTTTCCAAAAATACCCTTTAAGAGTGATCATGTGACGTGCACATGACCATCGTCCGTTAGAGTTTAAAGGGAAAAAATGAATGGAAGTATTTGTAAGCCCTAAGGGCGAACGAACTCGGTTTTTGATAATGGACAAACACTTGATGTTGTGTCTAATGTTTTATATCTTTGTGATAGAATATCGGAACTTATAATGGAAGCTCTAAGTACTTCAATCAAGCCATGATCAAGATTCAAAGTCATATTATTCAAGGCTCATCTTTCAAGATTGAAGATTGAAGACTTAGGTTTGGTTAGATTAGCTTTGTCATTATAAGTCATTATCTTATAAGCTCTAACCAATGCTCTCATGAACATAAGTTCTACACTCAAGTCTTGCATGTTTTCATAAACACGTTTTCAAAAGGCTAAGTTTCAAAATGATTCTCATATGTGTTCATATCTCAAAAGCCTTTGATTTCAAAGTATAAGTCTTTAAAAACGGTTTTCTAAATGCTCTTACTTGTTACATATTGAGGAAACCTTTTAGACTTCAATAGATTTCAAAACGTGTGAAAAATCTACATCTCTCATACTCAGGAAGGTCGGTCAACCGAGCTCAAGCTCGGATCAACCGAAGAGAAACATAGAGTTTTAACCCTTTGAAAACAAGCCAAGGTCGATCGACCTAAGGCCCATCTCGGTCGACCGAGGTGATGAAAGGCTCAACCGAACTTTGTTCGGTCATCCGAGGTGCTTTGTTTGGTCAACCGAACTCTGCGATTTCTAGCCGTTATATGACCGTTGGAGACTCGATTTTCAGCATATTTTGAAATGTATATATACTCCAAAGCTAGAGAATGACTCTAAAGCTTGTACATCAAAGTTTCATTGATTTCTTATCAAGTCTAAACACCTTCAAAGCAAAAACACTTCATTTCATGATCTAAATCATTCAAAGGTGTTATTTCAAAAAGCAAGACAAAGGGTGGAATTCATATGTTCTAAAGAGCCAACAATTCTTTTACTTCAAAGGTATATATCTTTCACTTAGAAGAGTGAACAACCTTGTTATTTAACCCATCTTCTTCCCTTTCTTAGTGATAGGGTTAATCTTGTAAAAGTCCTACTTTGTGTGGGCAAGTAACTCTTAGTGAGTTTGTGTATTGTGGTTGTGTTGTAAAACTCTTAGTGAGTTAGCCACAATTGTAAAAAAGTCTTCTTAGTGAAGTTGTTGCAAATCCTTGGGTGCGGCTCAAGGTAGTGGATGTAGATTCTGAGTGAATCGAACCCCTCTAAATCCTTTGTCTTGTGTTTAGCTTTTGTTTTGCTATTGTTCATCTTGCTCAAACTTATACTAGCATTGCTTAGATTCGGAAAAGTTTGCAAGATCGACTAAAACCCAATTCACCCCCCTCCCTTGTGTTTTACAATTGGTATCAGAGCCTCGTCTTCATCTTTAGCTTAATCGCTTGAAGAAAAGATTATGGCCGGTAATTCCGCATTAGCTTATCTAGAGGGGTCTTCCACCAATAGACCACCACTTTTTGATGGAAATAATTATGAGGCTTGGAAAGACCGTTTCAAGATATATGTGTGCTCCATAGATTATTCTTTATGGCATATATTTGAAGAAGGTCCTTTTTTTACCTATGAAGATGGTGGATGATGTTCAAGTGCCAAAGCCGGACAATGAGTTAAATGAAGTTGAGTCCAAGAAAATGACTCAAAATTATAAAGCAATGAACATTCTTAGTTGTGCCTTGAATCCGGATGAGTACAACCGTGTCCTTGGAAGAAAATCCGCATACTCCATGTGGAAAATGCTTGAAGTTACTCATGAAGGCACAAATCAAGTCAAAGAGTCAAAGTTGAATATGCTTGTTTGAGAATTTGAGCTATTCTCCATGAAGCCTAATGAATCTATCAATGAGATGAACTCAAGACTCACTAACATTGTAAATGGGTTGAGGTCTAATGGCAAGGAGTATACTTCCGGAGAAATAAATAGGAAGATTCTCAATTCTCTTCCTAAAAGTTGGGAAACAAAAGCTCTTGCCATTGAAGAAGCCAAGGACTTAAAGACATATTCAACGGAAGAACTTATTGGCTCTCTACTCACATTTGAGATGAAGAAAAGGAAAAATGGTCCTAAAAAGGGTATTGATCTTGATTCTATCATCAATCATGAAGAAGTAGAGAAATTGTTCTTAAATCTCAACAATGCAAAGTGCTTGTTAAGCCATTGGGATGAGGAAGGAAGTGAGGATGATCAAGAAGAAAAAGACCACATTTGTTTTATGGCATTTGGTAATGAGGTACATCCTTCTCCCTCTATTTCAAATTCTTATGATGATGATGATAATGATGAGGATGATCCTAATGAGCTTTTAATTGATATGTATGATCAATTGAAAAAATGTGCAAAGCAAAACAAAGATATGAAGCTTAAAATTGAATCTTTGCTTGATGAAAGATCTAAGTTGCTTGATGAAAATAAAAAGTTGTGTGATGATGTTAATTGCTTGAAATGTGAAAATGAAAGTCTTATTACTACTTGCAATACATCTTCATTACAATACATAGAAGCTTGTGATAAATTGTCATCTCTTGAAAACAAGCTTGTTGAGTTTGATCAATTGAAGAACAAAGTTAATGACCTTACCCTTCTTGTTGAAAACTTTTATAAGGGTAAGAAAATTCTTGGTATGCAACGTGCTTCACATGTTAAACATGGATTAGGCTATATACATTCTACTCACATTGATATTGCTAGCCCTTCCAAGTTACCTAGAAAACACTTTGTGCATGCTAGTACTTCACATAAGCAAAATAGTTATCATGAGCATATTCACAAATTTTCTAAGCCCTCTACTTGTTGCACATATTGTGGAAAATTTGGTCACACTAGTGCTAGATGCTATGTGAAGAGAAAGGTTGAAAAAGGAGTAAAAACGGTTTGGAGAATCAAGCGTATTTTACCTAACTCCCATGGACCCAAACAAAAATGGGTACCAAAAGTTACTCTTCCTTTGCTCTTATAGGTTCTTATAAGTTGAAGGGTAGACTCATTGGCATTGGAAATGTTGCCAACTTTGTGATAATGGAGTCTCAAGGAAGAGGAAGAGTATTCCACAAAGCTTCAATGATATAGATTCGAAGAGAAGTGGCATTGGGATGGATCAAAGGAGATGTATCAAAAGAAGAAATTCAAAAGCACTCATTAACACTTGGATTCTCAAAGCTCAAATGTTAATCAATTGGAGAACCAAGTTGCTTAAATACTAAGAGCAATGCATCAAGTGATGACAAGAGCCTTAGTGTAAATCCAATATCTTTATCACTTGGTAAGAAAGCAAAGGTATCAAAATCACCTTCTCTTAACACTTTAATTAATGTGTTTAAGTGTTTTTGATATATATATTTTTATATATGCTTGCTCTTATATATGTTGCATCTCACATTATTGAATTTTATATTTATATAGATTACCTTTAGCATGTTCTTTATTGTCCATGTTTATTTAGCTAAGGTATCTATGAGATGTAGCATATGCAACTTGATTGATTCTTGTTTTGTCATGTCATATTCATTTAAGAATCCATCTAGTTGTCTTGGTTTTTGATTTGCGTGATCCATTTGCATATTTGTGTTACTTGAGATATTGAGCTAATCATGAAGGACCTTTAAAAAGGTACCATATTTGTTCTCAAGAATTCCTTGTAGGTAACAAAGAGTTCTAAACTTCAAGAAGAAGATATGAACTACAAGGAATGGCACAAATGAGCTAAGACTCCAAGAAAAGAGTCAAATGCCAAGGATTACAAGATTGTAAAGGGTTCATCAAGAAAAGAAAAGTCACCCATCAATGTTGACTCTACACTTGTCATGTAAAGAATAGGAGATTTCTTTCATCTCATCAATCAAGGATGAACAACAAAGAAAATGGAGCAATCACATGTCAACCTCTCAATGAGCTTCAAAAGATAATGATGATCATGAAAAAGATCACACAAAAGGCCTCTATGGACTTGATTGATAAAGAAGATCAACCAAAATGGTAAGAAGTCCAAGCTCAAAGAGCATTGAGGTACAATAGCTTAACTCATCCCTTGTTAGTGATCATTGTTTTGCTTTTGATCCTTATGTGCTATAACCTACCTATTTGATGAGTAAAGTTATTGATATGCTTAACATGATGTGCTTGATCTGAAGGGATTCATGGGCGGAAACTCGTTCCAAACACCCATGGATCCTCCCCTGAAGGATCCGCTCATATGAAACAATTCGGAAAAACAGCAAGAAAAACTTACGTTTTGCTACTTCTTCAATGGAGGATGACGTTTCTTGGATCGGATGCTGCTACCGATTGATCTCCCTTTGCGGAAAGTCCCTCTACCGGTATCCACGCGACGAAACGGGCAGAGATTGCTAGCTCTTCGTTTTTCTGGGTTTCGAGAATTAGAGAAAAAGGGAGAGACAGAAAACCGTTTTCTAGATCTCAAGGTATTTCGATTGAAAGCATTGAGTGTCTAGGGTTTCGGGCAAGAGATCATTATATAGGGTGTGAGAGTTTGTTCCCAGAACTAACTCTCACGTCCTCAACTTCTCTCGGCAGTGGGAGTCTAAACTCCCACGTCCTATCAACCTCTTTTGGCAGTGGGAGTCTATAACTCCCACGTGCACTAGACTTCTGCTGGTAGTGGGAGTCTTTATCGGATAATAACTCCCACGTAATTCCAAACTTTATACCCGAAAATGCCCCTTATCTCTAATTCGAATAATAACGCTTTATTATTCTCGGAAAAAGTGAATGTCGGATACAATGAACCTAGACACATTCTAGATTCATTGAATCCGGGACATGAAGCTCGTTAGCTCGTCTATGCGTGTGACCCTCGTAGGTTCATATCACAATGGCAATGAAAACACACTTAGTAGTAGTGTGAGTTCATAAATCACAAGCGGTCCCTAGCAGGACATTGTGACTACCCAAAGTGAATGAATATACAACGGAACCTAATATCAATCTACTATTTAATCCCTTTGTCTCGCGATATCCTAATTAAGCATAAGGCATGGTGGTCGTCACCCTTATTAAGCTTAATTGTATTTATGTTCGATCTCTAGGTAGACTGTTTCGACGAATAGCATTTGATAACCACTTTATCAAATACATTTGAGCACGGCCATGCATTTAAACAGTCTTTCCCTATCGAGGGGCCCATGGATATCTCTCTCTAATAATAGAGAGGGACAAATTCCTTACAATGTCTCTCACATTCAAGCTATGATAGGACACTACATCCGATCATCGAGTCGTATTGATTACTCATACAAGTAACGTCCGATCGAGTCAAAACGTGGCTCCATTCATACTAGAATCAATGAAGACATAAGGTCTAAGGATTCTAAAATAGTATTGAGGAAGTAATACTTATGACTTAAGACCATGAAGTATTACTTCTCGACTGGATCACGTCCAATACAATGTATCCCTATATATTGCATCTATGATGTGATTTGTATCCATTACACATGATCAGTAAAACAAGATCATCAATCAACAATCATACTAGTTTTATTTCATAGTAATTAAGCATTACATAAAACTAGGGACTTCTAGAATAGTAATTACATAAGCTAATGAGTTTTACTATCAAATCACACATTTGATAATCAAAAGCAAAATTAACTATTCAATTACATGCTCAAAAGATAATAAAGACGCACAACATGTGCTAATGGTCCTAGGGCACTACTAACATGATCTTTATTGCATTTAGGGATGTTGTTGTGTTTATATCCTAGTCTATAGCATTAATCTTATGTGGTTGATCGTCTAGATGCTTGACTTAGGATGTAAACTTTATTGTGATGTATGTTCAATTGTTCATATTTTACATCATCACATCACTTGTTGGCTTGTTTTTCATCTTTCTTATTTTATAGCCAACTTGTGTAAGTTATTTTGGAAGTTATATGTGTTATAAATGTTTATTTTTTTCAATTGGTTATTTCTTACATTTGGTATCACATATACTCTTCCTTAATAACTATGAGATCATAATCTTTACTTTCATATCTTTTGTGATCTCATTTAGAGTTTTTGGTTAGTCTTGCTTCAAGAGTTGTTATACTCATTTAGCTAACCATTAACTTATTAGAAGAATGTACTCGAATTGTCATCTTACACTTCCTCTAAATCTTTTGGTTGTGATACATGTGCTTAACTTATGAATTCATGGTATCACTTCCACTAGTACTTTGTTAGCTATATTTTCAAACATGTTTTACAATTGGTCAATTGGTATCAAACTTGGTTTTATCTCAAATAGCTAACATCGTATGCTTGATAAACGGGGAGATTGTGCTTAAAGGTTATATTCCTTATCTCCTTTGTTTTTAGCTTTGGTTGATATTCTTTTTGAGCCATATATAACCATCTTTTTATTTATGTGTCATTATGGACTCTTTGTATTTAGAAATCAACCAAGCTTATTCAAAATAATCATTCTTCAAATGATTTTTTTTTGTCTTTAGGATTGATCATTGGGTTCTTATTTTATCAATCTATTAGACCATCAAGATTCTCCATGGTATTTAAAGTTTTTTTTTTTATATATGGGGAAGAATTCTTACATATCATCAAGCTTCTCCACAATGTTTTGTCATCATCAAAAAGGGGGAGATTGTTAGCCCGAAGGGCAAAATATCCTATGTTGTTTTGATGATAACAAACCATTGATAGTTCTAATGTTTGTGTGAGCATGTTCTTTATAATAGGATCCTTAGCACTCATATCAACATTGATGAAAATGGTAAGTTAGCGTCTTGTGTAAACTAAGGTATGTATATTACACACAAGAATGCTACTCAAATATGGAAGGAAGGAGGAAAGGAGGATGGTTGGGAAATAGGGCTCTTCTAAGAGTCCCTAGATGCATATGACAAAAAGAAGTTTTCATGCTAGTGCTTTTGTATTCTTGGTTTATCTTTTAAGCACTAGTCATTGTTCTTATTTGATCTTTATCTTTTTGCCATGCTTCCTTGTTCTTAAATAGTCCTTATTCTATCTAATTACATCAAAGTTTGTCCTTATTCGGAAAAGTTTGCAAGATCGACTAAAACCCAATTCACCCCCCCCCCCCCTTGTGTTTTACAGTATTAAAATGGACACTTCTACAAAGTTGGTGTTAAAAAAACTGCAAAATTTAATTTAGAAGTTACAATAGAAAACAAGTGATAATTTAGGAGTATGTGGCGCATTTTGCCTAAAATAAAAGTTACACAATGCATCGGATAAAAAACCACACCCTAGATATCTTAGGTGGGTAGGAAATACAAATACTAATACAAGTAAACTAACTAGCAAATAAAAGGCAGTATTCTCTACAACATCTTCATTAACATCCCCGAACAACAAAGGCAAGGGTGACTCAGTTTCAACTTTTTCCTCACACATCGATTCAGAAGACAATAGGCGTATCAATGATCTTAAAAACTACTTAGAAAATAGGTAGAAACTCGAGTAGGGGGTCAGAACTAGTCCAGGTAAACATATCCCTCCACGAATAAGGACAGTAATAAGACGATCTATAAAGATCGGCAAAATATCTCTCTCCAAAGTCGTGAATATTGATGAAAAAACACGTTAAGATAATCCGTCTATGTTTGTGGCCAAAATAAGGGATGAAGGTGCTAAAAGCAATTGAATAATTGCTAGGTTCGACCAAGATCCGATCGAAGGCTGGTGCTCTTAGTCGAATCTAGCTATTGAAGCAAAAAGAAGGAAGAAGAGATCCAACGAGAAAAATGAGTAGAGAGAGGATTTTTTAGAAGCCAGTTCACGTGATATAGAATTTGCAAAAATTTCTGTATAATTACATGAACAAGCTAAAATTCCCAATAATCATAGAAGTGAGCTCAACTCAGTTGACTTCACATTCACTACAAGAAAAATAGTCTTTAGTGATAGCAAAAACTCGTTACTAAATCATAAAATATCGTTATTCAAAATCATTAGTGACAAGACAAAGTTGTCACAATGTTGTCACTAATTCACCATCACTAAATGTTTTTTATGACGGCATTACGTGTCGTCACTAATGATTGCACTTCAGTGACAACTAAAATGTCGTCACTAAATATTGGCATGCATTAGTGACAACAAAACTTGTCATTGGATAGTACTCTTTAGTGACAACCGTTAAATTTTTCTAAAACTGAAAATTAAAAATGTCAGTGACAAGATAGTGTCGTCATTAAAAATATTTAGTACGACATTTGGTAAATTAAAAGGTTTTAAAAAATAAAAAAATAATTATCTCTGGGGCCCATGCCACGTGGTTACTTACCTAGCTGCCACCTGGACTGCTGTTTGGTCACGAGGAGTCCACGTTGGACATGCATGGTGCCTAAGTCATAACATCCTTTTGTGGATGCAAAAATTTGAACGGTGCCTAAGTGGCATGTCATTAAATCATAACATCCTTTTGTGGATGCAAAAATTTGAACACTTGACCTCCAGTTGAGAAGTCAAGTGTTCAACCGCTGAGTTGCCAGCATATTTGTGTCATATTCTCTCATATTTAATATTTATACTATATTTCATGCAAATTTTCATTAAATATATATTTAAATATTTCAAAAAAATAATTAAATTCTAATTTATTCCTTAAAGTTATTTAAATACGAGTCTTTCAAGTTTTTTCAAATAATAATTTTAAATCAGTATACGTCTTTAAGTACAAGTAAATTTAAAGAAATAAGTTTTAAATATCCAATTTGAACTCGTATACATATTATTTATATTTCTAGTTATTGAATATAAATATATTAGTAGCAAAGTGTTCTCACTCGCAATTCTAATGATAATGTCTATAAGATATACATGTTCAACACATGTAAATGGTAAGATGGATCTACATATAGTTATATGTACAAATGCACGCAGAAAATAAGTTTTACATATATAGATAAGCTCAATAAGTTTAAGAAAATTACATTTTTTTTAGAAGTACTCTAAAATTAAACTATTAAAATCATTAATTAGAAAATTCAAAATTAATGACAACATTTTTAGTAACATTTAGTGACAACACATTTTGTCACTGAGAAGAATGAATAGTGACAACGTAATTTTTTGTCACTATCTGATCATATAGTAACAAGAAAAATGTCGACACTATTACCTACAGCTTTAGTGACAAGATTTCTCAAGTTGTCACTAATTGAAGATATTTAGTGACAACACATTTTGTCACTGTGAATAATGAATAGTGACAACATAATTTTTGTCACTATATGAGTATATAGTGACAATAAAAATGTCATCACTTTACGTACAACTTTAGTGACAAAGATTTCTCAAGTTGTCACTATTTTGAGATATTTAGTGACAACAATAGTGATGAAATTGTTGTCGTCATCAAAATTAACCCTTCTTTGTTTTTAGTGACAATATTAACTGTTGTCACTATAGTAATTCTTGTCACTAAATGTCGTTTCTCCTGTAGTGATTTGATTTCCAATGCTTATCTGTGGTAAGGTCAAAGATTTGAGCCACCCCAGAAACGGGTTCATATCGCATTAGCAAGTTTGTCATGTGTATATCTCAAACGGATTAATCGGGTTAATACCTAGATCACCGGTTTACCAAGAATTCCAAAGATCATAGAAGGAGATTGTGCCAATGTTTCGCCCAGGAATTCCAATGAATAACATAGAAGAAGATTTTACCTATGTTCTGCACCGGAGTTCTAATGATCATAGAAGGAGATTGTACCAATGTTCTCCTTAGCTTGAGAGGTCATACATCTTCTAATGATTGGACTGGTATGGAAAATATAGATATAGGTAAAGATCTTATGAGAACATATTAATTGTAGAAAATAATTTATTTGATTGGACCAAGTCCAAGACCATTACTGGATATATTGCTCCTCCTGGCATTCAACCATCGCTCTTTGAGTGGCTCGAACTCGTGACTTTACCTTGAATAAACCATTGAAAATCAAAAGTGAAGCCAGACGAGCTGAGCTCACTTGTAGAAAATATTTCTTCTTATGACTTCTTGTAGTAATAGAATTTTGTAACCACAATAGTGTTCTCAAATGTAAGTCCGAAGACATGCCCAAGACCACACATCTTGAAGCCCAAGTAAAAGAGGCAGTCTGTTTTGCAAACGGGGTGGTGGAGATAGTACGATCGATAGGCCTACAATGGATCACGTTTTTGCTCGACATGTTGGGCTAGCTTGAAATCCATGAGTACTCGCCAAGAGTTTAATATATTTGAAGTCAGTTTGAACTTGAATATTTAAATATTCAATTGAAAAATTTATGAATATACTCAATTATGTATTTAGATTAATAAAAACATTTATATTACGTCAAAAGAAAATTTTATATTATGATTTTGTAATAGTTTTGTAATCTATATTATTTTTTAGTTTATTTAGGCACTGTTTGGAATAAAGAGGAAAAAAAAAAAAGAAATGAAAGGATAGGAGACGGAGAGAATGTGATTATTGTGTTTGGATTGATTATTTATAAAAGAAAGGAAATGACTAAGAGAGCGAGGAAGGATTAGCTCAATTTATAAAATATTAGTCTTCTTTCCGTTCAAAATTGGACGGAGATGGAGGGAAATGGGGTGAAAATCCTCTGTCCCCATTCCTTTCCTCATTTATGTCCCCAACCAATCAGAATTTACTATATAAATATTTTTCCCAATTATATATACACATGGTGAATTGTGATTGGTTGGGGATAGGGATGAGAATAGGAACGGGAACAGATAATTTTTTGCCAGGGAAATGACAGCAGTTGCTTTAATATTTCTTTATATGAACTTAATTATCCTTATTTTAAAATATTTATATTCACAAAAAGTAAGGACAATTATATAAACTATTTTTCTTCTTCTCATTTCCCTCTCACTATCTACCCAAAACATAATCATTTCCTTCTCCCGCTTCTCTCCTCTCCTTTCTATATTATTCCATTCATTTCCTCCCCTCTCATTTCCCTCAATCGAACAAAAAATATCTTACATGCTTTCTCATTAAATGGCGACTTTTTAGAGTTTTTTTTTCTTTTTTTTTTTTTTGTGAAAATGGAATTTGTATTAATCACCAGTAGTTACAAATTTACACAATAAGGACCAATGTCCTCTAAGCCATCTGAGTGGCTTCAGAGATTACATATAAAGTATCTAAGATCACAACGACCCTCCGAATAACCGGAGTTAACAAAAAATCATGTTCAAATAATAGGGGAATTACATCACCACCATATTTATGAACTCATATGCGAAAACTTTTCTGCCAATGTTGATCCTCCTTCATGTTATGATCGATCTAATCGGTAATCTAATCTACCCTAAAAAATCCCCCATCTTTCGGTTTCCCAGGAATTGCTCCCAAGTACCCTTATCCCATGAACAATCACGTAACACATGAAGGGCAACCTCCTCATCCTTGTGACAAATATCACAAATGTTATCATCCACAATAATACGAGTGTGATACAACATAGATTTAGTGTTTACCTTGTTCCTGCGAGCCAACCACAAGTCAAACGTGTGTCGTAGCAAATCCCCACCATTCCAAATATTCCTCTGGGCTATTTGTTGAGTAGAGTATGGGAAAAAAGATTGGTATGCTGAAGAACTAGTATAGTGGTTCGATCACTCAATCTACATCGACTACCTTAAATTCCGTCCAAGAATTTTCAAATACTTCATTAATCATCCATTTTCAACCCATTGAAGTTGGGAAAGCCCAATACACAACGTGAATCACCAAGATCACACTTATGAGTTTACACTTCAACCACCACTCAACTCAACAAGGTCGATCACTCAACATGATTTTTTCTAACCGCCACGCAACCTAGCTCACCAAAAGTAATTAAATTTTATCCAAGGTCCCACTTATGGATAGATCTAAGCAAACCTAGCCTCACTCGAGGCAAATTAAAGAGCACAACAAACAATCACACTAAGTATGTGATAAATATAACATTTCAGCTCAAAATCACACTAGATGTGATGGATATTACAATTCTAGCACAACACTCTTCACTCACAAAGAAAGAATCACAAAGATAGACACAATTTATGAGTTTGGAATTATTTGAGAAGATATAAATGATAGGACAATTAGGAACTATTTCTCAATACTCTTTTACTCTTATTTAGCTTTAGAAGCTTATATAGAGGGGGAAATAACGGTTTGAATGTAACATTTCTGATTATAGCATTTTTAATCTTTAGGGATTTACCCATTATAGAGTTTAGAATATATGAAAATAAAAAACTTCATGATTAGAGTATTACGGAGAATGCTACAAAGAGTGTTATAGAATATCCGAATCGGCAAAAATTCTGTATAAAGTTATTCTAATATTAACAGGGTGATAATCTAAGGGTTCCCGATACCTATTAATTTCTAGCAGAATAATTTTTGAATTCGATTCACATTTTTATCTTGTAGTAAATAAATAAATAAATATACAACCATAATGTACAGAAAAAATATTCTAACATTCAATTGTGAAATTGAAAAACCATAGTTGTAACTTTCACATTAATTACACAAGCAGTGGACATTCTACCATGTCTAAAGGAGTGGTCCAAAATTCAATTGTGAGGTGACTCCCATCTACTGCCCACAAAGATACCAAAAGTGGGGTCAAATTTATAAGATAGTGAAGTCTCAAAATCTACCCTGCCAAAAAAATAATTAAATAATTAAATATAACAAAAATAAATAAAGCTCTCAAAAATCTCATGAATAGGGACTATGAAATTCTTAGGATCATAGTCTTGCACTTTAGATATACTATTTATTTTGCTCCTAAATGTAGTTTTCATATCACGTTTATGTAAAAAAATAACTTCATCAATGAGACCAAAGGTACCCTAAGAATAAGAGACAGCTTCTCTTGTCTCCTAAGGAAAGTTCTAGCATTTTGCCTTTGTTCAATTAGCCATTTTATTTAACAAATCATTATCATTTTTTTTAAAGAAAGTTTATTGAATATAAGCAAAAAACCATATATGGAGGGAGATATAACCTTACATCGAATACAAGGTGGAAACAAATCACTACTACATCGAATTAGCGAATCCTAGTAGTTTATTAATATTTAAAGGAAAAAGTCTCAATTTTAAAGCTAACGTCTTTTAAAAGGTTTATATCTAGTCTCCATATAATGTTCAGTCAGGGCCGGTCCTGACATTTCAGGGGCCCTATGCGAAAACTAAAAATGGGGCCTTTCGTATGAACATTAACACTTTCAACTTGTTACAATTTTTAAAATAAACGAAATATGACATTATAACACTTTCTCCTTCTCGATGCATAAGATTGCGATATCGAAAAACTTCTCTCTGCAGATGCTATTGGAGTAATGGACATATATGGTTACATGGTAGCTTGGATATTTGGGCTGGGTTTAACATATAAACAGGTTATACTTGAAAATTTTGGGGCCCCCTTTGCACCATCTCTATATGGGCTCGGGCCGGCCCTGTGTTCAGTAGGAGTTTTTATGCTTTTCTTCTTACCCTTGCGTGAGCGGGCATATGTAAAATCATCGTAATCATCTTCCAATTGAAATCTGTCAATGCATCTAAACATCCCGTGTCCGGGACCTTAGTATTTTCTTCTTCAAGAGACTCACTTTCCTCTTGTGCAATTGTATCAACATGCGTCACTAACAGTTGGCACAACAATATTTTTATTTTACAAATCATTATCGAAAAATAGGAAAATGCGATAAACTTTTGATCCTATAGGATGTTTGTATATGATAATTTTTCATTACGAGGTGATATTTGTATTTCTTATAAAAGCTTCTTACACTTCATTATCCTTTTATTATAAATAAAAAACTTGTATACCCTTAACCATAAAACCATCCAAACCCACACATTTTCATTGACTAAATTACAATTTCCTTGACAATTTCTAATTTCTATTGCCTTTGAAGTTTTGCTGGGAACGAGAATGGCTCTTTGAAATTATTTTGCTGTAAATACGTGATTTTCATTCTAAATGTCATTAATTTGCTAAATAGCTTTCTGGGAAAACATTATGCAACTTCAATTTACTTGTTTCTAAATTTTAGTGGAGATTTTGTGTTAAAAGAATTTTCAGTTAAAAGTGCAAAGAATATGGAATACGCAATAGAGATAATCGAAGAGGCCAATAGCCCAGTGGGGCGTTGGTCGGCCTGTAACTGAGAGGTCCCGGATTCGATACCCTCCGCCTGCGTGCGGTAAATTTTATTCTACCTTATGTAGGGTGTTCTCTCTCCCCAATATGGGCAATCGCCCATCGTGGCGTCAAAAAAAAATTTAAAAAAAAAAAAAAAAAAACGCAATAGAGATATATTAGATTTTTGTAAATACATAACCATTCGCGAAATACTGGCCTTACCAAGAATAAGAAGGCAAAAAATCCTCTGTCCCCGTTTTTGTCATCATCTCTATCCCCAACCAGTCACAATTCACCATGTGTATATATAATTGGAAAAAAATTTATATAGTAAATTCTAATTGATTGTGAATAGGGATGGAGAGAGTAATGGGAACAGAAGATTTTCACCCAAATAAGAATGTGCAATAAATTATTTGTAAAGTAGTACTATTTTGTGTGGCGAACGTCTCTATATTTATGCTCATGAGGAGGATAAATGTGATATTCTTTATAAAAAGAAAAAAAAGCATGTCAAGCTAAATAAATTAAAAAAGTACATGAGACTAAGCGATAAAACAATATTCATAATTTTTCGTAAAAAAAAATTAATTCATTGCTTAAAATACCTTTTATCATGTGATAATTTATAAATTTAATAACCCTTTTCTTTGATGTACAAAAAAAATGAAAAAGTTCCCAGATCTGACAAATATTTAACTCATTTTGTCTAGCACAAGAATAACAAACCTACCCATTTTTCTTGGAAGTTGGAATAAATAAGCTATTATTTTACAAAAAACAAAAACACTAGTACTACTAGGGATGTGCGTTCGGTAATTTAGTTTGGTATCGGTATAAAATTTCAGGACAAAATTCAGTTTCATAATTTTTTTATTAAACCGAACCGAACCATAATAGTTTACAAACCAAAATTACGAAACCAAAATAATTTCGGTACGCTTCCGTAAAAATCGAAATAACAAATTCAAATTTTAGTGCAATATAATAATTCAAACCAACTCATGGCTACTTATCATTTTTAGATATCCAAATAAATATTGTGATAATTTTATACCAAAAGCTAAAACACAGTTAATATAGAGGGAATACACACTATAAAAACATAATTGGTGTCCATTTAAAATGATTAGTGACTCAACGAAGATACATATCTTAACATAGTTATTCACTAAACATTATCAAACATAAATTAAAACCAACAACTCCCATCAAATAATGGAAGAGACTGTATAGTAATTTGTTTAGAATTAAAACAATTAACATAATAAAATATATTTTGAAATAATTTTGGTAATTCATTAATTCGGTTTTCATATATTGTTTTGAAATAATTTTGGTAATTCAGTAATTCGATTTTCAAAAATGAAAAACCTAATACCAAACTTAAATTTTGAAAATTTCGATAAATCGTATCGAATATACCAAAATACCGAATCAATTAATAAATTTCAGTTCGGATCGGTTTAATTCGGTATTTCAGTTATGTCAAATAGTGAACACCCTAAGTACTACTATACTTACAAAATAGCTTAACAAAACGTTGAATTTTTTCGGGACCAGAAAACAAATAAAGCCAACAGTGGAAAATAAAATTATTTTCCCATAAAATTACACCCCCTTTTAATTATATTTCTCAAGTATTTTCAATCTCTCTCCTAATCTGTAAAACCCGAAATTTTTTCTTACGCGATATTTGACGTGTAATTAAATTTTTCGCGAGTAACCGTGTAGGAGTAATTTATTTCGTGCTTACGTGCCCATTTAATTTTTGTAATATGTTTCGTAATTTATTTTTTTTGTGTACGTTTTATTGAGGGAGTGTTTACTTTCACGTATCGTAATTGGGGGATTTTATTGTTATTCACCTAAATAAATAATTTGGGTTTGAACTTAATAAAAACATAATAAATTAAAAGGGAACAGGGGTTTTGTGCGTTTTAAAGAAATCATCAATAGGGTCATCTCATGGGACTACTTAACTGAAGAAGAAACAAAGAGACACGACTTCTCTTTTCTCTCTGCAATATAAACAAGAAGCAAATGAGAAAGAAGAAAAAAGAGAAAGGAAAAAAAAAGGAAAAAGAAATATCAAGCCAATCATTAGCCAACCACGGCAGGGGGCTGCCTCGGGGTAAGTGCGCAGCAACAACAATTGAAGAAAGAAACTGAGCGGCTCTGTATCTCTCGGGGGCGGCGCACAAGAGCAAGAAAATATGAAGATTTAGGCCAATCAGATTGCAACCACCATGGTATTATTATGCTGCTGCTTTGGAATCCGTGACCCAACCACGTAAATACTGCCAGGAGAGAAAAAAGGGAGCATCAGTAGCCGCGCACAACAAACCAAACAAGAAGAGATTTTGGAAGAATAAACATTCTGTCCAGAAATTCAACATGACAATTGAGGGGGCTACCGACCTTCGTTTTTGACCCACAACATATCAATTCGAAGATAATCGAAAGGGCTTCGAGTGAGCGCAGACGGAATGCAATTCGGAGTTTCCAGTGAAAGTTATCGCACCGCGAAAGTGAGGCTGCCAGCACTGATTACGGGATTTCGGTGTTTTACCGCTCCAGTAGCAGGTAGGGACCTCGCTTTCCATTTTAATTTCTGTCCTGTAATATGTTATCACTGCTTTGAAATTCAGTTACGAAATATTTATTACTTTGTTAATTTACGTTCTAGCATGATTTACTGTTTTTGGGGATATTCTATTTCATGAAATGTATAGATTGACTGTTAATTTAATTGGGTAAAATGAGCATGCCTTGTAATCGCTTTCCTAATGCTATTATAAATTGCTATACTCGTATAAACTGTCTCTGCAATTTATTCTTGTTTTGAAAATCATTTGTAATTGCCTCTTTGCTTAATCGCTTTTGAGTCTTATTTGGAGTCGTCTGTTGGGAGTCATTATTGTTGTCCCTAATTGGTTTGGTCGGCTAGAGTCAGTCGTCCCTATTGAGCTCGTATCTAGGATCGCTAGTTAGCGAGTTCGATCTGCCTACATTACTGCTCTACGTTACGTGACCCAGAAGAGGTCTTACGCTTTCTGATACGTCCCTGTGGCCCATACTTAATGGGGCTAATCATTAGAGTACGGTGGTGGTTTTGTGGAGTCCACGGTTTGGGGATGATGAGACAATGTAAGGATTGAACCTTAAAATCAGTGTCCCGTAGTTTGGGGGAGAATCAGAACCCACGAGTTTCTTGAAACCGTCCTAGTTTGGTTTATAAGCTGGGACCACTGCTAGTTATTCTTTGAGTAGTTGTGAATAGATATGTGAGCTCATGTGGTGGGAGTCGTGTCATAGTAGGTAGCTACGTTCTAAGTATCTAAGGCAGTATGTGATTGAGTGTGCTGGGGATGGGCAACGCGTGGTGCTTGTCGTATACTCGGTTATGGAATCGTTTAGAGTACGAAGAAGGTGGTTATTTGCTTAATTGTTGCATTCTATGTGTTCGTTTTGGTTTTGATTATTATATGTTGTTTGCTTGGAGTCTATTTGGTCTCATATGAGTTGGGATGTTGGGAAATGTTTTGGTGCACTTTTGCACATGTTTTAAAACTCATTTTTTCGAAAAGCCGCATTGTGTGCGATCCTGCGTGCATTACGAACCCTACATTGCATCTTGTCTTTGCATCTGTCCCTGCACTAAGTTACGAGTCTTGCGAGACTTGGATTGAGTCGTTTGCATATACTTCCATAGGGGGTATTACGGGAAAAGGGGCATCTGCATTATACATTTACTGTTTCTTGTCTCTATTATCTATATTACTTGTTTTAGGGTCCTGCTGAGCACAGGAGCTCGATCAGATATCCGGTTTTGTTTTTTTCGGGTTTTGTAGATGTTGATTTTTTCTGTGATGGTGGAGCATGGGATGGGGATTACGAAGAGTGATCCTAGCTGGATAGTTCACACCGATTATTACTTTTATAGTTATTTATATTGAAACTTGTAGTTTCCTTTGAAATGTAATAACTTAAAAAATAATTTCATTTTTAGAATAACGCTTACAACTCTTGTTTTATTACTATTTATGGACTTTATATAATGAACTCATTTATTTAGTAATTCTCATTGCGGCTTTGGTGCTTCATTAACGATGAGGCGCTGCCATGTCATCATTCGGAAAGCGAGGGTGTGACATAAGTGGTATCGAGAGCGAGTCGAACCTTAGGAATAAAATGCGTAATGAACTTAGGTTATCAAGAATACTTAATGTGAGGTGTGTGATGGGTAGAGACCATGGATTAGGATATTCTGTTTACTTAAGCGTTTATATTCTTACGCTAGCGATATGTTTACATGTTATGTGTTTACTGGTTTATACCATGCTCTACTTGTTCATGTCTTACATGTTTACTTTGTTATTGTTTTATCGCATATCGTATTTATTATGCTATAGTATTCTATATGTTAAGCATGTTATATATTTTCTTGTTATACCATGTCATGCTATACTTGCATTTGCTTCGCATATTATCACGGTTAAGCGCTTTATTACTTATTTTACCTTATATTCTATACATGCGGAAGTTAAGATGAATTCGAGTCAATGAAGCGATGGCGACTACGCCTACCTATCGCTCGTTGTCTTATCGCTATGCGTTACGTGTGTTATACTATGCAATTTTACGTACTATACCCGATTATGCCCAACTCGTCTTTTGTTTCAAATCAAATATGACTTCTTTCTTTTCCCATTTATTCCCAACAACTCCAGTTTTATCAATCTCTGTTTAGCGTTCACACCGATAGGAATCATTTGCTTTGTCATTTTTCATGTTGAACTTATTTGCAATAATTATTTCATACTTGGTTGATGGATAAAGATCATTTCTTTCATTTATTGGATCTGTAATCTCAAGAAGAATATCCATTGACTTATTCTACTTATCTCAAACCCGAGTTCGCATTTTGTTGGTAAACTATCAACCTTTGTCGTAGTCTCTAATTGTTGATCCAAATAAAATCTCATCAACTTGAATTATCATTATTTGAATTCTTCAATTCTTAATGAACATTTCTTACCAACTTCACTTCTTGTGTGTCCATGCTTCAACGAGAATTTGTTAAGCCTCTCATACTAATCTCTCGAGTGTTGCTTCAATTCATCAAGACCCCTTTTTCAATTTGTATAATGATTTGAACAATCTATTTTCACATCATTTAGATTGTTTATCTACTTCTTCTTGTAATACCTCGATTGCAAAAGTAGTCATTCCTCCGATAAAATTCAAAGTTTCTTGAAAATGTAACGTTAATATAAGTCGTATAGACTCAAGTTTTGCTACATGAGCAAACTTCTCATCAAATCCGCTTCATGTACTTGTGTATTCTTTGACTACCATTTTTTATTTGTCTCTAACAATATTTCTTAACTCGTTGGGCTTGTTTCTAAACACCCATTCAAATACATTGATGTTCACACCATCTGCTCTTGGAATGAGTCTCGAAACAACATTTTTTTTTAACGGTTGAAGTTCTTCTTGCATCGAAATGATCAATCTCCAATTATCTACTCAAGTCGAATGACTTCTTCTATTTACTCGGTTGATGCACGTCCAGTCTGTTGCACTCCTAAATGCGAGTGAGTATCACAATTATCATCATGTTCACTCGTTGTTATTTGTAAGATCTTCTTGGCTCCTTGTTTTTTTTTAGATTCGATTAGCTCAACAAATTCACTCTCATCAAATTTTTGTGATATAGCTTTCAACAAGATTTGCGAGACAAATCTTGTATCATTACATTGATAGCTTCCATCTTTGAGAGGTTCTTTTGTTGTATACCTTACATTTAGAATATTCCAAAAAATATTCCTTTATCGGTTCTTTCACATAAGTGTTTCTCCCTGCCGCTATTTGCGTTTTTATCTTCCACCTTCTATGTCTTTGGCTTTCTTGGTTTCCTCACGGTTGTGCTGATTTTCGTTTATCAGTTTGCTTTGCAACTCGAGGAGACATCACCTGCACCTTTTGTTCAACTCGGACTTAGTACACTTATTTGGTTTATTGTGTGTCTTAAGTCAATTTTGCGCCTTTTCGATGTATTCAACTATTTTTCTATCGTATGTTGCTTGTTCTAAGTGAAGATGCTTAGTCTGGATCTGCTTGTTTCCCGTCTAGGTCAGAGCATCACATAATTTTATCTCTCGCTACTCTTGTTCCGCCACCCACATATGTTTATATTTTTCGTGTGGATTTGGGACTATTCATCTTCTTTTCGGTGATGATCGTGTTCATCGTAGTAAAAGGATCATCTCTAAAAAAAAAAAATTTGTTATTTCATCTTCTTATTAATCACATGTTGCGAATCGAGTTTTTTTTTATTTTTTTATTATTGAATCTTGATTCTTGCCATCATTTCAAAATCCACGAGGATCTCCACTTTGCTAATCTGTTAATGGCAGATCATCGAAATTGGCTTCTCCATTATTTCATCTCTTGAGCTACCGTTTAGCTACTTATAATTTCTCGTTTTGTTCACTAAATATCTATTCGCGAATTGCAATTTCCCTTTCAAGTGAATTAACTTCCGTTGCCAATTCTTGATTCGTACTCTTTGGTTTAACAACCTGGATATCCATTTTCCGCAATTGTTTGTAGCCATCCTTCATCTTGTTATGATCCTCCGCGTTCATCTTCAATATCAGTCTTGGAATCATCTCAGATTGAGGAGTATGATTTATCATCTTTGCCCTATCATCCTCACTGAGTTTTATTGTGAACATTAAATTTTATTTATTTATTTTTTAAAAAAAAAATAAAATAAATAAAATAAAATTTAAGGCCTAACTCACTTTCTTCAGTTATGTTTTTCTTTCATCACATCATATGTTTGAAGAGAACTAATAGATTCATCAACTATCATGTTAGCTCAATCCTTAATTCATTCTTCAATGAAACACACTTTTACTCAAAATTTTCTAGTAGAGAGCTCATAATCTTATTCATCAACTTTTCACTAGAATATATTTTTCATTCAGTGAAAATATTGATTTCCAATGTCTCTCGGCTTGTTATTGACGATTGGTCATGATTTCATTCTCACACATCCTAACATTCTCGGGTTCAGTGGTTCAACCATTCATAGCGAAGTCATTTGAAAGTTGGACGGAAGAACCGGTTGAAGTATTCTCATCCTTTCAGCGACCAGGTTTAGCAAGTTTCGAGGGACGAAACTTTTATAAGGGGGAAGAATGTAAAACCCGAAATTTTTCCTTACGCGATATTTGACGTGTAATTAAATTTTTCGCGAGTAACCGTGTAGGAGTAATTTATTTCGTGCTTACGTGCCCATTTAATTTTGTAATATGTTTCGTAATTTATTTTTTTTGTGTACGTTTTATTGAGGGAGTGTTTCACTTTCACGTATCGTAATTGGGGGGATTTTATTGTTATTCACCTAAATAAATAATTTGGGTTTGAACTTAATAAAAACATAATAAATTAAAAGGGAACAGGGGTTTTGTGCGTTTTAAAGAAATCATCAATAGGGTCATCTCATGGGACTACTTAACTGAAGAAGAAACAAAGAGACACGACTTCTCTTTTCTCTCTGCAATATAAACAAGAAGCAAATGAGAAAGAAGAAAAAGAGAAAGGAAAAAAAAAAAGAGGAAAAAGAAATATCAAGCCAATCATTAGCCAACCACGGCAGGGGGCTGCCTCGGGGTAAGTGCGCAGCAACAACAATTGAAGAAAGAAACTGAGCGGCTCTGTATCTCTCGGGGGCGGCGCACAAGAGCAAGAAAATATGAAGATTTAGGCCAATCAGATTGCAACCACCATGGTATTATTATGCTGCTGCTTTGGAATCCGTGACCCAACCACGTAAATACTGCCAGGAGAGAAAAAAGGGAGCATCAGTAGCCGCGCACAACAAACCAAACAAGAAGAGATTTTGGAAGAATAAACATTCTGTCCAGAAATTCAACATGACAATTGAGGGGGCTACCGACCTTCGTTTTTTGACCCACAGCATATCAATTCGAAGATAATCGAAAGGGCTTCGAGTGAGCGCAGACGGAATGCAATTCGGAGTTTCCAGTAGAAAGTTATCGCACCGCGAGTGAGGCTGCCAGCACCGATTACGGGATTTCGGTGTTTTACAGCTCCAGTAACAGGTAGGGACCTCGCTTTCCATTTTAATTTCTGTCCTGTAATATGTTATCACTGCTGAAATTACGTTACGAAATATTTATTACTTGTTAATTTACTGTTCTAGCATGATTTCTTGTTTTTGGGGATATTCTATTTCATGAAATGTATAGATTGATTTGTTAATTTAATTGGGTAAAATGAGCATGCCTTGTAATCGCTTTCCTAATGCTATTATAAATTGCTATACTCGTATAAAGCTGTCTACTGATGTTATTCTTGTTTTGAAAATCATTTGTAATTGCCTCTTTGCTTAATCGCTTTTGAGTCTTATTTGGAGTCGTCTATTGGGAGTCATTATTGTTGTCCTAATTGGTTTGGTCGACCGAGTCGTCATCCCCTATTGAGCTCGTATCTAGGATCGCTAGTTAGCGGAGTTCGGTCTGCCTTACATTACGCTCTACGTTACGTGACCCAGAAGAGGTCTTACGCTTTCTGTTACGTCCCGTGGCCCATACTTAATGGGGCTAATCATTAGATACGGTGGTGGTTTTGTGGAGTCCTCGGTTGGGGGATGATGAGACAATGTAAGGATTGAACCTTAAAAATCGTGTCCCGTAGTTTGGGGGAGAATCAGAACCCACGAGTTCTCTGAAACCGTCCTAGTTTGGTTTATAAGCTGGGACCACTGCTAGTTATTCTTTGAGTAGTTGTGAATAGATATGTGAGCTCATGTGGTGGGAGTCGTGTCATAGTAGGTAGCTACGTTCTAAGTATCTAAGGCAGTATGTGATTGAGTGTGCTCGGATGGGCAACGCGTGGTGCTTGTCGTATACTCGGTTATGGAATCGTTTAGGTACGAAGAAGGTGGTTATTTGCTTAATTGTTGCATTCTATGTGTTCGTTTTGGTTTTGATTATTATATGTTGTTTGCTTGGAGTCTATTTGGTCTCATATGAGTTGGGATGTTGGGAAATGTTTTGGTGCACTTTTGCACATGTTTTAAAACTCATTTTTCAAAAACCGCATGTGTCATGCGATCCTACGTTACATTACGAACCTCTGCATTGCATCATTTGTCTTGCACTTGTCTCGCACTAAGTTCTGAGTCTTGCGAGACTTGGATTGAGTCGTTTGCATATACTTCCATAGGGGTATTCTGGGAAAAGGGCATCTGCATTATACATTTACTGTTTCTTGTCTCTATTATCTATATTCATTTGTTTTAGGGTCCTGCTTTGAGCACAGGAGCTCGGTCAGATATCCGGTTTTGTTTTTTTTCGGGTTTTGTAGATGTTGATTTTTTCCCTGTGATGGTGGAGCATGGGATGGGGATTACGAAGAGTGATCCTAGCCCTGGATAGTTCACATCGATTATTACTTTTATAGTTATTTATATTGAAACTTGTAGTTTCCTTTGAAATGTAATAACTTAAAAATAATTTCATTTTTAGAATAACGCTTCCGCTACTGTTTTATTACTATTTATGGACTTTATATAATGAACTCATTTATTTAGTAATTCTCATTGTGACTTTGGTGCTTCGATTAACTGATAGAGCACTGCATAATGTCATCGTTCAGGAAAGCAGGGTGTGACATAATCTATCAGTGCTCCATTTCCAACTTTTTCCCCCTTTTGCCTACAAGGAGTAAAAGTCTCCAACAAATGCAACCAACAAACTGACAAAGTCATCATTAATTTGAGAATTTTTATCTCAATATTTATAAAAATAAATTATTTCTGAAAAGAAAAGTACGACAAAAAAAAATTATGTTCTTTCTCTGGTTTTATTTCATTGTCATTATTATTTAGTTCATTTTACTGTTAACTCTCTCTCTCTCTCTCTCTCTCTCTCTTCTTTCTTCTAGATGATCCCATTAATTCAATTAGCACTGTCAAAGCGGGCGGTCGGTCGGTCCCAAATCGTCGCGATTATCGTAAAAGCAGATCTGGATCGGATTTGGACCAATTTTTGCGGACCAAGAAAATCCTAATCCATACCCGTGCATAAGAAATCCAGCGGGTTAAAGCGAGCAGTCCATGACTAAATTAATTTTAAAAAAAGAAAATAAAGCTTAAAATGACTTTTTTTTTTTTTAAAAAAAATTGAAAAGAAAAATAGAAAAAAAAGAATATAAAGCTTAAAAATTGAGTTTTGTTGTTTATTTTTGAAAATATTTGTAAAACAAATTGTAAAAATGAGAAGTAAAACTTTAAAAAATATTTTTTTTATATATTAATTTAAATGCGGGTTGGTCCGGGTCCAGTCCGGTCCGGTCCGCCTTGGTCCGTGGTCCAAACGGAGCGGGCTAAAATGGCCTGCATTTAAACGGACCATGAATAGCTTAGTCCAAATCCGTCCAAAAAACCCGGACCAAGGACCCGTCCGCGGGCTAGTGGTCCGTTTGACAGTGCTAAATTCAATCCAATTTGATCTAATTAGAATCCAATAAACTTACTCCCAATTGAGCTCACACTTTCTTTTTTTATTGAGAAAATTGCAAATTTTTTTGATAAACGTAAAGAATCAAGTTCAAAATTAGCTTACACTCTTATGAGATATCTCCTTCGTGAATGTCCATTTTGTTATACAAAGTGAACAAAAAAGAAATTTAATGTCCGGCAAAGAAAGTATTATTAGAACACGAGACCTGTAAAATATTTTTTAGCCTGAACTAGTTTTGGTTTAGTGCATACTTAAGAAAGATTAATAATTAAAGAAAAAAGTATCTCTTTTAATGTAGATAAACTTGAATCATAGTGCATATCAGAATTAACTAAACCAAAATATGAGTAAAGCAAAAAGACTTTCAAAGTCCCATTTTCTCATCCATCAATTCCCAACCCTTCTCTCTTTTGATTATTTCCATCACTGTCATCCACTAGTGACTAGTGAGTAAGTATAATAAAAAGCCATTAGCCACTCCTTTTTTCATGTTGAGTTCTTTGAGGTAAAAGCTAGAGTCACTCTCCAATGTAGTCCTAGTGCTGTTTCTGCTTTGCAGCACCAATGGTTTCAGCTGCTTCATCAAATTAGTAGTAACTTTTTCCTCTTTCAAATCAAAATCAATTTTTTTTTCTTTATTTATTTTTTATTTTTATTACGGTTTACTACTCCTAGCTTAGGGATAGCTACACTTAAAACCCCTCGGAATTACAAAGTTATTATTCAACAGTTAAAAGTAATAAATTGTCGTTAAACACGCGTGAAATGATTAATGTGTTCCTCACTAACAATAATAACACTATTATCACGTGAACATAAATCTGTCATCAATTTTAACCTCTCTTATAGTGAGCGATTACCAAGTCTACAATAAATACGTCTAAGCACTTGAAGTGGAATAAAATTGACATTTTCAATTATAAGTGAGCGACATACTAATTAGTTTCATGACGATTTAACAAAAAACTTACTACTTTAACCGTTCACTAATAGGAGTAAACTACACCCAAAAAAAACCCCTTTTTATCAAGAGAGGAAGGTCCAATTTTGGACCTATTATTCCAAGTCGGAGTGTAGACCTTTTTTTTTATGGATGGGATACAGACTTCCTTGACTTAAATCAAAATCAGCTATTTTTTATTTTTAAATTGGGGAAAAGGATTCTATCCCGCAACACGCGAATCGAATGATACACCATATTGTCAGATAGTTTGCCTGCTGTTTGGCAAATCAAAATCAGCTTAGCCAGCAGTACTAACGGTGCTGCTTCTGAAGAAGCCACCAATCTTTCGGCGTTTCAAGTCTTTCTCAAGCCTAAATGTAGCTATTCCTCTAGCTTCTTCTTCTTCATCTCCGTTAATCATCTTCTTTATCCGACTCTGCTCGTTATCTGAGCTTGATGTGCCGGAGAAGTACTGCAAGTCAAGCACATTTGCAGGTGTATTTGAGCTGGAAACCATATCCATGACTGACTCATAACCTTCCATTGCTATTTCTTGTACCACATTGTGACACATGCCAAAATTTTCCTGTTACAATTAATTATATATATATTTTTTTTAGTCTATAATATATATTCTTGGATTAAAACAAGAGGAAAAGAATGATGGGATTCTAACCTTATTTACAAATGAGCAGTTCAAGATTGAATTTTGGAAGGATTGGAATTGTAATGGAAACAATTCATGAGAAGCAGAGAGTAATGCAGAGGCTGAGATAATTGATGGCCTAAAATGTAACAATTTGATATCTGCAATACAAAAAATAAAATAAACAAAAACTTTATGAGTATGAATATTGGATTTTGATTATGATTAATTAAATAAAATATAATGGTAATGGTAATGGTAATGGTAATGTAGTAGTACCATTTTGAGCTTTAAATATGATTTCAGTAGCTCTTGCTTTGAGGGCATTTGTTGAAGGAAGGTCTTTGAATTTGAACAATGAGATAAAGAAATTGATGAAACAGAAAGGTGTAATGGACCTCATTCTCCATTTTAGACTACTAAGAATCAATAATTCCATTCTTTCAATGCTTCTTGAATCAAATATAATCCCACCATCATGCTACCAAAAAAACATTACAAATTCTCATTATTAAACTTTGTATTCAACTGTTGTTTCAATAATAGCTTAGCAGTCGAGTTTCTGACTTAAGAAAAAATAAAAATTTACTAACCTGAATTTGAGAAACAGAATTTGATTTTTTCATCTTCATTGCTAATGAAAGACAAGAAATTGCAACAAGTCTAGGGACCCGCAACTTCTCTTCCTTCTACATTAATGGGGACAAAATATTTCAAAAAAAAAAAATAAAAAAAAAAAATTTGTTGCAGCAATAAAAATCGTATGTTTGAATAAAAAATTATTTACATACCGATATGGGTTGTTGTTGTTGTTGGGTAGAGAGGAATCGATCAAGATAATTAACGGCAAGATATGATAAGAAAGGATCAAAATTTCGAGAAAAAATCAAGATTAATGAAACAATTTCATTTCTTTGAGGAGGGGGGTATGTAGAAAAAGAAGGCATATGATCAAATTCATTATCAAATAGTGAAATCAGTCTTTCATTTAGAGATTCAGTGGAGAACATTGGTAATGGGTTCTCAAGGTTGAAGAACTCCATTGAAGCTTTTCTTGTTAAGGGGGAGGGAGAGAGTTATATTAACGATACAAAGAGGAGAAAAGGTGAGTGTTCGCTGTTTTGTTCTCGACTTATTGAGTTGTCACACACACATGAAAATATATCCGATAAAGTAATAACCTCGCTTAAATAATAGTTTCTTTCGGTCCCGACTCTAGCCAGTGTAAAAAAATTAATATTTTCGTTAATTGCATAAGATAATAATTTTTTCCCGAATCCTTTAGGACCCAACAAAAATATAAAGTAATATTTGATCAAAATTAAAATAATATGAATTGTAAAAACATATAAAACTAATATTAATAAGGATTTATTTACTAACTTACATAACTCAATTCAATTCTTTGTAAAATATGCATCTAAAGTTGTTTTTTTTTTTTTTTGTTCCTAAATTGAACTCAGCTTCATCTTTAATTTTATGTAAAGCATTAACTCCATGTGACATATTCTTTTCTTGATGTAGAAAATAGGTATGTAAGGTTCTTATTGCTTGAAATGCTTCTTTTGTGGAAACACTTGATAAAATATAACTGTCATTTGGATCTTGATGATCATCGCTAGATGTACTCATAACCCCTAAATACATGATAATTAAAAGGCAAATACATTCAATTTTTTGCTATAAACATGTACTCATATAAATTCTTTCGTATTATTTGTAATTTCAATATAACTAAAATGTATTTACACTAAAGTTTTTGCTTTGTACATATACTTGCATGAATTCATTAACCTAATTTATAAATTCATGATATTTAGAATATATGTACATGCACATGAATGACATGATTTTTAGGCTTATTTGTACAATGTATATACATTAGTTCATTAATATCACTTTTAAATACAATGTATAAACATGTATATCTTATTTGAAAAAAAAATAATACATGTAATAAAAAACTCTTCATAAAATAATAATTTATTTATTTGTCAATAAATGAATAGATAAACAGATAATTTCGCTAAAGTAATTTTTTCTCGGTCCCGATAATATTACTTTATAGAGGTAATACTTGGGATAAAATATAGAGGTAATACCTTGGGAATGGGTTTGGGGATTAGATCTTTTCGCTTCTAATATTCCACCACACAAAAATTTTAATTTGGACTTTGCACATCTTTTTACTTAAAATTTACTTTTTAAATTTGAAACAAAATTTTCAAATAAAAAATCAATTCAAATACAGTAAAAGATCTAAAATTAATACTCGATAAATGAATAACCTCTTCAAAATAGAGTAATATTTTTTGCTAGCCCCTACTCGGGCCATTGTAAAAACAGTTGTCATGATAAAATTAAAAAAAATTAGAATTTTTTTTTGTATAAATTCTATAATTCCACCAATATCATAAACTAATAATTCTAGAGAATTATAATCATAACTAGAATAATGTAATAAAATATAAAGACTTGATGCTGTGATAACTTCCTTTCGTATAATTATTACCTAAAGTACTGAATCATACTCAATTTCATCTTGTGTATAATCTTAAATAACATTAGCCACCTTTTTTTCTATGTTTGGATCTTTGGACATTCGTCATTTTCACACATATAATCTAAAAGTTGATTGGCATCTATCTTATTAGGAGGATAACGAAGAATATTAATCGTGTTTACAAACTCGTGAACATTTTCTTCAGAAGTTGGATCATTTAATAGATAGGTACCGGCGCTTGTAACAAATGTCATAAAAAAACATAACGACACAGGAAAATGCGACGTTTAAGCGACCTTTGTAATAAATGTTGGTATAGATCTATATCGACGTTTTTTTGACTTATTTCGACATATGACAAACGTCGCAATAGACCTTTTTTGTTGTAGTGTAAGTTACTTGAGTTTTGCACGGCCGTCTCAAACATTTTGGCAATAATGTGCTAAATTTTAAAATAATACCGTATACAAAAAAAAAATGGACTTTCATGTAAATATGACAAAAAATAATTAAGACCAAGAGGTCCAAATCTAAGAGGGTTACACAAATATTTTTTAAAAAATTGCGCGTGCACACACATATATAATTTGTGACCCCTAATTTTTTGATGCACCGTGTCATCGAGCACTTAGAACTCTATCTAAGCATCCTATGTATTTTGTTTTATCTCCATATCAAATTTTATAGTGTCGAAAATAATTTGTAATTGTCTCTTATTAAACATGACATCTAAAATAACCTTATATGGAATCATCTAATTAGTCTAAACCTATAAACTTTTCTTGACCAAATGATGTTGCTGCATATGTGATTATTTTTTGAGCATGATCAACGTTCGCCAAATCAGCCTATGTCTGGCAGATTTGGTTTTAATGCGGTGGCAACCATCTTTGTGCATCTCTGCTCTGTTCTGCCCTGCCAAAACTTGATTTCTCGTTTCTTTTAAAAAACAAAAGAAAATTTTATAAATCTACACTCTTCTCATTCACTTGTTACAACATTTAGTTGTACTTTTTTTTAATAATAATTTTTATTTATTGTAATATTTATTTTAAGATCGATATAATATTTTAAGAAATTTATGCTTTAAATCTCAAATCTTCTGTTATAAATAATTTATTTTTTCAATCTTCATAAATTCGCAAACAAAAATTCAATTTAAGTACACTCGGTTGAATTTTTGTTGTTATTTTCTATATTGTATTTTCATATTGAGAGAGAATTAAATATTAATTGGCTTAACATCAAACCAGCTAAATTAGTTAAATAAGGGACAAACGTGTCAATTACTTCAAAAAAATGTAATAGGGGCATGAATAACTTTATTCTTTTAAGTACGTTCCCCTATTTTGAGCCAATTAATATAGCATAATTTTAGCCAAATACTATTCTTTTATTCTCTTTTTCTTTTTCTTAAAATTTGAAAAAACAATTTACAATTGTTTTATTTTTTTGTTTCTGATGCAGATAGAGGATGTTGAATGAAATTTCCTTGTTGTTGTCCAATGAAATTTGCTTACGGGAGTTCTAGAAAATGGTTTTCTTTTGCTCAAAATTCAAATATAATTAAAATGTTCGTTTCTCATTTTTTTATCTTCTCAAAAAGTATTTTCTGGTGAAATTGGCTATCGGAAAATATTTAGGTTCTGACTTATGATATCGTACTCGATTTATTTAGACGTTGTGACTGAATTTTGAGCTAATCTTCAATGGAACCACTAATTTCATCGAGATTACCTTAAATATTCTGTTCTTGATGCTCAATTTATAATTAAAGTATTTGACATTGGATATGATCAAGAGCTAATTAATTGGTTTATGATATTAATTAGCTTCACGATATCGATGCCTTAGTTTTGTTTTTCCTCGATTCATCTTTTTTTTTTTTTTTTTTTAATTCTCCATGTTTAAGTGTACAAAATTATTAATTATATCTTGAAATAATTCTAATCACCTCACTTTTCAGCATATAATTTTATTTTCTAGGAAAAATTAGTCCTTATTTTCCATGATTGCTAACTTTTTAATGCACTAAAATTTCTTTAGTTCAAATAATCGTGAAACTTGCTTAAACAATCTCAATCGGACTACATGAACATTTTATTATCTTTAAATTTTTTATGACACTCTATAACAGTAAAATATTCGTGATTCTCTATAACACTCTGCAACCATATAGTTTTTTGAGAGTCCTTGCACCATTGTTTTCTCATACTATTAACTCTATTTGGCAACTTTAGGACAGACTAATCATACTATACAATTATTTGACGTGGCAAATTAATTGGAGTTAAGTTTGCAACTTTTCAAATTTATGGAAAAAAATCAAGTTTTTATTATTCAATTGAAGAGAGTGATTTCAATAATATTTATTTTAAAATTCAAGTTTTCACTAAAAAAAAATGGATAAGGACTTTTATATACCAATTTCTAAAATACAAATAATTTGGTAAAGAACTACAATAATTAAAAGTGAGAAAGATATTAAAACAAATAATTTTTAAATTTTTGTAAAGAGGTTATTACACTGACATTGATAGTAGAGCTATCCCTAGATGTTATTTATCACCTTTACATGACAAGAGCAAAGACAAACAAAGTTTGAAATATTTCCACTTCACATCAAAACAAGCAACTAAAGCTAAATCAAAGAAGTTTATAAAAATCCATTTTCCCCTTTCTTACAAATGATAACCTCCAAAACTTAATACCTTAGAATATTGTATTTTGAACTATTGGCAGAGTGACAGCCTAGTTTTGTGTCTTTGAATGCATGGCTCTTTATCTCACAAGCTGTATTTTGATCATCAATAGGACAAAGGTTTAGGAACTTTAATAGCTTTTGTATTCTTGTTTGAAGTGCATGTTTTAAGCAAAATATCTTTATTTTTTTGGGCTTTGGAGAGACAAAAGTCAATGTGGAAGATGCCTTGAGTTTGATCTAAGTCATAAGGTTAGGTTTCAAAGTTCATAGTTTTTCCATAGTGCCAACTTTTAGACATAGAAAAAAGATTCAAATTATTGGATTAAAGAAAATCGTTATACATGTATATCAACTATTTATATTTTTCTCTAAATAGTATAAACTTAAGATTAAGCCCTAAATAGCACAATCTTTTTACGCGACTGCTCTGTTTGTCAAAATAGTATTTCAGGCAGAAAATTCAAGCTAAAAAAGCACCTCTACCAATCTTAAAAGAAAAGAAAAAAAAACCCTATTCTTCATCTTTTTCATCTTTTTTTTCATAATTTCTTCAAATGTGTATGTCAAAAACTTGTATTTCTTCCTAATTAGTCTTCCACGTCATTGATACCACATAATAACAGGTCTTCTTCAAGCTCAAGATCATCAAGGCCATTAATGGATCCAAGAATCAACCCAATTTTTGTAAATGTCCAAATCGTAAGCCCGTTGCACTAAGAACTTCTTGAACAGAGGAAAATTCGGGTAAAAGATTTGTCAATTGCATAGATTCAATGGTAAAATTTTGTTTATTGGTTGAATTTCGGTATTATGTATAAATTGAATTAAATTTTAATGAATTATTTGTTTATTTGTATAAAAAAAAAAACATGGCATCATGAAGAACTCAAATAAAACCTAAATCTAATTTATAAATAATACCGAAATTCAACCAATAAACAGAATTTTGGACATAAATATTTAAAGAAATTATGGAAAAAGGATGAAGAATAGAGTTTTTTCTTGTCTTTTAAGGTTGGGAGAGGTGCTGATTTGAGAATGACATTTTTACCGTGCACCTCGGAGTCTTGTGCATTGCACATGGCTTTTTTAGCCTGAATTTTCTCCTGAAAAGCAATTTTGACAAATAGAGCAGCCGTATAAAAAGGTTGTACTATATAGGATTTAATTTTAAATTTATACTATTATAGAAAAATAGAAATAGTTGATACAAATAGAGCAGCCGTATGTATTAAATGTGGTACTTTATGGTTATCTAACCTTAACAACTGTAAATTTTGTATGGATGTCTGTTTTTTTTTGGGGAGGGGGGGGGGGGGGGTAGAGGGAGGGTCACACTATGATAAGGTAGAGATTTTCAACCATTAAATTGTCAATGTAAAACAACTCATGTACAACTCTATTGTTGTACACTGATCTCAAAACCTTGTGACATATATTATACTATAGGAAATTTGAGTTTCCAATTTTCACAAGGAAAAAAAATCTATGTGGGACTAGTTGCCAAAAATTTCGTTTGAATAATTCAAAGGCATCATTGTTTTCCCTTAATAGAATGTTAGAATTTCCTAATTAAGGATTCGTGTGACCACACAATTACCAGTATGTAAATTTCAAACTTATAGGCATTCTTAACTAATAGTGGAGGTGTTTTTTGAAAAAGTGAAGCGAGAGTTGAGAATTTGAAATGAACCCACAAAAATTTACTATAATAAGTTTTAAAATTTTACTCGCGTTTACGTTTACAAGAAATTTTCTATATCTAATCTCTATACAGCTTCCACATTATACATTAAGTGTTAGGCAAAATAAATTTTAATTATTTCCGTAAAATCAAAATGTAGAACGATAGTGATTGTTAGAGTAAAAGACGAGAAAAATTGTTAACTACTACGACCAGTCTTCTCACAAGTAGGGAGCAAGAGTTTATTCTTTTTCTAAATAACTATTTTTTTATAATAATTTTAATCCAATTGACTCCAATCAATTGAAGCAAGATTGCTACAAGAAGTATTTTCTTTCTCTAATTTTTTACTCAATCCACTCATAAATGAACCTTAAACTGGTAATAGATGTCAACAAAAGGTTTGGCCCAGTGGGTAAGCCTTTGGCTTGGGACCGGAAGGTCCCAAGTTCGACACTCGCTCTCCCGTCATGATAGAGCAATAATATATCTCCTCCTCTGGTGAGGCGTTTCTTTTCCTCCTCTGGTGAGGCAATTCCCTCTCCAGGCATGGGGCATGCTTCAATCTTCCCTATCTAGGGTATTCTCCGCTCTTCGCCTTCGGGCACTCAAAAAAAAAAAAAAAAATAGATTCTTCTAATAATTTTCCATGTGAGGCAAAAATTGCAAGTATTGTTAGTACATAAACTCAAAATAGAGTGGCGATGTACTACACACAATAAATTTGGAGCGACAGACGCAGAGAGACAGAGTTATCAACCTTTTATACATTGCCAAACAGAAAAGTTATGGTTAGCTGCCTTATCTGTCATATGTCTACTTATATAAACCGGAGAAAAATCGTCTGTCTCCAACTGATATCTTCGTATCTATTCTAGCAACTCAAAATTTGCCACGTAAATATTCCTTCAATTCCATTTCTTCAACGGTCATTATTCACATTCACATGATAATTTATGATTGGTTGCGACAGACATGAAAACACCAGTTGGGGACAAACGATTTTTTTTTTTTATGATGAATAAAGGATTATCTATTAATAATAAAATGGCCGGGGCCATTACAACCTGAAAAGTTCCCAATCTCTTTCTCTAATACAACAAAAAAGAAGAGTTGAGGAAAGAAGAAAGATATACATGACAGAAAAATAAAGTTATACAAAGTAACGGATAATAACCCACACCCCAAAAGGTGCGAAACAACTAAAACTACTAATTTAACAAACAAACAAAAGATAGTCTTCTCCGCAGCATCTTCATCGCCATTTTCGAACCCCAGAGGCAAGCACTTGGTTTCAACCTCTTTCATAAACAATGATTCGGAAGAACATGAGCTTATTAAATATAAAATATTTTTATTGAATTGAAACAAAAACAGACATGGAGGGGTACTGTCTACCCCAAATAAAAGGTGGAAACAAATCCACTACTACATAAGGAGCATCATTCTTAGTAGTCTAAAAATATTTATAGTTGTACAAACTAACGTCTTTTGAAAGGTTTGTACCTAGTCTCCATATGGTGATCAATAAGAGCTTTTTTGATTCCCTTTTTCCCCTTGCGGGTGCGAACAGGAATAAAATCTTCGTAATTGTCTTCCAACTGAAGATCTGCCAGTGTCTCGAAAGATCCTGTGTTTGGGACTTCGGTATTTTCAACTGCTAGAGGCTCACTCTCGTTTTGCGCAGTTGTATCTACCTGCCCTCTGACAGTTGACCCCTTAAGTCTATTATTGAGTGCCCGAAAACTTGCAAATAATTTGTGTCTATCTTCAAAAGGAGCATCCAAAATATTTGGGTCCTTATGATAGAATGTAACCGGTGCAGATTTTTGTGTTTGTTCTGCAACCGGGCTATGTGAACAACCCCCGCCTATCCCGGGGTCCGTTGAAGGAGTACCATCCATAGTCACTGTTAACGAAATCGGAGTTGGAGTAACACACATCTCCTGCGACTGGTGCACTAGATATAAATCAGAACCTTTATCAACAAAAGGTTCTATAGTAGTCACGGCTCCATTTGTTGGGTTTGGGACAGATGGGTCATTTTGACCCGCAGTCAAAGCGATGGAGACATTTTCTCCTCCCCCAACTGCGTCAATCACTCCCTCAAATGTAGCAACAGCCAAATCAGGAGGATCTTTCTCCTCTATCCTTTCCTTCTCCAATGCTCCGTATTCCTCCACAAATTGAGGATCATCCGCCACAAAATCAGCAGCTTCTTCCGCAACAAAATCTTGAGGATCTTCTGCCTCATTCATCCTCTCTTCCGGAGTTCCGCAATTTCCCGACTGATCTGCGGCGAGTGCCCGGTCTGCCTGTGGTTGACTAGAACCATCGCCCAGCACTGTGACAGCCAGTTGCTCCACTAATGGATTTTCGACTCCCAAACAAGAAACCACCTTCTTTGGGGAGGAATCAATTTCCACCACTGGTTCACCAATTGTACCCTCCAAAGGACTCTTCCCAGTGTCCTTTATCAAATCAATCAACGCTGCCTTCTTTGATGATTCGGCTACATCCACCACCGGTTTACCGGCCGATTGCATGACCACCACACCTGACTTTAAAAACCTCACCACCGGCGCCACCTTAGTGGCGGGCTGTTCAATTTTGGTTTTTGTTTTTTCCAATTTTGGACCCGGTACATTCTCCTTTGGAGATTTTTCAACATTCAATGAACAAGTTTCCATACCATGCCCGATTTTCCAACACGTCACACAATATGGGGGCAAATCCTCATATATGATTCCCTGCCAAAATCCCTTTTTAGAACGTGAGTGCGAAATCCACACCCGATTCTTTATCTCCTTCATCAAATCCACCTCCACACAGACCCGCGCAACACTTGACCTTGCAACCTGGGCTGTCAGATTATCTAATACCAGCGGTGTCCCCGCCGCCTTTGCTAATGAAAATAAAATTGATTTATTGTATAAATGAATTGGTAATCCCTCGAATCTAATCCAAACAGGTACAACAGACGGTTCTACCAACGGATCAAAGTCGTATGTCCATTTGAAGACCCTCATTCTCATGCCACCAAAAGTCCAAACCCCCCGCCTCCATAGGCGGCAATAGTCCTCCTCGTGATCAAAACGGATGAGGACATGACGATGATCAAGCCATCCGATCCAAAATGGACCGGTAAATTGCAGTTTCAAGAATTCCTTGAGGAGGGCTTCCACTAGCGGTGCACGGCGAGAAAACTTCCCAACAAGGGCCAATTTCCATGGTGCCTCTAGTATCGATAATTCCTCCTCCTCAATCGTTAAGGACGGTTCTCCCTTGAAAGTGCCCAATGCCTTCGTCGGGATCGTTGCCGTGGGTGATGCTTGTTTCACAAGGTTTGCGAAAGATTTTTTTGGCCAAGCCTCCCCGGGATGGGGCGGCGTTGGCGCGGCGGCTGCCATAGCCGATCAGAAAGAGGTGAAAACTCAAGAAAGGGCCCAGAATAGAAGTGGGTATCCATAACTTACCACCAACTAGTCGATCTAAGAAGATTGACAAAAGATCTCGCCCCCAAGTCTTGAATCTTGATGAAAAACGCATTAGGGAAAGTCCATCGATGTTTGTGGCCAAAAGTAAGGGTGAAGATACAAAAAAAGGGTGGAAAATGGCTAGATCTAATCAAGAATGGTTGGATCTAACCGTGAAAATCAAGAAAGGAAGAAACTTAAAAAGGAAAAACAGAGAGAAAAAGGAGAGAGAGAAGAGGGGGGACAAACGATTATTTTGTCACATAGACCGAACCACTTTCATTAGTATCATACTACATTTATTCAGCAAAAAAAAAAATACTACATTTTGTATAAATTTATTTTCATACTTAAATCATAAACGAATATGGAGTCTGTTTTCAGTTAAACTAAAAGATATTCTCTTACTGTTCATGGTTGCTATTTCACATTTGATAAAGAACTAACAACTAGAGATGCTCTCTACTTATTGGTGCTGTTACACAATAAAAATGTCAGTTTAGTTTTTAATAAACGATTTTTTTTAATAATATTATTTACAGTTTAATTTTTTAACCGTACTAAATAAACTATGTAAGTGAATATAGTTGAATTTGTAGGAAGAGAGAAGAGTAAGAAGTCTAAAAGCTGAAGAATAATCTACCCTTGGAGTATTCTTTAAGTGGCCTAGTCCCCTACATTGCCCAAAAATACACCTACTTTTTAACATAATTCACCAATCCTTTGAATATTTTGATCTGCTGTTTTTCCTCTTTTTTTATGCTTGGCCTTAAATAACTGGATAAAGAGAATTCATCTATACTGTCACATAAAATAAATAATATATATATATATATATATATATAATTTCCTTTTATGTAAATGAATATTTATTTTTGTGTATTTTGTACTTAACCCATTACGATCTGCTTTTGTCAAATTAGTATTTAGGTTTTAATTTTCAGCCAATTTTAAGCACATTTTTTTGCATATATCATCACTCTTAAGGGTAATTCTGCATCAAAGGTTCCTTATCTCAGTGGGGCAAGGGTCTCTCCATGACCATGAGGTTGTGAGTTCGATACCCTCCCCATGCAATGGGGCAAATTTTAATTGTCTTATTTTCTAGGGCTATCTTCTCCTCTTGTGAGGCGTTTTTCTCTCCTCTTATGAGAGCAACCGCCCTTCCGGGCTTAAAAACAAAAAAGGGTAATTCTGCTAATTCAATCTCTAAAGGATTACCGACAAGTGTAAAAAACATTCTAAGAACATGTCGAAAGCCATCACTAGACATAAATATGATAAAACAAAATTTTAAGTGTAAAATACACTAAATAAAATATTACTAACAGAAGAAAAGAATTATGTATATATTTCTCTTAATCTTAATATTAACATTATTATTTTAACAAAGACTTGCAAGCTGGAAAGTTACAGTCTGACTCACACTTTGATAATTGTAAGGGAGAAATGGTCAAATTTTACTTTTTCGGTTAATGACCGGTCAAATGAATCAAGGCAAGCTTGTGCTAAAGCATATCTACAAGTATGGAGAACTTTTCGTCCAAAATACAGCTCGCTTATGTTTCTCTCCCCGATTTTTTCTCTCCGTCCCTGCAACTCTTCTGTCTGTCTTTTTTACTGGCCAGATCTGATCATTGGCTCCAGTTAATTTTGTTTATTACTTTTTTATGAGTTTTATACCTCTATTTTGTAACTAGTGATGGATTCAAAAAAAAATTCACTAGGTAATTTGATATACACAACAATTGACTGCGGTCATTTATATATTTATTATCTAAATGGAGTAAAATATATCATATATCATATATGATTAAAACAATCACTGGGGTCATTTGATATACACAATAATTCACTGAGGTCACTTATACATTTATTATTTAAATGGAGTAAAATACATCATATATAATTAAAGAATTTTTTTTTTTGAGTGACCCCACTCACTCTTCTTTGGATCTGTCACTGTTTTACCACAAATCATATGAAATTTTTTTCAAAGTATTTTTCTTTAAGATTCAAAACACAGAAGTTGGATATGTCTCAGATCTTCACAAATCTATATTATTTTTTTACGTTTCTAGGAGGATTCTTTCAACCCGGACTTGATTTGAGCCCTTTATCATCTTTCTACATCTTCCCGAGGCAATTTGTAGGGCGGTTGATACGCCCATGGTGCTATAAATTGTAGATCCCTACGAAAGATGTTGAAAGTGATATTCTCCTGTCTCTGTGGTTAAAGGATTGCAGAGAAGATGGTGCGAAGAAGAATATTATGTATTTGTTTAACTTGCTAGTTTTTATCTTAGTATTTCCTAACCACCCAAGTTTTCTTGAGTGTGATTTTTGTCTGTTATCGTGATTTTTTAAATCATTGTACAACTTTTATTTTTCTTGTATTTTTAGATTTTTCTTTAATTGTAATAGCTTTAGTTATTTTGTGATTAATGAAAAAATTCTTATTTAGCAAAAAAAAAAAAAAAAAAAAAAAAGTATGGAGAACTTTTAGTTTGATAAGTACATATACAAACAAGTACACACGTGTATATATATAAATTTTAGACTAAATATAGGTACTTTTTTAACTAATCAATATCTTCATTCATCAAAAAAAAAAAAAAAACTAATCAATATCTTATAATTGGATGGGGTATACTGTACTTTTTGTTTTTGATAAATTTACACTGTACACTGTACACCAATATTCAGAGATTGAACAAGGCTAATGTACTCTCATACTAGGGGTTAAAGCCTGATAACACTTAATCTAAATTATTAAGTCTGAAATATTTAAATTGTGATTTCTGAATTTGAAGTCTGAATCCTAAAGGCTTAAGCTAAATTAACTAATACGAGATTATTATTTTTTATTGAATTTTAAACGTTGAAATATTATATTTTTACATATTTGCATGAAAAAAAATAAAGTTAAAAATAGTTTTGTTTTAAATTTTGTTGATCCATTATAATTATTACTTTTGAAAATGTTAGATTATCAAAATTAAAATTTTAAAAAAAAAAGATTAATTTCCAAAGCAGTATCGACTTTGTCTCGCAATACTCTAAGATAAACTTTAAATTTCAATAACTTTGTAATTAACCTATTTTGTATTGAATTTTTATTATTTTATAAATTTTTATTGTCGTAGAAAGTGTTATCGAACCCAAAATTTATTGTTTCGATTCGGTGTGCTCCTCCAATCAAGGTTTTGAAACCCGGACCGGGCATCGACCCGGAAAAGTTACTGGGTCACGGGTCACTGGTCGGACCGGTGGTCGAACCGTCATCGACCCGTTCATCAACCCGGTGACGTCATAAATATTAAAAATATATATAATATATACTTATTAATAAAAAATAAAGTTAATGTAAATTTTTCCAAATAAACATCTTGTTGATATAAACCTGAATATTAACATTTCTTATTCTTAGATATCTAACAAAATTCTATGTAAATTAATTTACATACAAAATTTCTACAAAATGTGAATAGAATTACACTTATTGATCAAGAAAAAGAAGAAAACTTTCATGAAAATCACAAAGAAAAAATCAAATCCACTCCAACCTCCTCAATCCAAGAAAGAACAATATTTAACATTCCAAATAACCACAATATTTAAAAATTCAATCACAACTCACAAATCCTGATAATAAAAGTCAAAATAACAAAATCATCTATTTAGTCTACAACTCTAAATAACATCTCCAAACAAGCTAAAATCACAATCATATATATATATATATTGGGTCTTTTTTTCCTTTTTTTTTTATACAGAAAATTTTAAAAAAAAAAAATTTAAAAAATGCATTTTGTGATCCGGCCGGTTTTCCCAAAACCGTTCCGGTTTCCGGGTCAATGAAATTAGAGCGGTTTTCAGCGTGAACGGGTTTTGTCACCTAACCGGACCGCTCGGAGGTCCGGTCGACGGTCCGACCGGCCGGTCCGGTCCGGGTTTCAAAACCATGCCTCCAACTATACTGAACTTCCGTAAAATTTCCATTTTCATTTTTTTTTATAAATTGATGAAGTTACAATAAATAAACATATTTCAGAAATGTATGAAGTATTTATCTTTTTTAAAATTTTAAAATTGCACTTTGTTAGAAAATTTTATTATATAATAATAAAATGAGAATCAGCATATTAGGCTTCAGATTTAAGTTATTTTATTTTTATTTAAAATTTACAACTACAATTAAACGGGTATTAAACAGTTAAGAGATAAGCAAAATTTGTTATGAAACACGCTTAAAAAAATAAGCACCGAATAATATTTTTATCAAACAAACATAATTAGTAGGTACTAAATTATTTACTTTTAAGCATTAATTCAATTATGAAACCGTGGCTAAGTGAAAATATAATAATGCGTTAGAAACTTTGGGGTTTTAATTACCTTGCTCTGGATATTTTTTTCTCTTTTAACTACAAACAATAAAAAACTACGAATAATAAGTATGAATTTAACAATTATGTCTCAATAATAATTTTTGAGAAAATAAATTCAATTATATTCTTATTATTTTATATGTTCATTATTAAAAAAAAAAAAAGATACCCACGATTGATACAAGACTAAACCTATTAGAACAATAATATATATGTATTATTTGCATTCGCCTATCAATAATTAAAGGCTAAATAGCGTATTACGTCCCTAAGCTATTTTTATTTGGTGACTAACGTCCTAAATCTTTGTTTCTGTATTTTACCATCCCTAAACAATTTACGTTGTGTATGCATCCTCCTTCTATTAAAAAAATAGTTATTCTACTGTGAATTCAAAATTTTGAACGGGTCAAAAAAAAATTGTAAGAGCATATTTGGTACATCACATTTCATTTTACCTTCTCCATCCATCCACCATTAATCCATCAAAAAAATACCCACCCCACCCCCCTTCAGCTCCACAAAAGCATTACCAACTACTTTGGAAGAGCCATTGCCATCTGCTTCAAGACAAATGCCATTAGAGTTTGAAATACACAAATTCACCAACGAGAACAAATCTTTCACCTTCCACCCTCCCCGTTCCCACAGCCCAACTCTCCAACCAAACTCTGCATTGAAAACCTTCCATAAAAGATAGCTGAGACGTGGGGTGGGATGGGGTGAGGGAGTCGGGGAAGAAGAAATATGAGAGGAGGAATGAAGGGGGTGGTGGGTTGGGGGACAAGGGGGTGGGGCAGTCGGGGAAGAAGAAGGTTTGGGTGTGGGTGGTGGTGGTGGTGGTGGTGGGGTATTTTTTATATAATGTACTATAAATACTCTTGATTTTTTTTGGGTTGACTCGGTTTATTTTGTCCCAATTTTAGTTGACCGCCACTATTTTGACGGAAGGACGATGCATACAAAATGTAAATTGTTTAGGGATGGTAAAATACATAAATAAAGATTTAGGACGTTAGTCACCAAATAAAAATAGTTTAGGGACGTAATACACTATTTAGCCATAATTAAAACCTTAAAGAAAATCACGACCCACTACCAACCCACGAATTGCTTTATGATATGGTGTCCTCTATTTTCTATCTTATATTACTTACATGTCCCATTGACAAAGAAATATAGACCGCATAAAAGAAATAACACTAAGAAAAAAATCATTTATAATCTGAGATCAAAAAATTAAAATTAAGACATTGTTTTTTTATATAACGCTCTATCCTGAGTGTCTCTACCATCCCTATTCTAAGACCTTGTAGAGGAGATGTGAAACACAATCCAGAGCCAAAAATTAAATACTTGACCTCATGAAAGAATCAACATCTACGGACTCGCCTTTACACTGAATCTGTCATGTTTACAGAAATAAAGAAGAAGAAAGGGGGACAAGGAAGAATCGAACTCTGGCTGATGGATATTTTAATTGAAGCGCGGATCTTCTTCTCGGGTCGAGACCAATCTGGAGCTCCGAGCTCCATCTATAAATAGAAGTAGTTTCAAGATATTTTAGGCATGTTGAGCTTTGGCAGTTGGTTAGTTAATCAAATCCCCTTTATCCCCAATTTCAGTTACCTTCTCGAAGACTCAATTGGATCATTTCTGATCCGAATTGATTCATTTCTTCCCTACCTTCTCTGATTCTGTTTGAAGATTGTTATTCATAAATAAAATTCGATTTCAATTGTTACGATACAACAATTTGGTATCAGAGCAGTCGATTTCTTGGAAGATCAATGGTGAATACCAGGAATCATCAATCTGAGGTGCCGCAACCTTCTTCACAGGCGATTCTACCAACACCGACCGCCGGCGAGCTGCGAATTCCAGTGGAACTACTTGCTCAGAAAGTAATTGAGGTAGAAGGCTCAAATTCTCGAATTAATTTGCAAATAGATGAACTGCGTACTGCTTTCATTAAAGCAAATTTGGAATCGAATGAAAGTAGGAAGAGAACTGATGAAAAAATTGAATTAATACTTGAGCAGTTGATTAAAACCAATGGTAATGATAAAAATAAGGCGGATGAAGGAGAGCCTAGTAGAATTAATGAAAATTCTCCTGTAATTAGGCCTCTGAGACCTGATTATGGTTATGGTAGGAGTTTGAATGGGAATCAAGGCTCTGGAATGATTCCAGAACCTAGGTTCGACTGTGGAGTGATGGATAGAGGAGGATTCAAGCTTCCAAAGCTTGAATTTCCTAAATTTGAAGGAAAAAAATCCTAGAGAGTGGCTGATATTGGCAGAACAATATTTTAAGCTACATAGGATTCATGATCCAATGAAATTGGATATAGCTTTGGTTTATCTCAGAGGAGAGGCCTGCCTTTGGGGCCACAGTTATGTGGCTGAATATGGGGCTCACAATTGGCAAGCCTTTGTGACTGCACTATACTCCAGATTTGACACTAAGTCAATTGCTGGAATAGTGGGGGACTTCACCAAGCTTAGACAGACCTTAGATGTGCAAGCATATATGAGGAGGTTTGAGGAGCTCAAGTCTATCTTTGTCGCAACAGGAACAAGAGCCACACCTGAGTATTATGTGGCCTTATTCTTAAGTGGACTCAAGGATGAGATCAAAGGTGTAGTTCAAATGCACAGACCTTCCACCCTCCTGGAAGCTTTCAGACTTGCTGTTGAGCAAGAAATGTGCTTAGGAAATTCTTCCAGGCCTGCACTTAAGACTTATACTTCAGGATATATGCAGAAGGATTCTTCCACTGCTAGCTCCAATACCAAGGCCATGACTGGTAATTCTTACTCTGCTAAGGTTACTGGAAAGGAACCTATTAAGTTTAAGAGGATCAGTCATGAGGAAATGCAGAAAATGAGGGAACAAAACTTGTGTTTCAAGTGTGGTGACAAGTATTCACCATACCACAAGTGTTCAATGGCTGAGGTAAACATGATTTACCTGTGTGATCAAGAATCTGAGAGCTATGATGAAGGAAAACTGCAATACTTACAGTCTTCTCAAGACTGTAATGAGTATCTTCTGGGGGAGGAAGTTGCAGAATTGGCTCAGATTTCTGTTAATGCTTTGAATGGTAGATCTGGAGGTGGAATTTTCAGAATTCCTGGAGTGATGTCTAAGAGTCTTCCAGTATCAATTCTAGTGGATCCTGGAAGCACTCATAGTTTCATTGACCCTAGGTTGGTGAAACAACTAGGGTTAGTGACTGACCATACCAGACCCTTACTCATTGTGCTTGGCAATGGAGAAAAGAGGTGGTATGGGGAGTGGTGCATAGGTGTTAAGTGGAGGATCAAATGCCTGGAGTTCAATCATGATCTTCATGTTTTAACTCTAGGAAAAAGTGATTTGATTCTGGGTGGAGACTGGCTCAGCAGGCATAGCCCAATTATACTGGACTATGAACAACAAGCAGTTAAGTTCATAGTTAATGGAGAAGAAGTGGAAGTAAGGAATGGTGGAGAACATGCTGAGCTCAAAGCTATATCTGCTGAAGCATTTCCAAAGTGCTTGGATAATACTGCAGAAGTCTGGGTGGGATACTTGTCAGCTATCCATGGAGAGGTAGATATGGGGCATTTGGCTGCTATACAAGAGAGTACTGCAGAAGAATTTAATTACCTTGAGGCTATTCAAAGGGTACTTAAGGAGTTTTCTGATGTGTTTGAGGTTCCACAAGGGTTGCCACCCCTTAGGAATCATGAACATCAGATAACCTTGAAGGAAGGTGCTCAACCAGTGAAGTTGAGGTCATACAGAGTGCCTCATTCTCAGAAAACTGAGATTGAGAAACAAGTTAAGCAAATGTTACTTGATGGCATCATTCAGCCAAGTAACAGTTCTTTTTCTTCACCTATAATTTTAGTGAAGAAAAAAGATGGAACTTGGAGATTCTGTGTTGATTACAGACATCTCAACAGCCTTACAATTAAGGACAAGTTTCCAATACCTTTAGTTGATGACCTCATTGATGAGTTACATGGTGCCATGTACTTTTCAAAGATTGACCTCAGGTCAGGGTACTTCCAGATCAGAATGCAATCAGAAGATATTCCAAAAACTGCATTCAGTACCCACTTTGGTCATTTTGAATTTAAGGTCATGCCTTTTGGCCTTACTAATGCCCCAGCCATATTTCAATCATTAATGAATATGATATTTGGACCATATTTAAGGAAATTTGTGTTGGTATTCTTTGATGACATATTGGTTTACAACCCTGACTTAGACTCTCATGAGAGACATCTAAGGGTTGTGCTTGGGCTGTTGAAGGACAATCAATTGTTTGGAAAAATGAGCAAGTGTATCTTTGCTCAAGAAGAAGTAGAATATTTAGGTCACATGATCTCTGGAAAAGGGGTGAGGGCTGATCCTCAGAAAATTCAGAGTATGATTTCTTGGCCTAAACCTACTACTGTCAAGCAACTCAGAGGATTTCTGGGTTTGACAGGGTATTACAAGAGGTTCATTAAGAGTTATGGAGTTATTAGTAAACCTATGACTTCATTACTCAAGAAGAACAACTTTGAGTGGAATAAAGAAGCTGAAACAGCTTTTCAGAAACTTAAGGAGACTCTGATTCAACCTCCTGTATTAGCTCTACCTGATTTCACAAAGAAATTTGTGATAGAAGCTGATGCTTGTTCTACTGGTATGGGAGCAGTCTTGATAAGGCAGGCCCTTGGCTTATTTCAGCAAGGCCTTGTGTCCCAGAAGTTTGGGATTTTCTACATATGAGAAAGAGCTAATGGCTTTGTCTACAGCCATCCTCAAGTGGAGGCATTATTTGGAGGGACGTCCTTTTATTATAAGGACTGACCACCAAAGCCTCAAACACTTGTTGGAGCAAAAGATTAGCACTGCTGCACAACAGAAATGGATTGTCAAGTTGATGGGGTTTGACTTTGAAATCCATTATAAAAAAGGAGTTGATAATAAGGTGGCAGATGCACTCTCAAGGAAGTATGAGTGTAATGCCATTTCTGTTGTAATGCCAGAATGGGTGGAAGACATCAAGAGAAGTTATGAAGATGATGAGTTTTCTCAAGACATCATAGCACAACTTCTACTTGGTAAAGTGATTCCAGATTACTCATTGGTGAATGAGGTAATCAGGTATCAAGGCAGGATTTATGTAGGAGAAAATGGGAGGTATAGAGAGCAACTGATTGACTCTATTCATTCTTCTGCTATTGGAGGCCATTCTGGAATTCTTGCAAGCTTCCAAAGGCTGAAAAAAACATTTTTTTTTTTGCCTAAACTGCAAGAACAAGTTCAAGACAGGATTAGGCAGTGTGAGGTTTGCCAAAGGAATAATCATGAAAATATTCCATATCCTGGCTTGTTACAACCTTTAGAATTACCAGAGAAGCCTTTTACACACATAAGTATGGGTTTTATTGAAGGTCTGCCTAAATCAGGGGGAAAAGACTCTATACTTGTGGTGGTGGACAGATTCTCTAAATTCAGTCATTTCATTGCCTTAACTCATCCTTATACTGCTAAAGGAGTGGCTGAAGAGTTCCTGAACCATGTGTACAAGATGCATGGGCTTCCTCTATGTATAGTGAGTGACAGAGATAAAATATTCACTAGCCAATTTTGGAAAGAACTCTTCTTTACCATTGGAGTCAAGCTACACTTAAGCACAGCTTATCACCCTCAGTCTGATGGACAGACAGAAAGGGTGAATCAATGCTTGGAGATGTTCCTAAGATGTTTTACCTTCCTCAAGCCTAATCTATGGTTCAAGTACCTTCCTTTAGCTGCTTGGTGGTACAACACTAATTACCACACAGCCATTAAAATGTCACATTTTGAAGCTCTTTATGGGTTCAAACCACAAGGTTTTGGGGAAAGTATCCTGTTGGAGGAAGTTAAGCATGGGGAAGTTTCTAAGATGCTGGATGAGAGGCAAAGGTTGAACTCTTTGCTCAAAGAACAATTGATAGTAGCTGTGAATAGGATGAAGCAGTATGAAGACAAGCAAAGGACTGAAAGGGAATTTTCTATAGGGGATTCAGTTTTTGTAAAACTTCAACCCTACAGACAACAATCACTTGCTTTGAGGAAGAATAAAAAACTTTCACCAAAGTTTTTTGGTCCTTACACTATCCTCAAGAGGAGGGGCACAGTGGCCTATGAACTGGCTTTGCCAGAAGGATCCAGAATCCATCCAGTATTCCACATAAGCCAGCTCAAGCTCAAGAAGGGAGATGAGATCATTGCTCAAAGGAATCTTCCTTTGGTTAATGCAGAAGGTCAGCTCTTAGTGGAACCAGAATCACTGTTGGACAGAAGATTAGTGAACAAGAACAACAAGCCAGTGGTGCAATGGCTTATTTCTTGGAGTAATTTGTCCTTGGATGATGCAACTTGGGAGGATGCAAATGACTTCTTAAAGAAGTGGCCTGATTTTACTTGGACAGCTTGAGGACAAGCTGGAGTTTAAGGGGAAGGAATTGTCATGTTTACAGAAATAAAGAAGAAGAAAGGGGACAAGGAAGAATCGAACTCTAGCTGATGGATATTTTAATTGAAGCGCGGATCTTCTTCTCGGGTCAAGACCAATCTGGAGCTCCGAGCTCCATCTATAAATAGAAGTAGTTTCAAGATATTTTAGGCATGTTGAGCTTTGGCAGTTGGTTAGTTAATCAAATCCCCTTTATCCCCAATTTCAGTTACCTTCTCGAAGACTCAATTGGATCATTTCTGATCCGAATTGATTCATTTCTTCCCTACCTTCTCTGATTCTGTTTGAAGATTGTTATTCATAAATAAAATTCGATTTCAATTGTTACGATACAACAGAATCATTAGGACATTGTACACTATAAAGAAAAGTGAACAGCCTTTTGAAGTTACTATTATACCAATTGCACGCTTCATTGGACTCTAATCGTGAATACCAATATTTTTTGAAGCACCATATCGTAATAAGAAAAGGGAACAAAAAATAAAAATTGTATAAAACACGAGGAAAGGCGTCAGGGATGAAGTCGGGATTTTTAGATTGGGGGTGAAAAATTGTAACAATATGTCAAACTACATATAAAAACTGCAAAAAAAAGTTGAGTGCAAATTTGATCAAATATTCTGAATTATATATAAAATTTATTATATCTAGTAGAATTTTTAAAAATCTTTTGGGAGCGACTGCCCCGCGCCTTGTCTTCGTCACTTAGAGGTACGAAAAAGGGAATGGGGAAATTAGAAGAAGCCAAACAGCCTTAAAAATTTTCATTACTTCAAAATGATTTTGAAGAGTGTTCCCTCCTTTTCTTTTCTTGTAGTTGGGAGATTGCCCATCTCGTACGTTCTGTTATCCACCCAGGTCACTTTGGCATGGATCCGACCTTGTGGGATTGGTTCCACAGCCCACTTACATGAGTTACAGTGGAGCCTACCTACAAAATAGGTCCTGCCACAACTCATGTGAGAGAGTTGTGGGGCCAATCTCACAAGGTCGATCCTATATTAGAATCCCCCCTCCTCCCCTCTTTAATTATCTATTCATTTTTTGATGCTTTAATTGTGTTCCAATCTTTACTTACACTGCATATAAAGATTCTCTCTCTCTTAGGACGAAGTCAAGAATTTGATGTTGAGGGCGAAAACTGCAATAGTATGTCGAATTATATATAAAAACTGCAAACAAAATTTGGGGACGAATTTGTTAAAATATTCTGAACTACATATAAAATTTACTATATGTAATAGTATTTTTAGAAATCTCGGGGGCGGGGCTTCGTCCCATGCTCTCTCTCTATCTTCATGCATTGAAGGGACAATTCCAGTCGCCTCGAGATTTTTAAAAATACTACTAGATATAGTAAATTTTATATGTAGTTCGAAATATTTTATCAAGTTTGCCCCCAATTTTTGGTTGTTGCAGTTTTTATATTATTTCGGCATGCTATTGCAGTTTTTCACCTCAATAGACAATTCCTGACTTCGTCCCTGATGCATTGGTGCAATAGAATGCATAATCACATTTCGACTCTGGTGTGTGTACGCACATACAAAACAATCTTAATCATCATATTTTTATACAACGACTAAGAATAAACACATGTTCTAAGAATACGTTTTCTTTTTCACGAACATGTATTGTTTTTTGAAGAAAAAAAAACCACTTGGCCGTCAAATTAACTTAGCCAATGACTGATATTTATTTCATATGATGCAAAATAAAATTTATTTTACACTGAAATTATTAACTAACCAAAAAGAAAAGAAAAAAGTTCTATTTTTATTTATTAATTTCTCATAGGAAAACGAATTTGGACTTGGGTCTCAAATAACTTTATGATAGATTGATCTCATAAGAGCAAGATCTGTTTTGGTAATATTTCTTCGTAGGTTGAGAATGAAATGATGTGTCATTGGAGGAAAGGGAGGAGAATGTCAAGAAACTCATTTGGATTGCTTTCTTAGTTTGAAAATCTTTAAGGTTTTTTTCAAAAGAATCAAATAAGTATAATGAAAGGTTCCACTTTTGGACATTTGCCTATAGAAAAAATAAAAATGAAAGGATAACTACATGCGTTGGTCTATTGTTCATAAGTCTGGCTCGTACATACTCCCTCTATTCCTCAAACGTTTATGACACTTTGAAAATAATTAAAGAATTCAAACAAATAGTAATATTTCTATTACAATTTCAATAATACCATTTCCTTCCTCGCTCTGTTTCACTTTTCCAATAACGGGAACAGACAATTTTTTGCCGTCAAAATGGGACAAAATGGCCTATTTAGTCCTTTATGTATTTCCCATTCAATTTTAACATCTCTTATGTTTAATTTTGACTTTTATCGTCCTGAATATTTTTACAATCTGCCCTAAAAGGACTTCCATCCAATTTTCTGTGATTTCCCTGTTTGCCTAGTCATCCAGTCAACATATTTGTCTTATCCTATGGGTATTTCAGACATTTCAACCTATTTCCCACATGAAAACATTTGGATACTCAATTTTAAAAAAAAAATAAATATGAATACTCAATTTAAATTAACAAAATAAAATCCAAAAAATCATCATCCCCTCCATCTTCATACGCCCCAACCTCCTCCACCATCACCGCCAACCACCACACACTAAAGATGATGATTAGTTTACTGTTCCTTCATTAAATTTCCTTCTCTTGTGAAAATTTGAAGAGAATCTTTATTGTTTGTTATGTGATAGTTTTGGAAATATGGTGCAGCAGGTTGTGGTGGTTGGCGGTGGGTGAGGGTGGCAGGGATGGTGGTTGGCGGTGTAGTTGTGGATTAATTCGTCGGAGTTCTTCTACATGATTTATGATTTAAAATCTCAAAAAGATTCAATATTTGATCTTCTAACACAAAACCTATAAATTCAAGTACTCAAAAAATCACAAAAAAAAAAAAAATCAAGAAAAAAAAAAAAAAAAATGCAAAATTGCAGAATACGAAAATGGCAGAGAGATAAAATCCCAAAATCAACCTCTATCATTACCATGTTTACGGTTGCAGATGAATTTTATTGGTGCTTGATCTTCAAGAAAATGGCTCAATAAACTAATTCAAGAACATTCCCATAAAAAAAAGTTCAAGAAAGCCCATTAATTTTCATAATCAAGAAATAAGAAAATGTAAAAAAGCTACTTCTTTTGTCCAAGAAATCTAAAATTTCTATCGATAACAGCCCAAAAGGCACATTAATTCAAGAACATGTTCATAAATAAAAAAAGTCCAAGAAAATTTAAGAAAGACCCATTTGAATTTAGAGTTAAAACCTTAAAAAGTTTGGATCCTGGAGAATTTGATGGGTTTTTTTTTTTAAGAAATAATTGAAGTGGATTTTGGATAAAGAGGTTTTTAGAGAGATAAAGTTTAGATCTTTGGTGGTGGGAGATGATAAGCAATGGACAGAGGTGAAATTATGGGTCTATTTTTGAGAATTTAAAAACTTTGTGGGATTGCATTTTGTTCTAGTCCCATCTTTTAAGTCAAAATTCAGGTGGGTGGTGGTGATTGGTGGTGTTGGAGAAGAGTATGGCGTATGAAGATGGAGGGGATGATGATTTTTTGGATTTTATTTTGTTAATTTAAATTGAGTATTCATAGTTATTTTTTAAAACAATTGAGACCCAAATGTTTTCATGCGAAAATAAGTTGAAATGTCCCGAAATAAAGCAGTAGGGATAAGACAAATATGTTGACTGGATGACTAGGCAAATGGGGAAATCACAGAAAATTGGACAGAAGTCCTTTTATGGCAGATCGTAAAAACATTCAGGACGATAAAAGTCAAAATTAAACATAAGGATGTTAAAATTGAATGGAAAATACATAAAGAACTAAATAGGCCATTTTGCCGTCAAAATGGGCATTGTTTTTTTTTCATAGTACTAGAAAACTTCTTAAAAAAAATGATTTTGTTATGGAGAGGGGAGGAATGAGAAAAAGGAAGTAGTAATTACGTGAAATAAAAAAAAAAAAATATCCCCTATTAATAACCCTTATCTATTTACATATTTTATAAATAGACTTATTTTTTTTTTAGGATATTTATATACGTATCTTTTTATGGGCCACAATAAATATCCAAATAGTGAATTCAGACACTTTTCAGACCAAAAAATGACATGTGACTTGCACATGCTCTCGGAGTGAAGGACAAAAATGTCCATTACCCTTTGGCCCCGCCCTCCACCACCTTCACCGCCACCGCTAGCTCCCACCACCTACCTTAAATCTATTGCCATCCCTTCAACCTCTCTCTCCTATCTATAAGGTGTAGAATTTATTTACTCATTTTATTAAGGAAAAAATATTAATTGCAGTGGCAGTGATTGTTTTGATTTGCAATCCTCTAGTGCTTAGATTCTTTGTCGAGACTCCATCATTGACAAATTGCAGATTTCTTCTCTTTCCATTGTCTCCTCCGTCATTTGAACTTGCACAGAAAGCTTCATGCAATATAATTATATATTGAGCACTGGTAGTTGCAGATTTTAATATGTTTTACTCCAATTTTTTCTGACAATGATGGAACATCAAATTTGGATAAGCTTCAAGGGGCTTATTGGCGTTAGTTTAGGCTAAGAATTATGTTTGGGAGTGGGTTTTTGGAGGAAGATGAGAGGAAGAAGGAAGAGGGCCATAGGGGTAAGGTACGTTTTTGCCCTTCACTCCGAGAACATGTGCAAGTGACATGTCATTTTTTCACTTGAAAAGTGGTCGGATTCACTAATTGAACATTTATAATGACCCATAAAAATATACGTATATAAATAGTCTAAAAAAAAATAAGTCTATTTATAGAAATACGTAAATAGATAAGGACTACTAATAAGGGATTTCTCTGGAAAAAAAAAATGCAAAAAATGAGACGATGAGTACAGTGTAAAAATACTTCTAAAAAATCGTTGATACAGTAAAATATATATTGCGATCTACTCCATTACCGCTCTATAAACAAAGTTGATAAAGACGCTCCAGAAAAAATGTTACCTTAAAAAAAAGGAAAATAATGATTTTGTTATGCAGAGTGACGGATTTATGACATGAGAGTAATAAAGTCACTCTGCATAACAAAATCCCTAAAGAAAACACTATCCATTCTTAAGCTTGTTATGCCCCAAAATCCCTCAATTTTGGGACGGAAAAGGCCACTTTTAAACCTTTCACACTAGAGCAAAATATTCTATATATCAGCAAACAAAATTTCATGCTATTAAGCCAGGAATTCGGTAAAAGAAAAAGGAAATGAACTGCATACTAGTGCCAAGTCCATATAAACCACGCAAAGCAACTATAAATAGTGATTACATTGCTTACACTCTACACTCAGCGGAACTGAAAATCCCGATCATGCACCAAGCCTTGATATCTGCATCCGAAAGCTGCTATTTCGTATACAACAGGGATGATACTGCGCTTAACCTCTGGTACCACGAAGGCAAAATAAATAGATAATCCATGTACAGACCGAGCTTCTATTAACTACCTGGAACATCAGAGAGAGCTTTCTCAGCTTCTGTTGTCCTTGCAGCAGTAGTCACCACACTAGCATTTCCAGATACTGTCTCGGTTGTGGAAACACGAGGATTCTTCAACAGATCAAGATCAGTAACACTTGCCGAGGAAGTCATGCGGGGAGGATTGGATTCAGCAACTAGTTCACCATGTTGCTTTGACTGATTTAGGGCATTGCAATGAGGACAGTAGTAAGTGATGAATGGGAAATCTTCCTTCCTGGCAAGTCCTGGAGAAAGAGAAGGTAAAGGTAGTTGACTCATTTTCAACATAGATATATCTAGGGAGGATTTGATGATTCATATTCTTAAATAATTACCATTGTGCATGTGACAGTTGCCACATATTAGGGCATACGATTGAGCCGGGTCCTCTCCTACAAGCAAAGCTGCAATTCGAGCTAACCATCCGCCATCATTTGTAGTAGAGATAGTTGGATCGCGATGCTCAACAACTATCTGCTGATGCTGAGAAATTTCAGCGGCAGCGGCATCCAATGCTGTTTGGCGAATCATTTCCTTTTCAAGAGGATGCAATGCTGCATTATCTGCATTGCTGACTCCTCTAGTATGGGACTGTTTCCTATTCCGAAGTGCGTTAGATGGCATGACCTCTACATCACTGCTTTTCCCTACAGGAGTAGTGGACTTGGAATCATCTCCAACATAAACCTTCAGGCCAGAGTCTGCTCCCAACTTTGAAGCAAGAACGGATGCAGCAGCAGCTTTAGCAGCAGGGTCAGGGTCGTACCTCTGCATTAAGGCATAACAGAATGCATGCGTAAATCAGCACGAAATATATATGAATACTGAGAAACTACAATGAAAAGAAAAGGAACCAACTCAAACAATTCAAGGCTAGATATGAGAAAAGAAGTCAAGAGGACATGTAAGCTTCGTGCTTTCATTGCCTTCATGCATTAGTATAGAACCAAAAGTAATGCATCAAATTCACAAATTTCATCACCTGGATGAGCTGTTGTGTGATGTAGTAATTCGTCTTCTCCTTGAGTTCATCAATCTTAGCTTGCCTCTCAGCCCTAAGCCTCTCCAGGGTTTTCTGGTCCTTCCGATCAACTGTCAAGAGTGCATATATCAAGATCAGCAACCGTTAAAATTTATAAGTTACAATTATGGTAAAATTTAAACCAACACGAGCGCCCTATATCCCTGGCCAATATTCCAGGCAAGGGAAAAAAAGAAATAAGAAAATAAATAATATATTCTTGTGTATTGCAATCGTCATTCACCAAGTAATCTTTTAACTAGAAAATTGTAAAAGTAATAACAGATCCCAAAAGTGATTTTCAGAAATAAATCGGCCTAGTTAAATGCAACAGGATAAAAACATTCTCAGAAGTCCAAGAGTTCACTCTGCAGTGCTGAAGATTCTTTAACTAATTTTAAAATAATGCACTGTATATTCTTGCAAAATTAGAAGATCATTATGCCAACAGAATGACTCAAATTTATATCCAGAAAGTCAAAAGTATATAGTATCATTAAGAAATATTTCTCTCCAGATACCATGATTGGGAGCGATACGTGCTGGGATGATATTTAGCAAAGAACACAAGCATTCATTACGTATTTATCATTACCAAAAGTTTCAATAGTACAATGTATGGATGTGTCAAAGAAACAGTGAAGAGTGAAATGTAGTTGTCCTCTAATTTCCTTCCAAGTCTTTGTTTCTCAGCCTTTTTGGCTGCATTTCTTTTATTAGAAAATGTGGGCAAGGAAAAACTAAAACTCGGGATTGAAAATAATTTAACCAATTTCAGCTTCACTACTTTTAAACTTGAAATCCGAATATAATCTTCTGTAGATGGAAGTATTCAAAATTTTCATTCATGGCACACATTTAGAACCTTAACTCCTAGGATTTCACGAAGATCAAACATTGATCAGTTCCCTGGAGATGCACATACCAATAAACAATTATGTGTTTATTTTCTTCAACCTTCTAAGCAATATATAGTTCTTTGACTCCACGTGATTTGTGAGATCAAGTACTATATCAATCTCTTTGAGATACAGAAAGCAAAGAGAAATTATGAGTTCACATGGTGCATGGTATAAATCTATGGTTAAGCAATAGAAAAATATACAAAATGCAATCTAGAAGAATGTTAGAAGGTTAGGTTAGTCTCCAATACATCTGTTTCAGTGGTATTCTGGGATCAGTCACTTTGTGCATTTATTGACAAAGGTTAGGTCTGTCTCCTATCCATCCCCGCCCATACCCCCAATTATTGGGGACTTAATGGGTTATGCTATTGTTGTTGTTGTTGTTGCAATCTAGAAGAATGATTTTTCTAACAAAACGAACACTATTAAACACACATAATATTTGAAAATCCTTACTTTTTTAATTTTAATTTTTTGCAAAAGTCACAATTTTTCATCAGTTCCTATTTCCTCTTCTGTAATTTTACTATGAAAAAAGAGCCCCGCCTATATCGTTAAAAATCAAACTGGAACATTTTTTTAATTTGGAGCAGAAGTAGCTTCTCGAACCTAATCTCAACTACACAAGATTACGGTAAAATGATAGACCCTCTCAACTCTGAGTGAGGAAGGGATACCCAGAAAAGGAAGGATAATGGCTATAAATACCCTCAACTTACTTTTATATTACGCAAAATGATCTTAAATTTCGTTTTTGTTCTTTTATATCCTTCAGCTTAACCTACTTCTGTGCCTTTCAAAGTGTCCTGGCACAGTTATTTCCGGTGGAAAATGTGGCAATTTCACACATTAGTGTATGTCTTTCTCACCGGAAACCACCATTTTAAGACACTTTGAGAGGCACGAAACTAGGTGAAGGACATAAAAAATGCAGACAATGTCTATAGGCATTTTGTGCAATATAATAATAGTTTGAGGGTATTATTTAAAACCAATTTCCCAAAAATGAAAAATAAAAAAATACAACACTACAGAAAATAGGGACAAAAATAGGGACAAACAAGAGTGCAGAGTCACCAGCATTTACTAGATGGAAGCTTCAAATACTTACACATCTTGTTGAGGCTACTAACTGTTGAGTAGGTAAGAAAAGATAGGCCAGGCAAAAGGAACATTGGCAAAACTCTCACTGCCCTCATCTTCCAGTTCAAATCCGGAGTTCTTGTAGTTATTATAGCATAACCCACTGCAATTACCTGGCAGTAGCAATTGGTATTTACCAAAAAGAAAAGGTTACTTCCAAGGAGAAAGTGTTGGTAGATGAAAAATAATTATGCTGAAGTAATTTGCATCTCCAATAATCCATAGAGGTCAACCGCATAATCCATCAAAATAAACACATTGCTGCTAAGATCTCTTTCAGGATTCCTATAAGACAAGATATATGCTTGCAGCAGCACTTTGCAATAACAGAAATATTAGCTCACCTCTAAACTTAAAGAAAATTCAAAGGCATAGACTGAGTGCATGTTCCCGGTACAAAGTACATTTGAAGTTCCAGTGCATTAATAGCATATTATTTTAACTCTAAACTGGGTGAAGTTTCTTTTGACGTAGTCTATCCAGGGTAGGGGAATTAATATCCTTCCCAAAGCAAATTTAGCATTGATCCCCCTCTTCAATCTAGTAATCCAAACATGATAGTACTGATTTTAGTTTGCTTTTATTCAGTAAAGATATAAAATAACCCGATCTACAATATTTGAGATGTAGGTGCAATAAGCAGAATGATTGGTAAGCTAAAAATTGAAGTATGACGGTATTCAAACACAAACAGGCCGAGTATCAATTGGTTAAGTGAGCTTAAATTTGTGGTCATGTTTGTGTACTTGTACCCAAAACTAGAAATCCTTTCTTCAAGGGCTCGTTTAGCTAAACTAGTCGTTCAAACTGTTCAAGTTCAATTCAATCAATTATTAAACGATCAAGCATTATTCAAACACGAAGAAACTCGAAAGTTTCATACAAGAACATTCGTTTCAAATAACAACTCTACTTGAGAGCAGGGACGGGGGGAGGGAGGGGGGGATTAGTGCGGATTCTTCCCCCAACTAACGAAGTGATCTTGGCGGCCCCCGAGATTTTTAAAAATACTACTAGATAACATATAGTAATTTTTATGTGTAGTTCAGAATTTTTTATCAAGTTCGCCCCCCCAAAGATTTTTTTTGCAGTTTTTATAGGTAGGTCGATGTACTGTTGCAGTTTTTCACCCCCCAAAATACAATTCCTGGCTTCGTCCCTGCTTGAGAGTCAAGTGACAACAAAGAAATGTCATGTATACTACTCAATAATAGTTACAAATGTATAAGACCATCCACCAATCAACCTAACCCAGAAGTTGATGTTACAATAACAGGTATAGACCAAAAAGTGGGGAAAATATCCAGTTCTTTATGATGAGCTTCTGAAAATGCCATATGCATGGACAGGACCCCAAATCAAGCCAATTGTACAATAACACCGTGCCAGTTTTACCTTTACTGTTCATATGCTTTTCCAGAGTTACATTATTGCACATGTTAAAGTTCAAGCAAGAAAAGACTTGACAATATTTCAAGCATAAAGGTGACGTCTCAAAGTATAACATACTGCTAAGCTGTCAAGAGAAGAGACATGACAACAACATAAACTATTTGAAGAATTTTTATGCATTGTTTGCAAGCAAAAGTTTAGGTCTTCATATACATGGTTAATCATTTTGGCATCAACCACAAGTAAGGTGAACTTCTGTAAAGCTCTAGGAAACTCAATGTGCATCATGATGAGCTTGCCTGCCCTAAAAATTAGTTTATGCACCAGCAGCGCGACTTTGGTAATGTCACTAACACTTGAGACGGGAAGAGAAAAGGGGTGAGGGTATTCATAGAGTGAAAGAAACAGCATCCATTCTACTCAAACAACAAAGAAGCAATGTGATGAATTCAACTTACAAATTTAAGTACACAAGACAGGCTTGTAAATTGAAGAGAAAATCAAGTAATGTATCAAAAAAATTAATACCTATATCCAAATATAAAGGGTAATAAGGGGAGAGAGAGAGAGAGAGAGAGAGAGAGAGAGAGAGAGAGAGAGAGAAATCTTGCATCAATTGTATAAAGGAGCAATAAAATGATTGAGACCTCCACAATATACTATATCATGATAAATTTGTTCTTTCAAAATTCTCTCTACCTGCCCTTAGTTAGAACTCCAGCACCAAAGCAGATGGTGTGGAGATAACGAACACTAAAACGACAGCAACATGAGAATATCTTTAAGCAGCAAGAGAAGGATATTTGTGTTTAGCAGTGCTTTCTTTAAGGAATTTACATACACCATAACAGGCTTCAGCCTTCAGAGTTAACCCAAAAAAAAAAAAGATCGTACCCAGTGCACAAGGCTCCCGCATCAGTAGGGTATGGGGAAGGTCCCGATGTACGCAACCTTACCTTTTATTTTTAATAAAGAGGCTGTTTCCAGGGTTCGAACCAGTGACCTAGCGGTTTGAATCTTCAGAGTTAACAAACAGGGGGAAATTCACTAGTCACTAGCAGCTGAAGGAGGTATGAAGACTAAAGGAGAGGATTCTGCAGTTGAAATAAATGTTGAAGATTCAAACCCATGCATCTCCACCACCCCCCACCCCCCACACACCCCTCTCCTCTATCTTTACAAAGAAAAATCTGCTAAGCATTTTCGAGTAGAACAGCTAGGAGACCATAAAGCATAGAAATAAGACAGAAATCACAGAAGATCTCATTATATAAGCACATATGCACACTCAATCCTAGTAGCTGCAGTTGCATTAGATTAGGGTTACATACTTATCAATAATTCTTGAACTTAACAGAAAGCATGATCTATCAAAAGCAAAACAATATCCACATATCCACAAAGCAATAATTTCCACAAATCATGAAGCTTGCAGACTCCAAACTTCAAATAATCATCCGACTTCTAAGAACCTAATAGAAACATCATACAGAGAAAACTCACCTCCAAAAGGACAGAGAGTAAAATAAAATGCTTTGTGATCCTCCTCCAGCTTAGAGAACGGTTTCTAATTCTCAAAACAACAGCAGCTTCTTCCTTCGATATATGCTGCAGTCTTTTCTCAAAATCATCTCCATGTGATCTAAATATCGCATTCCACATTCGCGAGAAAAATCCTTTCTTCTTCTTCTTTGTTTTACTCATCTCCGTTTCTGTAACTGAGCTCGACACATTTCCGTCAACATCTCCAATATCCTTGTTACGTTCCCCTGACATCTCCTAGAGAATACATAGCAGAAACAACATAAATCAATTTTGATCATATTTTCGCAGAATTACAAATAATTAACATTCAAGTTAGCTTTATGCTTCTTACTCCCACCGCATCAGATCAACAACATCCGAAATCGGAATACCAATATTAAAATTAAACAACAACAACAACAATAATAATAATAATAATTAACTATTAATTGAGTTACTACAACCAAAATCAAAGAAATAGCATAATCTGATAATCTAGATCTCCTTACCGCTTAATTTTCGGTGTCCTTTCAAGTTATTGTGGTTGATTCGTTGGCGGAATTAATGTTCTCGCCGATCACTTTTACGCATTACATATATTCATCAGCTAGAAAATGAAATTATGAAGAATTGAAAGCGCCGGCGAGATGATGATCGGAGAATAATCGCCGGCAACCGATCACCAAAATGTGTGTGAGAGAGAGAGATGACGACGAGGGTTTTTAGACAGATCTGAGATTTTCTTCTGATTCTCTTGGAATTGGATTTGGGGGAATGATGAATATCTGGCAATGCTTTTTAAAATTCATGTTGAACCGGTCGGTTTATACAAACCGGGACGGTTTGGGTTCCGGCTTGGAGCTGTGTGCTTATTCTCTCTATGAAAAGTCGCGTTTATTGGCCCTTTAAAAGGGGCGTGTCTGGGGTGGGGCGGCTCTATGGGACGTGGCCCACCTCTCCTCTCACATAAATTCATGTAGGATCCGCCTGAAAATATCTTACAGGTGGGTCCTGCAGGAATTTATGTGAGAGGGGAGGTGGGCCATGTCCCATAGGACCGGTCCACCTTGAATTTTTCCCTTTAAAAGGGTTTCGGAGTGAGCGAATCGGTGTCGAACCGTTTGGAAGCTTCTTTTTCTAATTTTATTTTCATTTTCCGTTCCTATTTGTAATTTTTTGTAAGGTAATATTTGCTCTCCTCTTTTATTTATTATATTTCTTTCTTTTTTATTTTATTAGTGAAAAATACTTAATATTCAAAGTCAATAAATTCAACACGAAACATACCCTCTATAAAAAAACTATAACCAAGGATATCAAAGTGTTTTTATTTATATCACAAGGTCCATAACCCAGTGGGATTATAACCTGCCCACGATCGTGAGGTCATGGGTTCGATACCCTCCTCATATATGGGGCATTCTTTAAATTTTCCTTTCTAAGGTTCTCTCCTCCTTTTGTGAGGCACTTCTATCTCTCTTTCATGGAGCAACCGCCCAGTCGAGCTTCAAAAAAAAGTGTTTTTATTTATAAAATAAGGGAGAAATTGTGCAAAAAATTAAATTAGGAGTATCAATATTCTTTTATCTTTCTTTTTATGATTTCTTTGCGAGCACCTCCTTTTATGATTATGATTATGATGATGTAGGAAAATATTACTGAAAAAAAGAGAGATGTAGGGAATGGTTTGGACTCTATAAACATTTTGCTACGATAAAGATGGTTTTTATCAACTAGTTTACTATCAGTAAATCTATTTTTAAATATTTTTTTTAAAAACCAAGTGAAAAATAAGAGTACACATTTTTCTAGTTTTGATTTTTTTTTTCTTCTTTTACGTGAAGTAAATATAAGTTTATCATTGAGAGAAAATATGAGATTCATAATTAATTTTAGTTAGAGAAGAAAACCAGAGGCATATTGCCTAGCTCCCATCAAGCTTATATGAAATGATGATGAATTGATGATAGTCATAGATCTCTAGTAATGATTTTCAACCAATTTTATTGTACACAATTTATGAAAGAGGTTGGGAATAATTTGGAAAACTAATAAATTTATTCAATTAAGTCGATAATTTGAAAACTCTTTATACAACCTTAAATAGTAATCTAGGGTTGAAATAAAAGACTAGACCGAACATGACCTTTGAAATTTGAGGAACCCAATTTTTTATTATATGCGTATTTGTTTGAAAAATGATAAGAATTGTTCATCACTTACTCAGTATAAAACCATCTACCGAAGTTACAGAGCAAAAACGAGGATGGAGGAATAAGTAGGGGTGAGCACCGAATTCGAATTCGCCAATTCGGCAATTTGAATTCAATTTTTTCATTTTTTCTTACCTCAAAAAACCGACCGAATTCGAAACCAAATTCGAATTGGCCGAATTGAGGAATTCGGTTTCGACAGAATTGGCCGAATTGGAGGGTATATTTTTTATTATATAATATATTTAATTATATAATAATAATATTTAATTATTAAAAAATTCAATAATAATATTTAATTATATATTTAATTATATAATAATAATATATAATTATATAATAATATTAAAAAATTCAATTCGAATTCGGTCACACCAAATTCAAAAATAGTGAACCGATTTCATCCCAAATTCGACCAATTCGAATTCGGTCTTAACCGAATTACCAAATTGAATTCGAATTCAGTTGGAATTCGGTAAAAACCGAATTTGTTCACCCCTAGGAATAAGTAATGTTTTGGGCACAATTATTTGGGGTGTACTGTATTATATTTTGACAATTTTTATAATTTATAGTTCTTAAAAAATTAAGAGCATACCCTTAATAATTAGTACATGGCCTCAATATTATTCGATACAAGGCATAAATTTAGTCTCTACCCTTCTTCTATTATAAGGTTCTCCAAGTTTGGGGATGTTGCCATTGAGAGTGAGTGCTTACATGTGCTGAAAGCTTTAAAAGAGTGGCAACATAATTGATTTGAGTTTGGGTTTATTTACTATCTTTTCGATTCTAATTTAAATGTATATTTTTCTATTTGTTTTGTTCGGAAAATTCAATATTTTATCATACATTAGAGAAGTAGTGGGTTCAGAATATAAAAAATTATTTTCATGTCATAATTCGCGACATGATGAAATTCTTTTTGAGGGGTGGAATTACGGGTTGTTCTAATATTTTCCAGAATGAGAAATTATTTATAGATATTTTAATTTTTTTTGTAATTTCCTTTTCTAAATATTTCATTTAGTCTCCTCGTTAAAAAAAAAAAAAAAAAAAATCAATTCGACCTAGCTTATACTGCTTTGATTCACCAAGTTATTCCCTCATGATTTCAACCCACAATACATTATTATTCTTTTAACCTACCATTCTTTTTTCTTTTCTTTTCTCTTTAATGAAAATTTTAATCTACCATTCGCAGGGATGAAGACAGGGGCGGGGGCAGTCACCTCCCGAGATTTTTAAAAATACTGCTAGGTATAGAAATTTTATATGTAGTTCGGAAAAATTTATTAGTTTCGCCCCCAAGATTTTTTTTTTTTTTTTTTGCCGTTTTTATATGTAATTCGATATACTGTTGCAGTTTCGCCCCAACACCAAATTCCTGCCTTCGTCCCTAACCATTCGGGATGTAATAAACCAGCCTTTCAAAATTTGAATGTGACTGGTGACTCTTTTGTTTGCTTATGTTCATGATTACAGTCGAGTTGTAGGCTAGAATGTGTTTTTTCTAGAACATGCACAGTTGGGGGTATCCGTATATTAGATGTCAATTTTAAAAAAAATATACAAATTAATAAATTTCACAATTTCGGGCAATTTTTAAAGGTAAAAGACTCAAATACTCTTCATTTAATTTAAACATTGTCTCTCAAACACATTACTATTAAGGGTGTTCAAAAAAAATTAAAACCGACCAATCCAAATCAATTCAAATCGTACCAAATTGAATTTTCGGTTTGAATGATTAATTAGATTGATTTCGTTTTGAAATAAATTAAAACTGTACTTTCGTTTTGGGTTAAAGAAATTCCTATCCAATCGAAACCAAACATATTACATATATTATTATTTACTATGTATACATTACTTGAAGGTTGTGCTTAATGCGATGGTCAAATGTTTACTTGCTATCCACTAGGTCACATATTCGAACCCCGAAAACAGACTCTTTATGAAAAATAAAGGTAAGGTTGCGTACACCGGGACCTTCCTCAGACCTTGTTGATGCGGGAGGCTTGTGCACTGAGTACGACTATGTATACATTGCTGACTATTAGTTAATTCTTTTAGAAAAAATAAATTATATGACACTTGTGATAAAATAAACTTAAATTCTTATAGTTGTCTTTTTATTTGATCAATATTATCAAACTATCCAAATAAGTCACTTTTACTTTCATCCATTCTTCTCTTCTAATATTTCATCTCGCGCGTATTTCAAGTAGCTAAAAGATTAACTATTAGAAGGAGATTAACTATAGGCGGATTTATTTTTTAATTTAATTTATGTGAATTATGTTGTTCGTGAATATTATTGCAATTAAAATATTTTATCTAATAAAACCGACAAAACTAAAACACACCAAATCGATACAAACCGAATATATCGAATTAGAATTTTGAATGGTTTGAATTGATTTCAAATTTGTCAAACTAAATTTTTTAATTTGATTTGAAATGTACGTTAAATTGCACCAATTTAAACCATGAACACCCCTAATTAATATTGAGTAGTGGGAATCTCTTGCATTGGAACAAAATATAATTATTAACTATTAGTTATCTTGTTTCATGAATATGGATTCTTTTTTTTTTTTTTTTAATGAAAAACGTAATATCATTAATTTGATATAAAAAGCTACACAAGGAGAAGGAATTTCGGAGAATTCCCTACCTACTTAAAAAAAAGTTCTAAACCTCTAAGAGTGTCGAGCCAAATTATGGGTCGAAAGATTACTTGGCCGGCATACAAAGCAAATTCTAGAGAACATACTCTTTAGGGTGTGTTTGTTTCCATGGAATTGGAGCTTTGGAATTGGAATTGGTTTTCCAATTCCAATTTTTCCAATTCCAATTTTCTTTTTTGGCTATCAACAAAATCATGGAATTGGAAATTCCAATTCTCTTGTTTGGCTCTCAACAAAATTTTGGAATTGGAATTCCAACCCTCAATTCCATTTTATAATCAAACAATTTTAATTCCAATTCCACAAGATTTATTGTAGATTATAAATATATCATACATACAAGTTATTTTCTCTCTCATAAATTAATATATATATATATATATATATATATATATATATATAATGACGAAAGTACCCTTATTGTAAAATGACAAAACACCCCTAGTACAAAATGACCAAAGTACTCTTAATTTAAAATAGGTAATGTTATTCATTTAAATGACAAAAATACCCTTTGTACGATGACCAAAAATACCGTTAGTGCACAATTACAATAATACACTTGACACAAAACAACAATTTTTTTTTTATAAAAAATCACAAACATACATAACATAAAATCACCAAAACATCCACGATAAAAAATTACGAAATACTCTTAACGCAAAATTACGAAAATAATCTCGGCTCAAAAGGATGAAAAATACTTTCGCGCAAAAAATAAAAAAAATAAAAAAATAAAAAAAATAAAAAAAAAAAAAAAAAAAAAATCCTTTGGCTCAAATAGCTTAAAACTCATATGATTAAAAATGACTCAATTTTTTTTTGATTAAAAATGACGAAAATGCCCTTAATGCAAAAGACAAAAAACGCTCCCATAAAAAATGGAAAAATGCCTCTTGTGCAAAATGACAAAATTAAATTTGAATAAAATGAAAAAATTTCTATCAACAAAAATTGACAAAATTAGCCTTACAGAAAACTATAAAATTTTTGTTTAGAAATGCCTAAATAATAGAAATGTATAAATACTTGAAATGCCTAAATTATTATCGTTGTAAAATGTCAAAAATAAACTTGTTGAAAATAATAAAAATGGCATTCATACCAAATGAAAAATAATAACCATGATGAAAATGAATAAATTATCATTCGTTTTAAAAAAAAATAATGAAAATTTTACAATAAGGGTATTTTTGCCATTTTTGAAAATGGGCATTTTCTTCCATTCTAAACCAATATGCAAATGTTATTTTCTTCATTTTCATCAGAGTATTTTCATCATTTTGTGATTTATTTATCTTTTATCAAGTACATATTTTTTATTATACAAAATGAGTTAATTCGTCAAGAAATTGGCAGCCCCAATGGGGGAGCACTCTGCCTGGGACTGTGTGGTCCCAGGTTCGACACCACCTCCCCCTCTCCTCCCCGAATAAAAAAAAAAGAGTTAATTCCACTTTAACAAGGGTATTTTTGTCATTTTGCAACGAATGCATTTTTTTATAAAATTGGACCATAAATTTTTTCTTCATACTATGCAAAATGGTATATTTTTAAATTTAGTAGGGAATTTCATCATTTTTTATACCCGAAAAATTTCGTCATTTTCTACTAGGGGTATTTTCGTCATTTTCCATAAAAATATTTTCGTTTTTCAACGGTATTTTATCAAATTCATACTATAGAGATTTTATTTAGCTTTGTGATTGTTCTTTTAATTTTGCAACAGAAAACATTTCCTTTATTTTACACCGATAATTCATTTAACAATGGTATTTTTATCATTTTACCTCAAATATACTTTGGCTATTTCTATTATGAAAATATTAATCTTTTCTCACTAGATGCATTTTTTCATTTTATTTTTAATTATGTGACTTTTTTGTGTTTCAAACAAATAAATTATAATTATGAATTTCACATCAATTCCGCAGTTTTACCAAACCAAGGAATTCAATTATTTGGAATTGGAATTTTTTTGGATTTCAATTCTTGGAATTCCATAGAATTGGAAAACCTTAGAATTCCAATTTCTTGTAATTCCATGGAATTTCACAGAATTGGAATTCCAATTCTAAAACCAATTCCAAGAAACAAACACACCCTTAAAGTACAAGGAATCATATCTAAAATAGGACCCGATGGTGAAAGATCACAATCTTGTTGGTAAAAAACGATCAACAATGACCTAGCATCACACTCTATAATTAAATTGGTAAATTCCTAAATCACCCATAAAACAAAACCCCTCTACAATAGTTAGAGCTTTTACCTATTCCGACTCTGCAAAAGACATCCAAAAATTTCAACCCACACACCATGACAACCCTAAATTTATCACATAAAATGAAACAAACAGTTCCTATTCCAGTAATCCAAGAGCAGTGGCGGAGCTATTAATGGGCAGGGGGAGGGGGGGGGCGACATTTTCCGAAACGACGAATTTTTTATAGGAATTTTTTTTTTGTGATATTTTCTTATAAATGTTGTATTTGACCCCCCTAAAAATTTTCAGTAAGAAATTCGCCCCCCTTACAACAAATTCTTGACTCCACCACTGTCTAAGAGCCATCGACATTTAATTTATGGTGGCTAGAAGGACTAGTGGTTTCCCATTTTCCTTGGATCCTCACAAACAAACAGTTGCAGTAGTAGCCAAATGGCCGTGGTCCAGTATCATGAAGTTTCTGATTGCCTTTGTTTGGATCTAGCTGGACATGATCTAAGTCGAGTCCAGCAAAGGGAAATGCATTAGTGTTGCTGGATTCTGCATCAATATATGCAATATTAGGCCCTCTTCCTGGACAATGCGATATACATCGACTAGTAATTAGACGGCGATCCTTATGGTTTCGCTAGAGAATTAATTTATTATTCTCCAAAGAAAAAACCTTAGTTACGTGGAATACGAAGACTCCAAATATTCTCTCATTCTCGCTTTACTAAGGCAGTAGTGGAGGCGCCAGCATGATGACGCGATTTAAGGTCCATCTTAGGGACGAAGCCAGAAATTTAGTGGGTGGGGGTGGGGGGGGGGGCAAACTGGTAAAAAAAATTCAAAATTCTTTGGGGGCGATAAAAAAGGCAAAAAAAAATTCTTGGGGGGACGAAATTGATAAAATTTTCCAAAATACATATAAAATTTCGATAAATAGTAGTATTTTTAAAAATCTTGGGGGGCCTGTCTTCATCCCTGGTCCATCTCTAGATAATAAGCTGGCGGCATGGAGAAAATCCCATTTTTTGTGTATGTCCACACTCGTCTCAAGTGTCGGGTCACTCAATTATAAAACTATTATTTTTGGATTGGATCTACAACTCTCTCACATGAATTGAGTGAACAACACATCTGCAGGTAGGTCCCACCAAATTAATGTGATATGACTCTGTGTCAGTCTCATAAGAACGGTTTTAAAATTAAATTTTTCGATGAATAGTCACAAAGGGGGACTTTAAAAATTTCCTCGACATCATAGAAAGAAAAAAGTTCAAGTAGTAGAATACCATTCTAATTCCCGTTTTCACGTTCAATGAGAATGGAAACTTTCATCAAACGTTTTAAGAAATATAAGTTTGAAGGGAAAATCAGTTCGAAACTGCTTAGAATATATAGTCAAACAACAATCACATCAGATACGGACCATATGGACGTTCTCAATCCTCCATATAAGACCAAGTGGTAACAGATCTCTACATATTAGAATACTCCTCTGAATTTGAGATTGTTCGGCTTCCTAAATGAATGTTAATTCAATTTGCTGCATTCAAGAAAATCTAATATTGCGGGTTTTGCTTTGTTTCTTTTTTGAGCAAATAGCTTTTTCTGCCACAAAACTAGTTACGAGTGTTATATCTGCCACAAATTGTTTTTTGTGCATTTTCTACCATTAAACATTTTATTAGTGCTAAAAATGCCACAAAACGAGGGAGGGTGAAGGAAAAAATAGGTAAGAAATAAAATTAATTTTAAATAGACCCTAAAATCACATTTTTATTTTTAATTGGGTACACAATATATTTTCTAAATAATTGACCCCTTCTTCCCAGGTTTATCAAAACTCCCCACCACCTTCTTCTTCCTTCTCCTCCCACCTCGAGCCGCCGTCACCACCTCCCATCCCGTCACCCAACCCCCAACCCCAACCCCCACACCCACCCATACCCCTTGAAAATTAACCAAGAATAGCAATCCATATGATGAAAGTACTTCTAGATCTATATTTCAGACACATATAACAAATTTCACAAATTCTTTGCTGCTCTAACCTTTAGAAACTGCTTTACAAAATACATATAAGTCAAAGCAATAAGTAAAATGCTAATCAATTTGCACTACATGATTAACCAAGCGCTTTACAGATAAAACCATCAAAAAAAAATTTAAACAAAATACATACCAGTCAAAGTACTAAACAAAACGTAGATTAGTTTGCACTACATAATTAACCTAACAGAGATGCTTTGCATCTTAAACCATCAGAATTCTTGAACAAAAATGACTCTCTTAAAGCAATATGCAAAATGCAGACCAATTTCCATAGAAATATCTAATTGTTCTTAGGCATTTTTGCTAGGCTATCACCTTCACCACGTCTCTCCAAATCATCAAGCAGTCATTTTTGGCAAATTTGGTACTCTTTAGTATGGGTGGGGGCAGGAATTGGGTGACGGGATGGGAGGTGGTGGCGGCTCGATGTGGGAAGAAAAGAAAGAAGAAGGTAGCGATGAGGGTTTTGGTAAATTTGGGAAGAAGGGTAAAGTATTAAAAATAAAATAAAATTAGGTACCCAATGTAATATAAAAATTTGATTTTAGGGTTTATTTGAAATTAATTTGATCTCTTACCTATTTTGCCCTTCACCCACCCTCGCTTTGTGGTATTTTTAGCACTCATAAAACGTTTCATGGCAGAAAGGACACGAAAAAATGATTTGTGGCAGATATAGCACTCGTAACTAGTTTTGTGGCAGAAAAAAACATGAAAACATGATTTGTAGCAGATATAGCACTTGTAACTAATTTTGTGGCAGAAAAAACTATTTGCTCTTCTTTTTATTATTATTTTTAATCAGTTGATTCTTAAATCTTCCATTTATAAATGATTCTTAGAAATTGTACATGTGTTTGGTTTTAGCAGTAATTTCACACTAGTGTAATATATATATATATATATATATATATATATATATATATATATATATATTACTCCTTGTCAGAATTTAAGGATATCGGAAGAAGAAGATGTAATTTCTCTGTTACTAGAGATGGTTCTCGTGCACATTCTTTCCTCTTTACCTACATTAGATGCCGTTAAGAGTTAAGACAGTCCTGATTGGGAGAATTCAGAATCTTTGGGGTTTCTTTGCGTGTTGTTTATTTTGAAGACGGTTTGTTTCATCAGTCATAATACTGATTTTTAATCTTTTAAAAGTAATATTAGAGAGAATGGTGATTTTGTTTCTTTTCAGAATCTATAAAATTTAAAGGGTATTATTGAGATATAAAAACTAAATAATCATTCACCAAATAACTAAATCAACATGGACACTTTTAATATAGAAATAATAATGTATATAAGATTTGTGTTTTTATTTTAATTAAAATGACCTGTTTATCCTGTTCAGTAATATTTTCCAGCCAAATCATTTTGTCGGGCGGTCAATTTTTGTCGCTCCATTGCCAATTGAAATCATGTATCACTTAATTGACAATTGGAAGAAACTTATGTTCATTTTTATAGTTGACCAAACTTTCTATCATTGGTTAATAATTTCTTTTTATTATTATAATTTACCTTTTGAAAGTCAATTTCTTTTATATTACGGCTTATTATATTAAAAACTTATATGAAAACTCCCTTCCTATGGCACGAACTTTCTCCTCTCATTGGGGTTTTGGTGGCTGCAAGCAAACTAGGGTTTCCTAGGTTTTTCCTTGTCTCTGCCTGCTTCTCACGATTACTATGGATCGTGAATCCATCCAAGCTATGCTCCAATCCTTGACTATCGCGGATAATGAGTCCGAACCGTTCAAAATATCATTGGATGATACTTCGAATGGGGAAGAGGAATATCGGTGCAGTTTGGTGGGAAAATTTGTTTCGCTTATGGAGTTTCCTCTCAAAAACTTGAAACTTGCAATGATGAAGTCGTGGAAGTGTCAGAATTTGGAGGTTGACCGTCTTCGCAACAATGTTCACCAATTCTTCTTTGAAAATTCTCAAGATGCTGAATTTGTGTTCCAAGAGGGGCCTTGGTGTTTCGACAATCATTTGTGGTGATAAAGCCGTGGGATAGGGCGGTCAATACATCGGATGATTGCTTCAGGCTTGTGGAATTTTGGATACAAGTTTGGGAATATCATAGAGATTGTTACACATTATCGGTCGGTTCGTGAATAGGCCGCATGTTTCATGGTTGTAGTGAGGTGCAAGTCCGTGAAAATAAGAGGTTGCATGAGAAGTTTTTTCGACTACGGATTATGGTGGATGTGTCTCAGCCTATTCGTCGTCAATTGCTTTTGGACACTTCCAATTATGGTATGATTTTGGGTCTTGTTATGTATGAACGTCTTCCACATTTGTGTTGTAGGTGTGGTCATTTGGACCATACGTTGAAAGGTTGTCCCCTTCAAATCTCGGAGTCAACTAAAGAAGAGACTAAAGATTTGCCTTATGGGGGTTTCTGAATCCTCCTGCTGAGAAAGGGGCATTATGTGAGCATGTTTTCTTGACTGAGGAGGGTGGGGTTACTGTTCCGCAGCCCAAGTGCCCACATTCACAGCCGGCCGAGCCTTCACATGGGGGAAGTTATCTGGGATGGATTTTTTGGGTGATCCCATGGAAGGGCTCACAGGGGTTAATACGCTGGCCATTGTTCCGATACTACCGAGCCCTCTATTTGATGTCGGGTTGGTGTAGGGGCGGGGAACTCTCAGTGAGATGCCCATTCAAGTTTCGACAACCCGAGTTGCAATCAAGCATCGTGGTCGTCAGGAAGGAAGTTGGGGTTGCTCAGGATTCTTTATTGATGGTATCTTCTGGGACTAAGCGAGAATTATGGGACATTTTAGATTATTCGGAAGCTGGGAGTGTCCAATGCCTTTCCTAAAAAAAGCTAAGTCGTCTGGTTTTTTTGATTGTATTGTAATGGCGGAGGTTGCCTCGGAGCAATCCTACCAATCTCAATGAGTATTTTATGTTGGAATTGTCGGGGCTTGGGGTAGCTCCGTACAATTCAAATTTTAAAAACCATTGTAAGAGTTAATAAGCCCGTTTTAGTGTTTTTAATGGAAACGAAACTTGAACGTTTTGCTATGAACAACATTCGTATTGCTCTTGATTTTTCTTCTGGTATTATTGTGGATCGGAATGGTTTAGGGGGCGGTATTTCTCTCCTTTGGTCGGATAGTGTTATTTCTGTTAATTTGCTTAGTTATTCAAGCGGTCATATTAATGTTAAGATTGGGGATGGTTCGGTGCCTATGTGGCGTTTTACTGGGTTTTATGGTAATCCTTACCATGAACAGAGGGTTCACTCATGGAATCTTGTACGCAGGTTGCACTATCTCTTTCAGCTTCCGTGGTTATGTGCGGGTGATTTTAATGAGTTATTATCGTAAAGTGAAAAAGAATGTATGAATGACCGTGACCCCGCGCTTATATCAGCTTTTCGCGAGGGTGGTTCATGATTGTGATTTGGTCGATTTGGGATTTTTTTGGTTCTCCATTTACATGGTCCAACGGTCGCGGGAATGATCTGGTTAGGGAACGATTGGATAGGGCATTTGCTAATGCAGATTGGCGGAATCTCTATAAGTCTTCTTTTGTTAAACATCTTGTGGCTTCTCATTCGGATCATTTGACTATTTTAATCACCTCGGCATCCTTCAAAAAAAAAAAGAAATGGTATTCTCTACCTCGGTTTGACCCTTTCTGGATTCAGGATGATGAGTGTGGGGACAATATCAATAGTGAGTGGCGGCAACCGAGAGTGGGCAATGGTGCCGAGCTTTATGCAGAAATTGTAGGAGTGCGGGAGAAGCTTCGTAGTTGGGGATCTAAAAAATTTGGGGACTTGAAAAAATGGATTAAATTAAAGGAGGATGAATTAAAAGTACTTTGGGAGTCACAGATTTTTCTATTCATGAGGATCGGCGGGTAAAAGGAGAGCATAATTCTCTGTTATCACATTTAGACGAATTTTGGAAGCTACGTAGTCGGGCAAATTGGTTAATTCATGGTGACTGTAATACCACATACTTCCAACACAAGGCAAGTTCACGGAGATCATGTAATTTCATCGAAAAATTGCAGTCTCATACCGGTGAGATAGTGGATGATGAGTTAGATATCTCACGGGTTGCTAGGGACTACTTTGTCGATATTTATACGAGTAATGGAATGCCGCCTCTTTCACTTGCGGATTTGCCGATTCGCAAATTGCCCGAGCACAGTTGTAGCAGCCTAGCAGAGCCCTTCACTATGGCCGAAGTTCTTGTGGCCTTGAAACAGCTTCCATCCAAGAAGGCCCCGGGGCCGGACGATATACAAACAATTTTTCTTAAAAAATATTGGTCTACTTTTGGTTCAGATATTTCTTCATTTGTACTTGGCTTTCTCAATGGTGATCGCGGGCCTGAATAATACATTTATTTTCTTGATACCGAAAGTTAAATCCCCCATACGCATGAGAGAATTTTGCCCCATTAGTTTGTGTAGTTCAGTTTACAAATTAATTTCTAGAATATTAGTCAACCGTTTGAAGTGTGTGTTCCCCTTTGTTATTGACCCCTCACAAAGTGCGTTTCTTAAAGGTAGGCTTATCACAGGTAACTCTATAGCAACCTTTGAAGCGTTTCATAGTATGCAATCGGGTTTTCATGGCGCGAATCAGCATTGTGGTTTAAAAATGGATATGCGGAAGGCGTTTGATAGGGTTGAATGGAGGTACTTGGAGTTAATGATGGAAGCTATGGGGTTTCCAGCCCACTTTCGTACTTTGATCATGAAGTGTGTATGTACAGTTAGCTACCGTGTTCTTATAAATGGAAAGTCTTCACTTTCCATCACCCCTTCGTAGAGCCTTCATCAAGGTGATCCCCTTTCCCAGTTCATTTTTATTATTTGTTCCGAGGTTTTTCGGCTATGATCCGCAAGGCGGAGGAGGATTATCTGATTAGTGGAATTAAATTCGGTCGGCCAGGTCCATCTCTCACTCACCTATTATTCGCTGATGACTCATTGCTCTTTTTTAAAGGGAACCTCGAAAATGCGCATGCTATTAAACATATTTTATTGGATGAGTCCTCTCTATATTGCTGTAAGAATTTTGATGACCATCAAGCTACAATCATTCGTGAAACCCTTGGTATCCGGTTCGACCAAGGGAATGGGAAATATTTGGGCCTTCCGTTTATGATTGGTCGCAACAAGAGGGAGGTTTTTTCGTTTGTGAAAGATTGAGTTTGGAAAAGTTACAAGGGTGGAAGGAATTTTTTTTTATCTCCAGCAGGTAAAGAGGTGCTTATTAAATCAGTATTTCCCTGTGATGTATTGTGTGCGATCTTCGTTGATCGTATTTCTATTCATTAATGAAATGCACCCGGCTGGGTTTCAAAAAATAATTATTAAAAACTTATATAATAATAACTTGATTTAGATTAATTATGGAATATTTTCTTTATTATTATCTGACTTATTTAGTTCAACTATATTTAAGAATCATTCATTATTATACTAAAAAATATTTTCATATAATTTTTTTTATTTATTACAATATGATTTATTTAGTTTAAGCTAGATAAGTATACGGGGCTGCTTCACGCAGGAAAAAGCTCCGACTAAGTCGGATAGTCTACCTAGATAAATCTAGGTTTTTCTCCGCCGCTTATATGCGCGTGTATCAACTGGACAATGAACTCCATCATCTGTCGGAGTCTTGTGGCGTTGATTTTGAGCGATATCGCTGCTACATCAACGGGCCATCGTCTGGTGTTGCCGGAATTGGAATTCCGAGGATGCCTGTTCAATATTTGAGTCTCTGGACTGTAGTTGCTCCAGTAATGGAGGATGAACCGGGAAGGGGTACTAAGGGAATGGAACAATTCGATTTTATTACCAAGAAAATTGAGGAAAGAGAGTTGCCAGAATTGAGTTGGCTGGATATGGAGGATCGGTTTTTGGCGTCGCCGACATCGGAATCCACCTGGCCTTTTGAGGCAGATAATATTGTTGGATTGGAATTGAGAGAGGGGACGAAGAGTTTGGAGGCAACTCGAGGCAAGCCATCTAAAGACAATTTGTGTGCGGGTCTGGAGTCATCAAGAATTGGCTATCGAAAAGGAGAGAGTATCGTCAAAGAAGAATGTGGCGATCGGAGTTCGCCGGAGTCCATTGAGGGAACGACTGAACCTAGGGATCCGAGAACAGGCCAAGAGTTTGGGCCAAAATTTTCTTTCCCTGCTAGGCTTTGTCTCATTTGGGCCGCTCAATGCTAAGGCCTCTATTGAGCTGTCTGGGCCTCCTTTGGCTGGGCTGCTTGAGATAGGTCCAAAGCTGATTTTTTCTTATGGGGCTGGGCTTGTCCAAATTGGACCAATTTTTGGAGGATTAGATAATGCACAATATTGGTTTCTTTGGAAATCAAATATTATTGGTTTTCTTTTGGTCTTCATTGTTGCTACAAGATATTTTTTATCTGGGACTCCTGCTGTTAGTCAGAGTAAGGTGGAGGCCGTAAGTCGGCCCCGCCAAAGTCCAAGAGTCTTTTAATTGAGAATTGTTCATGACTTAGCAACTCCTGGACAATTTATGGTCTGATGTGTTTTTATATGACACACAAATCTAGTAATATTTTATTTTTTGTAATAATGTCGCATGTCGGCCTCATGATTAATATCATGATAGTGTTAAATTTTTTTCATTGTCTTAAATTAGGATTTATTTTGAGTTTTTTTGCAAGAAATAAATGGAGGCGATCGTTTCAAACTTGGAGAAACATCCCTCAAGATAGAGCTTTGTTGCAACATGGTTTTGAATGGAGGATTGAAAACAGACGTTCTATTCGTATTTGGCATGGTCGCTGGTCAACTATCCTACGCGGGTTTCGGCTGATCTCCCCTCCTATTTTTATGGGTTATGAAAGTTTGCAGTTAAGAACTCTGACAAGTGTGGAATGCTTCTGGTTTGCACGTGACCTCGGGTTTGTTTTTGTTTCTTTTGAGTCTGTTTGAATATTGTACCTCTTGGAACCTATTCTCTAATTCTTTCTATGTCCGTGGGTCATGTAATATTCTGGCTATTTGTCTTGCTAGATTTTTCCTAAGGCTTGTTGCCTCACTTCAAAGGGTAGGGGATCCATCGAAATTCCACCTCCCTCATGTAACTTCTGATATCAATTAATGATATTATTTCTTCTTCTTAAAAAAAAAAAAGCTAGATAAGTATACTTTTATACAATGATTTATTATACTAATACAATGTTTTTCTTATTACAATCTAATTTATGTAGGTCAATTTTATTTAGGATAATATGAATTAACTCTATTGACCTTTTAGAAATAGTATTAGAATTTTTTATTTTTTTTGTTGCAGAATCTATAAATTTCAAAGGTATCATTGAGATGTAAAAACTAAATTATCAAATCGCCAAATTACTAAATTTCTAAAATTATCGTCACTTGTAATATATATGTGATATGATGATTAATATGTGTATGATGTATGATATGTTGTGTAGTCTTTAGAAAATAAATAAATTACTGTTAACCTATAATAATAATAATAATAATAATGAATCTTTCTCTTGATGATATCCAAGTCCAAATATGTGGCTGAACTAGAAACTGCCTTATCTTGTAAGTGGTGACTAAAAAATTGTGGTGATCATAACGCCCCATCACAACCCCACAATTCCTACTCCATATAAACAATTTTCACAGATTATTCACCACAAAATCCTTCTTTATTCCATCAATGGCTTCTTCTACTCTCTCCCCCATCACTCCCCAGGTAAACTTCCTATTTTTCCCGAAATTTCACTTGGGATTTCCTCTCAAGTTGAAGATTGAAGCTGAAAGTTTAGTTTATTTTAGACTTGTATACAGAACTCGTCATCTTTCTTGAATTATAATTGTAATTATTCTTTACAAATTTAAATTTGATTCCATTGTATAATTGGATTGACTACTTGAAGGCAGAAAATATGTCAACAGGAGTTGCCTAGTTGGTAATACGAGTGTAGTTCCATACTGCCAATCAGGTTCAATCCTCTCTGCGACATATCATTTTAGACAACAACAATAACATAGCTCATTAAATTCTCGGAGGTATGAACGGGATATGGATAGGAGATAGGGACGAAGACAATGGGGGGCTCCCGAAATTTTTTAAAAAATACTACTAGATATAGTAAATTTTATATGTAATTCGGAATATTTTATCAAATTCGTCCCCTAACATTTTTTTTTTTCCGTTTGTATATGTAGTTCGACATATTATTGTACTTTTCGCCTCAACGCCAAATTAATTTGGCTTCGTCCTGATAGGAGACATACTTAATATTTGACATTAAACGCACAGAGTAGAGTGGCTGCTCCAGAATACCTCTGGGACAATAATCCCCATACCGTCACTTTTGCTACGACATCATACGCCTAAATCAAAACCAAAAGGCATCAAACCCAAGAACCATTTAGATTTATTGCACATTACCATGATTCTTTAATTTAACATCCAGATCATTTATGTGAACGTAGCCGATATATAATATTTTTTTGGGGTTTTATTTTTATTTTTTTGTAGCTATGTTCAAGCAAGAGTGGAATGTATGGGCCATCACAGGCCCTGCTAATGAAACCCATGAAAAGTAGCCAATATGGAATGGGGAGAGGAAAGAAGATGAAAGTGAGTTGCATGGCTACAAGTATACCAGCTGATAGGGTACCAGATATGGAAAAGAGGAAGCTCTTGAATCTGCTACTTTTGGGTGCTCTTTCACTTCCTTCTGGTTTTATGTTGGTTCCTTATGCCACCTTCTTTGCCCCACCTGGGTATGTTCTTTCTTTCCCTTTTGTTTTTTATTATTTAATTCTTTCTATCTAATTCCTATAATTTCTTGGGTATGATTGATTTTGATGGATGTAATTTTATGAGCTTGCCCTTGTTGTTTGCTTAAAAATTTAGATAGTCAGAGCATTATTGGTTAAGAAATAGTTAATTTAATGAATTGAGAAAGGAAATTATATGTTTTCTTGTTGGGAATGGAACCTTGTGACTTGCGAGGATCAAGCGGTCAGCCTAGTTGGTAAAGGGATTTTCATTTCATGTCGATATGAAACTTAATGGGTTAATGTTATTGTTGTTGTTGTAAATTCACTCCATTCAGTCCATTGGCAGTCTATAGTTTTCTGTTCTAAGAATGGATGACCTAATAAACAAGATATGTGCTGATAAGTTACAACCGAAAGCACCGATTACCGTTGTAATTTCAATTAGTCATTTCAGGAAAGGAGACCAGAATATGCAAGATTATTAACTATGCATTACAAAGTTTGCATTTTTATTAAGAATAAGATACTTGATCACTTCGACGTTGAGGAATCATAGGAAGCAAATTGTTCTCTAGATATTCTTTAAATTTGTTAGATCTTCGATGACAGAACGGAAGTAATTATGTTATCTTTGTTCCATTTTTTTTTATTTATGTGGAAGTATTTGACTGCAAGTGTTCTAAATTTGACACGGTTCTTGAGCTACTCATAATTCTCCCTAGTACATCTATCAACAATGAAACAGAGAAGGTCAGAACCTTGCTGAATCTTGTTTTCACTTGTTCCTGCTGTAATAAGATAAGAATGATTTAAGGTATGTGTCAAAAACAATTGAAACCACGTTCATTAGAATTGAACCAAAAGAAGAATGATCGGCAAGATGATCTGTATCGCCAAATCGACTGCAATTTTATTTCAACTTGTTCACATATTGCTTGTGTACTGATCCATGACTTCTTTTATCCATTTGAAAATGGGAACAGTTCAGGTGGTGACGGTGGTGGTACCGTTGCCAAGGATGCCTTGGGAAATGATATTGTTGCATCTGAATGGCTGAAAACACACGGTCCTGGGGACCGAACCCTTTCACAAGGACTAAAGGTACTTGCTTGTTATTCTTATTCTCGAATATGAGGACCTGATGTAAACGGATCCTCAAATTCAATATGATGATAAATACCGTAACTCTGATAAGAGAGACAATTGCTAAGATCAATTATGCTTTCACAATAAATTGTTTTCGTGTAGATATTTCTAAAGTTTCAATAGTAGAAATAGCTGAGAGGTTCATTCGGACTTCTTAAAGCATGGTTTTAAATATCAGACACGAAAATGCCAGTAAATGCTTATATCTTCGACTCGGGTTCATGCTAGATGTTTTCTAAAGATTCCAATTACTGCATTTATCCAAACTAAACATGGTTTCTAGGAGATCAACATTTTCAGTTTGATTCTTTTACTTGAATTCAGGGAGATCCTACATACCTTGTGGTGGAGAACGATAGGACTCTTGCGACATATGGTATCAACGCTGTTTGCACTCACCTCGGTTGTGTGGTTCCGTTTAATAAGGCCGAGAACAAGTTTATGTGCCCATGCCATGGATCTCAATACAACAACCAAGGAAGGGTAGTCCGAGGACCTGCACCTCTGGTAAGTTTCAACCAAAATATCATCAGAAAACAAATACTTTTTATAGTTCAAGTTCTTCGATGCCCATATGAAATGCAGCAGACATCCTTGTTTTATTGGTTGGGTATCGTTTGTCCCACTCCCTTTCTCATCCTCTGTTCTGATCTTTAAAAAATGACACGTGTCTCCCCCCACCCCCTAACTTTTACCAATGCACATTTCTCTCATAATCTGTAGTGAATTCAATTGTTCTATTTCTTGCTATACCTGACATTGTCAAACTTGCTGCAACAGTCTCTGGCATTGGCTCATGCTGACATCGATCCCGAAACCGGCAAGGTACTCTTTGTTCCATGGGTGGAAACAGATTTCAGAACCGGTGAAGCTCCATGGTGGGCTTAAATTTTCTGGTCCCATCCCTCCCTTGTTCACTATAGTCCACTTTGTCGTTGCTTAGATATCATCTTGTTTCGTAGTGTGAGCTTAAATTGTCCATTTATGGAAAATTGAGAAACAAGATGTAGGATTGCAAATACAGGTGATACAATTATTTAAATCATGTATGTACAAGTTCTTTTGCCAAATTATTGTGGTACAAATGGGCAAAATATATATACTTTTTGTTGTGTAAATTAAGGTGACACATTAATATTAAAACCCTCTTTCCTCAGTCCTACTATACTTGGATTGAGTCTAATTTGATTTGTTTTAAAACTTAAATTGAGTTTCAAACTATCCTTGGATTGAATCTGGAAATGAATCTTGAATCATTAAATTATTTAGAATATGTGTTGAGTTTAAGACTAGTTTGAGACTGAGATTAAAAATCTTAGTCTTGGACTCAATTTTAATCTCAGTCTTGGACTCAATCTAAGTTGTTGGAAGCATATTCTTGGTCTTCTTTCTACTACTTTCCACTCCGGCTCCTATGCGAAACAGGAAAAGTTTCGCACCGTGCGGAACAATTTGGGCCGTCGGATGATAGTTTTGAACGGTCCAGATTTAGAGAGAGAAAAGTTTTTTTTTAAGTTCAGCCGCAACTTTTTCTCTCTTCAAATATGGGCCGTTAAAACTATCATCCGACGGCCCAAATTGTTCCGCATGGAGCGAAATTTTCCCTATTCCGCATAGGAACCGGACGGCCTACTTTCATATGTGGCACTGTTCATTGCACAGATAATAGAGGTGACTAGTTAGAAATGATAGCATTTTATTTTCTGGAAGGAGGTGGCAAGTTTCTTAAACTAAAAACTTTTTATAGGAAAATTATTATTTTTTTCTTTTCCAAAAATTCTTGTAAATACCGCTTTCCTCCCTCCCTCAATTTTTATTTTTTGAAATTTATTATGTGTACTCTCTCCATTCCTAAATAATGTTAGCATTTGGGACTTCAAATTTATCCCAAAATAATGTTAACATTTGGACTATCAATGAAAATTTAATTAACTTTTACCATTTTTATCCTCTTCTTACTTTTCTTTTAACCACAATTTCAATTTCCAAGATGTATTTAATGAGAATATATTAATCTTTTAGCTTTAACTTTTACTCCCTCCATTCCTAAATATAAGACTCTTTAGACAATTTGAGAAAATTAAGAAAGTTGTCATTTTCACCTAAACTTCCAATATTACCCCCACCTTCCCCCTCTCTCACTAATACGTCATAAAGAAAAGAAAAGAAAATGTTGAGGATATAATTGAAATAAATTGTTGACAACTAATAAAAGAACCTTAAACGACAATTAATTTGGATACCTAGATATCTCCTAAACGACAATTAATAAGGAATGGAGGGAGTATTATTTTTAGGAATTTCTTAATTCATGTAAAATAGTCAAATGTTAACCTTATCTAGGGAGGGAGGGAGTATAATTCATCTCTAACTTGTAAGTTATAGATTCAACCATATTTTGACCAATATTGGCCTAAAAAGGGAAGGAGCATGACATAAATGTATTCTGCTAATATCACAACTTTCTGCATTTACTTACCTACTGTACTTTATTTTACAGCAACTTTTCGCATTAAGTTGCGTATATTTCCCCTTTTAACGCCCTTTTCCCGTTTTAGCTTAGTTTTACATAGACACTAGAGCCCCACCCCTCTATTATATTTTTAACACCCCCTATTCCCCATTATTTTTTTTCTCTCTCTTATTTCTCTCTCCTATTAAATTCTCCCAAACTTCTCTCCCTCTTTAAAGATCTGCCCGCCCACAGCCGCCGTCTGCCAGAATTTTTTTTTTTTTTACTTCAACAGATTGTAAATGTCGTCCTCGTCAACTTTGTCTCTACACTCAACGTCAAAATAGCATCACAACTAACACAATGTGAGTTTTAATTTTGAAAATTTTGAATTTTAACTTAAACTGTGTAGATCTACCAAAATAGAAGTTGATTTGTGATAAATAATACCAAATTTGCTTGAAAATACACTAAATTGTGGTATTTTTGCCAAAAAACTGGATTGAAATTTGAATTTGGGGCTTGTGGCGTGAGGCGCGTGAAGTTGGATTCGTGCCGGCGCGTGGGGAGCGTGTGCCGGAGACGCGGGAAGGCCTCCTGCTGACGTCATCAGGCGGTCAGCCAGTCAACCGCCTGCTGACGTGTCCGCGGGTGACTGGCTGACCGCCTGCTGACGTCAGCAGGCGGGTAATTTAATTTTTTTTTTAAATGTGGTAAGCCGCGTTTAGAGAAGCAGGCGGATAGTGTTATCCACCGCGTGTAATTTTACAGGCGGCGAAGAATTAATTTTTTTTTCCAATTTTTTTTTCAGTGTCGCAATTTTGTAACAAAAATATTACAAACATATTTTTTGCGCGTTTAACAATTTGTTTGTTTTTTTTGTTTTTCAGTTCGTTGATTCCATTAAAGCATTGTATGAATCTTTACCAGATTCACAACATGCGACATTTCCTAGGGATCCTCTCCCAAACAAATACGAAACCCCCCAATGGAGGTTCTCAAATACCTCTTAAATGCGGAGTGTGAACTCTCAACCCGATTTGTGGTATTTGTACCGAAGTGAAGATACTTGTTTGTCCACGCCGGAACAAACATTTCTTTGTAGTTATCCACCCAGGTTTTTCGAAGATAGGTTAGCAAATCAGATCCCTTTTGGGATCTACAACCCTTTAAAATATCAGACCACTTCTCATAATATTCATCTTCAGTTTGAGCATACGCCAGTGCGCCCCAAGTGGACTGTGAGAATTCGTCACCTTTTTCGGGTCCAAGTATTGATACAGCATTCTTGTTCACACATTTCCCAATGTGTCTCCTACTCAACATGTGTTTGGCTTCGTGAAATACCTCAATACTTGCCTTAACAATTTGCATATCTTTATCAGTTACAACAACACCGGGGACTCGTTTGGGATCAAATAATCCCCTAATCATAGCAAGTGCCCATGCAAAATTTTCATGTTTTTCTTGACGCAAGAATGCATATGCAATAGTGAAGTTTTGATTGGTGCAGGTAAATCCAATTACAGCGAGTAGAGGCATTTTGTATCTGCAATTATTTAAATCGGTAAATCTATAAAATCATAAACTATATAAACAATTCCAACACATCATAAATAAATTAAATAAAATAATACCTGTTTGTTTTGTAGGTGCTGTCCATAAGGATAACGTAGGGAAAAACTCTGGCAAGTCTGATGGAGTCCAGATGAGCAAATAATAAGTCGCCAACATATTGTTGAGATTTGTCTACACCCGTTCCGTCACTACCGCTATTTACATAGCGACGACACTCTACAACATAGCCAGCTTCGGTGAGGCGATACATCAGATCTTGTAATTCGGTCCGGCCATTTTTGTCAAGTTTCCTGATTCTTGCCCTCGCATTATATATTGTAGCTTTGCCACCATAAAAGTTAGGATTTTCCATTTTCAATGTGTTATAAATTTCGTTCGCCCCAACATTGCACTTCGTCAACTGCTCAACCAACTTATTCTGCTCGTCATCCAACTTCAGTCTGTCATGACATGACCAAAGCCCGATAGATTCCCAAGAAATGGTTATGTTTGCCCTGGCTAACCTTAAATCTCCATGAATCAATTTTAGTCATTTTCCCTACAATTTTGAATGGGCAATCTATCTTCTTAGTCCTCCTTGTTCGGTTAGCTTTCCTCCCTTCACCGCCCTTGCCAATCGGGTGCCCCAGACGTATATACCGAAACGCTCACATCTTAAATACACCTTGGGCACACTATAATCTTGTCCCTCTCTTGACCGACTAATCACAATATACACTTTATGTTCTATCCCTTTTTGTTTAACCCAATGAACTAACCCATCCTTGGTTTGGAAATCATATTCTTCATAGGGACTAAAGAATTCGCCCGTATCAGGCCACATTTCCTCATTATCAGGAAATTCCTCTAGATCACTACTTGGTCCGTCTGAACTGTCAACCTACAATAAATGCAAAACATAAAATTGTCACTAATACCAAAAAACGAATTTTTGGTCACTGGAAAACAAATGAAAAAATATTAATTTTTTTTGTCACTGGAAAAAAAAATTAAAAAAAAGTTAATTTTCACCGCGTGTAAATTTACACGCGGTGGATGCCCTAACCCGCCTGTGTTGTGCCACGCGCCCTACCCAATTTAATAAAAATTTTTTTTTACTCCGCCACAGCCAGTCAACCGCCTGCTGACGTGTCCGCGGTTGACTGGCTGACGTCAGCAGGCGCCCAGTTTTTCCAGATCCCATTTCCGGTGCTGTTTTCTCAGTTCCGGACAAATTTTTTTCGCATTTTATCAGTTTAAACATGTATTTTTACATCAAATTTTTTTTTTTTCAACACAACAACAACAATATAATATTTATTATTTACCTCAAAATCAATGTCTTCTAAATAACCGTAATCTTCGGAGTCCATTATGCCGGAATCTTGTCGGAATTTTTTTTTGCTCCAAAATTTTTAAAATTGATATTTTGTGGTGGATCTAGTCCAATAAGTTCAAAATTGCAAAAATTTTTGCCGGAAACCGGTGACCGGAGCTCCGGTTGGTGTTTCGACGGTGGCTCCGGTGAACAGTGGCGGTTTTTCCGGTATGTAAGGGGGAGAGAAAATTCTTGGGGAGAGAATTTTTTGGAAGGAGAGAGAAAAAAAAAATTATGAGTGAGGGGGGGTGTGTTGAACATAATATAGGGGTGGCTTTTTTCTTTGACCCTAGTTTTATGCGTGGAAACTTGTCCTAATAACGTATATCAGGTATTGGATAGACCGAAAAAGATATAGTGTTGAACGGAGCCAAATTCAGCATCTGCTGAACACGTTTGAAGTCGTTGGATGAAGATCATTTTTATCAGGTGGCTGTAAGGCATCCGCATGTCTGTGGGGCTGTCCACAGCCAATCCAATCCCTCAAAACTGCTTACCCAGAAGATTTTCCACCACAATCACGATTTTATCCCTTATTTTCGGATCATGATAATCTTATCTAAAATTTATCCCACATTCCTTAATTTTCTCCATCTCAGATTGAGATTTTTTTCAAATTCCTTAATTTTCTTCACCAAAGATGATCAAAAGATTATTTCAAATTTTATCAAAAAAAAGCTTTTTTTTGAAGACAAAGGAAACATAAAAAGTTTCTGTGATTCTGAACTTGTAAATCAATTCATTCCAGTTGTATAATGTTAATTATAATATTTTAAATTGTAGACTGGTTACAGCTATTATGAATTGTCTTATAGCTATTATATGTAAAGCTAATAACTATTATGAATTTGTCTTATAACTATTATGAATTTGTTAGCTATTATAAATTTATATTATTGCTATTATATGTCATGTTAATAGCTATTATGAATTTGTTTTATAACTATTACTGTTCTTAGATTTTATGAACTTGAATTTAAAGGGAGCTTATGATGATAATATCAATTATCTTAGCCGATTTCTGTGAGATTCTGAATCTGTGATCTCATTGTTAAGATCTACCCTTACAACTGTTAGAAAAACATCTAACATCTTTTAGGACATATAATATCTACCACGATTCTCACCATGTTCCATATAAAAAAACTTACCAACAGAAAATGAATAATAAATAGTGATGGATGAATGTTATTGATGAAGGTTAAAATAGACAGTAATGGAGCTTGGCTATGGATTAATGGAGAGTTATGGTTTGAAGTCGTTGGATTACAGTTATGAAAGATGGTGAGAATCGTGATAGCTGGTTTCAAAAGTTATCAAAAAAAATTTGGTGGATGATTGAGAAAAAAAGTGGAAGAAGAGTAACTGAGCCATTGTTTGGGAGGCTGATTGATAAAAATAGGAAGAAGATTAATTTTGGTTGGCTGATTGAGAAAAAAAGAAGGAGAAAAAAGAAGAAGAAGATGAAATTTTGGGCGACTGATTGAGAAGAATAAGGAAGAAGATGAATTTTGTGCGTCTGTTTTCTCTGCATTGTTTGCATTCAGTGTGGCAACCCTAAAAGTGGCCATTAAATGTTTCGCGTTTTCTGGCCCAATAGATGTAATATATTTTTATCTAATGGCTGGTGTGTTGTTCTGTGGTGCTGAACAATTGGGTGTTTAGCACCCTAGCCGAGTCGTGGATAGACAGCTGGCTAAGTTTTGTGGCAACATTTATAATATATTTTCTGTATGTATATGTATTTTATCATTAGTGAGTCCGATCTAAAAAAATTTACCAACCTGCTAAAAGTTTTTGAATAGTCTATGCATGGTATTTATTAATTCAAAATATTTCAGTAATAACCTATTTTAACTTCACCTCAAAAAGGAAAAAAAAATTATTTTAGTTGAAAATTATAAACGACTGTTTATAAACATAGGAACAGACCTTAGTGGAAAAAGACGGAAAATAAAATAGTAGATAGAAAAATTATTTATCGGGGACTCCAAATTATCTAGATTGGCATGGGCTATTCGGTATCTATTTGGACCCAGTTACAAGCTTAGTGGCATTGGTTCGAGGGAAAGTCTGGCATGAGACGGATTCAATGGGTCTAACCCTACACTTATCTCATATAAATTTAGACAGGACTCACCTGTAAGGTAAATTCCGTAGGCCTCCATATCTTACAAGTACCCACAAGGTTCGTCCCACAACGAATTTTTCTTTGGTTCGACACCAAGAGAGATTTAGAAAACTCAATACTCTAATAGATTTTGCACATAGTGAAGCAAAAATCACTAGAAACTTCGAATTCGCCAATCTTATTTGAAGGGTATTCTGGGGCATTTCATGTCTTATAATTCTCTTTTAGTCTTTTTATTTTTATTTTTTTGGTAAATAAAATTTTAGGTGAGTTTGGCTCCGATCACCACCACAAGTCAAGATATGTCATATGAACCATATAACGATTACAACGATTTTTACATAGTGCTCATCAACACTACTCTCACGTCTGTAGCGAGCGGGGACGAAGATTTTTAAAAATCCTAATAGATATAATAAATTTTATATGTAGTTCGGATTATTTGATCAAATTCGTCCCAAATTATTTTTTTGCAATTTTTATATGTAGTACGATATACTGTTGCAATTTTTCGCCCCAAACCTAAAAGTCCTGCCTTCATCCCTGGCAGCGAGTTTCAATCACATGGCCAATTGAGAACTGAGGAGAGGATCATAAGGTTCACGACTGAGTTTCCCATTTACCATGGCTTTTATGTACATATTTCACCATTTTAATCTTTTCTAACAGAAACCTTCTATACCAAAAAGATTGATCCACAATCCTAAGTTCTCACATCTTTGTCTTAGAGTTATTGGAAGATTTAAATCGCGATATATATTTTAATTGATAATTGGATTCACTGTTCGTACACCAACAACTTAGAAGGAACCGACTCCCTATATTTGACAAGAATTGAACTCTTACCTTTTAAGTGAAAATAAAAATACAACACTACACTCAATATATTTATCAATTAAGTTATGCCCGGAGTACCAGAAACTCTCTATTGTGCTTCTATATAAGGCGGATCAACGAAAATTATCAATGAGGCTAAAAGGGCTATCCAAAAAGGTGACGAATACAAACATGTATTTGTATGCCTACACAACATCTCTCTTATTCTCTATTTTAGTAATAAAAAGCGGTTATGTTAATTTTTTTTAAAAAAAATTTATAACTTAAAAAATTGTGAAAATCACAGTGAAAAAATGAACACGTAATTTTTTTTTAGTTATTAATAAATAAAAGATATAACAATAATTTAGGATAAAAATATTTTTTTCATCAAGTATGAAGCGGTGTTTTTTTTTCTTCTTTGAGTTTATTTTATTGCTATACTAAATTACCTGCATTTTTTTTTCTTAGGGGGAATCAATAATTTACTAGGTAAAGTAATTTTATATTAAGAGAGAAATCTTGGATAATATTATAAATTCAATGTTTAAAATCTATGAAAAAAAGCATTAGTTGGTTTCAATTTATTTGGTTATAACTTTTGATTAAAAAATATCCAATAAAGAGTTCTTCTAACATACCTCAGGAAACGCGTTAGAAAGAACCTAAAACAAATGACAACGTTTTCAAATAACTTTAAATAACATTGTAATTTGGGCAAAAATGAAGGGTGAAATGAAATTAACCCATTATAGTATCATTATCAAGATGCAGGATTTTGTTTTGCACGTGCTTAAAAGTTTTGAGAGCCAAAATGGTTGAACTCTATAATATTAGGAGACAACAATTAATTAGGACAAGTCAATAAAAGAATTATATATACTTTCTTTGTATTTTTTTTTTATAAGAATTTATTAAATTTGATAAAATGTTTAATATAACTATATTTAATTTTAAATAGTTTATTTAGGATGAAAATAAATAATTTAATATATTCCAAAAATGAGAAATATTATTTTGGGATAGGGAGGCTGAAGTCGGGGCAAAAAATCCTCTGTCCCCATCCCTATCCCCGGCCAATTACAATTCACTTTGTCTATATATAATTGAAAAAATTATTTATATGATAAATTCTGATTGGTTGAGGATAGAGATGAGAACATGAATGGAGACAGAAGATTTTCACCCTGGAGCCAGGGAGCGGATAAACATGCACTTACGTGAATAGTTGGATATACATAATACAATTACTTCAAAAGGTGAGACGATATAATTTTAGTTTTACTAAAATTCTATTGCGTGCGAATAACAATTTTCATAAATTTACGAGTTAAACTAGCACTAGAACTCCAATAATATCCTATTTGCAAAACTCGTTCACGTGTGTTTTTCACGTCTATTTTTTTTCCAATTTTATCTTGAAAAAAACTATATCAAGATTTAATAGTTCTAATAAAGCGAACAATATAATTTCCCAAAAATATTAAAATAAATAATAATCATGAAATCGATTAAAATAATTAAGCAAGCTTCCTTGTTAAACCAGAAGTCATGATTATTTCACATGCAAAAAGAGTCCATAATTTCCACATTTAAAGAGTTTAATCACGTCTCTACATTTCTTCTCTCATATTGTGTAGAATTTGATTTCAGTTTCTCAATCTGCTGAAAAGGTAATGTTGATTTTTCTCTGTTTCTTGTTTTTCTATTTTAAGGGATTTCTTGATTATGCTTTTATGATATGGGTTCAGATTATCAAATTGCAATTGTGGGTTCAAATTATCAAATTTCAGTGTTTTTTTTTTTGGGGGTTATATACTTATATTCAGTAAATGCAAATAGAAATAAAGGAAGAATCTTTCATTAGATTATGGTCTAAACTCACACTCATTATCACAATAATAATTGGAATTATGATTATTGTGGTGACGATCCCCTGGTTTATCTTAGATGTTTAAAGGGTTAGATTGAAGTGCAATTAGTAATTTATTTATTTTAATTTTATTATTATCAGGATAGGGGTGTCTAACCTATTGTTCCATGTTGGAAGGGATATCTGTGTTTCACAATCGAGATATTTCTAGGTACTTTAACATAGATTAAAGAAAGGGAGTTAGAATTTTTTTTACATTACACCCTCAAGTCTTGAGCATACAATTATCTCTCTTACTCTATTCCTTGTATGTGTAAGGGTATTTTTAGAAAAACCTCATTAAAAGTTGAAAAATGTGCTCTATTTTGGGATGATAAAGAGAGTCTAAAAAGACATCTATTATGAAACAGAGGGAGTAGTAGTTTTGTAATCGCTTTGTCTAGAATTGAATATCCAATTGGGTAAATGACTTCTCTCTCATCCTTAAACTATTTATCAAGTCACGATAACATCTACAAGTTTTTTTTGCTTCTTGTTAAGTCCCAGAACAATTTGCGTGAATGTTTAGTGGGGGCGTGACACCATTTCAACGGAAACCACCGTGGTGGGGCCAATTATTAGCCGTGAATTTTGTATTGGGACCACCAGGAATTAAAAAAAAATTGTATAATCTTATCGTGTCTTGATAAATAGTTTGAGGATGATACACGTCATTTTTCCTAATCAAATTTCTCTACAAAATGAACAGAAAAGTAAAAACTAAATTCCATGTAGAGGGAGTATATACTGTTTCTATTGAATTAATCTTTATGAGTATATGTTATATATTTAGTTAGTAACATAAGTTGGTTTTAACTTTTTTAGTCCAAACTTCTTTGTAATACTTTCAGAGATCTTTCTAAGAGGCACCAATGCAGAATCAGGGTGAAAATGGACCTCCAGCTAGGCTTGAGGTTTGGGAAAAAACAATTTAGTTTTATTTACCCCACAATGAGCATTTCTGTTTTAATTTTTTTTGGTGATTTGAGTCTATGTTCTTGATGTTGCTCTTATTATCATTGATAGGGAAAGTTTGCTGCAATAGTAGTTTGTTGGCTTCTTGGAAATGGATGCCTCTTTTCTTGGAATAGTATGCTGACAATAGTGGATTACTACGGCTACTTATTTCCGGTAATTTCACTATCCTAAATAAAGCATTATGCAATTTTAGTTTTGGTTCTTGAAGACCTGCATTGCTTAATTGGTTTTTATCTTGTACGATTTTATTTAGTCTGCGAAATCAAATGCAGAATTAGCATCCTGCATACTAGGATATAGAGCTTCAACCTCAAAACTGAGTTTTCACTATTTAGATGCTATGGGAGCTGATTTGATGTTTCAAGATATAAGCACTAACCACTAAAAGAGTGGAACTTTTCTATTTCTTTGCAGCGATATCATCCCTCGAGGGTCCTTACTCTTGTATATCAGCCATTCGCCCTCCTAACGCTGGCAATACTAGCTTATAATGAGGCAAAAATCAATACGAGAAAGAGGAATCTGTTCGGATACAGTCTCTTTTTCGTTAGCACCCTTTTGGTCCTTATTGTAAGTACTATTTCGATTCTTTGCATATATTCATTTAGAGTATCGTTTTTTTCTTTGACTATCTATGGTATAGTTTGTCAATCAATATATTCTAAATAAGGTAATTTCTATTTCCAATCAAGCCAATTAATTCCAATGTATTTTCATTCGAATTTTCAAAATCGTTTTGATATAGCTCGATTTAGCCACATCCGGGAGAGGAGGTGTCAAGACATTCATAGGAATTTGTATTATTAGCGGTGCTTTTGGAGTTGCAGATGCCCATGTGCAAGGAGGAATGGTTGGAGATCTCTCGTATATGTTACCTGAGTTCATTCAGGTTATTCCGGAAATTACTGCTTCCATGTTCCTGCTGTTTCATTTTATGTTTTTTGTCTTCTAGATTTAGAATTTAACATTGTTATTTTCATCTAAATCCTTTAGTCTTTTCTAGCTGGATTGGCTGCATCAGGTGCTCTAACATCTGCTTTGCGATTGATTACGAAGGCAGCATTCGAGGATTCTAAGGATGGTCTTCGAAAGGGAGCTCGTATGACAACCGTTCAATTTCCTTTTTTCCCCCATGTAGTTCGATTGTGCTGCAATACTAATTTTTTTCTTTTCCTGCAGGTCTGTTCTTTGCTGTTTCAACATTCTTCGAGCTTCTCTGTGTCATTCTTTATGCTTTTGTCTTCCCCAAGTTGCCGATTGTGAAGTACTACCGCGCTAAAGCAGCCTCAGAGGGATCAAAGACTGTGTCCGCTGACCTTGCTGCGGCAGGGATTCATAATCAGCCTGATACGGTAAACCTCTTCTGCTTTGAATGATGACGGTATTAGTAAAGACCAGTTTCTTATTTAAGCCTTCTTTGACGCTATTGAAGGTGGAACAAGATCCAATAATACTACAGAGATTGAACAACAAACAATTATTTGTTATGAACATAGACTATGCCTTGGACATGTTCTTAATATATGCGTTGACGTTGTCAATTTTCCCTGGATTCTTATCCGAGGATACTGGATCACACGGATTGGGAGCCTGGTAAACTTACACGAACCACATTTCAGTTTTTTTATTCCAAAAGTTAGATATATACACTATTTACTGAAATATTTGTAAAAAATGTCACTTCAGGTATGCCCTTGTCTTGATTGCAATGTACAATGTATGGGATCTCATAGGGAGATATATACCACTTTGGAAATGTTTAAAGCTCGAATCGCGAAAGGGAATTGCAATAACAGTTCTGTTGCGTTTCTTACTCGTCCCCGCCTTCTATTTCACAGCAAAGTATGGTGATCAGGGATGGATGATATTTCTTACATCCTTCTTAGGCCTAAGTAACGGTTATCTCACTGTCTGTGTCCTTACATCTGCTCCGAAAGGATACAAGGTTCGTTCACATTTTAATCAGTCTAGAAAAATAATATGGATGGATTTTCCAGCAGAATTTAATTCTAGTATGATCCTGCAGGGACCGGAGCAGAACGCCTTGGGTAATATACTGGTATTGTTTCTCGTAGGAGGCATATTCGCAGGTGTTACTCTTGATTGGTTATGGCTAATAGGAAAAGGTTGGTAAGGGTGCTGATTTCTTCTTATAAACAAAGATATAGGTAGTACTTTTTTTATGGTTGTTTTGAGTGATCCAATCTTGTTGTTCAATTACATTTTGGGGAGAGAACTACTACTGATTTCTACTTTGAAAGTAAACAAGTTTTTGAAGTCATTAAAGAGTATATATATTCATTCTTTTATTTCTAACTTACCATGAATCTTGAGCAGTGCAACATAGTAAATGATTAATTTATTCAAGTTTTGTTATGTTTCCTTATTTTTTTAATTACTTAATTTCCTTGTTAAAGTTTATTTAGATATTGTAATTTCTTTACCAATAGGAAACTAGAATTTGGTAATAGAAAAATTCTCAAAATTTTCACAAATTTTACGGAAAAATAAAATAACGGAGAGAAATGTAGGTTGATAAATCTCTTTTTTTTAATAACAATGTAGGTTCATAATCGGTCCACCCTTTTAATGGATTTGGAGTTTTAATAGTTTTGGATTTTTTTTTACATAAAATGAAAACAACTACAAAATGTGATGACTAAATCGGCAAAGGGAAGAATTTGGAGACTAAATATGACGAAAATTAAAATATGGGGATTAAATAAGCTAAGAGTAAACAGTTGGGGGACTAAACCTGGAAAACAAATAACAGGGACTAAATAAGATAAAAACTATAAATGGTGACTAATCGACAAAGGAAAACTTTTCGTGACTAAATAGGCTAAAAAGTAAAAGGTGATGACTAAATAGACTAACTGGAAAAATCCGATGGACTAAACTGGAAAAACAAATTACGAGGACTAAATAGGATGAAAACAAAACGTGGTGACTAAATCGGCAAATGGAAAATCTTGGGGACTAAATAGGATGAAAATTAAATTGTGGTGACTAAATAGGAAATCTTAAAACTCTGGGGACTAATTCGGATGAAAACTAAAATGTTGAGACTAAATCGGAAAATGGAAAACTTTGGGGACTAAATAAGTTGGAAAATTAAATTAGGGTACTAAATATAATAAAAAAAATTGTTGTGACTAAATCAGAAAAAGAGAAACTCGGGGGACTAAATTGGATACAATTAAATTTGGGTGACTAAATCGAAAAAAGGAGAACTCTGGGGACTAAATAGGATGAAAACGAAACTTGGGTGACTAAATCGGCATATAGAAAACTGCGGGTACTAACTAAATAGGATAAAAACCAAACTATTGTGACTAAATAGAAAAAGGAAAACTCTGAGGGACTAAATTGGATAAAAATAAACTTTTGTAACTAAATCGGAAAAGGAAAACTATGGGAACTAAATATGATAAAATATAAATTTGTGTGACTAAATCGGTAAAAAAGAAAACTTTGGGGACTAAATAGGATTAAAACGCAAATGTTGTGACTAAATCGACAAAGGGAAATTTATGGGGACTAGTTAGGAAGAAAAGGAAAAGGTTGTGAGTAAATCGGCAAAGGGAAAAATTTGGGGACTAAATGGTAAGAAAATGAAAATATTGTGACTAAATCGGCATAGATAAAACTCCGGGGACTAATTCGGATGAAAACTAAAATGTTATGACTAAATCGGAAAAGGTTAAACTGTGGAGACTAAATAGAATGAAACTAAAATCTTGTTAGTAAATCGGAAAATAGAAAAGGTCAGGGACTAATTCGGATGTAAACTAAAATGTTATGACTAAATTGGTGAAGGTAAAAACTTTCAGGGAGTTATATTTTTTGGATATTCTGGGAGTATTTTGTAGTCTAAAGCCGTGTTTGGGTGCGGCTGACCTCTTTTGAAGATCTAGACTACTGAAACATCTGTCCGCTTATTTATTAGCTTCTGCCCATCGGACAGTGCTACGCTGTGCTTCTGTGCTATCTAAACATGTGCGGAACACTGGATAAGCGTTTCTTTACAGCGCATCTGGATTTATTATTGGGTGCGGTCAGCTTATTTGGTAAGGGTGATCAAACGTAGGATATGCAATGCTTCTTTCCATCCTACGGTTAAAAACTATTTTCTGTACGGTCGAGACTGTGTGTCATACAGGATCATCGCTTCTTTTCAGCGCCCTTGACAGCTATTTTGGCTTAGCTGACTGTTGACTTTAATATTAAAATTTCACTTCAAACAAAAAAAAATAAAAATAAATTAGAGGATCCATATAAACATCCCACCCCTAAGCCCATTGAGACTCAATTTAAGAGTATAAAAACTTAGGGGATTTCTATCTTTCATCATTTTCATCCCTAAAAATTTGGAGTCTTTTATTCTGTTTACCCTACAACACTCAGCCTAAACAAATTCCTGAAGTCATTCTGGTAAACAAATAAAAGAAAAAACGATAGACCTCTCTTAATTCTAATACAGGCAGACTGTCTGTCATAATGAGGGAGAGTCACTACAACTTCATCATCTCTCAAATCCCTCGCAATTTCCAATCCTATCACATTCTCCAATATTTTTGCTATATAAATTATAGGTTCCATCTTTCTAGTTTCTATCGGTTATTAATATTTTTTATTTGAATTTATATTTTTAATTTCATTATCGGTTATTATATTTCTGTGTTATTTGTATTTGTTATTGATTTATTATTTTTTGCATTGTATTTTTTTAGGGGAAATTATAATTATGTCTAATAGAAAATATGAAAGTGGATATAAAAAACTAATGAAAAAAAAAAGAGTTGAATTTTTGAGATGTTGATGGATTTGATTTATTTTCAGAATTAAAAGTGTTTAAAGAAACTCTTAATGCATAAATTAATACTCCAATGGAGGTACTAAGTTATATTAAAATTTTCAGATTCTTTTCCAAATGTTTATATTATATATAGAATTTTATTGATCATACATGTGACAGTTGCTTCTGCTGAAATAAGTTTTTCAAAATTAAATTTAATAAAATCTTATTTAAGATCAACTATGTCACAAGTTAGATTAAATGGAATATGTATATTTTCTATTAAAAATATTATTTATTAGAACATCTTGAATATAAATTTTAATATGTAATTTTGCAGTCGAAAAATCAAGAGAAAAAAAAATTCTTTAAAATTTTCAAAATATTTTTCCAATATAAGCCTCTGACAACATTTTGCCTCAAGCCCCGTGTTCTATTCACACGGCTCATTGAAGATCTGAGACAAACCTTGTATCTTGGATCTTAAAGAAATACACTTTGAAGGAAGTCTCATATGATTTGTGTTACAAAATAGAGGTATAATACCCGAATAAAAGCAGGAAATAAAGTTAACTGATCAAGATTCGATCATTTACCGGAGCCAATGATCAGATCCGGCCAATAGAATATGCAAGAAGGAGGCTTGCAGAGATGGAAAATAGGAAGAAAAAAAAGTTATCCCTTGCCATACTTCATATAAACATCAAATTTCCCCGTATAAAAACATCAAATTTCTTTAATAAATAGGGAAATCAGCCTATTTAGTCCCCCAGGAATTTTTTGTTAGCCTGTAAAGTCCCCAATGTTTAATTTCAGCCTGTAAAGTCCCCCAAGAATTTTCGGTCAGCCAAGTCCCCAATGTTTAATTTCAGCCTGTAAAGTCCCTCAGGAATTTTCGGTCAGCCACCTGTAAAGTCCCTTACCTATTTAATTTCAGCTTGTAAAGTCCCTTATCTATTTCAGGTTGCATATAAAATTTACAAAATACAAAAAATTTGGGACTAGGTAAGGGACTTTACAAGATGAACGAAAATTCTTGGGGGACTTTACAGGCTGAAATTAAACATTGGGGACTTTACAGACTGAACGAAAATTCCCGGGGGACTTTACGGGCTGAACGAAAATTCATGGGGGACTTTACAGGCTGAAATTAAATATTAGGGACTATACAGGCTAACCGAAAATTCCTGGGGGACTAAACAGGCTAATTTCCCTAATAAATATTTTAACATTTAAATAATCCCTCAAGTTGGAAATTTTTATTTCATAATTGGCTTAATGGTGTACTTAGTTTTGAAACTATTTTCGCTTGGTAAATTTGGTCTCTCTTAATGATCATTTGTAACTTTTTAGATCCCCATTCAATTTACGAGTAACAAAATACGTCCTTCCGTTTGTTTTTCAAAAAGTCAGACGTTAGTCAAAGAAACCGGTGAACTCAATGGGGACAAAATTGGGATTTCTCCTTCTTTTATTTTCTGGATAAAAAATATTTTCTTTTTTCTTATTCATCCTCCCTCATCTATCATCTCCATTTTCCTATTCCGCCGATCAATTCCCTTTCCTTCGCCGCCTTGGTTATTGACCTTTACCCATTAAAAATCATTTCTTAGTGGATATTTAGTAGGTTTTCAAAAAAAAATAAGGTCTTATCTTTGAGTCTTAAGCATTTTGGCATCTGAAACCTTTAGATCCTTTGGAATAAATCTCTACACCTTATGCTACTTCTTGGTGCAAATAATTAGTTGCTACTGATTTTCTCCAAAATTATAGTAGAAGTGTAGAGGAGAATTTTGTGTTTCCCACCACATACACATTATGCGTTTGGTGGAGATGATTCTTCCGTCCACATTTATTATGGTCAACAATTATAGAGCAAAAAAATAAATGAAAACACTAAAATGAGAAGGGTAATGTGGGAAGACATCCAAAATGCACCTTAACCTCTTCTTCTTCATCTTCATTCTCAGCCTCCCACTCCATTCATCTTCTTCTTCCCCAACACCATTACACCAATCCCACTTCACCTACTGAAGTACAACTTTACAAACACCAATTGATCAAAACATCTGACTTTAAAATAAACTCCAAAATTCTACAATAATATACCTGAAGAAGGATTTGATGAGCACAAGAAACGCATTAGGAGTCAGAAGAAAGTGAAATTCAGAGACAGAACAGGTTCCCAAGATGACTCTCTAACATTGCCTATTTTGATTTGCCATAATCAAAGAAGCATTCCAAGTCAAAAGCAAAAAATTCAGAGTCAATTTCAGGGGCTACAGAAATGGGTTCGCCTGCAATTGATGAAGCTGCTATTAGAGCAGTGGTATCAATTTTGAGTGGGTACTTGGGCAATACATGAGAGAGAAGAAATTTCGGGAAGCCACAAGAGCAAGATGTTATTCTTGCTGTCTTAGGAGAAAGGAGAATCAAGATTCAGATGATGGGATTTTTGTGAAGTTGGAATTGGGGATTTAAAACGTTGAAAAATTGGTGGAGAATCAAACAGTTGAGTACTCAATTAGTCTGTTGACCATTGTTGCATCTTTGAACTCAAAATACTCAAGAAGTGCTTCAACTTGTGGAATACCAAACTCCCATCTCTCTGCTCGTGCACAACTTTACTTATCAATTCTCTACAAGATAGAGAAAAATAGAAAAATGGTGGTGGCGGGACTAGGTTTAGGTGGAGGAGAGGGAGGGTAGGGAATGAGGAAAGGGGTAAAATGGTCATTTTGTAACAATTTTAAAAAAAAATTCAAAATTCATTTTTTTCGTAACAGATGTGGACGGAAGGACCATCTCCACCAAATGCAATACGTTTGGGGATTGTAATACACAAAAATTTATAACGGGGGCCAAAATCGCGAACGTCACTATGTTTAGGAACTAAATTCATCAATCTGCCCTTCAACAAATTCCCTTTTTGAAGCCCTGGATGGCGGTTGCTCATAAGCAGAAGAGAACACCCTCACGAGAGGAGAAGAAAGCGCTAAAAAGCGAGACAATTAAAGCTCGCTCATCATGACGCGCCGCCCTCACATTTGCTAATGGGACCTTTGATCAACAAATTCTTAATTCATTTGAAATATTTAAGTGTTAACCTTATTTAAAGATAGAGGGAGTAATAAATAAAGAGAGAGAAGAGGATAAAATTGAAAAAACTACAATTAATACTCCTTAAAAGTTACAAAACTACTTATATTATGAAATAAATCTCTCCATCTAAAACAGTTTATATTTTGGAATGGAGGGAGTATAATCGAATTAATAGCCAAATAGGTCATCAATGTATTTGCGTTTAGCCACTTTCATCCTTTTTAGAAAATTTTAACTTTTTTAGTCCCCAATATTTTTACAGGCAGTCATTTTCATCATTACATCCAAAACTTTGAAAAAAGCGTTAAAAGTGCTGACGTGGCTTAATGTTGCAGCTGTGTTCTTTCTCATCGAAGGGCAATTTTGGAAACACAAAAATACCTCCTCTTTTAATTCATTTACCCATTAACACAGCCCTATTTTATCACCTCAAATTGAAACCAAATCTTCAACTATATACCCAATTCTTCCTTTCACCAAATTATTCTCTCAAATTCTGTAAATTTATATATTATCACTCTTACTTGGAGTAATTTCTTCATTGTCATGAAGGTGATCGGGTTCATTGTGGGACTCGGGCCACCAGTAGTCGTACGACCACTCGATCCACATTCACCATTATCACGTTTTGATTAAAATAATAAAAATACTCCCTTTTGGTGGGCCTTATGAGGCATTTTTTTTTAATCAAATGAAAGTGATGTGGTTGATTGTGACGCCAAGTGTCCACAACCCCACATATGACTTGCGAGTCTATATCAGAATTTTTCCATGAAGGTTAAGGAGAGAAGAAACAACAATTCTAATTCAAAAGGTAATGGAAATGAATTTGCAGGGTTTGCACTGTATGATCTGACTAAAGAATCAGATGATCCACCATTAAAGAGTTGTTGATTAAAGTGAAGCAACCCTATCCTGCTCACAAGTTTCTTGTAATAATTATTGTCAAAAGCTGTTGGTGTTTGAAGATCAAGAGGTGCTAAATTGTTGTCCCCTGTTCCACTTTGGCTTGGACTGTGGCTTCTTCTCGTTTGAGCTAAAACAGCGAACGAATTTAATGTAAATCCGAGCTCTGAAAGTTGTGCATCTTGCTTGCCCAATTGTGTGGGAACATAGATTTTTGCATATGAAAATATTAGATTAATCTTCAAGAATTCTTAAACAAATGCCACGCCCGTGCCTACAGGTCCAGGAATGGGCTTAATGAATTTCTTAATGATTAATCTAATATTTAATGAATTTCTTCCCATTACTTTTTAAATTATAATTGTTGCTTCTTCTCTCCTTAAACTTCATGACAATGAAGAAATTACTCCAAGTAAGAGTGATAATATAGGAATTTACGAAATTTGAGAGAATAATTTGGTTAAAGTAAGAATCAGATAAATAGTTGAAGATTTGGTTTCAATTTGGGTGATAAAATGCTGTTCAAGGGTAAAGGGATTAAAAGATGAGGGTTTTTGGGTTTCCAGAAATGCCCTTCGATGAGAGAGAACAGCTACAACGTTAAGCCACATCAACACTTTTAACCTTTTTTTCAAAGTTTTGGACGGAAAGATGAAAATGGCTGCCCGTAAAAATATTGGGGATAAAAAAAGTTACACTTTTCTAAAAAGGATGAAAGTGACTAAGCGCAAATACATTGATGACATATTTGGCTATTAATTTGAGTATAATCAAACAAGTATATATATATTTTTTTCATAATTCAATAGGTCATCCAACAGTTTGTTTCTTGTGTTTTATAAGTTAATGATAAAATTTCGAACACAAGAAATTTAAGTTATATCAAAATTTTACCCTGCACATTATTTTAATATAATAAAAAAGTATATCAAATAATATACAAGCATATTAGTGACTGACTGCCTATAATATATCATGTATTTCTTCTCTATGTATGTATGATGTAAGACCTCACATTCCTAGTTACAAGTGTGTATCCAGTGCACACCCCAGTGAGAATTTTAATTAGCCAAAAGAACCAAAAAGGACAAAAAAAACTAAAAATTTACATTGAAACATATCAGAAGAAAAAAAAAAGTTGAAATTTACATTTCCACCCACAGGATCTAGGGGTGTCAATCGAGCTATGTGAGCTGAGCTTGGCATAGCTCACGCTCAGCTCACATAAAAATTGAAAAGCTCACACTCACGCTCAGCCCGGAAAAGCTCACAAACCTTGAGCTCACGCTCAGCTCACATTTTAACACGAGCTCGAGCTTAGCTCACGAGCTTCCCAAGCTCACTTATATTAGCGAAGAAAATGAAAATCCTGTCTCAAGAGCATAATACAATGAGCCTTAAAACTAAATTTGGACAAGAATACACAAAAAGAAGCAAAAGTTTCGAATTGTTTGATATCTCTAATAAAAAGGAGTCTTATATAAAAAAAACAAAAAACAAGAGAATCCATGCACTTAAAATTTTAACAAATGATAAATTTGCAAATTTCAAAAAGATTGATTTAATTCCATTGTCATGTAGTAATTCCAATTTTGACAATCCCATTGAATTCTTCTACACCATCTCACTTTTTGTTGTGATTCATCCCAATGTATTTTTTGTCACTGTGTTTTCCTACTGCTGTCTTTTCATGTTTTCTCTCTTCCTTTAACTTTTGTCACTGTCTCTCTCTCGTTGTAAGACTCATTCTTTAATATAATCTCCTTTCTATCCAAAAAAAAAGGCTATTGAATTAATCCACACATTATAATTATAATTATAATGTATATAAGTTTTTTTTAATTAGTATTATTATTACTATTATATATATATATATATATAATATTTTAATTATATTAATCTTATTCGGGTTCAAGCTTTTTTCGGGCTGAGCGGGGTCAAGCTCACGCTCAGCTCACATAAGAAGTGAGCTTGAATATTAAGCTCACGCTCACATTACCTCAGCTCACGCTCACATTTTTTCGAGCTATGTGAGCCGGGTTCGGGCCGGCCCGAACCCGTTGACACCCCTAACAGGATCGAATCAAAATGACTTCTCTATCTTGCAAAACAAGGCGATGAACAAACGGGTAAAAATACTCTGTCTCCATACCTGTCCCCATCAATGTCTCTAACCAAATAGAATTTACTATACAAATATTTTTTTCAATTATATATACACATGGTGAATTGTGATTGGCTGAGAATAGGGATGGAGATAGGAAAAGGGACAGAGAATTTTTTGCCTGAACAAAGAACAAAGGCGACGAACAAATGGACAAACATTCAACCGTGATTCTCTCCCCAAAACATGTGCCTATGACTCTTTTATTCATCAACCAAACATTCAATTATTTTATCCCATTTTTCAATGTTTTTAAATATGTTCCCTTGTTTTTTTGCCAATTAAATAACGTCAAATTTTGATTTTCCAAAACAAAATTTCTCCTAAAACTATACGACCAACATACTTAGTTATGGGGGGATCTCCTCCTCCTTCGAGTTTTTGAGTAATCTCAAAAGTTTCTAAACTTTAGAGTTGTCATCGTTATTTGGAGAAAGAAAAAAAAACTCCAAAGATTCATGCTTCCATAGTCACTCCCATTGAGAACTACTTATATAATTAAATATATTTTATTTGACAAATCAAGAAATATATATATGAGATTTTATGTTGAGAGATAAGCTATACTAAAATACTCAAATATATAGTCGCTATCTAATTCAAACAAAAATTATCTCTATTAATTTTTGAAGAATAAAAACGTAATATATTATTTGGAATATAATAAGGAAATTTTATGATTTTTTTTCTCTCTGAATCCCTGACTATGTCGGAAACACATACCGCCTCCAATGAGGCTCCGACTAAATCGGAATATCTCCCTAGAATTCTAAGGTTCTCTCAGCCGCTACTACGTGTGCTTTCTAACCGGACGATGAGCAATATCGTCGATTTTATTTGTTCTCCCATGTTATCGCCAACTTTTGATGACTTTGGGGCATCAGAACTGGGGGTAGGGGACTGCAAGAATCAGTCTTATTTCTGGAAAAATTGGAAAGGGGTGGCATCGGTTTTTACTCTAATAGCCAAATGTGAACCGGATCGGAGAGCACAACCAAGGGTAGAGAGCGTTGTTGTTTCTGTAAAATATGGAAGAAATACATTGATGGATTGTGGTGGGGTGTACGGGGAGGTTTTTCTGACTAAAAGAAGGCCGGATTTTGGGGGATTTGGAAGCGGCGGTGGTTGGCTGCGAACTCAGGCGGGTAGGCGAGGTTACTGGGCCGTACGTCTGGGCCAATATTTTGGTTTTGCTATGTTGAAAATCAAGTCAACGTTGCTGGTAGGGAGAGATGTACTAATTCTGAAAATTTGGACTTCTTGGGGACCCTTTCTGCTATTTTTACAACTTTTGGTCCACATAAGACCAATGATGCAATTTCGGATTTGTTGGGGACTCTTCCTGTAATTTTTACTTTTCATGAACTTTTTTATATGTGGGCTCCTGTCGTTAATCAGGGTAAGGTGGAGGTCGCATGTCGGCCCCGCCAAGGCCTATGAGTTGCATGATCTGGAATTGTCCGATACTGAACAACTCATGGACAATTCAACATCTAGTGTGCCTCAAAATAGCTCACTTTTCTGGTAGTTTTTCTTTGTCGTAATAAATGCGTTTGCAAACTTCATGATTAATATCATATAGTACTAGTACTAGGCTTTAATTCATGTTTTAGATTAGGTTTTAATTCAAGTTTTCATTTTAGCAATCAATGGGGTCTGTTGTATCAAATTTTGAAAAACATCCTTCAAGATAGAGTTTTTTGGTAACATGGTTTCGAATGGAGGATCGTGAGCGGACATACTGTTCGTATCTGGCGTGGTCGCTGGCCAACTACTCTACGCGGTTTTCAGCTGATCTCCCCTCCTAATTTTACGTGTTTTGAAAGTTTGCAGGCAAGAACTCTGGAAGTTGTGAAAGGCCTCTGGTTTGTACGTGGCCTCAGTTTTGCTCTTGCTTTTTTAGTAGTAGTGTCTGGTTACTATACCTATTCTTTAGTTTTTTTCTATGACCGCGAGTCTTGTAATGTTCTGCCTCACTGGTTAGCTGGAATTTTTCTAAGGCTTGATGCCTCATTTCAAAGGGTAGGGGATCCATTGGAATTCCACCTCTCTCATGTAATTTCTAATATCTATTAATAATATTATTTTCTTTTCAAAAAAAAAAATAATAATAATAAGGAAATTTTGAACTAATACTATTTTTTGTGTAGTTGTAACTTGTAAGCATAAAAGAGGACATAGTAGAACTGAGAGGAGCTATAGTAGGATTTTTTGCAAGTTATAACTGACTGGGGAATTTGGAGAGAATTTCTTTCATGAGGAAATTAGTCAGCCATAAATTAAAAAGTTTTAATAATTCTTCTTACTAACAGATTTTTTGATTTTTTGATTTTTTGATTTTTTGATTTTTTGATTTTTTGATTTTTTGATTTTTTGATTTTTTTTTTTACTGGACTACCAACAGATGAAAAACTAATCACTTTTCGTGGAGCACTCAAATTCCATTATTGCTCAATAATTTGAATGTCCATAAGGTGTTCCAAGCGTCAAGCATCTTTGCTTTGCGACTTTTCTTTGTGCTTGCATATGCACAAGGTATAGTAATAACGGGTCGTACTTAGCACCCAAAAAAAAATAGTAATAACGGGTCTCATTATATTGAGTCTCAAATTAAGAGAAATGCTCCCTATATATAAATAAATAATTTTTATTTTTTCTCTTTTTATCAATGAATTTTTATTTTACTATTTTTATATATAAACTATTTTTGAACTATTAATTTTGTCAAATTAATCTGAAACTGGTAGTTTCGTGTTACTTTTAATCACATGTTCTGCACATATTCTTAATGTTAAGGACTTAAAATTAAAAAAATACCATTAATATTGACAAACATATACAGAATACGTATTCAAAAATAATTGGAAATCATAGTTTTACACTATTTTTGACAAAAGAAGTAGTTAAAAATAGTTTATGTATAAAAAAGATTAAATTAAAAGTTTACTGATAAAAAGAGAAAAAATAAAAATTATATAAATCAAAATTTACATGATATAATTCTTGATATTTCATTCTCACTCAATCAAAAGAGATTTTAAGTCTTAATTTGAATTTCAAACCGAGGTAAAACTCAACCAAATAAACCCAACATTTGACTATTAAACCGCTCTTAAATTTTATAAAAACTGAATTATTTGTAAAATTTTAAATTTAAACAGCATGTTCCATCTTTCATTTGAAATTTTATCCATGCAAGGTGACTATATAATCCATTAAAAAAAAGGAAACAAAACAAAAAGTCACTGCACGGTGAATATATGTAGGGTTTGCTTGGATTGGGTTTTGTTTGGGTTTGGTTTGGGATTTGGTCTCAAACCTAGTCCCAAACTAGTTTGGGATTGAGTTTGGGTTTGAGTTTGGGTTTGGGTTTGGGCAGGGAAAAGGCTAAAAAAAGCGGTAGGGAACTATTCAAATTCAAATTTTTTTCTTCAAATAATTGTTAAATTCAAAATTTTTAGCTCTTAAATTAGCGGGAAATGTTCAAATTCTAAATTTGTGAAGTCATAATTTGAATTTGGACGATTATTTCAAAAAAAAATTTGAATTTGAATTGTTCCACTCGTTTTTTAGCCTTTTCCCTGCCCAAAGCTCAGACTCAAACTCAAACCCAAACTCAATCCAAAGCTGGTTTGGGATTAGGTTTGAGACCAAATCCCAAACCAAACCCAAACCAAACCCAATCCAAGTAAGCCCGTAAGATGATCTTGTACTACATGTTAAAAAAAGAGCAGTTCTGAAATTTACAGTGGGAGCAAAAGGACAAAAATGACCCCATCCCTAGTTTGTCAAGTAGCTTCACGTGAATCCCCGGCGACATCACATCACATGCACAAAAGAGTAGGGTTTCAAATCAAAATTTTCTCTAAGATCCCATGGAGATTAGGGGTAATATTGGAATTAACAATAAGCTAATAGTCATCCAAGACATGGAATAAATGGACGGCGAAGATGAGGACTCTGATTTCTCGAACTGAAGTGAATCAACGGCTAAAGGCATGTTTTCTTGGTCAGGGCTGCATTTTGAATCGTGCGGTGGATGCGCACTGTACATAATGGCGCGAAGTACAGCGGACACCGTTGGTATATACGCAGTTTTGTTGCGTGCTAATAGCCACGTCAGCCCCATCAGCTGGCAGTCCCTGGTCAACATCTTGCTTACTCGATCACCATCTTCTCCTTGAACCTTTTTAGTTCCATTTTTTCCCTCCCCATTTAACTGCAAAACAAAGCATATATAAGGGTAATTCGGTCTATTAATTAGAAGAAGAAAATTTGTGTGGTTTTGATATGGATTTCATTGCAAAATAAAATATAAAAAATTCTTTAACTTTGAAAAAACAAAGAGTTAATAGCTATTTTGGTTACTAAATTATTTACACTTTGTGATTTTTAGTACTCAATTATTTTTTTAACTAAATATATCACTATAGTGTTTAAATTTGACTAAATATAAACTGCCACCAGTTTTCGCGGTGGTTTCCAACACAGTTCAACTTGTGCCCAGAATGTTATTAAACATATAGATGTAAAAAATTAAAATCACTCTAAACTTACTTAATTCTCTCGTATACAGATAACTTAATTGTGGGTTAAAATTCAATCTGTAACCAGGATTAATGAGGTTAGGGTGATTTTAGAGTGACTTTACTTTTCTACCCTCTATTTTCAATCACGTACTCGACAATATCTAACTGTGTCGAAAACCAAAGCGAAAAGTGATGACACTTTATTTTTAACCAAATAAAATACTATGATGATATATCTAACCAAAAAAATTAATTAATTAACAAAAACATAAATAGTTTAATAACCAAAATAACAATTAACTCAAAAAACAAATATCAATTTCAGAATTATTAACCCGATTATTCCGATTAATATCTCAAAGACACAATGGACTGACCCGACACAAATTACAATGACAAAGCAACATTGATCGCTCTTTTAGTCTAGAGAGGATCAAAGGTTCGATCACTCCTCCACTGCGTGCGTGCAGACTTTTAATCTCCCCCTTTATGAGCTTTATCTTACTCCTCATCCCAGGCGAGTTCTCTCTCACTATGTAGGCGAACCGCCCAAACAGGCTTAAAAAAAAAAAGGCTAGAGAGGGATTGAACCCACAATTATTAGGATAAAGTGACGTTGGCTATTTTGCTGCCCTCCCACTAACTAACAATTCCCCTCCCACTAACTAACAATTCTCATTTGTAAAAGTTGAGAACAGAAGATGACACCAGAAGAAACCCAATCCCACCAACCATTATCATAGACAAATGGTACAATAATTTGTGCTCTATTATTGTGATCCATAGAGACCGGTCTATTGAAGTTTGTACTTGACTACAAGAACAAGGGGATGTTATTGTTATGCTTAGATAAGCTCTTTAGGACAAAAGGAAATGGAAATCAAATTTAAATTTAAATTTAATAGGGTCTTTTATTCACATGCTAATATTAAATTCAAACTTAATTGTAAATGAATCAGTGCTTAAAGTTTCATTTCCAAGACTAAAATTTAAAAAGAGTCAGAATTTGAGTCTCAAATTACTCAAATTCAAACCAATACACCCCAAATGTGAAAGAAAATTTTAATCCCACACCGGCAATTAAAATGCAAGGAAATATGCATAAGAGTTGAAAACCTGTACCACAAGAAGGCCAAAAATTGGACAATTTTCATAGTGGCTACTATCTTTGTTACAAACATTTATCTTTGTTGAATTCCTTTTCCAATGCCATTCAAAAGTAGCCAACAAAAGAAGAGTAGTGAAAAAGGTTTCACCAAAGTAAAAAGCAAAAAATAGCAGCAGAATACTTTCACAATGTCAAAAAGCTTCATTACCCAACTCCTCCCCCCATCATCCCCAACAAGAAAAACAACCCCTTTCTTTTTTCCTTTTCTTTTTATAGGAGCTACTATTTCAGTAGTATTATCGGAACAGTCTTTTTGTACATTATTACCAAAAGTCAAATTAGTCTTCAATCTATCTGTTTCAGTAGTATTCTGAAAGGATAATTCTGATATGAATCAGGTTTATTGGACCTTGCGACGGTTCAGAACTGGCCACATCACCACAAAATAGGGAAAGATACAACTTTGTGATGATGTGGTCAATTCTGTACTATAAGATCCACATGAACCTGATCCATATCAGAATTTTTCATTCTAAAAGAGACACTATGTGCATTTATTTGTCAAAGATTATATCTGTCACTTATTCATCTCCGTTTATATCTGAAAATGAGTTATTTTATTATTCTCATTGATTTTTTTTTTTGCTAGGTGGGACTTGGGAATTGCTTGGAAAACAGAAAATAAAATTATTACAACATTGAACCTCGGGAAATCCTTCGAATCAATCAAATATATTGCTTAACTACCATTTACTATGTCCATTCATAAATAATTGATACATTTTATTTTTTTACATAGACTAAAAAAATGATTTGAAAATAATAATTATGAAGAAAAAAATCTAAATTGGTTTAAGTGTAAAATGGTTTAAACACTAAAGTATTAAGTTAAATTGACTATGAGTAAAATTGAAAAAATATGAAAAATATTCATCAAATTGTGAAGTGTATCAAATAATTTGAAATATACCACAAAGTGAAATATATTAATTATTTAAGAACGGAGGTAGTAAGGATGAAAATTTGGGGGGTATTTTGGGACGAAAATACATAAGAGTAGGATTTTTTGTTCTTGATAGAAATTTCGGATATTTATTGTTCTTTTAATGATTGAGAATAAGCATTTATGATGAAACTGTAATATAAATTCGTTCCAACATATTTAAAAAAAAACAGTTACGGCTAAGAACATTTCTCAATCTAAGGCCGTGACATAAATTTTGTTTATTGAAATTACGAAACTAACCTTTTGCAGGGCACCGAGACACCTAGTGCAACCAGCATAAGAAGAGTTCCGGCAATTCTTCTCCAAATTCTTGACGGCGGCGGTTGGTGTAGCATTCCTATTGGAGGCAGTGATATTAAACGCTCCAGGACAACTCAACGACGTGATCTGGTGGAGACGGATGCCACAGAAGCACAAAACGGCGTCGCAAGAAGCATTAGGTTGAGGAAGGTGAATATTGCGGCTCATCAATGAGCTCTGCAGCGAGTTCACACACTTCTGAGAATCATCCGGCATCATCGGCAAGTCCGAACTCGTCGGAGCAGCCGATGATGATGAAGTGTTTACTTGCAAAGCTGACCGAGCATGAGCGGCGAATAGCCACGCCGCGAGAACCGGACAACATCGGCTTCTGTCTAGGTCACGACCGCAGGCGGCGCTTACGCCGCCGAACAGCTCGGCTGAGAGATCAAGCCGGCATGTTTGGGCTTGTGTTTGGACCGGAAATGCCGGAACGGTATTTGAAGAAGAGTAGCCTCCGGGGTTTAACGGCTGTGCGGGCTCAGAAATCAGACCAGCAAAGGATGGGTAAAAAAGGAAGGCCATTATAAGCATGGAAAACGGCGAAAATGACAAATTTGGGTTCCCCTTTTTGAATGGCCGTTCCATATTGGAATTTCGAAAGAGGGGGAAATTGGTCTTTCAAGTGGGACTTCTATGGGCTTTTCTTGCTATGTAATGATGGTTAGAAGAAGAAGGTGGTCATGACTAGAGAAGAGAAATATGTCTCTAGAAAATGGTGAAGATCTCCAGGTTCACGCAAATTATTTCTTCAGGGTGGGGGATGGGAAGAGATTCGTGAGGACAGAGGGAGGTGAAAGGGAAAGGGTGTCTGAGGAATTGTCTGCTTGTGAAGGTCCTTTCTCTTTTTTTCATTCCTACTCCATTTCTGGTTTGGTGATGTGAAAGTAGTGCGTTTCTTGCTTTTGTATGAGTAGTAAGAAGACTCAAAAAATATTAGTGGGGCTGGTGGGATTTTGGGATTTGCATTAGACTGACACTGATTTAGTAAAAATGATAAAATATGGCAACAAAAAAAAATGGAACAACATTTTTATCCGGGACGGAAGTTGGCTGACGTGGCAGAACCCGGATGGGAATTGCCATGGCAGAAAATTTGTCCAAAAATTGAAGAATTTTTTCATTTCGGGCAGAAAATGCCAAGTGACAATTCCGTTCTGACCTGACTGTTTTTTTTTTTCTGAGACACTTGGGTCTTTTTACAACAAAATAATTCACTTAAGCAGAATATTTACCAAAATACGTGTACAAAAATTACTTTGACGAAACCAACTTCATTAATAAAATAAGAACAACGAAAAAATAAAGGAATCGTGTATGTCATAAATAAAATAATTTGTTTGTAATAAGAATAAAACCAATGTATGAAATACAAAGTAAATCCTATCTACGGTCCCGATGGGGTGTATCTATGGGTCTTTCTCGGGTTAGTCCGGAGATAGTATATGTTGCCATCCTTGATTCGCACAGAACTACCATGCTCCGTTTCAAAGAATTATGCACTTTCGGTGTCTATACGTATTGCCTCCTCAGGGGAATCTGGCTGGAGCTGTGGAGTCTACTGCAGCGTATGTGTCTGGTCCAGGTCGAGGCTGTACGAGGGCGTCGCACCAAAATAGACTTTCGGCTGTCATGATAAAGAAGTCACCGCATCAAGATGACCCCCCCGTTTCAATACCCGGAGAATAAGTGTCGATGCTTGGAAATTGGTATTCATATTTGGGGGGTACATCACCCTGAGTCTAGAACTGAGTAGGAGACTGAGTCGGTTGCTGCTGCGTTTGGGACGGTCCTGCCTCACCGCCACGCTGCCTCAGGCGCCGCACGACAAGATTCTCCTGATTTGCCTGGTGATTCTGACGAGTACCCTGCCTCCCAACCGCAGCCCTACCGGGAACATGCTCTCTCAACTGTGTGGAAGGTTGCAGAACGACAGCTTCTACAACATCGGCAACCAGCGATCGGCATGTCACCGACTTCCCTGCCGCTGCGAAGTCATCCTTAATCGTTTTGGCTGCCCAGGTGATGAGTGACTTGTACTGCGTATTAGTTCGAGTGGCAGGCTTCTCGAACTCTTCCAGCATCACCATGTACGACTCCTCCTGTAACATAATATTAAAATTAGTATATTCAGGAAAAAAATATTAACAATGAAAAATAAACTTATAAAACTTACCAAAATGTCCTCTGTTGTAGCGGTAGGTTGAATACCAATCGGGAGTGGCCTGGGATCCCGATTTTGGGGGTTCGTCATACGGTGAACTGTAATGCGATTGTACCAATCCATGTACTCGTGGGTTGGTGCAATAACATTACCGAGGGCGGGAGCAGCTGCCTCCAGTGCATTGACGCGTAAGTCCCACAATTTAATGTATGCGTTGTGCTCGGTCTGCCAATTCTTTGTCGATATCGCCTTCACCGTGTGGAGGTCTCGACCCTCGACAGTGCCCTCTGTCCCTGCCGGGATTGGTACCACCTGGTGGAAGACAAATTGACGCATGACCCTGTCAGGCAGGTGGTACTCAACCATCTCGAAGCAGATGAGTGGCGTACTGGCTCAACACGTCCAAAAGAAGTCTACATCCCGAGCCACCCTCTCTGCATATACCGAATCAGGGTATGACCTCCACATGAACTGCTAAAAAAGATAATTGTTAATGTAAAACAATTTAGTTAATAATAAAAAAATACAAGAACATCGAAATTAACTCACCCCATGTGTCTCCTTCATCAAATCAAGTTGTTCGCGAAACTCCAACAACTGCGATTTCGGGGTGTTGTGGAAACTCCGGGGGACATTCCACCTAGCCCCGTGAGGTCTACCGTCGGCGGGGATCTCATCTGCAATGTTACCTCGGTTCGCCGGACGGAGAAATGAAATACGCTCCCATGCCCACAACTGGTCAAAACAAAGAAAATTGATTATTAAATATTTAAATCACAAATTCACATTTAAATTTATATAAATTGGACAAACCTGAATCAGCAAGCAACACCCGATAATGTCATTGGCATCAGTCATGCATGAGATGCACATTTGGTGGTACAAATGTGCGAGTAAATCGCTGGCCCAAGAAGTCGTGTCAAGCTCTAGGTGACCACTGAGGGTTAGTAGATAACGCATGTTCGCCCGGGCCCCCGACTTATCTGGGAAAAATAAACTACCCATCAAGATGAAGATCAAAGCCCTAGCCCTCTACTCTACTTCGCGGTCGGCAACATCATGTCCTAGGGGCTCACTAATGTGGGCATAAACCAGCTGCAAAGTGTTTCCCCTAATTGCAGCATCACTGGGTCGAAATACTAAAAGCTCGAACACGAGATGAACCCATTGACCCTTGGTGAAATTGTAACTGTCACCCCCACGAGACTACGTGGCCCCTGGTAAGTAGTCGTAGAAGACATCGTACGTCATCTAGTGTGATGGTCGCCTCACCACAACGTAGGTAGAACGTTTGGGTCTCCGGGAGCCATCTCTCAACTAATGCAATCACGAGAGTGTGATCTACATTCATATTACCTAGTTTGCAGCATCCTCCAAAACCTATTAGGTCTATTTGGTTTATTACTCTAGGTTGGTTTCTCTAGTATACGCTGCGTAAAAGTTACCCGAACTCGTAATAACCTTTAAAGGTTCGTTCAGTGTCTTATCCCCGTGCCATATTCTTAAAGATCTATGGGAAGGTTGTTTGTTTAAAACGGTGCGATCAAAAAGATCGGGCTAAATATGAGCGGGTACGACCATCTATACAAAAAAAAGAATATACATACAATTTATCAGAAAAAACACATGTTATATCTCCAAATCTATTATTGCCCTAAATTCGCAATTCACAAATTACAAAATTGACAATTTCACAAGTTCACAAATGCTCTAAGTGTAAATTCACACAATCACAACTTCACAATTGCCAAATTCACAATTCTAAATGCATAAATTCACAAATTACCAAATTTACAAAAACCCTAAATTCATAATTGCCCTAATTTCACAAATACCCAAAATTCATAAATAATTCACAATATCAACAAATTACTTTGATTTCGTAAACATAATTAGTATATTTATAGTTAAATTCAACACATAATTTTATATTTCCCAAAAAAAAAATCAAAATCAAATTTGTTTTTTACCTCACAAATTGAGAGATGAAAGAGAAAGCAATGTGTTGGAGGAAGGTGGTCGAAGCAGCGGCGAAGGCAGCAGGGGAGTGGGGGGCTGGTTCTTTTTTTTTTTCCCTTTGGGAATTTTTTGTTCGCATGAAGGAAAGGGGAAGAGGAAAGTTGGAATTTATCTCTGGGGCATGGGGACGAAAGTCTACGGAAGTCCCACTTCTGTCCCGGGGCCAAGAAGGAAATGGGACTTCCGTCTTGGCCCCGGGACGGAAGTGGGACTTCATGTTGTCCCATTTTTTCTGCTGCCATTTTTGTCATTTCTGCTAAATCAGTGCCAGTCTAATGCAAACCCCTGAGATTTTGGGGTCACTCAATCCTAACCCTAGTACCCTCATTTTGTGATTGACCCTACGTCATTATCACATAAATTGAGCGGTGTCCACATTTACAAGTAGGCCCCGCCAAATTCATATAAGAGATTGTGGGACGAGTTGCAGTTCTAAAATTGAATTTTCCTAATTTTGGATATAATATGGAGAGTAATTTTATTTTGGATAGTTAGTAAATTTAAAACTTACATTCAGACCAATAAATTCAATACACGTAGGCCAAAAGTGATAATTTACAGGAAATAGAATTAACTTTTTATCCTATTTGTATTACATTTATTGATTTGGGTATAAATTTTAACATTACTCACTAACACGAGAAAATTTCCTAATATGGAACGTCTACTCTGTCTACATATGGTAAATGCACAACATTTCATTTATCTAGATAAGCTAATTTAACATGTTTTTTTTTGTTAAATTAACATATGTCATGTGTTGTAATACTATATATAACATTTTATAATGAGTGAAAATCGTCCGTTGTCGTGTATGTCTTCATTCATTACCCAATCAATCAGAATTCGCTATGTGGACATTCTTCCAATTATATATACACATGACGAATTGTGATTGGTTGAGTATATGAATATGGACATATACGAGGATAGATGATTTTTTGCCTTTTTGAATAATGAATACTCTCAAATGTTAGAAAAAAATTCAACCATAAAATAAATGCCAATAATCTCATGGTAGAATTAGTGCCAATAATCTCATGGTAGAATAGACAAAACAAAGGCTAAAGTTGAGGCTGGAAAAAAAAGTACAGAGACTTTGGAATTTGAGCAAAAAAGTGAAGAGAAAAGTTGTAAGGATAATTGGTGTATTTAGTCCTGAAATAATTTTCGCTTAGCAATGTTGGTCCCTAAAGATTGTTTGCAACATTTTAGATCCTCAATCAAATTTATGGGTCATGAATTGGTCCTTCCAACTTTTTTTTCTTCTTCTGCTCCCTTCTCCCTCCTCCCTTCTTCTCCCTCCAGCAGCCTCCTCCCTTCTTTTCCCTCCTCCCTCATTCTCCCTCCCCCCTTCTCCCTCTGTTGCTCCTCTCTTCGGCCGAAATTAGATGATGGTTTTATTTTTTAGTTTTATAATTAGGTATTTATATTTAAGTATATTTACAATTGAGTACAAGTGGTATTAATTATCTAAAAAATACGTGAAGTTCCTATTATACCCTTGTACACTTGACTAATAAATACAAAAGGACCTAAATAGTTGCAAACAATCAGTAGGGACCATGTATGCCAGCCCGAAAATTGATTGAGGATCTAAAATGTTGCAAACAATCTTTAGGGACCAACCTTGCCAAGCGAAAATTGTTTCAGGACTAAATACACCAATTACCCAAGTTGTAATGATAATGTTTTTTTTTTTGTCTTGTCACAAGGTATCTTAACTAGTTTTAATTTTTGAGAAAAAACATATCAAATTAATCTCTACTCACACTCATAAAGGGGTAAAGTGTTGATTAAGGGGCGACTTCACACGTGAGTGAGAATCGATCCCTCAACATTTCTTAAGGAGCAAAGTTGCCTAACCAAATATACCAACCAACATTGATTGTAGTGGTAATGTTTTTTTTTTTTTTTTTTTTGCTAAATATTGTAGTGGTAATGTTGGAGATCTGGGAAAGGTTCAAGTATGAAGATATGGTGAAATATGAGGTGGTCCGGCTCGTGGTGGGTCGTGGGCCGGGGGCGATCATATCTTTTGAAAACCTTGTAATTGATCAATGAGAAGTAGAACTTTTATAGAGTTCTGGTTGCCCAGTTCTTTTCTTAAATATGAGGTTAGGAATTTGATTCTTATTAATGAGAATGTAATATATTTGATGGCCAGCTATCTATTTTTTTTAGAGAGTTCTCGTAACAAGAAAAATTAGTCACTATTAACAGCGGTCGGCACTCTAATCTAGACCAAATTTTAATGAGAAGTAGAACTCTGCTGGAAACCTTATAAAACATTGGATTTGGATTAGTAAGGAATGTTTTATGTCTGCATGTGCGGAATACAATTTCAACTTTCGAATTAGTTCGATCTTATGACTCTGTTTTTTAAACGAGACAAACAAATTTTTCTTAATAGCAATTGAAAATACCCGTTCATAACTTATTAACACATATTTCACACTATATCTAGACTGCAAAACCTTGGTTGCCTTCGGATGCTAGGCTATGAAACTCTGCTCAGAGACGTGGAGATCTCAAGGCGACTGAGAAAGTTGCATAGGGCTTCATGGTTCAAGAAGGCCTCAAAACAGTTTTTACTATAAATATAAGTAAAATAATTTATTATTATTTTTTGTTTTAGAGAACAAAAATGTAGTAAGCCCAAAAAAATTAGGCTGGTTATAAGGAAAAGTAAATTTCTATTTTGGAAATGAATGCGTAAAGTGATAAAGTCTTGCGATTGATTAAATGGATTTTTCATATTATTTACTAGAAATTGTATTTTGAAATATCTTAATTATAGAACAATTTCTTTTTGTTACTTATGTGAGACGCTCAGTATTCTCACTAGTGATGAGATTAATATAGACTCACAATGTGAAGTGTCGCAAAATTTACCTCTTACTTGATCTAGAGCTTGGCCCAGAGCTCTATAACGTACCACTAACTACCCAGGGTGAAAGTGGAAAAACTATTCTCATCTAGAGAATTTGAATTCTGGTTCCAATGTTAGCTATTCTCATCTAGAGAAATACTTGAAGTATGAATACTATTGCCTATGAAGAAGAATTATTTTATAATCATATGAGAGAAGTGGATGGAAAGTTGATAGGGATATATTTGTTTGTATTTCTCAAACCTTTTTTGAAAACAAGTTTTCCTACAAAGAAAAATTGCAGGCTTTCCACCATGAATCCAACTACTCCACTTTGTATATATGCATAATGTATGTACATATATGCTTTACACTAAGAGGCTCCACTTTAGAAAATCAGAATGAGAAGTGGGGATCAATTATTCTTTCCCCCCTAAATATGGGTGAAAATCATTTGTATCCGTATATATTCTCATTTATGTGTTCAATCCCACAAAATTCGTCATGTGGATATTTTTTTCTAATTATATATACACATGGTGAATTTTAGTTGGTAATTAGGCACATGAATGAGTGCATATACGGGTACAGACGAATATTTACCCCTAAATAGTGAACCAATTGTTTTAATGATTATTATAGGGGTTGCATTTTCATATTTGTTAATGAATATGTCATTCACCAAAGGGACTTTTCATTCTAGGGATTATATGAGTCTATCCCCCTTAAGGGGGTTAATCATCACTTAAAAAGGTTAGTGTATTGTGACTATTGTCTATGATCACTTTTTTTCCTTTAATTCATAAAAAAAAGTGTTATCTTTGACAAAAGTTTCGAGTATTATAATAGTTTGGAGACCTATATATTGTACGGAAGCATTGATCACTTAAGTGCATTGGTTATAATATTTTTTAGCAAATAGCTATTTTACCACATAAATAATTACACGTATTATTTTTAACACAAATAGTTTTTTGTTGTTTTTTCTGTCACCAAAATAGTTTTTCAATCAAAATCCCAGTCTCTTATAATAACTAACTGGGTAAAAAGCGCTGAGGCCCCTAAATTATTCTCTTTTTTTGTTTTTGACCCTCAACAAAAAAGTTTGTTTTTGACCCTCAACAAAAAAGGTCAAGTTTTACCCCCTAAACTATTTCGATTTTTGGTTTTTGACCTTCCATCCATATTCTCCGTTACATCATAACGGAAGTCCAAAAAATAGGGGCATTTTGGGAAAATCATATCATTCATAATAAATAGAATTAAATTTAAGGGGAAAAATGGCCTTTTAAGATTTTTTTTTTTTAGATGTTGGAATTTACAGTTGGTGGTTGAAGAAGAGGAGTGGTACCTGGCTTCTTCTATCACTGTTCTCACCGGCGACTTCTTCTTTCTCGTCAGAATAATAGGTTTTTTTTTTTTTTTTTATAAAAACAAAAAATTTAGGATCTTATACAGATTGCCCAAAAACGCCCCCATTTTTTGGACTTCCTTTATTATGTAACGGAGAATATGGATGGAAGGTCAAAAACTAAAAACCAAAATAGTTTAGGGGGTAAAACTTGACCCTTTTTAGTTGAGGGTCAAAAACTAAAAAAGGGAATAGTTTAGGGGGCGTGAACGCTTTTTACCCTAACTAATTTATTACAAAAATTCTAAAAAATTAACTAGTTTAGAATTAAACCCAAGCCCAAAATTAAGTCTGCCGGAGAGTAGGTTTGCTATTAGAAGTACATTGGGCCAGTGAACTTATATTTAGACGCTGTGTTTCTTGCGGCCCACAAGAACTTTATGTAGCACTTCAATGTTCCCCTAAAAAGGAATAAATGGTGATGCTAGGTGGCTAAGACTTATCCAATTAATTGACTAAATTGATGGCAAATTTGTAAATAAGGGGGTGAATCTATTATGCCTATAGGGGGGTGAATAGTGTTTAATTTGGGTTTTTAGCCAATTTTAGCCAATTAAGCTTAGCCAACAATCATTTTCCTAAAAAGAAAACAAGTTTATCACTTCAAAGCTTTTATTTTTATTTTTATAAGGTAGTTTATCACTTTAAATGACGGTGGATATTTTGTTTCACACTATGTTACATTATTATCAAATTCGATTAAAGGGAAACATTTTGGTATGTAATTTTTACACGCAGAAAATTATAAATTAATTTTTCCTCATACTGGGTATACTCGCTAAACTGTATGGAAAGCTTTTCGACTCCCATTATCGCCATTCTTCTATTTAAGAACTGCGTCCCACCCCCTATTTTTTTCGAGTCTAATTAGAGGAAGAGGATAGCTTCGATTTAGGGGGGATAGCCATTCAGAGTAACCTCCTATGCTCTGATGCTTGGACTAGTGGCACTTTTCACACTCATTTTCCAATAGGAAACCGAGTTTCATACATCACAAGAAGAGGTCAGACCTTAGCTTGTTTGGGCCGATAGTACTTGCTTAAGTAATAGACTCGAGCGTTTTTAGACTTTGGAATTCAAAAGTTTCAACAATGTCAATAATGTAAATTTTAGATGAACAAACTTTCACATAATCCAATTTACAACCTGAATTGGTGGCTGGCACCATATAGTACAATTATATAATCATAAATTATCCCATTATCTTTAAGGAATCCCCCTCAAACTACTTTTCAAAAACCTGAATGTGGAATATTACGAGAATCTCTTAAAGTATACTCATTTTTCTCAATTTTTTAAATTATAATTGAAATAAAATAAAATAAATCTATCTGAATTAGGATGTTAAAAATTACAATAAACCCCAAACAAAAAGCATGATACAATTCAATTATTTATGAATGAAACATATGATGACATAGAGAATGTAATACATGATCCCAAATTGTATAAATAATGGTCTCCATAGTTTGAATGGGCGTGTAAAACCTTAGCTTCTTAACCTTGATATATAATTAGGAATACTTAAAACCTGTTAAAAATAGATTTGAGTTTAATTCAATCCCACAAAAGGTACATCAAGTGGGGGAGGATTGCCCAAACCATAGAGATTTCAATTACGATCAAAAGCCAGCCAATATGAGATATTTAACACACCATCTCAAATGGGGACCAACATTAGACTTGGTGGCTCTGATACTATGTTTGAATAGTTCGTTGACTTTAATGTTCTCTCAAAACCAGTTGGTAATAAGACATGTTAATCCATGATCTTATAAGTGATATATATATTTCTTAGACAATCGAAGTGAGACTCTATATTCCAAAACTACCACTCACATCGATGTGAGATCAATTCGACACTCCCCCTCACCTAGAGGGGAGAGTTAGTTCAAGGCCCACCGTCCTATTTTGGGTCACACATGGACAATTAGAGCACACATCTGGACATTAAGACAAACAAAGCCACATTGGCAGTATGAGTCCACATTCGGACATTGAGACAAAGAAACCCATATTGGCAGTATGAGCCCACATGTCCACCACCTAAGTGCCCTCTCTGATACCATGTTAGAAATGACTTTGGTTTAACTCAATTGCTGAAAAGGTACCTTAGAGGGGAAGGATTGTCCAAAGCATATAAATCTCAATTATATTCACAAGTTATCCAATGTAGAATGAGATGCTACTTAACCGTTAGCAAACACATTTCAAATATGATACCCAAATTTTAACTTCCTATATTGAATACAATATTTATTTTCAAACTTTAAATGTACATGTGTCCACTTAATCGGTTTGGATGTTCTGTATCATTTCCTAAAACTCTTCTTGCATTATTCTAATTGCAAAAATTTATATTCATGTATCCTAAACTAAAAAAAGATATAACTAAAATGTAAGCACGATATAATTAAAGAATGTTATAAAGAGTGGTAAGAAAATTCGATGCACACTTAATTAGACGTGTTCAAGAATGGGAATGTGTTCGAGATGATTATAATGTTCAAGTTTTTTCCTCAGTCAATAATGATCTCTTCTCTCTCCCATTTTCCTCCATTTTCTTCCTCTTGAAGCTTCCTTATTTCTTGGCTTTCATGACTAGATCCAACCATTCTTGGTTGGATCTAGCCATTCTCTACCCTTTTTTGGTGTCCTCACCCCTATTTTTGGCCACAAACATCGATGAACCTTCTCTAATGCGTTTTTCATCATGATTCAAGACTTTGGGGCGAGATCTTTTGTCGATCTTCTTAGATCGACTAGTTGGTGGTGGTAAGATATGGATACCCAGTTCTGTTCTGGGCCCTTTCTTGAGTTTCCACCTCTTTTCTAGGCGATTCTTTAGATCGTTGATAAGCCCATGTTCTTCTAAATCGCTGTCTACGAAAGAGGTTGAAATCAAGTACTTGCCTCTGAGGTTCGAAAATGGCGATGAAGATGCTACGGAGAAGACTATCTTTTGTTTGTTTGTTAAATTAGTAGTTTTAGTTGCTTCTCACCTCTTGAGGTGTGGGTTATTTTCCGTTACCTTATGTAACTTTTTTTTCCTGTCTTGTTTGTCTTTTTTCCTTTCTCAACTCCTCTCTTTTATTGTATTAGAGAAAGAGTTTGAGAACTTTTCAGGTTGTAATTGCCCCGGCCATTTTATTATTAATGGGTAATCTTTTATTCATCAAAAAAAAAGTTTTTTCCTCAGTCTTTAAGATTAATAAATATCGTCTAGGAAAGTAGATAATAAATTTTGAGTAGAAAAATTTATTTTTGGATGGATAAGACCATATACATACATACACACATACACTACATTGAATTATATTATTACACGCTACATTGAGCCATGGAGGAAAACAAATAGGCTATGCGTCACTTAACATTGTTTGTCTGTGTCTACCTCACCTTTCTCTTTCACTACTATCAGCATTGCGGCCAAAACGTCATATGTCGACTAGAAATATGTATAATTAGATAATATTGGCCTACAATATGTGATTTACACAAGAAAAATATTTACAATTCAAGATAATTTTTCAACATTTCATATTTGTTGATTTTTTTGTTATTTTTTACTAGGACACTACTTGGTGAAGCAATTTGCATAATTAAAATGAAGGATAAAAGTGTAAAATAATATTTACAATTCAAGATAATTTTTCAACATTTCATATTTGTTGATTTTTTTGTTATTTTTTATAGGACACTACTTGGTGAAGTAATTTGCTTAATTAAAATGAAGGATAAAAGTGTAAAATAACGTGATTAATCTTCGTAGCAAGCGAGAGTAAGAGTTATGTTACTCTTTTTGAGACAATCTTATCCCTCAATTTACTCTGATCATTTGCTCCGATAAACATTTTCGTTTCAATATAATTAAAATTGAAAGAATATCACTGAGAAAGGATATCACTGAGACTACGTGACTTTTTTTTTCTTTTTTTTCCTTGTCAAAAGGTTAGATCGAGTTAAATTACTTTTTTCCCTTGAATAATCGAGTTAAATTACGTTGTATGCTTACTTTAAATTCCCAATTTAAATCCAAATGAAAATTGGTAGTCGGAATAGAGATTGCCAAACAAGTTTTATTCGGAAGATCAAGAAGAAAGAGCTGGCAGTGACAAATGGATTCAGAACATATAGTAATGGTAAATGATATTTTCACTTCTAAAAAATACTTTTTTCCCCTCATGAATGAAATGGCTTTGTTGCCTATAACTATAAAGCAAATTTGAAAGAAGTCCATCTCATTTTTTTCTCTTCAAAATATATATTTTTTACTTGGGAAAGATATTCTTTTCGATATGTCAAATATACTAAGAGAACGTTTGGTACGTCATATGCTGGAATGAAATGACGATTCCAACTTTTTCTATTTTAGTGTTTGGTTTGACAAATTTAAGTTGGAAAGGTCATTCCACGAAAATAATGATTGCAGGAAGAAGTGGGAAAGGCCATTCCACACAAAAACCATGGAATGGCCTTTCCAGGAGAAGCTGGAATCATCAATAAATAGTAACTGTCATTTATACCCCTCTTTTAATTCATTATTACGTTCATTTTACATAGCAACGTATTCATATTTAGTCATAAACATTCTATTTCACTTAGTATAATTTCATAGATGACAATTTTATAAATATTTCTTTTTCTTGGTAGTAGTTTTTAGTCTATTTTTAAATTTAAAAGTGAAGATATTTTTTATTACTATGTTGACATTTTAATAAAAATTATGTTTCAACAATATATATATATATATATATATATATATATATATATATATATATATATATATATATATAATGTCATTGTTATTCAAGTAAGATTTTGTAATGAATGTTTAATTAGGTTTTATTGCTAGTATATGCTAAAAGGGCATTTATGTCATATTTTGTTTAATTCCATTTCATTCTGACATTAAAATATAATTTTACCAAACACAGAAAAGGAATTGACATTCCATTTTGACTTTGCCTTCCAAACACTGAAATGAGAAGAGGATTTCAAAGTAATTTTGGGTGGAAATTAATTCTGCCTGGAAATAGATTCCATTTCATTACAATTTTTTACTTGAAAAATAACTTCAACAGTGTTTATCAAAATTACTACAAATTAACAACAACAACAACCAAGCCTTAATCCCAAAAGATTGGGGTCAGCTACATGAACCAAATAAAGAATTACGTAAGGTTATTCACATGGATGCATTCTCTCCATTTCTTTCGATACCAAACCCAACTCTCATCTAATTCTAGTAAATTCATATCCCCTTTTATCACTTTCATGCAAGTCTTCCTCGATCTCCCTCTACCTCTTACGCCCTCTATGTTACATAATCTTTCAGTTCTCCCAACTTATCAAAATTACCTCTAACAAAAATTTACAGAAATATTTTCATTTCCTATGATCATTCTAAATCTATCTAAAGACCAAACAAATTGTTTTAGAATCAATTTTATAGTTATGGGAAAAGAATTATTTCATTTATGAAAAAAGATGAAAGTGCATTAAACTTTTTTAAAAGTACAAATATCATCCAATCATGAAAGTCAAAACAAAAAGCAAGTTTTTTTCTTTCTTTCTTCACTTTTTCCAGTTTTCTTCTTCTACTTGAAGAGAAATATGAAATTCAATAAACACTTTTGAAATGTCTACCACTGCATCTTTCACATGGACCTAATTTTTTTTGTATAATTATATCATGGAAAAAAAACTTTAATTTCGTGCTCCAATTTCTATTTATGGATTGATTGGAAAGATGACCATAATGTTTTGAACCGAATCTCCGACCACAATTAAATGATTGACAGCAAATTCTTATTGTTTTGTTTCTATATATATATATTTGGTCAATAAAATCCTCTTATCCACCAAAATTGCGAGTCTTCATTTTATGATTATGGGCAGAATAAGCATGTCTAGACAAAATTGCACTTTTTGATATTGAAAAATTCGGACAAAGTTCAAATTTTCAGAATTCTTGTAGTGCTCCTTTACGTAATGCTTAAGGTATATACCTTTTTTTTTCTTCCTGAAAGACATAAGTTATATACTTATATGTAAGAATTCAAGAACAAGCCTCGTCTAAAGATCAAGAAAGAAGATAAATAATAAAATTTTCAGATATTTTCTATCCTCATTAATTTTATTTGATTCTATAGGGAACATTAAGTGTTTGTCAAGTTCTAATTAATCGGGTTCACCGGGTAGACGAGGATTTATTCATAATAAGGCATATAGTTAGTCGAATTTCTTGGGATTAGTATATCAAATTTACCTTTTGTCCACATATTATGTAATATTTCTGCAGATTGTTTTGGCAGAGTATGTTGTGAGAATTAGAACCTCATATCAATGTTTTGAAGACCCACTAATTTTTCTTAGCTTTTATTATTATTTAATGATATAAAAGGTTAAAAAAGAAAGAACATGAAATGTTGAACAAGAGTTCAAAATAGATTGTACTTTACAAATTGCTGGAGATTCCATTCAGAAAGAAGAAGAAAAAATGCTGGAGAATTTTTGTTCGTGTGATGAGTTCTGCCACACTTCGGAGGGGAATGAATTCTTATATTGCATAAACATGAAAATATTACAACCTTTTAGAAGTAATAGTTACACAAGTAGATTTATACTATTTCGTAATAGTAGGGGGCAAAAAATCCTATATTCCCGTTTTGTGTCCCGTTCTCAATCCTTACGAATAGATAATTACGTGTTTATATTTCTCATACAGGTTCCACTATTTCTTTTAGGTTATATTTTTTTTTTTAATTAAAAAACTAATTGTTACGGATACTAATCATGGAGCAAATCAAGAAATCAATCAAGATAATAATTTCAGGAGAAAATCACTCGATTAATTGATTGTGATTGATTGTAATTGATTATTTGTATATTCCTTTCCTTTATTACATAAATAAGATTAGTATATATAGGTGATGTATTATAGAGTTTAATTCATTCAATACAAAAGGAGTTCTTTCTCCCATTTAATCTTTAATCTTTATGTTTTTCTACATGGTATCAGAGCAAACCTTTTGAGGTTTTCCGCACTTTTATTCTTATTCTTTTTTCATTTCGCGGCTTACAAAAGTTATTTCTTTTATACAAAAAAAAATAAAAAAAATAAAAAAAAATAAAAAATTGAGTCGTGATGTCTTTTACTATTCCATCACTCGATAGAGGCAACAATGACGGTTCTACAATCCGATTTGGTGGTCACTGTGCTATAGAAGAATTTGTCCAGTCGCCACGAGTCTCAATAAATGCTGTTTCTCTGCCGTTGGATGTTGCTTCTTTTTCAGGTAATAAGTGTGTATCACCTATAATAAATTGGATTATTGACTCTGGAGCTAGTCACCATATTTCATGTTCCTTACAGTTATTTACTTCTTATCGTACTTTATCGCATACACCGATTCGTCTCCCTGATGGTTCATCTACTTCTGCAACTCATATAGGTTCTATCCAACTAAATCCTAGTTTAATTTTTTCTAACGTGTTGTATGCTCCCTCCTTCTGATTTAATCTGTTATCTATTGGGCAATTACTTCAGAATCCCAATTTACTTGTCTATTTCAAATCTAACTCTTGTGTTATTCAGGATTGCACTAAGCTAAAAATGATAGGATTAGCCACATTCATTAATGGCTTATATATATTGCAGCCCAAATATTGTTCTCATGTCCCCTTTGTTTCGAACATTCTTACTGACTCAAACTCTTCCTCTTATGTCGCGAAATTCTCTAACACCTCCTTATGGCACTATCGTTTAGGTCATCTTTCCTTTCCCAGATTAAAAATGACACAACATCTGGATTCCAAAATAAAAATAACACACAATGAACATTGCTCTATTTGCCCCATGGCTAAGCAATCCAAGCATCCATTCACCCTTAATAAATCCACTTCTCAAGCGTGCTTTGATTTAATACACGTAGATATTTGGGGACCTTATAAAACCCACACCGTTCACGGCCACCTATATTTCCTCACCATCGTAGATGATTTTAGCCGTTTCACTTGGATTTATTTGATGAAAACAAAATCTGAGGCCCGATCCCTTACCCAACACTTTTTCCAATATGTGCTTACCCAATTCCAAAAGAGCATTAAAGTAGTGCGTTCAGACAATGGACCCGAATTTCACATGTCGGAATTTTTTACTTCCAAAGGTATCATTCACCAAACCTCTTGCGTAGAAACTCCTCAACAAAACGGAATCGTCGAACGAAAACATCGTCACATCCTAAAAATTGCTCGTTCACTTAAATTCCAATCGCATTTGCCTTCCGCTTATTGGGGGTACTTTGTCACCCACTCTGTCTACCTTATAAACATTATCCCTACACTTTTACTACAAAACCAAACTCCTCACACACTTTTATATAATAAACCACCATCATACTCTCATCCCCGTGTTTTTGGTTGCTTAGCCTATGCCTCAACCCTTTCTACTCATCGCACAAAATTTGACTCTCGTAGTCATCCCTCTATTTTCTTAGGCTATCCTGCACACACAAAAGGATGCACTCTCCTAGACCTTCACTCACGCTCTATTTTCATCTCTCGAAATGTCATCTTTCAAGAAAATATATTTCCTCATCCACAACAATCTCCACTTAATCCTCATTCGAATAATATTCCTTTACCAATTCCTTTCATTAATGATCTTCCTTTCGAACCTCCATCATCACATACAACTCCCAATCCCATAATCACTCCAACCCCTCAAACGTCACCTTTAAATAATGCTCAAAATCCTCCTCCTAATTCCACTATCTCGCCTCCTCCTCTCCCTCCCTCTCCCCCTCCCCCTACCCCTACTCCTACTCGAAAATCTACTAGGATCTCACATACCCCTTCATACTTGGACGATTATTATTGTTCTCTCGTCCAAGCTTCATCTACTCCCACTTTTTCTATCACAAAAACATCTACTCCTCACTCTTTAGAAAAGGTTCATGATTATCAGTCACTATCTCCAGATCACAAATCTTTTGCATTATCAGTTTCTACTCACTTTGTACCTAAGAGCTACAATCAGGCCATCAAGCATGCAGATTGGAGCGATCCATGCAAGCGAAATTGATGCATTGGAGGCCAACAACACTTGGACACTTGTTCCCCTTCCCCGAATGTTAAGCCCCTCAGGGAACAAATGGGTTTACAGGGTTAAAATTTAATTACGATGGTTCTATTGAAAGACCCAAATCTCGTCTTGTTGTCCAAGGTTTCACACAACAACCGGGGCATAGATTACATTGAGACATTCTCCCCAGCGAGCAAAAAATGACCCATCTGTTCGAATTCTTCTTGCTATTGCCTCCGCGAAATGATGGTTTTTGGAGCGACTTGATATCAACAATGCATATCTTCATGGTGATCTTAATGAGGATATTTATATGCGGCTACCTCCTGGTTTTTCTTTTCCTCAACCTGGGCTCGTTTGCAAACTCAGATAATAATCTCAGGAGAAAATCTTTATATGGTCTCAAGCAGGCTGGCCGGCAATGGAATCACAAATTGACCACAGAGTTAGTGTCACAAGGTTTCTCTCAAGCCGTAAGTGACCCTAGTCTCTTCATTCGTCGCAAAGGTTCTCAATTCACTGCTCTCCTCGTTTATGTTGATGATGTTATCCTCACTGGGAACAATTATGATGACATCTCCTCGGTCAAGCAATTCTTGCATAATACTTTCAAAATCAAAGACCTTGGTCCTGTCAAATATTTTCTCGGTATGGAGATTGCTCGCTCTAAAGCTAGTCTAAACATTTGCCAACGAAAATATACATTGGACTTGCTTGAGCAACATGGCTTTCTTGGTTGCAAACCTGCCATTACTCCTATGGATTCTTCCTACCACTGTTCCAAAGATGATTCACCACTCCTTCCCGTCAACACTCTCTACCGAAGTCTTATTGGCAAGCTTTTATGTCTCACTCACACACGGCAGGATATTTCACACGCCGTCCAACAACTTTCCCAGTTTCTAGGTCATCCCACAGAATTACATCTCAAAGCTACTCATCGTATTCTACGGTATCTGAAAGGCTCTCCAGCCAAAGGTTTCTTTTTCCCATCTTCATCATCATTACACCTTAGTGCTTTCTCTGATTCTGATTGGGCCGGCTGCTCCGACACAAGACGCTCTACAACGTATTATTGTGTTTTTCTTGGTTCCTCTCTTGTATCTTGGAAGTCTAAAAAGCAACTCACTGTTTCTCGAAGCTCTTCCGAGGCGGAATACCAAGCTCTTGCCACCACCACTTGTGAGTTACAATGGCTGAAGTACCTCCTCAATGACTTACTTATACCACATTCTCATGCCATACCATTGTTTTGCGACAACCAAAGTGCTTTATACCTCACAACCAATCCCGCCTTCCATGAAAGAGCCAAACATATTGAAATTGATTGCCACATAGTCCGCGAAAAAACGCTAATTGGCCTTGTTAAACCTTTACCCATCTCAACCCACTCTCAATTGGCTGACATTTTCACCAAAAATCTTGCTTCCCCTCGTTTCAACTTTCTGACCCAATCTCTTGGTCTCATTGACATCTTTTCTCCCAAGCCCAGTTTGAGGGGGCGTGTTACGGATACTAATCATGGAGCAAATCACGGAATCAAACAAGATAATAATCTCAGGAGAAAATCACTCGATTAATTGATTGTGATTGATTGTAATTTATTGTAATTGATTATTTGTATATTCCTTTCCTTTATTACATAAATAGGATTAGTATATATAGGTGATGTATTATAGAGTTTAATTCATTCAATACAAAAGGAGTTCTTTCTCCCATTTAATCTTTATTCTTTATGTTTTTCTACACTAATACATGTCAATTTCTTATTAGTGGGGACAGGGATTGAGATATCGAACGGGGATATAAGATTCCTACCCATAGTAGGGCTATTTGGCTCAACATTGAACCGACTATTTTTTTAAATTTTTTTTTATTGAGGGAGAGAATTTATCTATTACAAGAAATAAGAGATTGAAGAAGAAGGGAGGAAATTCGAACTCATAACCTCTACGTCATGAAACCTCAGCCTTAATCATCAGACCAATACCTCATTGGCTTCAACCCAATAATTGTCTTAGTAGGACGCACAAGTGTGAATTACTACCAAAATGTTTTATACCAATAGGGGATACAAAATAATTTTGATTATATAATTACTCGTATTGAATAATAACTTTACTGCTTTATTTTGTAAAGGATGCGATAATAACACTACACTTTTTGTTAACGACACTATTTGTTCCTATAAGTTATAGACACTTTTACCCTCGCCATTCTTATTCTATAAATATCTAAATCTATACTCTTCCATTTATATCTCTTCACAAATTTGCATAAAAAACGGGTGAAAATCCTGTCCTCATTCCTATTCCCATCCCTATCTTCAACCAATCAGAATTTACTATATAAATATTTTTTCCAATTATATATACACATGGTGAATTGTGATTGGTGAGGGCTGAGGATGGGGATAGAATCGAGGACGAGCGAGACGAGAATTTTTCCCCATAAAAAACATTTCCCATAATAATAACTTTAATTAACATGTTTCGAGGTGGAAAAATACTATATACATAAATTTACCTTAATCACGGGCATTTGACCACCAAATATAAGAACAACACTCATCTGAAGAAGATTTCTGAAAGTATCACGAGTGTAAACTCCTTGAAACTCTTAGCACAATCTCCTTTTATTTTTTATTTTCTTATGGATCTCTAAGCGCAATCTCCACCTTGCAATGCAAATGCATTCCCCATAGCAGCGTCAGCAAGATTCTCCTCCAAATTCCTAGCTTCACCAGCCAAAAACCAATGGAGGAATTGCCTCAATGCTTTTCAATACAGATTCAGGAAGTTGCAAATGCCTCAACGGCGCTGCCTTTTGTTAAAAATGGATTTGGGTATAACACAATCTCTCAAAATGTATCTCAAGAGGGGATGATTGTACAAGACATATATATTGCAAATATACTCACAAGCTAGTCGATGTGGGATTCTCCACTAGCGCGACCTGTGGGTTTATTATTATTTTTGAAATTGAATTAAGGCTATTATTATAGGAATATTTTTTTATGCAAAATTATGGAAAGATATAATTGGAAGAGAAAAGATCTGGATATGGAATGTGAGTATATGACGAGCATTATTGTACGCCTCATTTTGTTTTCTTTGAGTGAATTGTATACCTTTTACAGTTCACATATTTCCGTATTATCGATCTTTTGTCTTTTAAATCATGGATCTATTGCTCTACTTGAAGTCATTTAAATTTTTTTTTAACTAATTAAAAGTATGTAGATAACAATAATTATTGTATATTAATGAATGGAAATTACATATATGACCATATATAATCATTATCAAACTAGAAGAAGATGAAGAAGAAGATAAATTTCAACATATAAACATCAACAAACCAAAAAAATTCCCCATTACAATCAAAATGGAACAAAGCAAAAAAAAAAAAAATCAAAAAACCAGAGCAAAATTACATAGTGAAAACCCCTATATTTACATAAATTCATCAAAATCCAAACTAGCTGGAATTTCAAACTTCATCAAGCTACTACAATAGCTTTCTTTCTCATCTTCTGTGCTGCTGCTATTAACAAAATTAGAAGACGAATTCAAAGGAGATGCTGATAAAGGAGTTGATAAAACTGAATCAAAATTAAAATTCTGGCTATTCTGATTGCTAATATCAATCAAAGAGTGAAAAGCCGAATTTTCCGATATTCCATAACCATAGTTTTGTGGAGAAAGGAGATTTGCATTTGAAGCCTGCATCAACATTTCTTGGAATGTTTCTTGGATTGGTGGATTTTGATTTAGATATGAAGAACATGAAACATTCGATGTTGTACAAGGTTGAGCTGGATTTTGAAATTGTTGATGATCATTTGTCCGGAAAACTTGGGTTTGATTTTGGATTTGATCATTCAACATATGATTTTCTTGCAAATTTTGTAATAAAATATCGGGGTTTTCGTTGTTGTTTGATGCTAGTAAGGTAGTTGCAAGCCTCAGTACTTCTGGATTTACCAGGGTTTGTAACCCTAAAATGCTTGTAAGGTTAAGCTGAGCTGAGGTGAGAAGTGATGAAAGGTCTAGAAGATCAAGACGAGGACTATGAGTTACCGGATCAATTCCCATCCTAAGCAGCCTTTTTCTAATATGCGTGTTCCAGTAATTCTTGATCTCGTTGTCTGTCCTTCCGGGCAACCGAGCAGCTATGGCTGACCATCTGAAAATAGCAAAAGGAAGAATTAGGGTTTCTATAGATATCGAAGGAAAGTGAATGGATTGGAATGTGAAATGAATTTTTTTCTTGATTTTCTTCAAAATAAGTTATTTGCGAGAAGAGATGTGTATTTGAATTAGATTTGAGTTGAGAAGTAATTCAAATACACAAGTAGCATAAATTTTGAGGAAGGTGAAAAATTGATAAGTAACCTTACTTGTTAAAACAAGCAATTTAAAGGAGTTTCTATATAATATCAAAGTTAAGTGTATGGATTGAATTTGATTGAACCTTTGCCTTGATTTTCATAAAAATAAGTTTTTCTTGAGAAGAGATATATGTGACTGAATGTAAAAAAATTATATTGGATTTTGAGTTGATCAGAAGCAATTCAAATTTATAAGTAATCTTACTTATTTCCAAGAACACTATGAAGTTGGATAATAGTTTCTTCTTCTTCAAATGAGAATCTTCCCCTTTTGATATCAGGCCTCAAATAATTTGTCCATCGAAGACGACAACTTTTTCCACATCTTTGAAGGTCTGGATAGATATAACATGAAAAAATCAAGAATATTAGAAGGAAAAAAAAATCTTAAGTCTATATATAGATGATCAATTAGAAACAAGAAGAGCTTTCTTACCAGCATTCTTTGGGAGGTTTCGCCAATTCCCCGGTCCATGCTCTTGAATATATTGCATAAGTTTAAGATCTTCCTCAGGAGTCCATGGACCTTTCTTTAGTCCATTTTTATCACAACATGGTGATCTTCCCATTGATTTAATTTTGGTAGTTTATGAAGATGATGATGACTTGAAGTTCAATAAGTGTGTTGAAAAAGAGAGAAGAAGAAAGGGTTTGATTATTCTTGAAAAAACAAAATGAACTTTTGGTGATATAGTTAATTTGTAGGCCATAATGAGAAGATGACTCCCCAATATTTATAGATGAGAAGCAAGTTCAACAGACGAATGCAAGTCAATACAATTTGGCGCCGTCCTCTGTTTTTTTTCTCGGAGGGTAAAAATTAAATAGTCATGATTGAAAATTTTCTTATTACGAGCTATCACTGATTCCGTCTCTTAACGTTAGAGTTTTTAAAGAAAATAGTTTCAAATATAATTTTTTTTTTCACAAGGACACCAAGCTCCTCTTACCTTAACTAGCTTTTTGTTGGTGATTGGAATTTTTTCTTAAACCACACAAAGGAGTAGTGAAAATTGTTGAAGGTAAATATTTGATTCGATGGTAAATGACAAATGTCAACTAACTAATGTGTTTTGACATCAAGATCCTCCCAGGATCACTCAATCCTAGGACTGTTCTTTTATGACTGGTCCTACATTCCCTCACATGAATTGAGCAAAGCCCCCATCTGCATGCCTCGTCAAATTCATGTGAGGGGAATTTTCAGCTTCTCCCATCTAAACTAGCTCTTCTTGGTGATGGAAATTTTGTTAAACCACATAAAGGAGTAGTAAAAATTGCTGAAGGTAAATTTTCTGATTGGATGGTAAATGACAAATGTCAACTAACTAATGTGTTTGACCTTAGCATCAAGGCCTCAAACAAGCCTGATTGGTTGGTGTGGTTGTTAGATTCCCTACCAATTATAAAGAAAGATTACCATTAATTCATGGTTTGCTTCTTTGCTTTTCTGTCCCAAAATGAAAACTCTTTTGAATTTAATTTTCTTGAACAATTAGCTTTAGCTTTCATCAGCAGATGTCATGAAATTAAATAAGTTCTCATTAATTAAGTATAATATATGAAAACCTTTGGGGTCCAAGTTTTGGAGACAATGTTTTGTGCTTTAAGTGCAACAAATGCTCATATCGGTATTAGGGGCGAAACTGATAAATTATTCTGAACTACATATAAAATTTACTATATCTAATAGTATTTTTAAAAATCTCGGGGGCGACTGCTATCTTCGTCCCTGATCGGTATGACATCAAGATTTGTTTTTTCAAAGGAAGCCATCAGAAGTTGAGAGAAAACTACTGAGAAAATGGATATCCACGTCTGCTTAAACGAAATCACAGTGAAACTTCCTTCATGGATTTCACCTTTTTTTTTAATCCTAATGAGAAACAGGCCCGGCTAGGAGGGGGTCTAAAGTGACCTACGGAACAGGGCCTCCGAAAATTGGGGGCCCCCAATTTTTGTATATCTATATATACATATATGTGTATTTTGTTGGAAAAAAAATTGAGAATTTTTTTGTATTTTTTTCAAAATTTGTGATCATCAAATTAAAGGTATTAACTTTTTTTTTTTCTTTCGAAATTTGCATGAAAAAATAGTACTAAAATTTTATTTCCCCAAAAAAAATTACACTGTGTTCATTTATTTTTAATTTTTAATTTTATTATTATCTAATATAATAATTATTAAAAACTAGATCAAATAGATGAAGAAAAATCATAACTCGTGCGGTTTGCTTTGGTTTTAGAAATCCGAAAATCGTATTATATTTTGACATTTTTACTTTTAAAAAAATATTAGGGGTCTAACTTTGATAATTAGGATAGGGCATCAATATTGTTTCAGGCATCTACCCGATGAGAAACAAGGATATATATATATATATATATATATATATATATATATATATATATATATATATATATATATATATATATATATATATTCTTTAGAAGCATTATTCTATCGAAGAGAAATTTACTAATACTACATTAGAGTTGATTATAAGGAGAAAACAAATATACTCTTTAACACTTTGATAGTACATTAGAGTTAATTATACGGAGAAAACATTTCGTTAAAAGACATTTCAAGTTAAAGAAACAAATGCTACATCCTTCCTAAATTATTTGTCACAAAAGTAATTTTTTCTTGTCCCAAGTTACTTGTTATTTCATTATTTTCAAGATCACAATTATTCATTATTTTAAATTTTATCCAAATATTTATTAATTCAACAAAAGACAACATTAACTATATACACAACTACTATTTCCTTAATTTATATATGAAAGTTGGTTTTGAGACCGCTAATAGAGTTGGTTTTAACTTGACATGACTCCATGTGTGGCCAAGCAAAGCTTCATCTTTGATTTGGTTGTGGCTCCAAAATTCAATATGTAAAATACTGGAAAGGTTTTTAGTACAATTTAAAAGATGAAAATTTACTAATTCAAGGTTACTTTGAAAGTCTGTACGTAGAGAGACTTTATCACCAGTCGATATTACGTCTACCAGGGATGGGTGGGACAGTTGCCCCCGAGATTTTTAAAAATCCTACTAAATATATTAAATTTTATATGTAGTTCGGAATATTTGATCAAATTCTCCCCCAACATTTATTTTACAATTTTTATATGTAATTCAATATATTTTTGCAATTTTCACCTCCAACCTAAAAGTATAGTCATGTCTTCGTCCCTAACGTCTACCATCTAATTTGTAGAGAAGGATCTATTGTACGCTTTGGAAAAGATCCAAATTGATCCTATAACAACAACACTATTATTCAAATCGAATATAGTGAATATAATGAGTAAAGGGATTCATGACATTCTTGCATGTTAATTTATAAAAGGGAAAATGATTCCCATTATTTATCAAGACACGATAAGGTCTCATAAGTTTTTTTATTTTTTTATTTTTTAATAGGTCCCAAAACAAATTTCAATTAAGGGTGAAAATGAGCTGAGCTCAGTCTCAATTCACACTAAATTTGCTCAGCTCATAGCTCATCTCATATTTGATGTGAGCTAATTTTCTCAACTCAAGCTCAGCTCACCAGTAGCTCACGAGCAGCTCAACTCAACTCATTTATTTACAAATATTTTTGAAAAAATACGATGACTTATAATATGAGTTTAATATCCAACTTATACAAAATAAATCAAGAGATTTTATTAGCACAATTACATATAATAGAAGTTTATATCTTTCTACTAATTATACTATGTAAAGACTTCGGTAAAAAAAGTTTAACAAGATATAAAATTAAACTAATGTAAACCAACTAAAGTCTAGCTACCAAATATTATAATCCTTATTAATAAATGTCAAAAGTCTTCTAATATAACCAATTTTATTTTTGTGGCATTTTTTCCACCTAAAAAGATAAAATTATAGTATTGTCATAAAAAGAGTATTTTGTAGATTAACAATTAATTATCATCAGTAATAAACGACAAGTAGTAATATACTTTGAGTTTTTCTTAATGTCATAAGTGACTCGAGCCAATCTCCTTCACAACTCAATGCTTGAACTGTTTTTAGGCAAATAAGCTCGATATGAATCAATAACTCTTCCACTTTGAGAAGATAAGAAGATTATAAGAGATTTCTAGGGTTGTCTTTGTTTATTTTTCTTAAGAAGATGTGCGGCTACTTTTTTAAGGAGTATGTGAGGCTATTTTGTTATATATATAGAGCCAGCTCATGAGATAAATAAGTCGAACTCTATCTAGCTCAAGCTCGACTCATATTTTAGACGAGCCAAAAATCTTGGCTCATGTATCGCTCATTTAGCTCATAAGCTGAGCTCGTCGAGCAGAATATCGAATCGAATCGTGAGCTACACACAAGTCGGCTCAACTCACTTCTACCCCTAATTTCAATTGATCCTATAACATCAACACTATTATTCAAATCGAATATAGTGAATATAATGAGTAAAGGGATTCATGACATTCTTGCATGTTAATTTATAAAAGGGAAAATGATTCCCATCTCCTCAAAGTATTCATCAAGACACGATAAGATCTTATAATTTTTTTTTTTTTACTTTTTAATAGGTCCCAAAACAAATTTCGCGTCTATTAACTCGTTCCACCACTATTGTATGCGGTGGTTTCCGGCCAAAAGTAGCCACACTCCGATTAATTTTAACCGAAAACCAATGTGGACAATGATGGAGAGACTATTTGAAAGCAGCGAAATTTGTTTTTGGACCTACCAAGAAGTAAAAAACTTCTAAGAATTTATCGTATCTTGCTAAATAGCTTGAGAATGATCCGTTCATTTTCCCTTTATAAAACCTTGAGCAATTACTAGTTTTGGTAATTACTAGTTTTATTGTATTATGTTTGCTTTTGTAGTATCCTAGTCAGATTATATTTTCAAGATATCTTAGAAATTCTAGTAGGGTTTGACTCCTATATAAATCGGAGAGTTGTCTACGTATTCTGTGTGGCTTTGGGTGTGGTCTGGAGTAGAATTGTGGTATGGTTAGGATTATTGATCCTTATGAATTGGAGAGTTGATGCGTAGAATATTGTCTGATCCTCTCCCCGTAGTTTTGTTGTGAGATTTGATATCTCAGTGTTTGTACTCAAACACTCACCACCCAAATTATTTATTCAATATATATATATATATATGTGTGTGTGTGTGTGTTTCCGCTCGCATTAAATTAAAAATACTCTCCGTAGTATTTGTGAGATTTGATATACTGTGTTTTTACTCCAGACATTCATCACCAAATTATTTATTTAAATATATGTGTTTTCCTATTTTAATAAAAATTCTACATAAGTTTCTAAAACATAACATTTTTGTTCCTCATGCAGTCAATTTTTGTTGATAAACACAAGCCCTTAAGACACGTGTACTTCTAACACAGGCCACAATTTCCACCTTAAGAGCTTTGAAGTCAGCCAATTTATGACCATCCAACGTTATCTCTAATTTATGACCATATCACAGGTGTTCTCTCATCTGTGATATGATCAAGTCAACTCATTTATCTGGCTCTCGACGTGGAAGTTTAGTTACTTAACAAACCAAATTTACAAATTGCATTATAATCAAATTGATTTTTTTTTCTGAAATTAAATAATTATAATCAAGTTTGACATAATTAAGCAGGAAAAAAATATTCTTGAAATGTTAACAAGTAGTCCAGAAGGTGAATGTTGGGATCAATAGAAGAAAGCCATTTCAAAGAAGTTGAAAATAAGGTTCTTGATTTCATCCACTTTTGGCCAACAATAAGATTTGGTCAAATACTTTAATATTTGTTTTATCTCTTTACTGAGATTAGCTCACAAGTCAAACAGGCCTTCTCTGCCCCCTTGATTTACTTGTTTTGGATGTTCACCTCAATCTCATATATATTACCTTGTACTTTGAAGTTCTAGAAGCTTAATGTATTTTAGTTTCATAAGGAACAAGGTTTTGACACACAACCATGAAAACTGAAGTTTAATTTAAGTCCATACTTAAGGAGATAAATAAATATGTTAGACAAGAGACAGTGACGCAGTTGGCATCTTTCATGATATGTTCAAGGTAAGATCGCAAGTTCAAGTCATTCGGATGCATCTTAATTTTGAAGAACTTGGCTCTTTGTCAAAAGAAGACTAACACAATTTGTAGAACCCTTTTAATTCCTAATAATAGGTTACAAATTCGACACCTCCTACCCAGAAATAAATATTTGTTTTGCTCTTCACTAGTGAGGTTGATCATACAGTGAAAATTATACAATTGGTGATATGTAGTGTCTCCTTTCGACAAACAATAGATCTAGGTGTGGAGAGGGAAGGGGGCTAGGGTGGCCATCTATTTTTTATAAAATAATATAAAAATTTCTAAATTTCTATAGAAATATTTATTTCATTTTTTAAAAAAAATTTAGTTTTCCTCCCCCATCCCCAAGAAAGGAAAAAAAGTTTTCTACAAATAAATTTTCTTATATTTCGATTCCTCGACGTGTAAATTCTAAATTCACCTTTAATTATGACAGTAACTTCCATTAACGTGCAAAATGGGTCGTAAGTTGTCAAAATTTACCTTATTAAATTTCGTTAGAGGATCCTCTAATATTTTTAAACACGTGAGAGGAGTGAAATTTGTTTTCAATGTGGTTGAATTTGACAGGTTTATTTGGATGATAGAATTTCATTATGAAACTCAATACAAAATTTTAATTTAAGACCAGAATACTCTTTCAAAAATAATTTATTTATTGCAAAACTAAAAATAAAATTTTGAAACCAAAACTCTATCCAATTTCACCTAGAAAGTATATAGGAACTAATTTCTTTCCATTGACAAGCAGATTATTGTTTCTAAACATAAGAACATAATTTATCTTTTCCAATATACTACTCCCTCCATTCTTATAAATATAAGACTTTCATTACATGTTGCGAAAATTAAAAAAGAAAAAATTAAGATATTTTTTTTAATAAAAATACTAATATTATTCTATTAAATATGACTTGTATACCGCTAATTTTAGTGTTCACCGATAGTTATATAAGAAAAGCTATCTATATAGATACAATATACTAAGAGGGCTGTTGATGTAGGAAAATATAAAAAAGAATCAAATCTCCAAGTACAACATGATAAACTTTATCGATTCTCCTACCATGCATGTCTGATTTCCACAAGACAATGATCTTCAAGAAGTAAACAAACAAAAAATAATCATAAGGTCCATAGACCTTGAGGTTGTGGTTTCGATACCCCTCACACAAGGGGAATGATTTAATTGTCATTTTTTTGGGTTCGCTTGTGTGGGTCTTCTACTCCCCTTCATGGGGCACCCGTTAGTTGAGTTTCTAGTTCTCCTCCTATGAGAGGCACTTCTACTCCCCCTCATGGGGCACCCGCTCAGCCGGGCTTCTATCCTCCCTACATGGGCTCCTCCTCTGGTGAGGTCCAAATTATATAAAAAAAAAAAAAAAAACAATTCAAATTTCTCTAAGCCTTGATCAGTATTTAATCCTAGAAATAATTCATCATCGAAAAATCAAATTCTTGGATTTGCTTACATAAGTACTATACCTCTTCAACAAATTATTCAACAAATGTTTGCCCTAAATAGTCACCACGTCATTACATTTGTCACCCTTAAGGTTATAGTATAATTTTACATGGTTTAGTTGTTATAAAAAAAATATCGTTAGATTTATTGTTGTGGGGTGTTCCAACAAACTTTGAATAAAAAGAAACACATTTTGCTTCCTTTTTCCTCTTTTATCTCCAAATTCCCCAACACCAATTATATGTAAATTATTCAACTCTTCACATTCTTTAACGTTTGCAGCTGTTCTTAGATCCCAACATGTGGACATCAGACTTTTTGTTTTTTTTTTCCTTCAAAATTTTATATGGTTTCTTCACCTACGAGCCTGCATGGACATGCATTTTATATATATATATACACGTCTGTAAATACATATAATATATATTATTGTTGTTGGGCAACTCATAGTAGCAGCAATGGGAAATGGACAAAGCTGCAGTAGAGTTAGGCAGATAAAAAAATATATTGAGTGGTTAGAGTGACTCAATATATATATATATATATATATATATATATATATATATATATATATATATATATATATATATATATATATATATATTAGTTAGTTAGCCATTCTCATTCTCAGGTGAGGTTGTCCTGATCTCTTATTTTGGTTTCCACCTTATTTGGTGAGAATTATTTGTAAGCCTTCTAGTACGCCTAGAAGATGAAAGTGTAACCTCATTTTATTAGTTGTTTTAGTGAGGTGAATATTGAATCCTAATAGCCAATCTCTTAGATAATTACGAAATATACCTTCCGCTCCTCCTTGATCAAGATTAGTGAGGTAGGAATCATCAGTGTTTAATTTAATAAAGGTAGTTCTCATTTAAGGTACTGGATAGTCTTTTTATCCCACTGTGAGGGGAATTGTTTTGTAGTAATGTGCATTTATTATTATTAAAAATTGAAAAAGCAGGAGCAGTATGTGGAAGGAGTTTGATGTCTCTTAAATAAGGTATTGAGTTCGAATTTTGTGAATATCTACCCTCTGAAAGGAATCCGACCATAGGAGCGGACTAGATTCAGTGACGGATCCAAAGAAGGGTGAGTAAAATTTTTTTTTTTTTAATTATATATGATGTATTTTACTCCATTTAGATAATAAATGTATAAATGACCCCAGTGAATTATTGTGTATATCCCAGTAATTTTTTTAATTATATATGATATATTTTACTCCATTTAGATAATACATGTATAAATGACCGCAGTTAATTGTTATGTATATCAAATGACCCCAATAAATTTTTTTTCTGGATCCGTCACTGACTAGATTAGTTATGAATCGTTAAACATACATGCATACCGATTTAGTTTTAGAACTTAACAAAAAAATGGAGACCCTCTAATAATTAGTGCCCAAAAAAGAACCGAATCGCAGGTTCCTACATGTCGGGCTCGATTTTGGGCGGTTACGGGTAAAGCTTGGAATCGATCTGGGACATGAACCGGCTTGACCCGTGAGTGGACCCGGAACAGGAGGTTCCAACCTGTTGGACCCACGGGTCTGCTGATCCATTTTTTTTTAAAAAAACATTGAATTTGAAATGGATGGCTAGGATCTTTTGATCGTTTGAAATGGATGGTTTAGATCTTTTGACTGTTAACTTCAAATTCAAACTAGATTTTTTATATATTTTTTTAAAAATCAATTTCCTCTATTAAAAGCTCTCTTCCTTTTTCAAAAGTCATCCACACCTCCATCTTTTAATTATTTTTTCTCACTCTCAAAGTCTCAATGTCTCTCAAGCACTCTTAAGTTAATTATTTTTTAATTTTCTTGTGAAAAATTAAAGATCTTTTATTCTGAAAATTTAAGTTAGTGTATTTAATTATTGCATTTTTATTATTATTATCCTTATTGTTAGTTTTAATTTTCTAGTTTTTTTGTATCTTATTATTAGTTAGTAGGAAAAAATCCATTGTTATCTTATGCTATTATTATTATTATTATTTGTTCTTAAATTTTACTCTCTTTATATTATTTTTAATTTTCATTAAATCGTCAAAAAGAGAAAAAAAATTCTTATTTTAAAAGCAAAAGATGAATTACGGTGGCTATAGTGGTGGTGCAGGTAGTGAGAACATGAACTTGAATGATTCTGATTAGACCCAAGTACCGGAAGACACACCCGTATCTAATACGTAGGATCTTAAGTTTCGACTGAAAACTTTCACTAAATCGCAATCATATATACCATACTTGAATCTCGTTACCAGTGCCGATGTAACTCATGTAACGGATAGTCAACCGTTCTCACAACTGAAAATACCGGGAATGCCGTGAGTATGGTTGAAGGAGCCATTGTACTTGAAAAATTAATCTCGACCGTCTAATCAAACGCTCCTACGAACATAGTCCATTCGTACGGTGTTTCAGATAACAATGTCTTAACCTCTTGGAAGAAAGGTTTTGAAAAGAAATTGCTCAATTTTATCATTCAATTTATTCCCTCTTCTCTTCATAAAACTGAGAAACAAAGGAAGAGAACTCTCCATTTCCTTCAATTATCTGTGTTTCCAAATCCTCCCATCATAAACTAGACCTACACAAATGGTTCTTTGCACAACAAAAAGGGAAAGGTGGCATAGGTGGGGTCATCAGAAATTGTATTAATGTGAACGGCCACACAAAAATCTTATATTAATTCATGCAGTTGACCTCAATTACTTAGGATTAAGGCTTCGTCGTTGTTGCTACTGTTGTACTCCAATGTAGCACAGGCTTAAAGAGCTGGTTCCAAAAGAGTAGTCCTCAGCTATTCATTTTTAACATAATCACAAATAAGCAAAAACAAATTGAACCAAATTAACATTTTTGATATTGTTCAAAATGTCCAATCAACAGCAGCAACAGGAAGCAGCTTTCTAAGATGCTTTTAGTCATGACATTCTTGATCTGCATGTTCAGAGAACACAACATATCAGCATAATAAATTGACCAAATTTCTATACTCAAAAGAATTGATCATTTGGATAAACATTTCTACATCTATGAAGGCAACAAAGGGAGTTAGGGGACGAACACAAGACAAGCACCACAGCCACCTCAAATATATGATCTTTCAGTTATAAAAAAAAAAAAAAAGAGCAATGCAATCTTTCACATTGGACATAGAAACTTTTTAAAATATTAAGGATCAAACTATAAAAAGAATTAAAAGACCAAACTCACTAATATTACAAGACTCCTACTTTGGAGACTATTATACGTTTCTTTGATTCCAATTTCGAGTTGCATGACCAAAAATAAAAGTCGGTCTTTCTATAAAGAAAACAAAAAAGGTCCATAATCTTGTAAGACAAATATTCAACTGCTTTTGTCATCCTAAGTTCTTATCCCAGGCTCCGGATGTAATACAAAATGCACGAGAAAAAAATGTGTACAAATCATAAATGAAAGGAGTCCACTTAACGTTCCAATAACACCCCTAATATTGGTGCTGTTGGGGAATAAATCGAATGGCAAAGCTAAAATTCAAACCAAGAAGCCCCCCATGCCTTAAAAACTATTGTCTCCAAGTTTTTGTTGTCTATTGTTTCTTTCCAGAGATCAACCCAAAAGTGCCATTTCAACAATCTTCAGAAAGCACAAGAGTTCAGTATTCAAAAGCAACTCTTCAAAATCCACAAAGAACATCGAAAGATGGACAAACAATATTCAGAGAAACCCAATTTTTCAATCGCATTTTGTGGAAAATAGAAATCATAAGAAGGAAAATTTCAAAGGATATCCTATAATCAAAAAGGAAAAAGCTTACTGATATAACCAAGTAGTACATTTTAAGTGTGTCAATGTCAAGATTTTAATTTCATTTGTCATTTACACGAAGACAACTATTTGTTTTTTCATTTGACCACTGTTCCTACTCGATGATTTTACCAAGACAAAGCATTACTGGCTTCTCCACTTCAAATAAAAAAAGTAAAAGAAATGAAGCACTACTGGTTCTCTTCTATGTAGAAGGATATAATGAGAAAATTGAAAACAAAAGAAACTTCAATATCTTTAAATTTAAAAGAAGAAGAAATCTCTAGACTACAACAAAAAGAGATTACCTTAGAGCAGGTGAGTACAGGTCCACATCACCTCCATGCTCCTCTGAGAGAGACCGCTCAGAGCTAAAGGGAACTCCAGGAGATACCTCTGCAGCACTAGATGGCAGTGCTGGATTTGTACCGAAATTGTAAAGATTACCGAGTGTAGGAGCAATTCTAGACATGAATGCTTCCATGGAACTCATTCGAGCCATCATTTTATCCCTCTCACGCTGAAGTTGTGCCATTGTCTCTTCTCTTTCACGTCGATCCTTCTCTAATAGCTTAAATCTATGCTCGAATTCGACTCGGACTTTATTTACCTGAGCTGCAACATTTTCCGCCACAAGATCTTTCAGTGATGTCTTGTTTGGGCCCTTACCCATACTACTCATGCATCCCTTTTTATTTGAGCCAAATGTAGTGGCAAAGATCTTGTTTTTCTCCTTGTTTATGCGCTCTTGTTCCAGAAGGGTTTTTACACCCCGTCGTATTTGACTCTGAAATACAAGAAAACTAGTTCCTCTTAAAAAGTTAAAAAAAAATGTAAGAATTGCCAAAGTTGAGTGTAACTGTATCAGCTTACTGTATCCTTATTAATAACTATGTTGTTCCTTGTGCCTGTACTTTGGCCTTGAGACTTCATCTGCATTTTCAATTTATCGTTGGTGAATCAGTAAATTTACGTGTGTCTAACAACAAAAAGATGCTTTAATAGTAAAATATACTGGTTGTAAGTTATGCAAAAGACTATTAATAAATGAAGCATGAAATTCACGATAAGATGCAGGAGAACTTAAACAGGTAACTTCACCTTCACCACGTTCAAACGGCCTTCCCTCGCAGCAGCCTTGAGAGAAACAAAGCTAGGGATGTATGGAACAGCGGCAAAAAAATTGTCATGACCAACATCGATCCTAATTTCGGTGGATTGTTTTTTTACCGGGCAATAAGAAATCAAAAGTCCACGTCCCGCAGATATTAGTATCTCTCCGTTTCTCCAACTCGTAATTGGAAGAACGACTTGACGATCGGTCAGACCAACGGAAATATTACTTCCCAAAATGCTTTCTTTTGTCCAGGAATCCAGAACTCCATATTCTCTCATACACCATATATCCAGATTAGGTGGGGAAGAACTATGAAATATACAAAGACAATTCCTCAAAACTCCAAGACTGGTCCAAGAGTTTATTTGTCCCATCCCCCAGGGAAGTGGAATAGGATAGAATCCTTCTTCACCAAAATCGAATGAACATATAAAATCAACATTTATAAAGTCTTCAGGAATCCAATGAAGAGCACCATTTAATGTAATCTCACAAAAACGGGATTTGTTTATTGACTTTGACCATTTTCTAGGTATTGCAATTGGAGCACGATCTTGCACACTTCTCCAACCTATGTCAACTCCAACAGTGTGAACCTCAGCTACAGGCCACTCATGTCTCTGTTTTACAGAGAGAATTCTCAAGACCTTGTAATGACCAGTAACTGGACTAAAACCAAATCCATATGCCTTCTCATGAAACGTGCCATCGTATTTTGGCTGAGGAAGTTTTGCATATTCTTCAAGTAGCGGATTATAGATGTAAAGACAACCCTCACTCTTAGAGTGAGAAAACGATGATAAGCAAAGCAATCCATTGCATGAGCCCAATAATGTTTGGGTTGCACCAGATAACCCAATGGATCTTTCAAGAATCTTTTGGACATTTGGTTGAAAGTCAGACTTATTATCTGCTTTAAGCTCAAAGCAGTAGACAGAAGCTTGATTTAAGACCACAAGATTAAGGTCGTTTTGACTTCTGATGTAAGTTTCACCAAAATAAGGATCCGAGATGAAATTATACCAGGTCTTGCAAACATGCTGGCAACAAAGTATTGTGGCATCTGGAAGTCTTGAGAAAATTTCACCCAAAATGTAGGTGGGCAGGTGCAGAATCAAAGGCCCAGGGTTTTCAAGCTTTCGCGGTAAAGCGACACCTCTCCTCCTTTTGTGCTTCACTATTAACCCTGGCCCCCAACTAATTCCCTACTCAAGAATTTCAATAAAGATTTGTTAAGAACAAGTCAATCTGTGGGTCGAAGAGCAAAATTTCTCCATACGGTTAAATAGGTCAAAATAGTCTGCATCTTTGAAAGACAATATTCCTGAGGAGAGAGGCAAAGAAATAATAAAAGTTTCTCTGGAAGTATTTAGATTAGAAAATTAAAAATATGTCAGAGCCAAAATCCTGAGACAGAGTAGTATAGGACCAAACTACTACCGAAGAAACAAATTCCTGGTAAGTACTCCCAAGAGCAAGAAGTAAAAATGTATATCTCGTCCACTGACAAACCAAACATAAAGCATCTGCCGACTGCCGACTGCCATACTTTGGTGCTACAGATTATAAGAGTTTGCTGTTTGTGGAATGGAAAAAGAATGAGCAATTGGCCTATGGATGTATTATTAATCCATTGAAAATGTATCATTTAGAGGACATGAAAAAAAAAAACGTACTCTCAAACTAAACAACGCGAAAGAGCAGAAAGAATCAACTGATAACATAAATCAAACAAATCCTCCATTGTTTGACATTCATGTAAAAGAAAACTAAAACAAATAGCTGAAAGAAAAGCTCATTGTTTGTTTGGAACCTGTGAGAATAAGTATTATCCTGCCTACAACACTAAATGAAGAAAGGTTTTGTTAAGGAACAATCTCTGAGATGACCATTTCTACCACTGAATATTCTCACTGCAACAGTAACCAAAACAACTCGCAAAGAAGGCTGAAGGAGTTCAAATCAACCATAAAAATTATGTAACTGTATGTGAGAGAATTAGCAGTCCAATGCACCAACTTGTTTATCAGCAAGGGAAATGATTAATTACTTAAAACCTCTTGCACGCCCAGGCATTTGTCAATTGGACAAATGGAGTTGTTTTTTTCCCTTTTTGGTGACAATTAAATACCGTACTGTTACTTCTGTTAGAAATCTAATGGCTATTTGATAAATTTCTAAATATAAGTTTATCTTTTTTTTTTTTCTTCTTATCCCAGAAAATATTCAAAAAATACAAACCCCAAACCCTTTCTCTTAAAAAAACATCACAAACCCTAACCCGTCCCCCCCCTTCTTCCCACCCCCCCACCCCACCCCACCCCCACCTCTGGGTCGGCACTAGCATCATGGACATATTGATGAAGGCTAGGGCTTGGGATTTGCTTGTGAGAAAAATGAAATAACAAGGGGGTTGTGGTTTAGGTGCAATTGGGCAGTTTAGACATTTTGAATCATCATCTGAAGGCATTATAGACAATTCGCAATGCCGTGAGATAGGTGCTGATGGGAATTTCAGTTGGGTACCCAATGGTTAAAAAAAACTTCGGATACCCAATTGACAAAAGGGCAGAATGCTGGGAGGCTTAAGTAATTAACCCCAAGAGAAATGGAAAGGGTTACTATTTTAACAAAAATGAATGGAGATACAATAGGAAGATCAACTCCTGGATTTGATAGGGCAACAAAACTCCACAGAAGAATTTACACTATCCATTGACATATTCTTAGCTCAGACAAATTTGAACATAAATAACACACTTTTAGAGAATTAACAAATTCAGTTATTTGATTGTTATAAGAATGCCAGGCCTACTTTCCTTTACCAAGCAGTAGTAATTCAGTTTAGGATAAATCCCCATAGAGCTCCTAAGAAACACAAATAAGTATAAGCACAACAATCATGAACAAAAACCTGAAATAATAAAAAGCTTATCTTTGTTCACTGTACCTCCATATGCTGCGCCTTGAAGACTTCATCAAGGGGAAAGAAGCTTGGAACATATGGAACTACAGAATCATACTCATAGCCATCAATCTTACATCTAAGTGTTGTGGATAACTTTGTTACTGGATTATAAGCCATCATAGGTCCATTAAACCGAGACATGAATATCTCTCCATTTTTCCACATTAGAATGGGATAGTACGAATCATTGGCCTGTGTACTGTAAAATCCCTGCACAACTTCTCTACTCCATGACTTTATGTCACCATACTCCTTCATACACCAAATATCTAGGTCTGAACCATTAGGGTGAAAAATACATAAACAACCACTCAGAACTTCTAATCTCGTCCTCCAATTTCTTTGTGACAAACCAGGCGGAGTCGGAATAGGCAAGAACTTTTCTTCCTTGACGTCAAATGAATAGATAAAATCAGGTCTCTTCAAATCATCAACAATCCAATGAATAGCGCCATTAACCTCACAAAACCGCCGACTTGTATCAAAAAGAGACTCTTCTATATGCTTGTTAGACTTGGGAAATGGAGCCTTATCCCTTAAAATCCTCCAATCTTCATCCACTCCGATTGTGCAAGCATGAACTTCAGTTTTACCTGGACGCCATTTCCTTCTAGTAATCCTCAATGCCTTGTAATGCCCAGTTTCTGGACTAAATCCAAATCCATAAGCTTCGCCAACAACATTTGGCACTTCTATTGGTTGTGGAAGCAGAGCATATTCCCCTAATAATGGATTACTAAGATACAAAGTACTGAAAGTAGTACTCTCTTTGAAGGAATAACGATGTTCCAAAAGCAAGAGCAATCCATTACAAGACCCCAGTAAACTCATTGATCTATCTGAAAACTCCGGAGGAGTTCGAAAAATCTGTGGGCTATTCCGCTTAATAGTGTAACGATCTGCGTTGAACTCAAGGAAACAAAAAACCAACTTTCTAATTTTAAAGGAAACTACGAAACTGGGGAAGGGTGGCTTTGTGTGGTATGCTCTAGCAAATTCAGGGTCCGAGAGAAGAAAATACCAGGCTCTGCAGACCCTTTTGCATTTAAGGACGGACACAATCGGAAGTCTTCGGAAGATATCTCCGGAAATGCAAACGGGAACGTCTAGAATTGATCGAGTAGAATTGATTTTCTGCTTCTTCTCTGATGTTGCTTCATTTTTTCTTCTTTTGCAGTGTGGTAAAGTCGTTTCCATCTTCTCCAGGCACCGAGAGAATCCCAAATATTCAATTGGGATTTTGAGCAGTAGACTTAATGATTGTCGATGGAACCGCAGAAAAGCACCTGGGCTGAATTAGATCAAAATTGGCACATTACATGAAAGTAGAACTATTTTGCCATTGCAGATCGACAAGTTTAAGTATAATAATAACAACAACAACAACAACAACAACAACAATAGGACCTTGCTCAAACTACATCTCATGTGTTGCAAAATTAAACAGAAGCTCATGTTATTGTGCAATATGAAAGGAGATTATTCAAAAGGAAAGAAAAACAGAGAGGTGACCCTAAGCAACCAAAAGTCAAGAAAGCAAGCAATAAGTCCATCCCTTGATTGTTATCAAACCCGACTATTTGATAAAAGCGATAAATCATAGAATTCTACTATAAAAAAGCTATTGGAACAAGCATGTTGAGGACATATGGCCTCCTTTAATCCCAAGAAATCACAACAACACAACAACACAACCCATTTAATCCCCAATAACTGGAGGTATGGCTAGGGGATGGATAGGAGATAGACCTAACATTTGGCAATAAATGAACAAAGTGGTTGTCCCATAATACCACTGAAACATATGGATTTGAGACTGATTTAACCTTTGGCAAAGAATCCACAAAGTGACTGCTTATAGAAAACCACTGCAACAATAGTCCCTCTATACTGTCACGTTTGCTACACAATCATAACCTCAAATCAAAGCCAAAAGGCATCAGATAAGGCAGACCAAGAACCATTTCTCTTCAAACCCAAGAAATCACTCCCCAAAATTGGTGTCTTCTTCTTATCACTTTCCTCTTTCTCTTTAAGCCAGAATTCATTACATCCAACGGCGGATCCAGGAGCAGACGCCCCAACATTTTCTAAAATGCAAGATTTTAAATATTAAAAATCTCCAATTTTTCTGAAAAAAAAATTACCATCCGCCTCTTATTACACGTCTTTAAACAATACTTTCACATAGCAGTGTGAAATAATCTCTAATTTGTGAAACAAAAAGATAATAAAATAAAATAAAAAACAAAAAGACAAATATTGCTGATTTAAGGTTATAATTGGTAGACTCGAGAAGAAGAAAATTTGAAAGACAATGCGCCATTTTTCTCAGTTTCAATACAAAATTTGCATTTCATTTCATGGAAATTTCACAAATAGTTCAGAAATTCCGCATTTCCTAGCAAAAAAAGCACCAAAAAAATCAAAATTTTAACAGAAAATTAGGTATTGGAAGCGTACCCAGAAGTTCAAAAAATAACGAAAGCTTTCTGCTAATGTGAAAATTCCACCTTTATAAATCGAACACCTTGAAGTAGTGAAATATACTATTCAAAATTTTCACAGACTGGAGAAAGCTTACAAAGATGAATATCTCGATGAATTTGGCGGGAAGAAATGGTGCTCCTGTTTGTTTCGTCGAAGAAGGTAAAGTAAGTAAAAGTCTTTCTACATCGGAATTTCATGGGGGCATTTTGGGTAAACTAAAGATTTATTCCTACACAAAAAGCAGTACCCATGCCACAGGGCCCCACCTCCCGATCCGACAGAAATTGTGGAGGATTTAAATCAAGATGACTCAGCTGCTCGATTGGTGTGAGACCTTGTCTTTACCCACCACAAGAAGGCACCTCCACATTGGAGGGTTAAAACTTTCACACTACGCTTGACAAGATTCGAACATGCGCTCTCCTACACAATTTGACACCCCCGAACCAACTGGGCACCCTTGCGGATAAACTAGAGATTTATTACCAATACAATCAGTGTCATCTATTTCTTTTCGGTCAATAAAGTTGTGTGTCCCCGTACATTTTCTCATGTCTGTTTCTAATCTCTAACAATTTGTAACATTTATATAAAATTAAAAAAAATGTACATATTACAAATTTTAAATCGTAAAAACACGTATTAAGACATATATAGAACATACTATCTTCACCCCCTTTTTCTCCCACAAGGGGAGTACTCTCTTTTGTCATTTCATTTCTTTCCTCTTCTATCCACTTCTCTTTTCTTGAAAAACTTCCAAACAAAGTAGTCGAAACGAGCTCCCTTCTCTCGGAATGACGAATCCTTTATGTTCTTTTCAAATCCTCCCATCAAAACTAGCCCTTATTTTTACCACTTCATTCAGGATGGGCAGCCCTATAATATGCTTCTACGTCTCAAATTAAATGTTCACTTATATATTTATTTTGTATATAAAAATGAACAATTTAGATGCAATTGAATTAGGTTGTTATCATACTACTCGGCTCAGGTAGATGACTTGACTAGGTTAATTTATTCGAGCTTGAGCTTAAATTTAAGCAAAGTTTTATATTTGAATTTTAAACGAGTCAAATTCTGGTACTCAGTAACTCAAATGCTTAGCTCAAATAAGATAAAATGAAATAAAATGGTATTCCTACATCATATTTCTAGTTAATATCATTTAAATAATATACATTATAATTCAAAATTTAATATAGTAACATATTTTAGAACTTTTGAGTCAATTTCAAACCTAGACGTTTGAGATTGATTACGAGCTCGAACTTTAAGAATTTTCTACTAAATCGAGCTTCAACCTTATTTTAAATTTCTAATTAAACTAGAGTTTAAATTTTGACATATATGTAAAACCCACAAATCCAACTTTATTAGTTTAGAGTTTAACTTGACTCGACATGATTCGCCGCTAGTTCGCTTGCGTTCAACTTCTTCTTTTCTCTTTCCTTACAGCACGTTTGGTACGCCGGAATGAAATTTCTTTTCATGCATAATAGCTTTCCTCCAGAATAACTTTGGAATCATCTTTCCATTTCAGTGTTTGGAAGGCAAAGCCATAATGGAATGTCGATTCCTTTTCTGTGTTTGGTAAAACTCTATTTTAATGTCAGAATGTAATGCAATTAAACACAATATGACATAAATGCTCTTTTAGTATATACTAACGATAAAACCTAATTAAACATTCCTTACAAAATCTTACTTGAATAATATTGACATTATATATATATATATATATATATATATATATATATATATTGTTAAAACATGATTTTTATTAAAATGTCAACATAGTAATAAAAATATATTTACTTTTAAATTAAAAAATAGATTTAAAACTACTACCACGAAAAAGAAATATTTATAATATATTTATGATTAAATATAAATACATTGCTATGTAAAATGAACGTAATAATTTATTAAAAGAGGGGTATAAATGCCATTTACTATTTATTGATGATTTCAACTTCTTCTGGACAGGTCATTCCATACGTTTTGGTGTGGAATGACCTTTCCCACTTCTTTCTGGAATCGTCATTGCCGTGGAATGATATTTTAATTGGTCAAACCAAACATTAGAATGGAAAGAGAAGTTGGAATCATCATTTCATTTAATTTCAGCGTATCAAACGTGCTCATTTAAGTCTTTTTCCTTTGAGACTGAGGCCCTCGTCTTTGACTTCGACTTCTAAGGGGATGTTATTTTATTGAATCTCAAGAATGAAATTGCAGTTTGGACAAGTTTTAACCCCCTGATTGCATGGAAGAAAATGAAAGGAGAGAGAAGGAGAATAATTAAAGGAAGAGGAAAGAAATGATTGATCATTCATCAAGTTTGATTAGTTAAAGGAATTGAGAGATAAGCTATTACACATTTCTCAATATTTTTCTTAAGTTTTATCATTCATCAAATATGGAGGTAAATCAGTCTGTGTAAAAATAAAATTATTACAATTAATTTCTTTTGTCTTTGTTTCTGTCCACTTTTATACCAAAACGAAATTGATTCTTTAACACTAAGTAGATTTTTCCATTTATTTTCCTCATATTTTTTTCATCTTCTTGATAAAAAAAAAAAACAATCTAAATACTAAAAACTAATTCCTCCGTACCTATCTTTCTCTCGCTTATCGTTTCCTTAAATCCAAACAGGGTAAGGGAGGCCAAAGTAATCCACCACGGCTCCTATGCTGAACAAGGCTGAATTCCGTACGTGCGGGACAAACTGTCAGCCGTTGGATTTTATACTTTTTGATCCAATGACTGTATTAAAATTGGGGTATTTTAGGGATAAACTTTGCGTGTTACTTTTTGTTCCCGAGAGAAAAGTTGCGGCTGAACAAAAATACATGTTCTTGGTTAGAGAACACATTGTTCTCTAACCAATGTGTTCTCTAACCAAGAACATGTGTTTGTTTCACTCGCAACTTTTTCTCTCTCCTCCTCGGTAACCCAATCGATGTGACGGTTGCGTGTTACTTTTTGTTGTTATTATTATCATTTATTTGTAAAATTACATATGTACCTTTTCATTATATAACATTTTTTTTTTATTTTTTATTGTCAGCCGCAACTTTTCTCTCTCCTCCTCGGGAACCCAATCGATGTTGCGTGTTACTTTTTGTTCCCGAGGAGGAGAGAGAAAAGTTGCGGCTGAACAAAAATACATGTTCTTGGTTAGAAAACATGCCAAGAACATGTGTTTTCTAAGACATTTGTTTTCGCTCGCAACTTTTCTCTCCTCCCTGTAACTCCAATCGATGTGACGGTTGCGTGTTACTTTTTGTTGTTATTATTATCATTTATTTGTAAAATTACATATGTACCCTTTCATTATATAACATTTTTTTTTTTATTGTCAGCCGCAACTTTTCTCTCTCCAAATCTGGACCGTTCAAAATCCCATCCGACGGCTAGGATTGTTCCGCACTTACGGAATTTTGGGCGTTCAGCATAGGAGCCGGACTGAAAGTAATCGACCTTATTACCACTTTTCGAGATAGAAGGCCTTTTGCCCTATTTTTTCATGTATTTTCTTTTAACATAGGTTTAAAGAAAAATGAAATTTTGTGTTCCTATTACATAATAAAAACGACAATGTATCGCATGTTTACAAATTTTTTTACTAGGTGGGCCAAAAATGCTAGTCAAATCCCAACTGAATTAATTTGGCCAAAATGTTTGTCGGTACCCAAAAAAAAATCTATATTAGCATAATAAAAAGTAAGAGAATTGCACTTATAGATGTTAGGTGAAGGTGATTTTTAAAAAAATAACCTTAAATTCACAAAAGGAAGACATTTTGAAAATGGAGAAAAGAGTCGAAATGTCTTATATGTTGAAGGCCAACTTTCAATTTAAGTGCAGTCTTGAATTGATCATCTTAACAAAACACACAAAGAAACAAAAACAAATTCAACCATTTAACCTCTTTGATACTCCCTCCATTCCTTATTAATTGTCGTTTAGGAGATATCTAGGTATCCAAATTAATTGTCGTTTAAGGTTCTTCTATTAGTTGTCAACAATTTATTTCAATTATACTCTCAACATTTCCTTTCTTTTCTTTATGATGTATTAGTGAGAGAGAGGGAAGATGGGGTAATATTGGAAGTTTAGGTGAAAATGACAACTTCCTTAATTTTCTCAAATTGTCTAAAGAGTCTTATATTTAGGAATGGAGGGAGTAGTTTCAAATATGCTACCAAAAGCACATTTTGAAGTGCTTTAGCCTTGAGTATGACATTCTTGATCTGCATGAAGGGAGAACACACCATATCAGCAGAATAAATAGATCAAGTTTCTATACTCAAAAGAATTCATCATTTGGATAAGGGAAAGCTGTTATTTACGCCCAGAAACTACTTTTTCCTTCTTTTATTTTAACTGAAAACTTCTTCTTTTTTCCAACTTTTCATAACCATAAACATTTTTCGGGTTTGTGTCTTTGACAGTTTACTCAACTCATGGCAGAATCCAGCAAGAAAAGCAACCTGCTACCGAGTAACACCGCTGGATTAAGCAGGATTCCACCGCGGGTTGAGTAAATTGTCAAAAGCTCAAGGTTGAAAATATATTTTTGCTTGAAACAAGAAAAACAAAAGTAGTTTCAGTAAATGACAGTTTTCCCTTTTCAGCTGGATAAACAATTCTATATATATGAACACAGTTAGAGATATAACTCATGCTAATATTACAAGACTCTTACTTTTGCATTTGTTCTTTCCACAAATATAACTATTTTAATTTCTCGTACAGTTGTTGTTCCCACTCATCGATTTTACCAAGCAAATGAAAAATGGAGAGGACTTCCCAGGTAGAAGAGAACCACGCTTAGTTAGATAAGAAGAAAAGGCATCTGAAACAGCTAAGTAAAGACAAAACATTACTAGTTGGTTCTATTCTATGTGGCAAGGTTTTGAAACCCGGACCGGGCATCGACCCGGAAAAGTTACTGGGTCACGGGTCACTGGTCGGACCGGTGGTCGGACCGTCATCGACCCGTTCATCAACCCGGTGACGTCATAAATATTAAAAATATATATATAATATATACTTATTAATAAAAAATAAAGTTAATGTAAAATTTTCCAAATAAACATCTTGTTGATATAAACCTGAATATTAACATTTCTTATTCTTAGATATCTAACAAAATTCTATGTAAATTAATTTACATACAAAATTTCTACAAAATGTGAATAGAATTACACTTATTGATCAAGAAAAAGAAGAAAACTTTCATGAAAATCACAAAGAAAAAATCAAATCCACTCCAACTTCCTCAATCCAAGAAAGAACAATATTTAACATTCCAAATAACCACAATATTTAAAAATTCAATCACAACTCACAAATCCTGATAATAAAAGACAAAATAACAAAATCATCTATTTAGTCTACAACTCAAAATAACATCTCCAAACAAGCTAAAATCACAATCATATATATATTGGGTCTTTTTTTCCTTTTTTTTTATACAGAAAATTTAAAAAAAAAATTTTAAAAAATGCATTTTGTGACCCGGCCGGTTTTCCCAAAACCGTTCCGGTTTCCGGGTCGACCGGTCCGGGTCGAACGGGTCAAGCAGGTCAATGAAATTAGAGCGGTTTTCAGCGTGAACGGGTTTTGTCACCTAACCGGACCGCTCGGAGGTCCGGTCAACGGTCCGACCGGTCCGACCGGCCGGTCCGGTCCGGGTTTCAAAACCATGCTATGTGGAAGGCGATAAGGAGAAAATTGAACACAAAAGAAAACCTCGATCTCATTAAACTAAAAGCAGAAGAAATTTATACAACGAAAAGAGATTACCTGTAACAGGTGAGGATAGGTCCACATCACCTCCATGCTACCTCTTCGAGGGGCCGCACAGAGCTAGAAGAAACTCCAGGAGACACCTCTGAGGCACTAGATGGCGGTGCTGGAGCTGTACCAAAGTAGCCAAGAATAGCGAGCTGGGCAATTCTCGAAATGAGTGCTCTCATGGAACTCAATTGAGCCATCATTTCATCCAACTGACGATGAAACTGTGGCCTCATTTCTTTGCTTTCAAGTTGATCCTGCTTTAACAGCTCAAAGTCTTTGCTCAAATCTGACATGGATTTGATCTGCTAGAGCTGCAACATTTGCAATTACAGTATCTTTCAATGATGTCTTGGCCAGTTTCCCTTTCTTTTTCTTTGGAGACTAATAGGTCAATTTCTTAAGTTGGCACTTGTATATTTCTATCAAAGTGAAATATTATTGTGCTTGAATTGGTTTTCTACCGTTTGACAATTTTTGCCTTAGATTTCTCTGACGATGAGAGGGAAAAAAAGAACCAAAAAAAAAAAACTTGCAGTGGGCTTTAAAGTGATCAAATTGCACATGCCCGTGTATCAAACTACCAGAAAAGTTACCTATGCAGCTGAAATCAAAATCTATGAAAAGCTAAACACATGTATATATTTTCTGCATGTATACATCAACCGGAAATTAATGTTTAAAGACAATAGAAAGATTTCAAATTCAAACAGTTTAGAGACATCCAATAAACACCCCTAATAGTTGTAGCCTGAAGTATGGAAGGTAACATAAGAAGGCCAAATATAAGGAGCAAGAAATTACATCATGAAGACAATAGATTCTGAAATGGAAACTAAAGATTAAAGCTGTGTGACGAATTACATACATTAATCAAAATAACTGAAAGTGTTTTACATAAACTTACAACATTAAGATTTATCGCAGTATAAGTACTCCACAATGTTGTAAGAAGCATCAACGCTCTATATCACCGTCTAGGGGCCAAAGCACCAAAAGGTTGTAAGCAAGGGGACATACATTTCAACTACTGAACTAAATGTTAGACTTCCGCCAGAATGTTTTTAACTGCTTCACCGGCCTTCTGAGTTTCGGTCCTCTCTTCTCTTTTCTTCTTCTCCCTGCGAGTCGGAAAAATAACCACAAATGATAATCATGATAGAAACAATCATCAAGACTCCATTTAAGATTCATAAACATGGAAACAAGATCGGCAAAGCTGGTTTACATCAGGCAAAATGAAGAAAGAACTGGGTGATGGTATTGTTTGCTCGCTTTTTACATCCACACAGACAGTAGAAAAAGGAACAGACAGAAAACATGTATAGATGAGCTCGGACTTGGAGTAGGATATCCTTACCTGTCGACATACTCCTTCAAGAGTTCTTTTGCTTGAACAAGCTTAGACAACAAATTACGATAAACATCAAGGTCTCGATCTACGCTTTTCTTGTCCACATTCAGTGCAGAACATAGCTGAAATACAAACAGAAGTAGACATTACTAAATTTCATCATGCAAGAGTCCTATATACTAGCGATCATGATTGCAGATGCTAAAGGATCTTGACTTTATCTGAAGTTCTATTGCCACATTAACAAAGTATGGTTCTATATTGTACTGAAAGGGTAAAAGAAATTCAAAATTTATGCATAACAGAATAAGATATTTATGTGTGAAAATCTCACCAAAGGATACCCCGTGGAATTTCACGGTCACTTATCATGCTTCATGGTTTGGAAGAATTACACCCTCTCACAAACAACAATCATCCCCCCCCAACACCCCAACCAAAAAAAAACCAAAATGATATTATGGTGTACCATAGTAAATAGTGCAAATGAATTTTCTGGCTCAGATTTTCTGGGGAATGCTTTCTTGAAGAAACTGAATAGAAAATATAGATCATAACTGCGCGACCTGTTAAGGTAAATTTGGATGACACTTTTTCCTTTATATTGCGTAGCTGCATCTAATGGATCCTTCATCAACAGCTTTAGAACAAATTGCCGCATATACTCTGAATGTTCAAGAGCAGAAACCAAGGAGAATGTGTTTATTGTTCCACTCAATTTAGTGTCAAGCTTTTGGTTCTCTGACAAATAAAGTTCATTTTGAGGAAACAATCCAGCCTTTCTAAAATATTTCAGCCCAAGTTACTGAAAGTGGACTACTAATAGTACTTACTAATCTAAACAAAGTTGAATTAACATGTGAATAGAAACTTTAACTAACTTGTGAATATTTTGTATACAAGACAACAAAGCAAAATAGACAAGCAACTATGTGATACTCATTGTGCATGCACTTACTTTTTCCCAGACAAAGTAAGGCCAATTTATAGGAGTGCAGGATCTTATGGTTATCAACACATGGGAGATGACCATATCTTGATCCCAATTCACATTTCTTCAATGTAACCAAAACTTCGTATGCTTTACCATCGTGCATTTATGTGGACACTGTGAGAAAGATTAAAAAATGGAGAGCTTTTGAATATTTTGAGATAACACGTCATCCCAAATTATATTGAAGCTCCTCAGTAAATGAAACTTGAATACCAGAATTCCTCTGTCTAATGCAAAATGCTTCAAAAGAAAACCTTTCTCTAATCCAGAACACTGGGAGCAACTCTCACCAAATAGATGCAAGCATGAAGCAAGTTGTTTTGTGGAGTGACCTTAAATATATTAAATGAGGTGAATACAAAATCACATTCCACAAGCCATCTTTTCACTTATGAAGATGATAGAAGAGCTCTGAGAATTCAAGCATTTAGAAGGATTGAGCACTATATTGATGATATTGGTTAACCTTCCTCTTCTTCCCTCAGCAGGGATACATTTACGATATTATACTTAATGCCAAGAAAACTTGCAGTGACCATAAGAAGTCTCCTATCGATGGAAGCCATCAAGTCATTATCCAGACTAAGCAATTCATATGATTCTGGGAGAGAATTAATGACTTGAAATGTATTTAAGACAGGGGGAAACTTTTCGTAAGAGAGGCGTATGATCGATGTACACCAATGCACTGTTCAGGATGGAATAATAACTCTGAGCAATTAGATATACCTTTTCTAAGATAGTGGGCTCAGTAGCATTTGATAACTCTAGAAGGCGGAAGAGTCCCATGGCAAAGAATCGACTGTAACTGAAACTTTCTTTGCTTCCAGCTCTTTGCGCAATGTCTTTCAAGATGCTTTCAACTTCTCCTTCCCTGGAAGAAAAATCAACTAATGTACTAGGATTCTGAGAACGGGCCCAATCTTCCAATTTTTGTGCATCAGCTCTGCAGAACAATGTTCCAAACAGTGAAGGTTAGAGATAGAGTGAAACTTACCAATAACAGAAAAGGTACTAGTATGATCATGCTTCTGTTGATTTTCTTGGTGGACCTTTAGTTTATTCTTAAAACACATTATTTAGAGGTTAACCAACACAGACTTCCATGGAGAAATGTCTAGAAGCAGCAACGCTTTTTCCTAAAAAGCCTACAAGACTAGTATAATTTCAATGTCCCAGAATGAAACAATAGAGTATACCTATCTTTCTACACAACAGTTATTATTAGTTAATCTGTTTATACATGATACCGATATTTTACTATAACCTACTGAGAATATGATAACAATTTCACAGCGTACGAAAATTCAAGTCAAAAGTTATAGATTGAAAAATACAAGATTAGCTAGATTCATTCCTTGCTATATACTTGCCTATATTGCTCAGGGACCTCATTTAAAGCTTTTATATAAGCTTGAAAAATGGCTTCGCGATCCTCATCACTAGGGTACCCTTCCATGAGTCGATCATATACAGTCACAAATCCAAGGGCAAAGACAGCATCATAGCGGAATGTTCTCTTATACTTCATGAGATGCTGTTGCACAATCAACTCTTGCAATACAGTGTTGTAGATACTTGGAATTGGCCGTTTATAAGCCTTTAGGAAATTCATTTTTGTCTCTGCTACTGTAGGTACATCTGAAACAATAGCAGACCTAGATAAAATTAGACATAGTAACATAATTTCTCTTCCGACTATTACAAAAATAATACTAATAATAATAATAATAATAATTTCTCTTCTGGTTACACATAAAAAGATCATAGTCATCTCCAAATCAACCAAAAGATAAATTACTGAACATAATAACAGTATTAATTAGAATCCTTTATTAGCAGAGTTGCGAAAAACATTTATAGAATTGAATCTCAGCAATAATCCTAAGAAATAACCAACAGTAAAAGATTCATCCTAATAAATAACAAGTAAATTGCTACAATTGAGTCATCAAAAAGTATTCCTTAAGCTGAAGGTTGAACTTAAAGAGGCCAATCAAGAATATTTTCAAATGAGAAACATAATATTATTAGCAGATAGTGAGATTTCATCACTACCTATATGGAACTCTAATTTCATTAATTAAATCAAAGTCTGGAAAAATTCAATGCCAGATTTTCCTTCATCCTCATTCTAAATATTCACAGAAATGAACTTCGAAGAAGAAAATAAATCAAAACAATAAAAATTTACGAATTAATAAACAATATTCATTGAATTCAAAAAATAAAAAAATTCTAATTCTTCTACAATCATCATGCATTTCCTCAATACTAAAACAAAAAATAAATATTAAATTCAGTATATTCACCTGTGCCGCCGGACATGCAATGAACCGTATTTCTGTCGGTATTATTTTTGTTACTCGAAGCCCTAGAACTAAGAGCAAGAGAATCAACTCCGCAGCAGCTTAAACGGAATTTCAATACTTCGAAATTCGAAGACAAATTCCGAGCAAAAATTCTCCGAGAAGAACAATCAAAAGATTGTTTTATTCCTGAGAATGTTGAAACGGAAGTCACAGCCGCCATTTGAAGATTAAAAAAGGGAAAAAATCTAAAACTCTTCAAGCTGTATATGAATAATAATATATTATATATATTGTATCTATAAATATCTAATTCTTAAATATACATGAATTTATGGAATTATTTTGATTAAAGATTTTCCATTGCAGAAGGAAGAAGCAGTGGTGGAGAGAGTGGCGAGAAAGAGAGCGAGAGGTTGAAGGTGATACAGCTTTTTCTGGCTTATCCAGTTTTTCCTTTTCTTTTTTTCGTTTACTATGTATTTTCTTGGTTCTGGATTTAGGAGGGTACCAGTAAGGATGTGCCATGTGGATTGTTGGAATGATGCTGACCTCTCTTTCAGGATTTTCAGTTTTCTTTTTTTCTTGTTATTTTCTTCGGGAAGATAATTCTAGAAATGAAGACAATTAAAGCTATTTATTAAAGTAAGATTGAGCCTAAATCTTAGTAAGTCCTCCACTTTTCTAGTTCCTAGATTTAGTAGAAGCTTTAAATTGTAGTTTGTCTCACTAGAATTTTTTTTTTTTTTTTTTTAGCCCCACCGGAGGAGGAGTAATTTTTATAACCTCATCAGAGGAGGAGAACGCCTCACCAGAGGAGGAGAATTATTGCCCCATGAACGAGGAGATACAGGAATTGAACTTGGGACCTAAGCCCCAAGTGAAGATAGCCTTACCCACTTGGCCATCCGATTCCTAGAATGTTAACGAGTAGTTTTGATATTAGTAAGTTTAAAATTTATACTCAAATCAATGAGTTTAATATAGGAAATTGTTTTTCTGTTATTTTGTATTTTTGATCTACGTGTATTGTATTCATAAGTTTGAATATAAATTTTAAAATTACTCATCTACCAAAATAAAATTACTCAATCTTAATGCAACTGCATGTACATTACTATTACACTAAGGATTCAATTTCATATTTTGAACGGTAAGTGACCTTTCAGCAGGAAACTTGACAGAGGAAAAAAGTAAAAGTGAGACAGTGAAAATACTACTCTCTTTATCCCACATTTTCAATATTCACAATAGACTTACACAAGAATTTATTTTTATTTTTATTTTTAAAAAAAGTGTTTGATCATGAGTAAGTTAAAACAATATCCTCAATATGAGACCTCATATATTAGTGAAGCTTATATCATATAGAAAGTTAATTATAGGAGGTTAGGGAGAAAATGTATTTATTTGAAAAAAGTAAATATTCATTTTGCAATAAACTAAAATAGGAAGTGAATATTCATTTTAGTACGAAGAATGTATCAGTTTCAGCTGTTAGTTCAACATTGATTCTGTATTATCTGCTATTATATCATTCATGAAGTTCTGTAAGAGTTATAAACAATATCCACACTCTCTTCACTAGTGAAACTTATGTTTTCAATGCAAGACCATTTTTTTTTACCCTTGAGTTTGTTGACATCTCATATGTCTGTAATGAGCCAATAAGTTCATCAACCCTCATAGTTTTCAGATCTTTAGTGTCCTCAATTGATTATACATTTAGCTCAAACTTCTCAGGAGAGATCTTAGATTTTTTCTCACCATCTTTTTACTTGAGTACTTTTTTCCCAGCTAAAAAATATTGATTAGCATTATATTATTTTATGAGTGAAACTTGTTATAGATTCATCGTCACACATTCTGATATTCTCTAACTCAAAGGTTAACATTTGTAACCTAGACATCGGTACCATTGAAGTACCTTCATTTGATGTACTTGAATATCCCAAGAGCATTTTCAACTGATACATGTGGAAATCGGTTTAAATTGAATATCCCAAGAGACCCTTCACCAATTTTTCTTTTTTTTAAACCTATCTCAAGAACACCCAAAATACAACAAATTAACCCATTTCAAAACCCAACAAATCTGGATATTTTAGAGAGACCCATTTTAACGCTTCACTAAAAAAATTTCTTTATTAAATGAATGAGAGTGGGATGATTTGTTGGCTTCCATTTTCGGAGAAGATGAAGATTGGGTTCAGTTCTTTGGCCTTGAATCTCAACAGAAAGTGACCCAATCTTCATCTTCTCCGAAAATGGAAGGCAAAAAATCAGCCCACTCTCATTCATTTAAATGGAAATGAGTTGTTTTTTAATCATGAAAATGGTATAGGTTTCATGAAATTTTCATCAAACTTCATGAAATGGAAATGTAAATGGGTTGTTTTTTATGATTTATTGAAAATTTTACATATTGTCGCCGGAGAAAGGTGTGTTCATCAAAGAAGATGACCGGGAGAAGATGAAAATTTCAGTTTCGGCTTCATGAAGATGGGTAGGGGAGGATGGATATTTGAAGTACCAAAAATGCCCTTGATTATATTTGGATTTATGTTGACTAACTGTTAACAAGCCAAAAAACACACGGAAGGATCCAACATGCAAGTCGTAAAATATTCATGTACCCAACAAGGAAAAAGAATAGAAAAAGTACTCAACGTGCAAGTCGTAAAATGTTCAAGGACTAAATTTACTATTTTTCCAATTAGATATATAACTATTTACAATAAAAGAAGAAATCTTCAGGCGAATGTAAATCCCTCTGCTGAAGCTGGGTCGTTAACATCCCACTCACCAAACTTGGGCAATGGCCGACATGAATACAAAGGAGAGAGAGATATTTCTTCTTCCGCTTCCATATTTGGGGGCTATTTAAGAGATTACTGATGAATATTCCAGTCATCTTTTACTATTTTTATGATAAATTCCACAAATAGGCACATGACCCTTTTTTTTTTTTTTTTTTTTTTTTTTTTTTTTTTTTTGGTAAAATAAAGATATATAGATAAGCCCTAATCCGGAGGATAGGGCACAAAAGCATTACATAAGTTAATGTTCCAAATAACCTCTTGATTAAATCCCTCTGGCACAAAGCTACCAGATGGTGATAAATCAGAGGTAACAGGGATAATCCTAGCAAAAGAAGCCCCACGGGCGTCCCCCGCCACTAGGTGGCTAACAAAAGGGGGTAAAGTACTGAAAATAGAAAGGTCAGGCGAGAGGTATGATCCTCCAGTCTTTGCGAGAAGGCCCGCACAAGAGTTCGCCTCACGATAGACGTGGCCGATGCTAAACTCTGGAATGAGCTTGAGAAGCTCTCTGCAATCAGTAATAAGAGTGGATAAAGGGTGAAGAACAGTATCACGCATGATGCAGTAAATGAATGATAGTTTTAGCATCTAGTTCTATAGCCAACTTTTTTGATTTGAGCTTGATTGCCAGATTCAGACCGTCCTTGAGTGCCCATAGTTCTGCCGTATTATTAGTACAAGTCCCAATGCTCCTGGCGAAGCCCACTACCCTAGTTTCCCTCATGGTCCCTAATAATACCACCCGTACCTCCACCTCCCGGATTTCCAAAGGAGGAACCATCCACATTGAGTTTGAGCCAACCCGCCAGAGGTTTTGACCAAGATATTGAGATCCTTCTTGTGCTACGAGATTTGGTTGCCTTACCTCCCAAAGCATAGTATTCCGTAGCTTTCTTGATTGTTTCTTGGAAGGGATCCGGGAGTTGCTTGCCTGGATAGAATATAGCTTGGTTCCGAATGGTCCAAAGGATCCAACAGCCATACGAGAAGATCATTCCCCAAGGAGTATGATTGTATGGAGACCGTTTGGAAGATGCAACATGTTTTTTTAACCAAGCTTCAAATTGGTCATTTTGATTGTTCGGGATGTAGTCGTGAATTTTTAAATCATGCCAGAGTTTCCTTGCCTTGTCACAGTGCCGCAACAAATGCTCAACAGATTCTGGCACTAAATTGCACTGAGGGCAATTAGGGTCAGTAATGATGTGTTTTCTAAAGAGGTGCTCTCTGGTTGCTAGTCGATCATGATTACAGAGCCAAACGAAGAATTTGACCCTTCGGTTACAATTAGCTGACCAAATCCAGTCCCACGTTTTCTGGTTGTTTTGGGGATCTTCATCCTGAGTGTGTATCGAGGCATGAGTAAGCTTGGCATTAAAATCCCCATCAGGTGATTTTTTCCAAATTCTACGGTCAGAGGGATCATGTCTCTCTGATCTGGGAACCGCTCTGATATGGTTAATAATGGAATCAGGTAGTATAAAAGATATCGAGTTCAGATCCCAACTGCTACTACCATGAAAGAGTTCCTTCAGTTTTCGTTCTTCTTCGTCTTTATCTAACGGCCCAGAAATGAGGTCTTTCAAAGGCCCTAGACCGGTCCAATCATCTAGCCGGTTCGATGATGTTTACACTCCCAGGGGATCGAGTTGACGAATTATTGAAGAGGCCAAAACCCATCTTGATCGCCTTTAGGTTTACGGAGCCCGTTACTTTTTTGATGGTGATGGGAGCATGTGGATCATCCTTGACATATTTCTTTCTCAGCCACTTTGACCAGGTGGAATCAAAATTCTTACTCATCCTCCAGACCAGTTTAGCCAGACCGACTATGTTAGCAATGATAGCCTTCTTAATCCCTAGTCCTCCTTGATGTTTGGGTTTTACAACTGTATCCCATTTGACAAGGCTGATTTTCTTCTTAGTCGCAGAGCCACCCCACAGAAATGATCTGTTCTCTCTGTCTATCTTATCACAAATAGCGGTAGGCAGAGGTAAGCATTGTGAGTAATAAGAAATTATCTGAGAGGAGGATGATTGAATAATGGCTTGGCGACCAGCCATAGAGAGTAAATTTGCTTTCCAACCAGTCAGCTTTTGTCTAACCTTGTCAATAATGAACTGATAGTCAGAATGTTTCTGCCTATTTTGAAAGATAGGAAACCCTAGATACTTCCCCAAGTTGTCGGTGTGGCTGATCTGGAGAAGGATTTCAATATCAGCAATCCTCTCAGGTGATAAGTTTTTGGAGAAAATGAATTTGGATTTTGCAAGATTAATAGCCTGCCCAGATCTAAGGCTGAAGTCATTCAGTACCGCTCTCATCTCGTTGACCGTGTCATTATCGGCCATGCCGAACAGAATGACGTCATCGGCGAAGAGGGAGTGAGAGATAAGAGGGCCATTCTGACCAATTTTTATAGCTTTCCATTTCTTGGAATTGACTGAGTTCTCAATACTAATGGACAGGTATTCCATACAGATAACGAAGATGTATGGTGAGAGAGGGTCACCTTGTCTTATGCCTCTAGATGGGAGGAACCAATCGGTTGGTTCCCCATTGAAAAGAATCGCCATCTTAGAGGAGCAGACACAGTTCATAATAAGCCTGATGGTTTTGGTCGGGAATTAAAAAAGAGAAGAGCATCTCTGATGAAGTCCCATTCCAAACGGTCGAAAGCTTTTTCTAGATCAATCTTAACTGCTATAGCTCCTGTTTTACCCGTTTTCTTCCTGATAGCAAAGACAGTTTCTTGGACAATAATAACATTATCGGCACATCTTCTACCCGGGATGAAACTGCCCTGATTGGGGGAAATGATAGAAGGGGGGAGTGGACGAATTCTATTGACCAGGATTTTTGAAATTAGTTTATAGATGGTGTTGCATAAACTAATTGGGCGAAGCTGACCTACAGACTCAGGATTGGCAACTTTAGGGATAAGACAAATGTAGGTAGCATTGACATCTTCTGTGATAGGGACGAGATTGAAGCATTTGTTAATTAAGCAGGTAATGGATGGTTGGAGCAGATCCCAGAATTTTTGAAGAAAGATCGGGTGGAGCCCATCAGGACCCGGGCTTTTGTAGGGTTTAAAGGACCAAACTGCAATTTTTATTTCTGCACACGAAGGATCTTTATCAAGCCCAGATAATTCATCCGGAGTAGCCTGGTTCCAAATGAACGGAAAGGGGCGTTGAGTGCGGGGGATGGAAATTATTCCGGAAGTGTAAATAGCTTTGAAATGATTAATAATATTAGCCTTGATATTGGAGATGTCGAAAACCCACTCACCACTAGCATTCTTAAGAGATTGAATTCTATTATTCTTCCTATGTTGGATGGAGGTGGTTTTGAGGAATTTAACGTTAAGGTCGTCCCCTAAAATCCAGTCAACTCTAGATTTAATGGCCCACATAAGTTTTTCCTCCCTGTAAATTTCATCTAGCTTAGCTAAAAGTTCCCGCTCAAGTTGGATTAGGAAGACTGAAGGATGATTTTCAAGGGCACATTGGGCTCCCTTAATACGAGACATGAGTTTCTTCTTTTTATCCCTAACGTTGCCGAAGACATTGATATTCCATTCCTGAACCGATTTCTCGAAGTTAAGAGCCCCTAAAGTGAAGTTGTCGTCTCTATCCAACTAAGCATCCTGAACAATGCCTTTAAGGTCAGGATGTGAAAGCCAGATAGGTTCGAAGCGGAATGGCTTAGAAGTGGGAGTTAATCTGTTGGGTTCCAGGCAGAGTAGGATGGGTGAGTGGTCAGACCTAGTTCTGGGCAAATTGAAGAGGGTAGCATTTTGAAACAAATTCCGCCACTTGGAGTTAGCCACCGCTCTATCACTCCTTTGGAAAATAAGACTACCATTGTCTCTTTTGTTGGTCCACGTAAATCTCGACCCCTCATGACCAAGATCTAACAAGCTACAATCATCTAGCATACTCTTAAAATTATAAACCCGATTTTGGTTGGGAGGGAGGCCTCCGAAATTTCTCAGATTGATAAAGAATCTCATTAAAATCACCCATGAGGAGCCAAGGCATATCATGACTAGAAGCTAAATTACGCAGATGATCCCAAAAATCTAGTCTAGTATTTAAATCAGGACTAGCATAGATTGCAGAAAAAAGCCAAAGTAAAGTTGAGTTTCGAACCTTAACAATGACATGAATTGAATGGATGTTCTTTGCTACCAACATGAGCTCAATATCCGCATCGTTCCAAAGAAGCCAGACACCTCCTCTCAATCCATCCGGATCTGCTCTCTCAGAATTGGTAAAAGGAAGTCTAGCGCAAATTTCCGCCGCTCGATTCCCGCTAACTTTAGTTTCCAAAAGCGCCAAGACCGTTGGTTTGTGGACCCGGATGAGGTCCATCATGTGGTCATAGAAGTCTGGGTGGGCCGCTCCTCTAACATTCCATACTATCATTTTTATCATCATGGGTGAGTGTGGGTCGGATTGGCTCCAATTCTCCGGGAAGTCCGGGTTCAGAAACCCATTTTGGCTCGGTTGTTCCAATAACCGCACCCGGTGCCTCAGACGGTCTAACAAGTTGACATTGATGCTCGGCGTCAAAAGAAGACTGTAGTTGTGCACTAATGAGTTGGTTGTTCTTTCCAAGCAAATGCGAATTTTCCGAATTTCGCTTCCCGCTTTGAACCATGAGTAAGGTGTTCCTTAGCCCTTGAATTTCCAATTTTAAAGGTTGCTCCTTTAATATGTAAGAGTTTGTGGTTAATGAGGTTGTTGCCTGATTTGGATTTTCCGCGCCCCTTTGCAATCCCCTTTGACTCGGCCCGGCACCGTGGCTGCCGGTTTCCCTCCTCGGTGTCCATGTCGGAGTCACCTCCGATTGACCCGTTGCTGCTGTCGGATTTTGGGCTTGATAGTCCGCCCGGTTTGCCCTCAGTGAGAATAGGGCGTTGTTGATTCTGGGGTTTGCAAAGTCCCTCAGCAGGCTTGAATTCATTATGACCCAGTCCATGAGTGCAGTTGGGTCCAGGTCCATGGTGAAAGTCATTGTGGTTGGTCCGGCCCAAAGATTTATCTGGCCCAAATGTGAATCTGGCATGTGGCCTAATGGGTTGTTGGGTTGATGGGCTAGCATGACTCGTCCCGTGGATCTGATTTGAAGAGAGCCCAGCCAGCTCCAGTCGGTTGGGCCTATTGGGCTGGGAGGGGTTATTGAGGCTGCAGGGGTCCAAGGTGGAGTGGGTACTTGCCTTTGACTTTGATTTTGGGTCCAAGGGGGGTTGCTGTTCGTGTTTGGGCTTTGAGGAGGACGCTGAGACCTCCTCCTTAGGCGACCTATCTGCTGGCTGCCGCGGCGGTGGTGTTCCCATTCCGGCGGCGAGCTCCTGTTCCTCTCCCGCTGTAGTGCCGGCTCTCTTCTCCGAGGAAGGGGTGGTAAGTTCCTTGTTGGAGGCATGTTTAATTTTCCCTTCCAGCTTCCTAATGAGGTGAGAGGCAGTGAGATTCTCATGATTTAAAGGGGTTGAGAGTGAGACATTTTGTCTAATCTGAGGAGTCAAATTTTGAATTGGGGAAAACAAATCCTCTGGTTTAGCAATGTTCACCGAAATAGGCCCTGCAGTTTCTGCGAATTTTTTATTTTCCACCAAGGAGCCTTCCGGGTCTGGGTTATGGCCATCAACATTAATTGCTGATTTGGACAACATGTGTTTACTAGCCTTTCCAGTGGCTATAGACGTGTCAGTCATAGGTATTTTCTGACTTGCACCCTTCTGTAGTGAGATATCCTTCAATCTCCAAACTTTGGAGATTTGACCCATAGGCAATTTGTGTGTAAAATCGAAATCTGAGTCCAAGTCCTTGTAGCTTTTACCTGAGTTTTTTGTTACCGTCGAGGTATCTGATCGGAATTCCTTTCCCGGTGCAGCATTCCGATTTTCGCCGCTGAAATTATTTTTCTTTTTTTTCCTAGCAATTACTACATTCCAAGGCCCGTATTCACCGTCTTGGCTCTTCTCAGAAGCTTCCCCTTCCTGAATCATTACTGTATCAGCACCACTTGTGTCCACGTTCTTGATAGGATTTCATAGGAGCAACATTAAGAAGGTTGTTCTTTGGTGTATCATGTTGCTGCATTAGATCAGCTGACTTTGTGGGACATTTATTGTCCAGATGACCCACCATTCCACAATCAAAACAAAATTGAATACCTTCATATTGAATTTTTTGGATGTGGTTTCTGCCAATTCTAACAGTAGGAACAAGTTTTTTTTGAAGATCAATTTGAATGCAAAGACGAGCAAATCTACCTCTTTCTGTATTTGATGTTCTTGTGTCGATCTTGAGTAGAGTACCTAGTCGGTCTCCGACTTTAGTGAGTATATCTCGATCGTAGAACTCCACCGGCAAGGTCGGTAGTCTAACCCAAACCGCTGTGGTGTTCGTACTATCCTTGTAAGGATTGAACTCTGGCTGCCAAAGCCGTGTTGTCAAATATTGCCCATTTAGAAACCATGGACCTCCGGCGATGATCCTAGTGAAGTCTTCTTCAAGCCCAAACTTGGCGATGAAGAAATTATTACCAAGGTCTATAAGCCGAAGTTCTCCCATTGGTTTCCATAAGTTTCGGACCTTGTAATCAATGTAACTGTAGCTTAGAGCCTTACCATATGGTTTGATGATAATAGATGTTATCCAAGGAGCTCTACATCTCAGCTTATCATTTTTTGAAAGTTTGATGACCGGAATAGGATCTTGCTCCGAGTCCGAATCCGATCCTTCATCAAACTGTTGGACGAGATAATTCTTTTGGACGTCTTTAGCGCACAAATTGTGCGACTGTTTTAGCTTATCTTTGTAAGAGATAAGCTTTTGGGCCGCAAATGGTTCTTCCTCATTGGTCTTGAGTTTCTTGTTGCTACTAGAAAGTAGTTCATCTTCTTCAGGGGGAATGAAGATATTATTGTTCACCTCTTTTGGTAGGGGAGAGTTTGCTGTAGAGAGCATTGTATCCTTGCACATGACCCATTTAGTTCAATCCTCCTTACTTGTTTTCTTTTAATGGTTTTATTTCATTTCATGATTTTTCTTTCCTTTCTGATTAATTATAAGTACTAAAATAATATCTATAAAATTAATAAATATCTTCATATACACTTTATTTTCAAGTTAAATTCACTTTCTGGTCTTGCTAAATTTTTAGATTATCTCTCATTAAATACAAATATTTGTTGCAAAAAAAAACATATCCATTAATCAAGATCAAATCTAAAAACAGAAAAATCCCAACTTTATTAGAATCCACTAACTACCTCGCTAAACCACGTGCTTGGAATCAATATTCAGGGGCAATGAAAAAAATTTGTTACTGAAATTAATTGCACATTCCTATTAGTGAACAGTGCATGCGAAAAACTGCAAGAAATGACGAAACTTTACTTAGTGGAGCTGAAACCCAGTTGGAGTAAAAGCTCAGAGAAGGGTGGGGAGGAGATCTCAAATTAAAAATGATTGGACAAATATACAAGTTAAGAGGTGATTGATTAGTTGATAAAAATTAATTAGTGGTATTTTATAATTTTAAACTTGTTTTCCATATAATTTATAAAAACTTTTATACCCATGCTTTTGTCAATTAAAACAATTAATTTGGGACGGAGGAAGTACTAATCGTACCAGCTTTCCTCATCTCTGCTTAATATTAATATTTGAGATTTTGACATGTAATATAAGTAATATGTTCAAGGTTTTAGTGCAGAACGCGTTAAATTGTACATGTACAGAACAATCAAGGTCGTCAAATTCGAAAATTTGACAACTGAAATCTCAACTATTAAATTTTTATATTGAATAGTTACAATTTATTACTTATATAAAATTTAAGGCGTTCCGCATCGTGAGCGTACGTTGAGCAATGCCTTATTACCTTGTTTCTACCAAATTCTAAACAAAAGTAAAACAAACAACATAAATGGCCGGCTGATTTATTAAAAGATTCCTAATACCACATGCCCAATAAAACAAACTATTCAGCTGGTTTCCTGCCCCCTTGGTGCAATCCTCTCTAAGCAAAACCGTGTGTAATATCATTAGTAATTACTCAAAGTGTTTACTCAACTCAACATTCCAATAACACCCCTCATATTAGTGCTTCCCACTAGAGCTGTTAAAATGATTAAATACCAATGACGAGCATGCCCATTCCGTGAGATTAATGGATCGGTATAGATTAGAAATTCTATGCCCATTTAAATGCGAATATTCGTACGTTTATGCCTATTCTTACCTGCATAATCACATTATGATCTTTGTTGTCCCTTTTGAGAAGCATTTATTTTGTTTAAATTGTATTGCTTTAATTCAAATCAAATTGTATTTTTAATACTGTCTTTTTTAGCTATTTTGTATTTTTGTTTCCCCTCTACAAGACGATAAATTGTCAGTGAATGAAAAAGAACAGCATTTTGTTGATTTTTTCAAAAAACATTATAATAAGGGCCGCGGGTATTCCCATATGCTCTCAGGCATTCGACGGACGGTACAGGCATCATTTTTTATGGTCCGTTAAAAAAACGGATTGCCCTCACATCCCCGTTTAAGGCATACCTATGATAGGGCGGGGCGAGCGGAATACCATTTTGACAATACTACTTCCCATGAAACATTTTCAAGGGCATAATAGTCAAACCAACCAACAAACCCACCAACACTTTAGAAAACCAATTGTCTCCAAGACCACTAGAAAAAAGCCACTAGTTTCCATTGTTCATAGTTTCTATATAAGCAGCCACTCAACAACTACAATTCATCAACAACTTTGGAAAAGCCAAGCAAAACAGAACATAAAGAAAGCAAATTACTTACAAGATTTTCACTACTGAAAAGAAAAATGAGTTATACAAGAAAAGCATGGATTGTAGCAGCAAGTTTAGCAGCAGTGGAGGCATTGAAAGATCAAGGATTCTGTAGATGGAACTACACCATAAGATCAGTGCACCAGCATGCCAAGAACAACCTCAGATCATTGTCTCAGTCCAAGAAGCTCTCCTCTCAATCTTCTGAAGTAGTTTCAAGAATAGTTGAAGAAGAAAAATTGAAAGCTTCGGAAGAGTCCCTGAAGAAAGTCATGTACTTGAGCTGTTGGGGTCCCTATTGAACCCATGGTTCAATGTCGTGACTCGTCAAGTTTTGTCGATTCAGTCCGAGTCGAGTCGTGTTGGAAGCAAATTGACAATTTTTTTAGAACAGTTGTGGCGGTGTATTGTTTTTGTATCAAAGGATACTCTTCTAGTTATGACTCGTCGAGTCAACTCGGACTCGGCCAGACTATGAACCATGATTGAAGGTATAGTTGTAGAAGTGACAAATTCAAAACATTTGTCATTTAAGCTAAGAAATTGTAAAGTTTCAAGACCACCATTTTGCTTGGATATAGAATCAATTGCAAAAGAAATCCAATTCTGGGAGTATCCCTTTTTTTATATTTTGGTTTCTGTTGATTCAGTAATTTGTGAAACCTTAATCTCTAGTGAAGAAAAAAAGTTCAGATGATCTATGAATACATCAATTTCACCAGGCATATTAAATTTAATTGCTAGTTGCCAGCACTTGTTCTCAACAATGAGGGATTTTACCAGAAGAATTTGCCAAAGCTGTGTGAAAGATTAAAGTAAGAAAATATATCAGAAACAGAGTTCATAAGTTAGACAAATGGATTACCAGGTTTTGGTAGATCATCAACTGCAGAAGTTCATCAGGATTAGGACATAAATCATATCAAGATGTATTTTGTCTTTAATTTGAGTGCATGATTCAATAGCAATAGTGACGGTATATGATATTACTATTTTGTGCATTCATTCCCAGAGATTATGCAAGTATCTAATATATATGTTTCAGTGGTCTTTGAGAGCAGACGCTTTGAACACTTACTGTCAAATGGTTAACTCTATCCTCTATCAATTCTATGTTAAGTCTATCTTCTATCAATTCTATATCCATATCTCCAATTATTGGAGAATTAAAGATAATTGAAAAATTAATGAGTAACTTTAGAAACAATTAAATGGGTCATACACATATTGGGTGCTTGGAAATGATCATATAATATGGATAAATTGATTCTGTTTACCAAAGGGCAGCGTATTTTGATAAATTGATTCTGTTTACCACTATGTATAATTAATAATTAATAGTGATATTTTCTCTTTCCAATTTCTTAATCAATAATTTGATTCAGATCAAGAAAGAAAAATCTTTAAGATTCTGAACTAGTAATATTCTAATCCCTCAATCATCCACCTGACCCACCACCACACACACACACACACACACACACACACATATATATATATATATATATATATATATATATATATATATATATATATATATTGGCTCTTGCAGCTGTATTAGTAGTATTTAGTTGATGGATTATTGTCTCATTGAAAAATGTGATATTAATATCCATAAGTGGAAAATGCCTCTTTTATCTTAGTTTACATCATGTTTTTAGGTTTCTTTACAGTTTTTCACACTTAATGTAATTTCTTTTACTAAGCATTTTAGATCAATCAAGTTTTTTGCGTAAGGATTTTAATTTAATAATACATACTTAAATAAACTTTTATCTCCTATGATTAGCTTTATGTGTGAGGTTTATCCCCAATAACAAATACTACCGTTTAGGGTCAATTTTAAAGTTTTAGGCTCAACTTTATACGCAGGGAATGAGGAATCATCTTGAATAACGCATATCATATAAAAACATCTTTTTTTCCAAGTTGTACTTTATCTTGAGAAAAGAATAAGAAGTGTTCATTCAAATAACTGAGTTTTTTTTTCTTTTTTGTGGCAACAATTGTAAGTTTTATGGTACCTTAATTAGAAATGAACTATTAGATTTTCTGGAAAATTCAATATTCATTAAGACTATATATTTTTCTTGGAACTGAATTATGCAAGTATATATACATAGTTTTATGAAAAGTTATTTATATTTGGAATCAACTTGAATTATTTTCTATTTTTGAAGTTTCCTAGCTATTATTTAGTTTATACATTAAATGAATTATATTGAGGACAAGATGCAAAGTTGCAAACCATCATTATCATCAGTCTCTATATATTCTTTATTCTTACTAAGCTGGCACAAACTGATACTTTTTTTCCTTTCCAATTATTCTACTCAATAAAGCTAGTTTTATTTTGTTTCTAGGTTTCATAAAGTTTATCAACAAAATAGCAAGAAGATCTTATCCCCTGATCTACTTATAAAAGAATATATATAAGCTGTATATCAAACAACAGAGAACAAAATCTTATATAATAGTGCTTAACTTTAACTTTTATAACCTATAATAATATAAAGTAATAATGTGTTGTGGGTGATATGTAAAGATCTAATTTTAAGCGATCCCATGTGCTCTAAAAGCGCTTCCATGACCAGTGGTACTGGGTAGATGAAACTCACCCAAATTTTTTCTGATAAAAACAAAAAATATATATAAAGTAATATGCAATTGATTGAAAATGGTTGAAGTTGACAAGCATTATATAATAGGACATATGCATGCTTGAATTGCAATTGAAATATCGAAGAGGCCAATAGCCCAATGAGACATTGGCCGGTCCGTGCCCGAGAGATTACGAGTTCGATACTCTCCTTCTACGTGCGATTAACTTTATTCTCTCTTATCTATGGTGTTCTCTCTCCCCAGTGTAGGGTCAATCGCCACGTGGCGTAAAAAAAAAGAATTGCAATTGAAATAAACTCTTGACCATTCTGTACTACAATGAAAATTTTGTGAAATTATTATCTTTTCGCATATAAATAAATTGTACAACAAATTTGTTTTGTTCTCACGAATATGAACGGAGCAGACGCAAAAGACATACTCGTATTCTTTTGCCTTATACGTTGTACTGTGCATAAAGTTATTCACTATAATGACTTATTAATGCAACTCTTCATTTATTTATTTTATTATCGTGTAAAATGTAACTGTATTGTCCACGAACATACTCGCGCTTAAAAAAAAAGAAGAGAAACTTTCTGAGTGAAAATATTCCCACTATGCTATTGTACTTTTCTCATATTTACCTTTATTATTGAGAAAAATGACAGAAGGGGTCAAGGGTCAATACACCACTATGAAGACATGAATATGTCATTTTCAATATCTACAATTTTTAATATAAAAACAAGAATATAAAAGAAGTTCACAATTATTAAGGATTCCCAATTGAAGATGATAAGAAGGAAGTCTTTTCTGGGGATGTCTTTTCACTTCAACAAGATAATTCTTTTTTATTAAAAAAATGGGGTGGGAAAGAAAAAAAAAATGAAAGGAATGTGCGTGATGAGTATCGGACCCTCAAATTCGAAGGTGAAAATCCTCTATCCCTATTTATATTTTCAACCAATCAAAATTTATTATATAAATATTTTTTTAATTATACATACACATAATAGATGAATTGTGATTGATTGGGGACATGAGCGAGGCCTATCGATATTAATAAGAAATGTTTTACTAAAAGTGTTGGCTGACTTTCACAAGACACTTATGCAGTTATCATTGCTTTAGCCCGATTACACATTCACCCTAAATCTAAACTCCATATTACAAAAGTGAGAATGTAAAAGTAGAAAGCAAGATGAATCATTTTATAAGGTTTTTCTTCTAATTTATTTATTTTTTACGCTGCCCTGCATGAGCGGGGAGATATAACTGTTTCACCAGAGGAGGAGAGAGTAATCCTATAAAGGGAGTCAAATTAAAGCATGCCCCATGCGCGAGAAAGGTATCAAACTCACGACAAAGAACCTTTGATTTATATTCTAATTTATTAAATCAAAATTTTCAAAAATAACTACAATAAAATTGAAATGTATCACTTGTAGAGATTAAAAAAAAAATTGATCAAAAGCATCTACAAGTCTTGTGATTCACAATATCAGAACAAAAGAGCCGTACAAAAACACACTCATATAGTTCTTGGAGTAGCGGCATGCAGAATGCAACTCTCTTAAAAAAAGAACAAAAAAAATTGTAACTGCCATATTGTGATCATTCCAGTTCCAAACCAGGACTTTGTTGTACTTTCCCGTCTTCTCACGGCGGTGTTTGGCCGCGGCCGCTGGTTTTTGTAAGCATTTCGAGTGCCTACGGCGGAAGCATAGATCAGCTTTTTCTGGTTGTTGTTATGAGCCTCATCCTAGCCGTCTCGATTCTAAAATAATATTGAGGGCCGGTCTATTCTAGTTATTAGGGCAGCCTCGAATAATATTGAGACTTGTACTACTTTTTAAAGTTAGTCCCTAATTTTTTTAAAGTATAAATTATAAAAAGTGTCAAAATATAATACGATTTTTGTATTTCGAAACCAAAACAAACAACAGTATTCATGATTTTTCTTCATCTATTTTATCTAGTTATTAATAGATTAACAAATAATATATTAGCATTATACTAATACTATTTTATGATGTATCTTTGAACACAAATAAAAAAAGAGAATTCATATCTTTAACTTGATTATCCCAAATTTTGAAAAAAAAAATACAAAAGAATTCTCAAATTTCTTTAAAAAAGAAAAAAAAAAACATGTGTATATAAGTAACAAAAAAATTGGGGCCCCTAATTTTTATTTGCCCTGTGTCGTAGGGCACTTTAAGCACCCTCAAAGATGGGCCTGCTAGTAATGAAAGTTTGAGCCTAATTTTTTTTAAATTATAAATTAGAGATAATTACTATTTATGCCCCTTCAACTATTTTCAAAAGTAAGTTATACTCTTTTTTTATTTTTGCGTGCCATTAATACCCTCAACTATTTACGGGGTGCTAAAAATACCCAAAATGAACGGAATCCGGCAAGGCAAGACGGCTTTTCACGTGTGCGGCTCACATGATCGAATTTTCGGGGTCAAATTCGTCCATAAATTCTCATACTTCATCTACTTCCCCAATTTTCTTCTTCAATTACCTTCTTCCCCAATCCCCTTCTTCAATTCATCTTATATATGAAGCTTTATTGGGAAACCATTTGCTCCAAAATGAAATTAGAAAGAAACCCATCTCCTAAAACTCAAAAAGATTCAAACTTTTCCACCAAAAAAACACCAATTGAACAAAAATATCTCAAGAACATTTTTTTTGTTGTTGTTGAGATCTGGATCACAAGAACCTTATTGCTTTGAATTTGTCAAACGAATCAAGAATCACATAGAGGATTCATCTAGAGTGATTTTTTGTGACTTCTTTGTTTGGGTTTGAAGAAAATGAAGTTAGGGGATTTTGACGATTTTGTCCATGCAATTTTGACCATGTGGACCGCACATGTGCAAAGCCACTATGGGTCGCCGGATTCCGCCCATTTTGGGTATTTTTGGCACCCGCAAATAGTTAGGGGTATTAATGACACTAAAAAATAAAAAGGGGCATAACTCGCTTTTGAAAATAGTTGAAGGGGCATAAATAGTGATTATCTCTAAAAATTATAAAAAGTGTAAAACATATATAATTTTGAAGAGTTTGAGTAATTATAATATTGATATTTTATTTTTAAAAAATGGCATCATTCTAAGATTATTTATAGTGAAATCGTCAATTGAATCTTTATAATCAATTTTCTCCAAAATATCATTCTTTGTTGGTATCAAAGCTAATCCATTGAGTATTTCTTGTGATATTGTAGAACTCATATTTGACTTCAACAACTTCAATTTAGGAAAAAAATGTTTTTCTGTAGATACAACAGTTAGAAGAATAACCAGCAAAATTCTATATGCAATAATTGCACTAGGAAAAAAAAGTCAAGATCTTCAATTTCTTACCAGTATATATATAGTGATTTTAAAATTTTTGAAGCCTTCAAAATGAGAGGTCTGATTCTACATGACACTTTAGGTAGGGACCTAAGTATTCATGTCACATTGAGATGTCCATTTACCTTATATAGCTGAAATTTTTCTTAGTTTTAACTACTTTTGGGAAAATCCACGAGAAAAAGAGTCTTCGGCATAACTTAATTGGTTAATTTATTGACCGTATTATTGTACTAGTGTTATCTTCATTTAGAGAGTGAGAGTTTTATTCCTATTAAACGCGGGAGACGGTTCCTTCTAAATATATAATATATAAAGTTAGGCCAAGTTAGGGTAGAAGGTTATGGTGATGACATTTAACATTCTATAGATTCATGGTCCAATGAAAAGCTTACATGTGGAAATGTAAGCATTGATTACTCTCTAAAATGCAATACCCCATTAGTTAATGACATAAATTGAAGTTTTAGATAGCTATGGAACTCAATATTTAGTCATATTAGTTTACCTATTGCTCATGAGCTATATATATCTAAGAAATATAGCTATTATAAGAGATCAAGCAAACAACTTTAGTTAATGTTAATAATTTTAGAGAATTTGAATAGACTATAGTTATGTAGTATATATTTAATGGATCTCATTATGAAACTCTTAGACTTCATGACCTTTTTAACTCATTAATTTGTATCACCTTTTATGATTCTATGATGTTATAAATATCTTTAACTGTTTAATATTATTCTAAACTCTTAGACATCATAACCTTTTTAACTCATTAATTTTCATCACATTTTGAGATCCTATGATGTTATAAATATGTTTAACTATTTAATATTATTCCAAGAAAAAACTTAATTCTTATTCACGTGTATAGGAATTCTAGAAGGCTTGCATCATGAAGTAGATTTAATGTTCTAAAAAAATTACTGAATTCTTATTCTTATATATAGGAATTCTAAAAGGATTGCGTCATGAAGTAGATTTAATGTTCTAAGAAAATAACCGAACTCTTATTCATGTATATAGAAATTTTAAAAGACTTGCATCATGAAGTAGATTTAATGTGATAGATTGGTGATTTTCGTCCCCAAACTTATACACAATTGCGTGAATGGTCCCGTTCTAAATTTTTTTGTATTACACTCCCCAAATAATTTGTGTTTGGTGAAGGTAGTCCTTCCGTCCAATTCTGTCAAGGTGTGCAATTAATGGGCAAAAAAATAAAGCGGGTATTGTCGAAATCTTTTTCCAACGAATATATTGGGATATTTCCAATGTTTAAATACCCCAATATACATCTTCTTCTTCACCACTTGTTCTATTCCAAAAATCTGGTTCCTCCATTGAAGACAATGAGAAAAGCTTTAAATTTTGGCAAGACCCCTAAGAGTTTTGGTGGTTATGAAGTGGAGTCTTCTAATAGGAGTTCCAATATGAAGTGGAGTCAATGGGATTTACTCATGGAAATGCCCACCCATTGTCAATGCCCAAAACCATCTCCGACCCAAATTCGCACATCTTGTACGGAATGGAACCCGGGAAGAAGATTCATGACTTGTGAGAATTACAAGGTTTGTTAATTTTTATCTTAGTGTTATTTCTTAATTGTGTGATTATTGTAATTTGATACCTTATACTATTTGATTATCTACATTAGGCAAAGAAGAAATGTGATTTCTTCTTTTGGGCAGACGCATCATTGTGCCCAAGAGGTAGAAATGTAATGTCGGGGTTTGATGAGAAAGTTAAAGAATATAGATGTTGAAATGGCTAAAGCTGAGAGGAACATAAAAGGCTTGTGTATTTCCCTTATTTCTTCATGGTTCATTGCAATCTTCCTTTGTTTTTGGATAATCATGAATCTGAAGTAGAAGTTGTTATCTTGATGTTAGCTACAAGTTAGAAACTGTTAGCTTGATGTTAGCTACATGTTAGTTATGTTCCTTTCTTGTAAGAATAATTGTGTAATGCAATGTACCTTTTTCATTGAGCAAGTAATTGTATGATAACTCACAAAATTCCCACAAAAAAGTGTACATTCCCATTGAGCAAAAAAAAATAACACTATATGATATTACATCCATATGAGCAAAAATAGACCTATTGGTTTGTATTTTGGACAAAAATTCACAAGTTTAAAGCAACCAAACGCCTAATTCCTAAACATGTAAGGTCTTCAATCAAGTTTTTTGGACAGCTTGCCGAACATGCTAATGTTCCTGTTGACAAAAGCTCCTGATACTGGACATGTGGACCTGTTGTGATCATGGTTGAGACACCAACTACATCTGATAGGCTTCCTCTTATTCTTGGGCACAATAGCTTGTTGCTGAAATGTTTAGGTAGAAATGTTGAAATGAGCATAATTTACGAAAGGAAGCAAAAGGATAGAAAAATCAAATTCTCACATGTTCATCACTTTCAATGGGAGTTTTACCCTTGTCAAGAGGATGTGAGCCGCCAACACTGCCCATATTGGACAAAACAGGCACAAAATTTTGTTCATTTACAACCCCTGCATCTATTGGACAAAACAGGATCAGAAATACCTACATCACTACTATCAAATTCAGCCCCAACATCAGCATTCTCCATATCAGCCATAGAATTCCCAACATCATCTAAAATTGCATTGCACTTCTTTTTAGTGTGACATTCCCCCTTACACCTACTACATTTGTTTACATTAGAAGGCCTACTAAACTTTGGACATTTCCTAGCATTATGTCCAACTTGCCCACATGCTATACATGTGTTTCTTGCAACCCCCCACCTAGAAAGTTTTAAAGTACTATCTACTTGGTTCTTTTTATAACCCTTTTCTCCCTCTTTAGGCATTCTTTTTCTTTTGGGCCTGCCTGGCATCTTGACTTGTCTTGGGGGTAGTAGTGCTTTTTTTGAGGATTTTTGCCAGTTATTAAGACCGTTTGCAGGGTTTATAATAGGCTCATATGCTCTCTTATATGCAACAACATTATAACACTCATTAACAAATGTTTCACATTTCAATTTCTGTAACCCTATAGCAGCCACCCCATGAATGCAAGGTATACCAGAAAATATCCCTTTTTCTGCAGATACAAGTATTTTGTTGAGTATCAATTGCAAATTGATCCATATTTGGATCTGTTACTTGAAACTTGGAGTCGCCAAGGTAAGTTGGATGAGATAAGACTGAATCCTCCTTCAACTTCTCCAAAATCTTCATTATTAAAGGACAAATATCCCCCTTAGGCTTTTCAATCCATTCTCTCATTTGCTGCAATCTCAGCATTAGATACACCCATACCCTCTCCAATATTCCCATAATTGGTTTGGATCTAGCAACCAGCAACTGCATATTGAATGCTTCTGTGTGATTGTTCGACAACATGTCACACTTGGTTGTTGCCCTAAAGTGAGATATAGTCCATTAGTGAGGGTTAGTTGTTTCCAGTAGCCACTTTATTGCACGTTTATCAATTGCCCCAAGATTTATCATGTCATTATCAAACTGATTTATGTAAGTATCCTTTGCACATCTCCAAAATAATTCTTTAAGATCTTCTCCAAGATGATTTTTTCTCATATTATTGTGAAGATGCCTGCAGCAATGCCTATGCTCAACTCCTGGCAAAATTTTGCTAACAGCATCAATGATACCCTACATAAAAAACATTAATTTTTGCTAACTTTAATTATTTTATTTTTTAAAGTTGATGAATTGCTATTATATGGTATGGTTTTGATTGTGGGTTGTTGTCTATTACTTGTAGATGACTGAGTCATGGTTCACTTGTGATGATGTGTCTGCATTCAGAGTTAGTTGCTACCTTACTTGTAGATTTGGGGCAAATCCAGAGTTGGTTGCTGAAATGGAAGAAATGGATGGTAAACAAAATCTAGGCCATTACAATAAAAGAGGACCTAAAAGACAGTGGCAGTTATTAGGTATTCAACCTATGATAGATTATTGGTATGACATTGAAAATATGGCTGTTAATGAAGGAAACCAAGCTGAGGAAGGCCACTTAAATGTTGAAGAATAAAAGAAAGACGAAGTTAGTGAAATGGTCAAAGATTCTGATGATGAGTTTTACAATTTCATACCATCTGAAGATGAGGAGGGTAATGAAAAAGGTGAGAAGAAGTACAAGGTTTTCAATTTTAAAAAGTATGGTCTTGATCCTAAATTCGAGATAGGACTTGTATTTTCTACCAATGCTGTTTTATGCAAATGTATTATGAATCATGGGATAGCACATGGGCATCCAGTTAAACTTATAAAAAATGACAAAATCAGGGTGAGGACAAAGTATATTGGTGCAGAGTGTGCTTGGAAGTTATATGCCCATCATTTTGCTGGTAAATATTTTCATATCAGAACTTACAGCCTAAGCATACATGTCCAAGGGATATGGAACATTCAATGGCATCTTCAACATTCATAGCAGCAAAATATTTGAAAACACGGAGAGATGAAAACACTGTGAAAATGAGTAAGTTTTAGCAAACTGTAAGGAAAGATTTGAAGGTGGGAACATCAAAATGGAAGGGTTATAGGGCTAAGTATATGGCTAGAAAAATGATTGAAGGTTCATACAATGATCGATACAATTTTTTTTAAAAATATGTGGCCGAAATTGAAAGGGCAAATCCTGGAAGCAATATAAAGATTGAAATTGAAAAGTGTGCAAGTACCGGGGAAAAATATTTAAGAGGATTTATGTTTATTTAGATGATTTGAAAGGGAAATTTTTGGCCGGCTGCAGCAACATTATAAGGTTGGATTGTACATTTTTTAAGGGCCCTCACAAGGGTGTTTTGCTGATTGCAGTAGATGTAGATGCAAATAATGGAATATATGCATTTGCTGAAAATGAAAATATTTCTTAATGGGACTGGTTTGTAAACAAAATGAAAGGGGACTTGGAGATGGTCAATCCTGCATATTGGTGTATAATGAGTGAGAGACAAAAATGTATTCTAATTACATTTGTTCATTATGTATTTCTTATAATAATTCTGATTTTATTGATGTGTATTAGACCTGATACGTGTGACAATTATCTTTTACAGTGAAGGCTATTGGATGATCATCTTCCGTTCACGTGATTATCACACGGGCCTCACCATGCCCCATCCCTTACTCAAACGTGTCCACTTTTATCGTTTTGTCACTTTTGGACCATACTTAGAAAACGACAACCTTAGCCATATACACTGTAGCTCAATATGTATTCGAGGAGTTAAAGGTCAGTGCAGGCCCCACATCAGCTGAAAGGGAGGAAGAACCTATTGGCTGACTATTGGTAATGGAGGTGATGAGTCATTGAACGACTGATATCGAGATAGGATAGCCATCTGTCCCCGCATTCTTACTCTCTTTTTTTTTTTGGATAACCCCGCATTCTTACTCATGCACCTGAATTTGGATCTTTCCCTCATTTCCTCACGCGCCTTTTTCTCGTGCTATATCTCGTACAGTAGCGCGTGTCTGTAACTCTCTGTCTCTTGAACCTTAAATTGAGGGAGCAGTGGTAGACTGGGGCAAATAATTATCTATACCAATGTATATATATTTTTTATTTAACCATTAACAATGTATTAAAATAAATGTTCATGTTATAAGTTTTGAATGGTTAGACAAATGAATGAAAAAATAAATGGGTGCAGACGATTTTCACTGGTAGAGTTATATCATAGGGCTAGTGTATTGTGAATTGCGATTCTCTTGGAGTTATCTGGTTAATAATGAAAATTCAAATGAAAAAATATTCTCATTTTATGAATTGACATCATTTAATTTCACACATTCTAAAAATAAATTTAAATATTCAATTTCGGATGAAAAGTAAATGAAATCATTTATACAAATATACCTAAAACATTATAGAAATGAAATAAAATTCAAATGAAGTTGATAAATTTTTTACTAAATCAAGGGTTTTTTTACTAATTTTAATTTCTGCTTTAAGAAATATCTCTATTTAAAAAATTCGTGTAAATAAAAGGATTTCAGGATAAAATAAAAGAATGACAGAAAGTCGCAAGTGCTCACACAAGGGTGAAAATCGTCTGTCCATGTGTATGTCTCTATTTCTATACCAAACCAATTAGAATTTGCTATGTGGACATTTTTTTCAATTATATATACACATGACGAATTGTGATTGGTTGGATAAAATAATGAGAACATACACGGGGACAAATAATTTTTACCCTCACACGACCTGCAAAACAAATCAATAGTCAGAGGATTAATTCGCTTGAGATCCAATGGCCAGGAAAATCACGGATTGCAAACAAAAATAAAAACGCATAACACCCAATTAGAAGACAAAAAGACACTTGAAACCCCCTATTGCATCGTCTTCTTCAACTACGATCTCAATCTCCATTAATGGCGATTAACCACGATCCCCACGAAAATCAACCATTCACCTTCCTCAATACATATTACCCAGTAACCTCCGCACACGTTCACCACCATTAATCAATCACAGAATTTTGGAATCATATAAATAGAAGAATGAACACTAATTTGGGTAAAAAATTGCAAAGCTTAGAAAAGTTTAAAACGATTTTCCAATATCATAATAGTTATTCTTGTATTGACAAGTTGTTCAAGTATTACACATATTGTAGACATTAATAATCAAATCATGAATAAAAACCTGCCTACAAAAACAAATTAGATAGGCTTAAATGATTGGTTTTTTTTTTGATTCACTGAGATAAAATTATCTAAAATTTTTGGGGATGCGTACAGGGTTTTTGCCGAAAACTACGACGCTGATGAAAAATGTATACTCCTCTCTGGTGGACGTAATCTGTACATTACGCAACGGATACTGAGCGAGTGTATGGAGTGAAAAATGAGGGAAACACACTGAATGTAGACCTACTACCCAAAGCACCATGAGCTAAGAAATACTGCGCAAATAGCTATAATGTACAGATCAACAAAAAAGCTTACATGAAAAATGAACTAATGAAAGCTATGATGGAACAAGATGAAATAGAAGCTGATGACAAGTGGTGTGTCCTCTATATCTTGTTCGTAATGTCTACTTCAATGTTGACGGATACTGTCGAAAGCATGAACATGAGGTATGCAATGCTGTTGGAGCCGTTGACAGATGCAACAAAATTTAATTGGGCAGAGTATTTTGCAGCAGTGATGCACCAAAGACTGGAGACAAATAAAAGACTAATGTAAAGGTTGTTGGAAATATGCATTTCATGATGGTATGACCTATTTACAGTTTTTATAATTGTGAATAATAGCTATGTATTACATTGTTAATAGATATAGTGGATATAGTTTACTGTTTTGAATTAGTACAATGATTGAACATGTTCTGCATAATTTGATTTTTGAGGTAAATAATTGTAACATATGATAATAATAGCTATAACACATGTAGATAATAAATATTAGAAGTGGTGTCAAGTAGTAATGAAAACTATAATGGTAAGTTGCAGAATATATAGCTATTATGTTCAAAATTATAAGAATAAAATATTACAAATTTTAGGTAAATAACTGTAACTTCTATGGATAATACCTATGTGTTATGTACATAATAGCTATGTGTTGATATTACAATTTTAAATTGTTGAACAATTTTATATTGTTTTGCAATACCTTATAAACTCCTTAAAACAGATTCATTATCTTGACTACGTGATCGGACAACACACATCAAGATTTACAACAACTTCAAAATAATGGGACAATCAAAATATCTTGGTTAAAATGCAAAGCATTCGGGAGATTGGGTTCTCAAATATGGAAGAGGAAATTTATGTAGGTGCGGAGAAGGAAGATGAAGCAGACCCTAATGAAACCGTTCCAAAAAAAAAAAAAAAGGAAAACCTCTTCTACAAAACAACCAAAAGGTAAAGTTATGACCACAAGTAACCGTACACTGTAAAAATTATATAACCTGGAAAAGAAATTTGAGAACAAGCTGGATCGTATAAAAGGACAGATAATTTTAATGAAGGCCCAAGAAGAAATATAGCTACCACCAGAAACATCCATTGTTGTAGAAAGAGTGAACAACCCAATAAGAATTACATATTTAAGAAGAAAGAGAGCGGTGTCAGCAGAAGATCAACAACAAAACAACGCGCCAAATGATGAAGAAGCCGAGTTATGGGCAAAATAGCTACTCCCTCTGTCCCATTATTTTAGTCCAACTCTGGAATTCCCCACTTTTTAAGGGGACATATTAATTATTAGTTTAACAAGAAGTTTTTTCCCTAAACTACCCTTGAGTGTAATTTGTAGTGTATTTTAAACTTTAAATTTTCAAAATGGGTGTGAGATTCAAATTGAAAATTTGAAGTTGAAATTTTTATTGGAAGTTGAAATTAAAAAATGTGGGAAAACTTTGAATTTCAAATTTTATTTTGAAATTTTGGGTAAAGGGATTTCATTTTCAAATTTTCCTCCTCCTCTTATTATAAACACCCCACCAATTTTCCTTCTAATATATGCAACAATTATTATTTTCATGAGGGTATTTTGGAGAATTTAATAAAACTACCCTATTAAATGAAATAAAAAGGAAATTGGACATAATTTTAGGACAACCAAAAATGCAAAAGTGGAAAAAAATAATGGGACAGAGAGAGTATTTATTATATTCATAATAGTTGTATTACATGTATCTTATAACTATTATTCATTTCAAACATCTTTATTTGGGAATGTCTTTTTCATACTGTTTTCTTTGTAAAAATAATTTTGTTCTGTATTATATTAGATTGAACCTGAAGTTGAAGAACTCGAAACAACACAAAAGGTAAAAACTCCAAAATGGGTGATAATACAAGGTGTTTGAAGAAAAAGAAGAAAATAACTTTTGCCTTCTTATTCATGCACAAGAGAATCCATCTATAGAAATTCATCCTTTCCTTTTGATACAGCATATAAAGTACTGATGATACATAAAAAATACCTCTTTCAAAAAACAAAAATCCATCTTTCGTTATTATCATTATTTATTTCTTTTACCTTTGTTCTCTTCTTTCCGTCCTCTTTCTTTGATCTCTTCTGATTTAAATACAAAAATCCTTTTTTAAAAAGCAAGTAATTCATGGTATTCAAAATGTCCTAGGATGATTCGCCACCATCCAACTGTATAAATAAACACAGTACGTATAATTCTTCGACATATTTTTATTATTATTGTGGACACAATTCATGAGTCTGCACAAATATCTTGTTGTAAATAATTCATCATTAAAAATAAAACAGTTCACTATTTTTCCACATGCATGATTTAAAAATAATAATCAAATATGCATATAAGAGTCTCTATGTTGCCTATGTTTTTGGCAGGAACCTTGTGAGACTTGAAAAACATTGTTGTTTATTTGTTTTTATTTGTTTGGTTGATTAGTGTGTTTTTCTCAGTATAAATATCATACTCGTAGCATGGTAGAGACATCAACAAAGAAGAAAAAGTTTCAAGAACATAAAAAACTCAAGTTGTACTTAAACACTAGAACAATGGCAAACAACAAAACAACCATCTTTTTTAGCTTTACTTTTGTGCTCTTCTTCTTGCTCTTCATCATCTCCAATATGGCTGAAAGTAGGGTTCTTAATGGTATGTTTGATTTTATGTTTCATGGGTGTTTCCATTTTAAGGTTGCTTCGAAAAAATTTAAGTCTAATTCTCGTGCATTATATTATTGTCATTGTAAAACAGTATATAAAAGTCAACCTAAATCTTTTGCCACATTCTGTATTCTGTTTTTCGGGTGAAAATCGTCTGTACCCGTGTATATTCTCATTCTTATGCTTAACCCCTCAGAATTCGCCAGTTAGATATTTTTTTCTAATTACATATACACATGGTGAATTGTGACTGGTTAGGTACAAGAATAGGTATATAAAACGAGTACAGACGAATATTTGCACCGTTTTCCTGCCCCGTTGATATTTAACAATAGTTGTAGTTTTGTTGAGTTTATCTATTACTGATTCTGATACCATATTGAAAAATTGAACTTAAGCCTGACTCCATTTCTAATAGATACCTCAATATTTCTGTTTTTTGCCTTGGTGTGTAGCTGGGACTAGGACTGGGGCTGCCAGAACATCAAGAAAGCCAGTAGTGTTGTGTACAAAGATATATGAGGCTGAAAGTGGAGATACTTGCTCGAGCATTGCGCGTCATTTCAGCTTACCAACTCAGCTCTTTACTGCTTTAAATCCTAATCTCAATTGCAACAATGTCTTTGTTGGTGAATGGCTTTGTGTTGGTGGACTCAAACTTTGAGCTGATGATCATTGTGGGAATATTACCAGATCAAGAAATAATAAAAATAAAAGAGTTTGTGATAGATCTTGATCTTTGAAAAATTCTATCATGTAAACTTTATGTTTGTTTATCACCTACCTAGGGGTTTGTGTAATTTTGAATAAACACTTCGTGGTCACTTACGAACCTGCATCTTGACTATGATACATTTGTATTCATCGGTGTAACCATTTACGATTTGTACAAGTAATTTCAACTGTTTAAAAAAGATCTTATTAATTTTAAATTATTTCAAGTTTATATAATTGACTGCATGTATTAAGGTTAATGCCGTTCGCGCAACCTTCTGACCTAAACGACCGTAGCTCCTAGGTTTCCAATTTGACCCTTTTCCTCTATCAAAGGGTTTTTTTTAGGGGAAAATAGGATATCATGCAAAATTTGTCAATAGGCAGGTTTGATTACTTTGAATGCTTACAGAAGTGATAGTAGAAGAGGAAACTCTGAGCACTCTTTTAATTTCTTGTATAAAATGACAAATGTCCAAAAGGTCCTCCTCTAAATTTTGAAGCTGACCAACAATAGCTTTGGGATCACTGTCTAATTCCGAACTGCAGGAATTTATATGCATTGCAGATATGATTCCATGTAGAATAGCAATGACTTCAATATGTTCAAGAGTGAGGTTTGGGGCGAAAATGTGAGGTAGATCGGTTTGTTGGTCTCGGTTAGGGGTGGAAATGAGCTTAAAGCTGAGGTAAGGCTAGCTCAGGCTCACCTCACACTAATTTTGCCCAACTCATAGCTGAGCTCATATTTGATGTGATCAAGCTCAGCTTATCAGTAGCTCACTATAGCTCAGCTCAGCTCATTTATCTACAAATATTTTGAAAAAATACGCTGACTTATAATATGAGTTTAATATCCAACTTATACAAAATAAATCAATAGATTTTATTAGCACAATGACATATAATATAAGTTTTATATCTCTAAACTAATTATAATATATAAAGACTCTGGTAAAAAAAAAAATCTTAACAAAATATAAAATTAAACCAATGTAGACCAATAAAAGTCTAGCTACCAAATATTATAATCCTTATTATTAAATGACAAAAGTCTCAAAAATCTTCTTATATAAGCAATTTGAGTTTGTGGCATGTTTTCCACTTGAAAGATAAAATATAGTATTGTCATAAAAATAGTATTTTATAGACTAATAATTAATTATCATCAGTAATAAAAGACACAAGTAGTAATACACCTTGAGTTTCTTTTAATGTCATAAGTAACTCGAGTCAATCTCCTTTACAATTCAATGTTTAAACTGCTTTCGGGCAAAGAAACTCGATATGAATCAGTAACTCTTCCACTTTGATAAGATGAGAAGATTATAAGAGATTTGTAGGGTTTTCTTTGTTTATTTTACTTGAGAAGATGTGTGGTTTCTTTTTTAAAGGGTATGTGAGGCTATTTTGTTATATATATATATATATATATATATATATATTGAGCTAGCTCATGAGTCGAACTCTATCTAGTTCAAGCTCGACTCGTAAATTGTGAGCATACAAATGATTTTTTTTCTTTTTCTTTTTTTATAAGGGGAAATATTTTTGGGTGAATTGCCTATTTTAGACTTAAATTATTTTTTGTTTTTTGAGTTTTAGACTTAAATTTAGTTTTCGACTCTTACTAGACTTGAACAATTTACGGTTGCTCCGATATAAACAAATTGGTAGATTTTGACCAAAAGCCGATAAGATTAGGGGCAATTTCGTACACACAAGAAAAGGTTTATTATTTAATATCATAAAAACTGTTTTATTTCTACTATCATTGGAAAGAGTGAAATTAGGATAAAATATTAAAGAATTCCAAAGCTTGCTTACGCATTTGAAGCGAAATAGAGATTTGATGGGAAGCCTGGAAATAGCGTTTGAATTTAGGCTCTAAAGGCTTCCGCACTGTGAATTTAGGGATTCCACTCATAGCGTTAGCCTCCTGAAAGTGAATTTAGAGTGAATTCCATGTTATAATCAAAGGGTTCCAACTTGATGTATATATAGCAAAGCCGGAGAGATCGGTGCAAACATAATGATAAAATTGCCTGAATTTACCAATTTGTCTATATCGGAGCAATCTAAATTGTTTAAGTCTAGTAAGAGTCTAAAATTCGAAAAAGAAAAAAATAGTTTAAATTCAAAATAGACGTTTCACTCAATATTTTATTCCCGGGTCGAACCCAGGTCAATGACTTAAGCAAAAGACTTGCCTCACTGAGACAGCAAATGATTTGGAAAGCCAAATCTCTCCTTCCAAAAGAACGTTTGTCATCTTATTTTTGCTCAAGAGAATCCAGCTATAGGAATTCATCCTTTCCTTTTCAACACATCAGAAATAATGTTGTAAATCAAATCCATGATTTATCAGCAATAAAACCCTCTCTTTCTTTTTATATTTTTTTTGGCCTTATTTCTTTTATCGAGTTTTTAAGTATTTATAACACTTAACTATTTCGGGTTGGCTATTTTTATCCTTATCTTTATTTTTTATTTTTTGTATAAACCTTAACTATTTTGGGTGTACTAATTATATACTTACAGGAAGGTTTCCAATGAAAAAACATGTACTTCATCATGTTACCGTCGCCTAATTATACATAAAAACTACCGTGATAAATAGTTGAAATATATAAAATAAATAAATAATATAAGTAACACGCTCAAAAAAGTTAAGTTTTATAAATAGCTAAAAACTCCTCCTTTTATATTTGTTCCCTTGTCTATCTTTGTCATATATCCTTTATCTATTCTCATTAATATGTTTTCATACATACATAATGATTAAAGAATAAAATCATGTATATCACAGTTAAGGGTGTCAATCGAGTTATGTGAGTCGAGCTTGGCATAGTTCAAGATCACTGCTTACATAAAAATTGAAAAACTCAACTCATGCTCAGCTCGAGAAAAGCTGACAAACTCAGCTTACATTTTAATGTGAGCTCGAGCTAAGCTCATGAGCTAAATTTATATTACGAAAAAAAAAAAAATATATCATGTAGCAAGTATAATGGAATACAATGAGGCATGAAACTAAATTTTGACAAAAATACGAATATACATAATACAATATACTTAATTCTTTTAACAAGATAAACTAATAAAAAAGATAACCAAATATATCGAAGGCGTGGTAGCCCAGTGGGTAACATCCACTGCCTGTGACCGAGAGGTCCAGGTTCGATACCTCCCTCACACAAGGGGAATGATTTAATTGTCATTTCTTTGGGTTCCCTTGTGTGAGGTCTTATACACCCCTCACGGGGCACCCGCTCAACGAGGTCATCTACTTCTCCCCTCACGGGGTCTTCTACTTCTCCTCCTCTAGTGAGGTCTTATAATAATAATTGTAATAAACTAGACCATACTTATAAATGGTCTAGTTTTGTTTTAAAAAAAAAAAAAAAAAAAAAGATAACCAAATATAGGGTTTGAGAAAGAGGGGAAAAGAAACGATATGTTTTGCCGCCAGTTTTTATAGGTCTTTTTTAATTAGAATTTTAGTATTTTCTTAATATATATATATAATATTTATAATTATGTTACTCTTATTCGGGTGCGAGTTTTAATCGGGCTGAAATCCTGCTTAGCCAACATAAAATTCGAGCTTGAATATTGAGCTCACGCTCGGCTCACTTAAGCTTACACTAATATTTTTTCGAGTTATGTGAGACGGGTTCGGGCTCCAAATTCTCCTAGTTTGATTCGCCACACCATCCCCCCACCTCCACCTCCGATTCAGGATGGAGTTAAAAATTTGTCATTAAAGACGTTTTTTTATTGAAAAAATCTTGAAGGTGAGATACAATATTTATAAAGAAAGTTTACGGAAAAAAAAATTCTAATAGAAAATTTATCATTTTTTTAAAATTTGGGGGACGGTCGCCCACCCACCCCTATCAATCTGTCACTGCTCCGATCCCCTATAATACTCCCTCATAAACTGCTCTGTAACCGTTTCAATTATGGTAGTTATAGTGTTGTATATTAAAATTTAGATTTAATTTGTATACTTTAAAATATACTAAATAAATTTTTTTTACAAATAAAAACATTATAGGTAATGTTATTCATATAGGATCTCAACTGCCATTTCACCTGTACTAAATAAAAAAATTGTAGCCCCTCTTAAAAAAAGAAAATTATAATTGTTCAGTTGATAAAAATCGCATGTCTTCATTCTTTATTCGATTCCTTATCTTATCAAAATTTCCATTTGTTAATTTTTATTTTAAAAAACTATAACCTAACAGAAATAGTTGAACCCTTTTGAGCATGGGCGTTACAAGAAGTGAGGTGGTAGCCGTATCCAATTTTTTCAAAATACTAGAGTTTCTAAAGAAAAATTGGAATATTTCTAAAATATACGGCTCGCATTCAAATTTTAAAATTTTACTATTATAATTTCACTACTATGTGTCCCTTTATAATTAATTACCCCAACCTATAAGTTTTGAATAGACTCTTGCTTTGTAATTGTCAGGCCCGTCTCTTAGGGTGTCTAGAGTGGCATACGGTCAGGGGCCCCATTTTTTATTACCTATATATACATACGTGTATATTTTGTTAAAAAAATTGAGAATTCTTTTGTATTTTTCTCAATAATTTTAGATCATCAAATTAAAGGTATGAATTTATTTTTTTTGGTTCAAAAACTACATGAAAAGAATAGTATTAAAATTTTATTTGCCCTAAAAAATATTTACACTGAGTTAGAGGCCTGAATTTGATAATCAGAAAAGGGCCTCAATATTATTCGAGACGGCCCTGATAAATATATTATGTAAATCTCCTAGTATAATGTTTTCGATATTATCCCTAGAATTCCGAATATATGTTTAATAAATTATTTCATATTTCGCTCTTCTTCCACATGCATAATTCAAAGAAAATTAATTTGTTATATACATAAGAAGTCTCTATTTTGTCTATGTATAGGTAAACACCTTGTGATAGTCGAAAAAACATTGTTATTTCTTTGTTTTTATTGCTTTGTTTGATTAGTGTCATTTCATGCATAAATATCACATTCTCAGCTTTAGCAAAAGACATCACAGAAGAAGAAAACATTTTCAAGATCATAAATAATAAAAAAAAACAGTTAAGTTAGCAATGGCAAACAACAAGGCAACCATCTTTCTGAGCTTCGCGTTTGTGCTCTTCTTCCTCTTCATTATCTCCATGGCTGAAAGCAGGGTTCTCAACGGTAAGTTCAAAGTATTGGTATTGTAGGGGAAAATTCGTTTGTCCCAATTGATGTTCTCATACTTGTCACAACCGTTCAAAATTCGCTATGTAAATATTCCCATAAGAACACATAGCGAATTCTAAATGGTTGGGACATTCATTATAATACTAGTTGGGATAGACGATTTTATTGCCGTGTTGCAGTAACGTAAGGGGAAAAACAGTTTCCACATGCATATATAGACATATTTATGATGCACTTGTTTAGGGTAACATAATTCTCACCTACATTTCAGATTAACTAGTGTACTCGTCTAATAATTTGTTGCTTTGTTATAACTTATGGAGTAAGGCAAAATTTAGAACATATATGTGGGGAGCCGTCTTTATGGGACTAAATATAGAGAAATTTTCATATATGTTGTTTGTGTAGAGAAAACAACACACATGCAAATAAAGAGAAAAAAAAAGATAATTAATAAAAATATCGATATTTTTAACATGATTCAATCTAAATATAGACTTGTGTTTGCGGCCCCCCAAAGGGGAAAATACATTATGTAATTATGTAAAATTACAAATTCTCTCAATTGTGTAATTTTTTAACGGAATAAAAATAATAAATCCTCTCGCAAACCAAACTCATAAAACTCACCATCTAACAAAGTACCTTATTGTTTTACTTCCGTATTTTTCGTTATATGCTATAAACGACTTATATTAATGAATAGAGTGAGTACTTTTGATGAGTTAAAATGATGAATATTTCTTGCTTTTACATTGCTGTAGCAGCCGGGGTAAATGGAGCTGCCACAACATCAAGAAAGCCAGTAGTGTTGTGTACAAAGATATATGAGGCTGAAAGTGGAGATACTTGCTCGAGCATTGCGCGTCATTTCAGCTTACCAACTCAGCTCTTTACTGCTTTAAATCCTAATCTCAATTGCAACAATGTCTTTGTTGGTGAATGGCTTTGTGTTGGTGGACTTAAACTTTAGGTTGATGATCATTGTGGGAATATATATATATATATATATATATATATATATATATATATATATATATATATATATATATATATATATGCACGTGTGTGTGTGTTTATCAAAAAGTTCTGTTTCTTTGTTTATGTAATTTTGAATAAGCATTTCAATGGCTCACTTCTAGCACTATGAAGCATTTGAATCCATGAATGTAACGGTTTGTAATAACAATTTCAACAGTTCAAACATGATCGTATTGATTTGAATCTATTTTAAGTTCATATAATTTTCTTTATCCCATAAGTTTTAAGTTCATTTACTTGAATAATTAGTAATTTCTGGGTCTATAAACTCATATAAACTGTAAATTTACCAGGACTCTAGCTTGAGCATGTGACTTTTGTTATGTCATTAAGTGGGGGATACAGTTGCACATAAACATTGGCGGAGCCACGGGGCGGGGGCAATTTTTTCCAAAAAAAAAAATAATTTTTTTTTTTTAATTTTAGTTTTATTTTTGTAACACCTCGTCCCGTGAACATTTTGAATCACTTTACAATTTAAAATTAGATTTTTTAGTTCGTGAATTATAGGAATGACACCACTTATATCTTAACAATTTTGGTTAAAATTATAAGAAACTATAATATTTATAAGATTTCATCACAAAGTTCATAATTACTAATAGATTATAATATATTATTTTATCAAAAAAAAAAAAAAAAATATAGTCTACAAGTTATAGTCTTATAGACTACAAGTGGCTTTTGACATTGGCTTTTGAAAATAGTCTACAAGTTATGCACATGTGTACTGTTTTTGGCGGAATATTTAGTTTTAAAGTCCTAATTATACATTGGACAATTTTTTGTGATGTGTTATTTACACGCGTGAGGTATACACGTGCCCTAGATTTTTTTTTTTTCTTGATGTAATTTTTTTTTTTGATGTGTTATTTATACGCGTGAGGTATGCACGTTAATGACAATGAAAACTTTGTAGCTTTGCCATTTTTTTTTTTAAGCCAGAGGACTTGGAGGTTTATGAAGCACTGATCAGTAGAGTAAAAAGGGTGAACAAAATGTGAATAACTCTAGTCTATAATATTTCATCAAAAAAAAAAAAATTCGCTCCGCCAATGTTTATATGCTTTTATGAATTTATTTTGTCAATGTTAATTGTGCCCCACTCAAAAAAGAAAAATTTACGCTCCATGCTGATACATAAATCCTTTGGATGCTTACTAAAAGAAGTATAGTAATGTGCAAATAAATTAAAATAGTTCTTGAGTTTTACTTGTATGATGCCTTTTGGCTTTAATTTGAAGGCATGATTTTGTAGCAAATGTGACGGTAGAGCTGTCAAAATGGACAAATGCTCATCGACATGCCTGTACCCTGAGATTAATTGGTGGATATGGGTTAAGAATTCCATACCCATTTAAACGCGGGTATCAATGGGCATACCCATGCAGGCAACGGGCTATGCGGGTTGCAATCGGGCATGCCCGATTTGTTTTTTTAATTTGTTTTATTAATATGTATCAGATTGTGCCGGTTTGGTAGGATTAATAAGACTCTTTAGTCTTCTCCAACTGAATAAGAATCATGTATCTTCACTATTTTTTTGCAAGATTTATTGATAGTTGAGAGTCAAACGGGTAAAGAAATAACCATAAAAGGCTGATATTTCCATCATCGATCCGCATCCTAAAAAATCCTTTAGAGCCTTAATCGGCTCTCTAACATCGGCTTCAAGTATTGAATCAGAATTCTTACTGTTATTTGTTTCAATTTGCAGAATCATAGTATTGTCTTTGCTGTCCCTTACGGGAAACATTTCTTTTGTTTCAATTGCATTGCTTTAATTCTTATCAAATTGTAGTTTTAATACTATTTATTTATTTTGAACTATTTTGGATTTTTATTTCCCCTATTTAGGTTTGTAAATTGTGAGTGAATGATAAAGAACTATATTTTGTTGATTTTTTCGGATTTAGTCTATTTTTTCAAAAACAATATATTTAATAAGGGTTACAAGCATGCCCATCTGTCCGCGTTTAAGGCATGCCCATGACCGAGCAGAACGTTAAGGTCATACCCGTTTTGACAGTACTACGTGACGGTATAAGGTGACTATTGTTACAGTAGTATTTTATGAGCAAACCCAAATTATTGTGTAGTTTATGAGTTATGTTTTTGTTGTATTAAATGGGATATACCCAAAATGGCTTTGATTCTTTGTTTACTTTAATTTTTTTTATAACACTTCATGGTTCGCTTAGGAACCCACATCTTACGAGTCCTATGTACAATTTCAACCCTTGTGAGATGGGGTTAGCTGAGTTAGTTGGGTGCAACTCTACTAAACTATAAATCCAGGATTTTATTCACATTCCTACTCCTTAATGTATTAAAAAGAAAAGGACAACAATTTCAACTATCGAAACATGATCCTATCGGTTTAGATCCATTATAAGATATCCATGACTAATACTTTAGCACCACGGCTATAGTACGGAACGAATTCTCAGTCGTTGGATTAAATTTTTTGCAGCTAAGATTGATTTAAAAAAAAAACACTTGTTCTCAACACCTGTTTTTTTTTTTTTTATAAAAAAAAAAACATGTTTTTCAAGTAAAAAAAACATTCCGCATGTGCGGAAAAAACCTGTTCCGCATAAGAACCGGACTGATACTTTAGTACCAATAATGACCGAAATATTAATAGTTTTGTTAGGTGATGACAATGGCAGAGCACAAATACTCATGCAAAAGTAAATTGAGCTCATGTGACAAAACTACTTTCTTGTATATCAATTAAATATGTCAACTCTCTTTCCTATTTTTTTCACTTCATAACTTCTCTCATCTTTTCAATATTTTCTCTTATCCTCATTTGATTCTTTTAATTTTTTCGTTCACACCTCCATTCCTTAACTATCCTCCCCCAACACATGAAACCTCTCTCTATCTCAATCTTCATTGATTTTAAAGGTTCAAACTCTACATCTTCCTCTTCATTTGTACTTTGATCTCATTTTTTAACTTTTCTTTTGCTCTCTCCTATTTTCTCAACTGCTATAGCAAAAAAAAGGTTATAGTGAATGCTAATAAAGTATCTGTCCTTTAACATCTGCATTATGTGCCCAAGTCTGAGCAATTTGATATTATTCTAAACTTGGTTTCAATGTAAATCATTACCAATTTGATTTTTTTTTTGGGTAAAATAGAAAAGGGAAATCAGCCTATTTAGTCCCCCAAAAATTTTCGTTAGTCCTTATTGTCCCAATGTTTAATATTAGCATATTTAGTCCCCCCCAAAATTTTTTGTTTCATCTATATAGTCCTCAATGTTTAATTTCAGCTTATTTAGTCCCCCAAAATTTTTGTTTCGCTTGTATAGTCCCCAATCTTTAATTTCAACCTGTAAAGTCCCTTATCTATTTACGGGATGCATATAGAGGTTCCACCACCTCTTATATGACGGATTTAGGGCAAATGGGTTCCTCTAAATTATGGCAACAGAATTTGGGTTTTCCTTTTTATAACAATTTTTTATACTGATTTTTTGTATTTTGTAAATTTTATAAATTGAAACTGACCATTATGCCCTAGCTCATTAAGCACGTGGATGATAAAAATTTGCGACTGCCCTGATTCCGCCACAGAAGATGTGGTGGAACCTCTATATGTAGCTCGTAAACAGTTAAGGGGCTTTACAGACTGAAATTAAACATTGGTGAGTATACGAGCGAAACAAAAAATTCTGGGGGACTAAATAGGATGAAATTAAACATTAGGGAACTATAAGGATGAAACAAAAATTTCTAAGGACTAAATAGGTTGATTTCCCAATAGAAAAATGTGTGACGATTACAGTATTAAATTAAAATTTTTTATTGTAGAAAATAGAGAAGGAACACATAAGTTGAAAATTTTAATTGATATGCTACATGAGTAAATTTGTCAGATACACATACATTGCCCTTATAAAAGGATTTGTGCTCCCAAATTTTTTAGATGAATGTATAGAAAGAAAAAAAAAAAGTTAATTTTGAGGAATTAATCTTTCCTTATTTTCTTTATTTTTTGTCTTCTTATTTTACACTTTCATTTATCTTCATTTTTGTATCGATATTCTTTAGTGTGTTCTTTTTGTCCTCTTCTATTATAAGATTTTCATTAATATATTTTTCAGAAATACAAAACAAAAAAAAAAAGTAAAATCTGTAACTTTTTTTTTTTTTTTTTATGAATAAAAGATTACCCATTAATAATAAAATGGTCGGGGCCATTACAACCTGAAAAGTTCTCAAACTCTTTCTCTAATACAACAAAAGAGAAGAGTTGAGAAAAGAAAAAAAAAGACAAACAAGACAGGAAAAAAAAGTTACATAATGTAACGGAAAATAACCTACACCCCAAGAGGTGGGAAGCAACTAAAACTACTAATTTAACAAACAAACAAAAGATAGTCTTCTCCGTAGCGTCTTCATCGCCATTTTCGAACCTCAGAGGCAAGTACTTGATTTCAACCTCTTTCGTAGACAGCGATTCAGAAGAACATGAGCTTATCAACGATCTAAAGAATCGCCTAGAAAAGAGGTGGAAACTCAAGAAAGGGCCCAGAAAAGAACTGGGTATCCATATCTTACCACCACCAACTAACCGATCTAAGAAGATCGACAAAAAATTTCGCCCCAAGTTTTGAATCTTGATGAAAAACACATTAGGGAAGGTCTATCGATGTTTGTGGCCAAAAGTAGGGGTGAGGATACCAAAAAAGGGTAGAGAATGGCTAGATCCTAGCCATGGAAGCTAAGAAATAAGGAAGCTTCAAGAGGAAGAAAAATGAGAAAAATGAATGAGAGAGAGTAAAATCTGTAACTCACAGTATATAAAAATCTCCAAGTTTGATTCACTACACCAACCCGCCAATATGTTTTTGTTTTTTTTTGGTAAGAACAGACTCAAAATCCATTTTGATTTATAGAACTTTAACTACTTGGTAGAGCTAAATTTCGTGCTGTCATTTAACTTCAATCTCGTGGATACATGAGAGAGAAGCTAATGTACAACACAAACTTTATGAGTTATTCAGACTCTAACTCACCAATAATCCAAGGGAAAGCGTATAGTTAAACTCAAGTCTCAAAATTAGTCTCATCAAATTGCTTGAATACAAGTTAAAAATAAAACTTTTTTTTTAGCCTCACCAGAGAAGGAGGACCCTAGAAAGGGAGTATTTATTTGCCCCATGTATGGGAGAGGTGTAAAACCCTCGACCTCACGATCGTTGGCAGACCATAACCCCACTAGGCTATGGACCTCTTGACGAAAAAAAAAAAAAACATTCAATAAGCTTATATCCATCTATTCCACTCTTCACACGCCATCAACTACAATTAATAATATCAAGGTTTTAAAACCCGGACCGGTCCGACCGTCGATCGGACCTACGAGTTGTCCGGTTAGGTGCCAAAACCCGTACACGTAAAAAATCGCTCTAATTTTGCTGACCCGTTTGACCCGGCCGGTCCGACCGCTCGACCCGAAAACCAGAACGATTTTGTGGAAACCGTCCGGGTCAGACCAGGTTCATCTTCCCCAAACAACCATCTCCGATATACTCCAGCAAATCTTCGGTGGTGGCAGCTGCTTCTTCCGCCATACTTGATTGATTTTCTTAGGGCATTTCTTTCCCTTTCCTTTCATTTCTGTGAAAGCTTCTTTTGATGAGAGATGAGAGGAGGCCGTTGGTGAGATCGCGAAAGACAACGAACGGAGCTCGACGGCGGCGAAGATGAGCAGCGAGGAGAAGAGGAAGGCGGGGAAGAAGGAGAAGAGAAAGCAAAAAATGAAGGAGATGGCGGAGAGAGATTAGAGAGAGAAAGAAAAGTGAGAACGGAAAAGAGAAGAAGAGAGAGCGGCGGCGGCATCGAAGAAGAGGCCACTTGCGGCTGGAGGATAGAATAAATTTTAGGGTTAGAGTGCTATTATGAGACTATATATACTTAGGACTAAAGTGCAATTAAAATATTAGCTCATAAAATTCTATAAAACAATTATATTTCAAACAAATCCTAAACTATTTACTTTGTCTAGAAGTGTATAAAAAACAAATAAATTATTACATTAGTCCTTAAATTTTACTATATATACTTACATTAACTTTATTTTTTATTAATAAGTATATATTATATATTTTTTTAATATTTATAACGTCACCGGATTGATGAACGGATCGATGACGGTCCGACCAGTGACCCGTGACCCAGTAACTTTTTCGGGTCAATGCCAGGTCCGGGTTTCAAAACCTTGAATAATATTGCAAAATGAAAAATTAACTTACGATACATGCATATTTCCTCCTAATTGTCGATTTTAATAAACAATAATAGAAGGAAATATCGATATGGGACCAGATCATGTAGTCCAGATTTGGGACCCCGTCCTCGCGAGTAATGAGAGAGAAGGGAAATGCGGTGATGTAGCAAAATCGAACCGCGTGGTCGATGAACTCGATCCAGCTGATAGAATGAACCGTAATAGAATACCAATTAAAACCGTATTTGCCTCAGTAAAACCCAGTATTCTCATTTGGAAGTAGCTTCACCAAGTAGGTTCTCCCAGCGAAGCTGGGTCTTGGCTCTACATACCCCTCATTTATATGGATTATATCATCACAGGCTCGGCAGTATTAAAAAAACTAATTCAAAAATTGTACACGTAACAAATTAACTAAACTCATTTAGCGCCTTAGATAAATAGCTTAAATAAAAAAACTCAAATACTCCCTCAATTCCTTAATATAAGTCGTTTATAACACTTTTTTTAAGTGGACTTGTTTATAACACCTAACAAAAATAAAAAAGCAAAAAACAAGTTATTTATGGATCAAAATAACAAATTAATAATAATATTTTGACTAACAAAATAATTTATTTTTTATTTCTTTAATTTTTGTTACATGTCAGACTTATATTAAATAATGAAGGTATTATACAGCATATTAAAAATTATAGTCATTTACTCCAACAAAAAAACAACATTATTATTAAAAGAAAGTTGATTTTTTCCAAATATTCAAGAGAGTATGTTCTTTATAGTACGAAATAAAATTTAAAAAGGGCTCAGAAAAATAAACAGCCCTATCGATCAAGAATTTTCTGAAGCAGAACTGGCATTAAAGCTGAATTTCATCATCATAGCCAAGAAAATAATTTTAAAAAAACACAATACTCCTTATTTAAAATCAAATAGATAAAACAATTTCTGAAATTAGTTGTTTAAAAAACAAAGAATAATTCTGGCTCATATCAAGAAATTCAACCATATTCTACATCAAAGATTCACTCAGAAGCGCGGATAAATCCATTTTAATAATCGCCAAATAATAAATTGAAATATTGAAATATATCGAATGTTCTTAAGAAAACAAATAATAATTGAAATAAAAGAAATGTAGCCGTTGCTTTGACACAGAAGGCCGTGGGAGATGAGGTACAAAAGCGGCCAAACTGCAACACTGAACGGCGATAAATCTAGCACGAGCTTTGGGGCAATCATCTTCATATATCAAGAATGTTCAGGGCAGCCCGGGAGGCTACGTGCTAATCAAAATTTGAACTTCACACAAGTATAATTTCTATAATCTAACATGAGAAAAGGGTGATTTGAGTTTGTGAGAGATAGCTGGTTGGTTTGGTGAAGAAGGATGAGGGATGAGGGATGAGGGATTAGGGTTTTATAAAGAGACCCCATAATTAGGGGTTTTTTCGGTAGAAGAGTGAATGTGACCGGCCCTCGCTCTTCTAGGAACTTTTCAGGACCAAGTCCAGCCCACTATATTCGGAAGCCGTTGGGCTGGCTAATTATTTCTTAAACTTTCTTTTCCTTTTTTTCACAAATAATTAACAAATTTTATTTATTTATCTAACAAATCCAGTTATCTATCTATATATATATATATATATTACAGAGCATATTATAGATACGTATATTTGTATCTTTATATTTCTTCAATACTATTTTCTTAGATTTTCACATTTTTTAATTAATTTACTAATTTTTATTAGTTGAGAATATTCAGATTAATTAAATTAATTGAAAATTAACTTATCTTAATAAAATTTAAATATCAACTTTTATTGGTGTAAAAATGTTAAATTATTTTATTTAAATTGGGAGAAGGGGATTCGATCCTCCGACCTGCAAAACGGATGCTACGCCACATTGCCAACTACTCTACATGTATTTGACAACTATTTTCTTTACTTCTTTTAATGGAATGCTAATTTAAATTTTATTTTGGTTGTAAACTCTTATTTGGCTTATAAGAGTATCCCACATTGAAAAGTTACATTATTTTTTGAGTTTGACAATACTATAAAAGATGGTACTTTGACATGTTTTGAGTTACAAAATTGGGCTGACATTTTAGCCCATCAAATTAAGGAAGCCCGGTTATTTGCTTCTTATATTTTTTATTTATATAAATATAAATAATTAAAATTTAACAAATAACGGGTAATTCAGATGACCGGGTCCTCTGAATTTCTTTTGAGCTTATAATCAAGTTCGATTTAGCTCAAACTTATGCAATGTTCATTTTTTTTTTTTTTGTAATGGAGAATTTTTATTTTCATAATATATTTTTAAAAATAAATAAATATGTATATTTAAAAAAAAAATCAATTCGCTTCGTTTATACTACAAAAATCAAATGAATCTTTTTCTAAACTCTCTAAAAATAAGTATTAATTTGTAGAAATTTTAATTTATAATTTTTCTAAAAGAATGTTATAGATACGTATATTTGTATCTATATATTTCTTCAATACTATTTTCTTAGATTTTCAGATTTTTTAATTAATTTACTAATTTTTATTGGTTGAGAATATTTAGGTTAATTAAATTAATTGAAAATTAACTTATCTTAATAAAAATTAAATAACAACTTTTATTGGTGCAAAAATGTTAAACTATTTTATTTAAATTGGGAGAGGGGGGATTCGATTCCCCGACCTACAAGCCGGATGCTACGCCACATTGCCAACTACTCTGGGAGGTATATAACAACTATTTTCTTCAATTCTTTTAATGGAATGCTAATTTAAATTTTATTTTGGTTGTAAACTCTTAATTGGCTTATAATAATAATAGTATCCCACATTGAAAAGTTATATTGTTTTTTGAGTTTGACAATAATATAAAATATGGTACTTTGACATGTTTTGAGTTACAAAATTGGGCTGACATTTTAGCCCATCAAATTAAGGAAGCCCGCTTATTTTCTTCTTATATTTTTTATTTATATAAATATAAATAGTTAAAGTTTTAACAAATAACGGGTAATCCAGATGACCGGGTCCTATGAATTCCGATTGAACTTATAATCAAGTTCGTTTTAGCTCAGACTTATGCAATGTTCATTTTTTTATTCTAATGTAGAATTTTTATTTTCATAATATATTTTTAAAAAATAAATAAATATGGATATTTTAAAAAAAATCAATTCAGCTTCATTTATACTTGCAAAAATCAAGTGAATCTTTTTCTAAACTCTCTAAAAGTAAAGTATTAATTTATAGAAATTTTAATTTATAATAAAAGTTAAAAATATTAATCTAAAGTCAAATAAAATAATTAACAACTATAAAAACTCCCACATAAAAAAATTATTATTATTTTTAAAATTTGACAAATGACAATACTATAAAAGAAAATTAATATGCATAAAATTTATACTTCCTTCGATTCAAAATAGAAGTTTTTTAAGAGTATTTTTTGTTGCTAAATATAGGTCTTTTTACAAGAATGGTGCATTTATTGACTAATTTACCCTTACATTATTTTCTCCATATATTCATATTTGTCAAAATGTATAGTTCTCATGCAACTCTTCATTAATTTATTTGTTCTTTTGGAGTATTAATTAGGGGTATTTTAATCATTTTGATTAGTATCTTAATTTGTGTGAAAACTCCTAAAAAGACTTATATTTTGAATCGGAATGAGTATTTATCTATATTTATATTATGGAGTCTGTTTTCAGTTTCAACCAATCACATCCTTCTAAATTCTACGTGTAATTTCCATGAATTTTTGTTCAATTAATTATTTTATAAAAAAATTTGCAGAATAAACGAAGCGAATTAATTTTTTTTTAAATATCCATATTTATTTATTTTTAAAAATATATTATGAAAATAAAAATTCTCCATTAGAAAAAAAAAATGAACATTGCATAAGTCTGAGTTAAATCGAACTTGATTATAAGCTCAATCGGAATTCAGAGGATCCGGTCATTTGAATTACCAGTTATTTGTTAAAACTTTAACTATTTATATTTATATAAATAAAAAATATAAGAAGCAAATAAGCGGGCTTCCTAATTTGATGGGCTAAAAATGTCACTCGATTTTGTAGCTTCAAAACATGTCAAAGTACCATATTTTATAGTATTGTCAAACTCAAAAAACAATGTAACTTTTCAATGTGGGATACTCTTATAAGCCAATTAAGAGTTTACAACCAAAATAAATTTAAATTAGTATTACATTAAAATAATTAAAGATAATTGTTGTCAAATACCTGCCAGAGTAGTTGGTAATGTGGCATAGCATTCGGCTTGCGAGTCGGGGGATTGAATCCCTCTCTAATTTAAATAAAATAGTTTAACATTTTTTGCACCAATATATATATATATATATATATATATATATATATATATTTTTTTGTGGGACTGATCTAAGTCCCAGATCTACAAAGTCGAGCATCCAAACAAACCCACTAACCCAAAAATATGAAGTGCATTACATATAGAGCGGGTCCGAGAGACTTCAAGACCGTTTGATAGTGTTATTCCCATGGTTTATCTACATTAGAAAAGCCTCCCCCAAACATCTCTATCAAGTCTGGTTGAGAATAAACATATATTGTAGGGGAAGAAGATTGTGAAAGACTCGAACCTTATTTTGGAAAAAGTATCCGCTACCGCATTGTTCTCGTAGACGAGGGCGGCTCAAACATATCAGAGGTCTCGTGCGAAAAAAAAATTGGGGCCCCTAAATTTTAAGCTAAGTATATATATATATATATATATATATATATATATATATATATACTTATGGGAAGTTAATAGGAACTTGTACCCAAGAAGGTTTAAACCTTTGTAATGAAATTAAGTTAAATCAACAATTAAAAAACCAAAGAATTGTTGAAAGAAAACAAAATATTAATAAAGGTCCTGCCCCCTTGTGGTATCAGAGCCATGGAATTTTGATAGTTCATTATGAAGTTCATAATTCAACATAAGTTTTATGAGTATGTCTTTAAAGTTCAAAGGAATTTTGACTAATAAGTCTAATGTTAAAAACAGTATTAGTAAAGAATCTGAGATACCTCAGAATTTAGATCTATTAAATAGATGGACAATTCCTGAGAGTTGAACCTAGGGACAATTTACCGATTAGGAACTTTTTGAAAAAGCTGGGTTTAAAACAAATTGTTAAAACAACGAGAGAATCTATTTCCTTAGATAATGAAGAAATGATAATTCACTTATTAAATGAAAGTGATATTAATCCTTATAGGTATTCGAACATAAGTTTATACACATAGGATTAGTGCAGAGTTGCATTTAAACCTTTAACCTGTAGAAGGGTTACCTGAAAGTTTTATAGCAGCTTTAAGAGATGGAAGAAATCTTGATTGGAAAAAATCAATCATGGGTGTTCTACAATCCAGCCTGGCTAGAGGGCCAATATATTTTAATGTTTATCCGAATTTACAGCTTTCATTAACTGATAGCAATATTCTTGATGCTTTAACATTAAATGTTAAAACTCATGGTTATAACTATGCTCCAGGATCTGAAGTTATTTGTATATGTTATAGGATTTATTTCAAACCCTTATATACTTTGAATCCTCACTGCAAATTGGCAGATAAAAAATTAAATGAAACAATTATAATTGAAACCAATTTTGGTAGATCTAATATAACTACTAGAAGATCTATTAAGTGGGATGAGATAACTTTCCCTGACAATTGGCAAATAGAAAGGGCCATGAGACCTCAGCCTGTTATACAGACAAATTTATTAAATGTAGTACAGACTCCAGAAGGATCTGTAAGTTTAAATTTTGGAAATAATAATAGGTTAAAAGATGTTTCTAGATCATCAACCCCAAGATCTTGTAGATCTTTCATATCTCCATTAGATCCAGATATCCCTGGACCCTCAAGACTTTTTGAAGAAAATCTTGGACCATCTAGGTTAGCTACTTCTTATATAAAAGAAGATAGAAAAGATGATAGTAGCAATGAATCTATCAAGGATAATAAAGTTGATGGATTAAGATTACATAATGATAATATATTAAGAGCCTTTAATAATAAAAAGGATGTTGAGACTCTGTCTCAAATGAGTTATAATTTAGGTAATGGATAGTAAACCAAAAGTTGACTTTGGTTCTGGTTCTGAAGCCAGAAAAATTATAAGTAATGAATTTAAATTACCCAAATGGGAACTTTTTAGAACATGGTTCTTTGATAATTTTAATAAAATTAGACAAAAAGAATTTCAAAAAGAATTCTATGAATTTTGTGACAAACATAACGAGATTATATATTTTGTTCCTTGGTTTTATTCAACCTATATCCAAAATTATATTAATATTTTGGAAAAAATTATAATTTAACAAATGGTAATATAATAAGGGATGTTAATCCTCCATTAACAGAATTTAAAGTGGAAAATTGTGATTTTCTAGCCCTATCAAAATTATTTGAAGATGATATCTTAAATATTACTGTTAAACAGATAAATTTGTTAATTAAACAAAATAATTTTGCTAATCTTAATTTAAATATATTAGGAGAACAAATGATTTCTTTACATAAGAAAAATGATAGTGTAATAACACTAATGAATAGTCATATTACAGTGGTTAAACCAGAGACTGTTGAACCTTTAAAGGTAGAGACTAATTTACAAAGTCCTCCTGAAATCAAAGACTTCAAGTCAAAGAAATCTTCTTTATGGGAGAAAGATGTAACTGAAAAGTTAGTAGAACTTCTAGGAAGTCAAGTGTCAAAATTAAGTTTAAATACTTTAAGTGAAGAAGAAATTAATCCTTTTGGAAAAGATTCAGATGAATCATCCAATGAAGATAATATTAATGTTGTAATAAATGACTCAGATGATCATATTCATGCTGTAGTAAATGAAAAATGGGCTTCTAAGCCTATCCAAAAGAGGTATTATTATACTAAACCATCCCCAATGGATACTCTTCATGAGGAAGATAATTTTGAGCTTAATAATAGCTATGGTGGAAAATATATCTATGAATGGAACATAGATAATTTTACCCAAAACCAAATTTTTAGTCATATGCATAGAATGCTTATGTACTCTACTATATATATATATATATATATATATATATATATATATATATATATATATATATATATACAAAAAAAGATTGAGTCGTAGAGTGTGATTAAATTGATTTTGGGTTTGAAATTTTTATTTCAGTCTCAAGATTAAATTAGATTTTATAAGATTTAATATTATATGTTTAATTTTTATACTCAATTCAAAGTTAGTTTTGATCAGAATTTAAGTCTTAAATCAGATCAGACACAATCTAAGCTGAGTAACTAAATCTCGTTATTGCTTTCGTCATCAAATGAAAACACGTAAAAACAAGCCGCCGGAAGCCGTGAATAATGAGTCAAAGTTCTATTTCCAAATTAATCATCTTTCTAAATCTCCAAATTAGTTATAATTTCTAAATCTCCAAATTAATTATCGAACTTTTATCGGTATTCATCATTTCCTCAATGGATCTATTTTTTATTTTTGAGTACTTTATTTTTATTTTTTAGAAGTTTTAAGATGAACATTCTGGTTAATTTTTTTCGTTAAAAATGTATTGATTTTTTTTATATAAAATAAAAAGTATAAGTGAATTCTATTTTGAGGAATATAAGTATTAAAAAGAATCCATGTCAAAGAATGCTAGTACATGAATTCTTTTATAATACTTGGATTCTCCTTAAAAAAGAAAACTAGTACAATTGACATAACACTTCTAATTTGAAATGATAAGTTTTGGATTCAGCACTCCGTCCCTCGATAAAAAAATATCTTTTTAATAATTAAAAAATACCCATTTCTAGAGAGCACATATATATATTTTTTATGAACACAACACTATTTATTCATGAAGGATAAGTTACATCCAATGGTAATTTCAGAACACACACCATCAGTTTCAGAGTCACAAAAGACCTCTAAAGGCAAAAAGTCTAAAGAAATAACACCATATCTCTGGTTTCCTTTAGTCTAGAAAGCTAAATTGTGAGCAGACATGTTACAGTTTCTAGGGACTAAAATGACTCTCCAATTTTGTAATTTAAGGAACTTCGTTTTACAATCTTCAGTAACAGTTTATCCCTGCCATTCATCCGCTTCTTTATGGCCCTTCAGGGAGAAGACAGTATTGGCTACATCACCTCAAAAATGATATTGTTCATCTCACAAACAATGGCCAGATTGATGGCCAATTGAGCAGCCTTAGCTTCTGCAGTGAAAGCATCTAGGGACATTCCAGTAGTACATCCAGCAAAGCGTATTTGACCCAACTTGTTTCTAAGAACAATAGTCTGCAGTATAACAGCCATCAGCAAAACCGTCATCAAAATTAATCTTGATCCAGTCAGGAGGCGGCCTTCCCCAGTGCAGAGGTGTTCTAATTACCTGTGGTATTTCTCCTCGACGTCTGGCTGCTTTAGAGTAAGCATTCCCCAGTCTATTGATGTTATCACTGATATCTTCCCACTTCTTCTTAATACCCCCCAAAGTAATAACATTCATTTCTTTCCAACATTGTTCCAGAGAAACTACAGCAAAATTAGTGAACACAATCTGAAATTGATCAAAAGGGAAAATCAAATCAGGTTGGAGGATAACCTCAATCCATTTAGCCATGTCATAATGCTGGAAAGCCTGCATGTTGATGTTCCACTTTGATCTCCACTAGATCAGCTTAATTAAAGGGCATAGTAAAAAGATATGTTCAAGGTTTTCAGCAGCACAATCACAAAAAGTACACTTAGGGTTACATGTATTAACAAAGTTGCCAATTCTGTCATTAGTAGGTAGAATATTGGAGAGGATTTTCCACAGAAAGTGAATGTGTCTAGGATGTAGCTTGGCATCCCACACTTTCTTCCACAATTCCTTTGGGATGCTAGAATTCACGTTGTATCTCCATTTCTATTCTTCACGATAAGCAGACTTAATCGAGAAGTTCCCTGACTTGGAGGGAGACCATACAATGGTATTAGGTTCCATTTGAGATGGAATTTGTATTTTTAGTATAGCCAAAGCTATATCATCACTGAACAGACCTCTGATCACAGCTTCATTCCATGAGTTAGTTTGGTTGCTGATCAGTTGATTTATCCAAACTAGGCCACCAGAAAATTGAGCATCCAAAGGAGGTTTGAAACCCTCCACCCTAGGTAACCAAGGCACTCCCCAAATTCTGAGTAAATGATCATATCCTATTTTGTAGCAAGCCCCTTTTTTTAAGGGTGATTCTACCATTCCAGATACTTTTCCATACCCAAGATCCTAACCCTTTATGATTCTCAGCTTCAAGAATGTTATCATTACCCAAATACTTAGCCTGCAATTGCACCACCCAAGGATTGTTGACTTCAGTGCATAATTTTCATGCCAGCTTGGTGCTAAAAGTGTTATTAATGACATAACTTTTTCTAAAACCCAGCCCCCAGCTTATTTGGGGAGGCAAATTGAGTCCCAAGATTTTAGATATAAGTGTTTGGCCCCATCATCACTGTAGCCCCACCAGAATTTTCTCACATTTTTGTCAATATCCTCACAGATAGATTTAGGAATAGACACTGTTTGCATAGCGTATGCAGGCAGTGCTTGCAAAATATATTTTATCAGAACACCCCTCCCATCCTGTGAAAGACACTTGAGCTTCCAACCACTCAATTTACCTGCAATTTTATCCAAAATGTCTACAAATGCTTTATTCTTGGTTGCTGACTTACAGAAAATAAGTCCCAAATGTTTGGACTTATGGTCACGTTGCCTCATACTAAGTTGATTGCATATATTGCTTATATTTTATCAATGACATTTTTGCTGAAATGAATGAAAGACTTGCATTCATTGATTTCCTGGCTTGTCCATGAACAGAAAGTTCCCAAAGCAGATTTAACACTAGCAACTTCTTTGTCACTAGCTTGATAGTAGATGACCACATCATCAACATATTGCAAGTGTGAAATAGGTGGGCTAGTTCTTCTTATTTTCACCCCATGGATATCACCTGCTGCCTCAGCTCTGGCTAAAATTCTAGAAAGAAAATCAATAAATAAAACAAAGAGGCCTGGTGATATGGGATCACCTTGTCTGATTCCTCTAGAGAGGGTGATATTTCCATAGATAGAACCATTAATAAGTACAGAAAAGTGGGGGGTAAGAAATACTAGACTTGATGAGATTGGTGAACTTAACATAAAAGCCATGGTTAAGAAGGATTTGGATTAAGACATCCCACTCATCTTTGTCGTAGGCTTTAGCCATGTCTAACTTTAAAACCATAAAACCAAGAGCACCAGATTTTTTTTGTTAAACTAGTGTATGATTTCATGGTTTAAAATAGAATTGTCAGAGATCTGCCTACCAGGAATAAAGGCAGACTGAAGTGGAGAAATGATACTATCAAGTATGGGTTTGAGCCTCGGCACTAAGATCTTGGAGATAACTTTATAACACACATTGCAGAGGGCTATCGGTCTGAAATCTTCAACTCTGATAGCAAAATCTTTTTTGGGGATAAGGGCAAGAAAAGTATGATTGATTTTATTTTCAAGATTCCCAGTAAGGAAAAAATGCTGAGTGGAAGCAATGAGTTCATGTTTCACCGTGGGCCAATAAGCTTTACAAAAGTTTGCAGACATGCCATCTGGCCCAGGGCTGGTACCAGATGCCATGCCAAAAACTGTAGTTCTAATTTCCTCCTTAGAAGGCACAAGACATAACTTATAATTGACAAGATCAGAAACGGGGGTTAAAACAAATTACCAAAATCAGGGGGAAACAATGGGAAATAAGAGGAAAAAAGATTTGTGTAACATTGGTAAAAAATATGTCCAATATTAAACCAATATTTTCCCAAGAAAAATCATCTTTTTGGATATGATCAATCCAGTTATACCTTCTCTTAATGATAATCCTCTTTGGTTTAGAAATTTGGATGGGTGTGGAGAAGCATTGGATCTTGAGGAATACACCGGGACATTTCCTCATATTCTGCAAATTTTGGAATGGAATTAGAAGTGTAGAGCATTTGGTCTTCAAGAAAATGGGTCTAATTTCAAGAAAAAAATGTATTATAACTAGGAAAGAAGAAGAAGATTTGAATTCTTATTCCCAAATTACCCTTTTTTTTGGTGTTTTCATTTAATTTTTTACTGACTAACTGTTGACTGTGACTGAAGGGGACGGAAGGACCATGTCTACCAAACGAAATAAGTTTGGGGACCAAAAAATAAAGAAATTTAGAACGGAGATCAAAATCACCAAAGATGTTATGTTTGAGGACTTAATTTCCCAATCTTCTGATTTTATATTGAAAGCGTGGTCTACGGATGAAACCCACTTATCAGGTTGCAGGGGTGAAAATCCTCTGTCCCCATCCGTGTATGTCCCCGTGTCCCTAACCAATCAGAATTTACTATATAAATATTTGTTTCAATTATATATACACATGGTGAATTGTAATTGGTTAGGGACACGGAAACATACACGAACGGGGACAGAGGATTTTTTGCCGGTTGCAGGTGCCCCTCCTTCTCCCTCATCACGTTTCAATCAATGCTTTAACTAAATGTTTGACCAATATTATTTAATTGCTTCTACTGATCTTAATTTTCTGTATTCTATTTTAGATTAGTCCGGAATTAAGATAATGTTTAATTAAAATTTTGACCATTATTTTCTTAATTGCTGCTGCATGATCTATTTTTTTGTATTTTATTCTAGATTAGTCGTACTACCGATATTAATTTTCTGTATTATATTCTAGATTAGTCTGGAATTAAGGTAATACTTAACTAAAATTTTGACCAATATTTTGTTAATTGCTGCTATTGATCTTAATTTTCTGTATTCTATTCTAGATTTGTCCAGAATTAAGGTAATGCTTATAAAATTTTGACCAATATTTTCTTAATTGCTGCTACTGATCTTAATTGTTTGTATTCTATTTTAGATTAGTTCGGAATTAATGTGTCACACATTGTGCTCACGTGACTCATTAGCAGGGACGAAGCCTGAAATTTAGCGTTGGGGCGAAAACTACAACAGTATACCGAATTATATATAAAAAATATTGGGGGCAAATTTGATAAAATATTTCTAACTACATATAAAATTTACTATATGTATTAGTAGGGGTGGAAATGAGTTGAGCTGAGCAGAGCTAAGGCTAGCTCAGGCTCAACCACTAAATTTGCTCAGCTCATATTTGATGTGAGTTAATTTTTGAAGCTCAAGCCCAATTCATCAGTAGTTCACGAGCAGCTCAGCTCAGCTCATTTATCTACAAATATTTTTGAAAAAATACGATGAGTTTAATATCCAACTTATACAAAATAAATCAAGAGATTTTATTAGCACAATAGCATATAATAGAATTTTATATCTTTCTACTAATTATACTATGTAAAGATTCCGGTAAAAAAAAGTTTAATAAGATATAAAATTAAACTAATGTAAACCAACAAAAGTCTAGCTACCAAATATTTTAATCCTTATTAATAAATGTCAAAAGTCTTATTATATAACCAATTTGATTTTTGTGACATGTTTTTCCACCTGAAAAGATAAAAATATAGTATTGTCATAAAAAAAGAGTATGGTGTAGACTAGCAATTAATTATCATTAGTAATAAACGACAAGTAGTAATATACTTTGATCGAGTTTCTCTTAATGTCATAAGTGACTCGCAACTCAATGCTTGAAATATTTTCGGGTAAAGAAGCTCGATATGAATCAATAACTCTTCCATTTTGAGAAGATTATAAGAGATTTTTAGGGTTGTCTTTGTTTATTTTCCTTAAAAATATGTGCGACTACTTTTTTTAAGGGGTATGTGAGGCTATATATATATATATATATATATATATATATATATATATATATATATATATATATAAAGGATGTTACTCCTCCATTAACGAGAGTTTAAAGTAGAAAATTGTGATTTTCTAGCTTTATCAAAACTTTTGAAAATGAAACTCGACTATTACTGTTAAACAGATTAATTTGTTGATAAAACAGAATAATTTTGCTAATCTTAATTTAAATATATTAGGAGAGCAAATGGTTTCTTTACATAAGAAAATTGATAGTGTAATAACACTAATGAATAGTCAAATTATAGTGGTAAAACCAGAAACTGTTGAACCATTATTCAAGAGTAAAATAACTCTTTCTTCTTGGTTTTTAACCATCTGTTCATCCTTTTGCTTTCCTTCTTCTACTATTCTAGCAAAAGAGGGAGCACTTGAACTGCTTGAGGTATTACCTTCTTGGGTCTCCTGCCAGGCTTTAAACCTTGCATATTCATCATCATTTATCTTGGATAAACCAGAAATATCAGAAGCTATCAGCTTCTTATTACCACGTTGTGCAAGGACTTTATCAGGTCCTCTGCCTCTTCCACCTCTTCCCCTATAAGAGGAATTTCCCCTGTATCCTGACATTACTGCATCATTTGGATACATTAAATTCGTATAATTAGAGAAATTATAAGGATCCTCAAATAAATTTATATTATAGGAATTAATATGACCATTAATATTATATGGTTCATCATTTTGATAATTATATCATCATCCATTCTATCACAAAATATTTCTAAATTTTCAGTATCCTGGGATGTCTCAATATGAGATGGTATTGGATGGTCTTTATAAATATGATCTATCCATTCATATCCAGTGTATAACTTTTTATCTGGAGATTTAGATGAATTATCAATATTGTTATCAACTTCCATATCAGCAAATATTTTCAAATCCAATTTTATCAATTGTTCCAAGGATTTATTATCCGGGAGACCTGTGTCTTCATCATCTGAAATTATTATAATTTCTTCATTATTCTCATAACATTTTAAATTAATGTTATCATAATAAGTACAGGTTTTAAACCATTGGTCAAAATACATTTGTTTAACAATTGGATTTAAATAAATCATAAATATTCACGTGTTAGAAAGTCTGGAAGACTATTATCTTCTCCTTTTTTATAAATGATTTCAAAATCAAATGGCGCTAAATTAGCTTGCCATCTAGCAAACATCTGCTTAGAAACATCATGTTTGAAGTCTTTATTAAACATATATTTAGCTGATTGACAGTCTGTTTTTATTATAAATTTTTGATTATATAAATCATCTTGAAATTTTAATACGCATTTAACTATGGCTAGGATTTCCTTAGCTATAGTAGCATAATTTTTCTGACCAGTATTCCATTTTCCTGAATGAAATCTAATCAAGTTTTCTTGTTTGTTTTCAGAATTAACCTGTTTCAGGATTCCACCATACCCTATATCAGAGGCATCTGTTTCTATTATTTTATCCCAATTAGGATTAGATATCATCAAGCAAGGCAAAGTTTTTACTTTCTGTTTAATCTTTTGTATTACCTTAGTATGACTATCAGTCCAAGGTTTATGATTCTTTTTCAATCTATCATATAAGATTGCTGTATCCTCTGCTAAATTTTTATAATAAGGTAGGATGTAATTTAAACTTCCTAAAAATCTCTGTAACTGAGTTTTATCAGTTATTATATCTGGAAATTTACTTCCAAATTCAATACTTCTATTGATTGGTATTATTTCACCTTTCTCAATATTATGACCTAAGAATCTTATCTTAGTCTGGAATAAAATCATTTTTGGTTTTGAAATTACTAACCCATTAGTTATTACTAATTTCTTGAATATTTCCAAGTGTCTAAAATGATCCTCTATTGTTTTAGAAAATACTAAAATATCATCAATATAGACAATTATAAAATCAGTATAATTCATGAAAATATCATTCATAATTCTCTGAAAATCAGAGGGAGCATTTTTCAAACCAAAAGGCATAACATACCATTCATATTGACCAAAAGGCACATTAAAGGCAGTTTTATACCTATCAGCTGGATTAATTTGAATCTGCCAATATCCTGATTTTAAATCAAACTTAGAAAATATTAAGGCATAATATAACCTATCCAATAAATCTTTTTTATTTGGAATGGGATATCTACCCCATTTTAATACCTTATTTAAAGGTTTATAATTTATTACCAATCTTGGTACACCTCTTTCAATTTCTGAGTGTTTATTAACATAGAAAGCAGTACAAGACCAAGGAGAATTAGATGGTCCTATAATTTTCCTTTCTAATAAAGATTGAATTTCTTTTTTACAAAATTCTAAATATTCAGAATTCATTTGACAAGGCCTAGCCTTGGTAGGAATATCTTCCTCATTAAAAGTGTCTTCGTAAGGTAAACTTACCATATGTTTTTTCCTATCCCAAAAAGCATTAGGATGGTCATTACATATTTCTAAGGCAAACTGATTAGTTATATTAACTATTTTCTCCTTTAATTTAGGATTATCCAGTTTTTCATCAACTGTGAGCATATTAACTTCATATTTAAGAAAGCCTAATTGTCTTCCTTTATATAAGATATCATCATATAAATTATTTAACACCTTTGTAAAAGGTTTACTTATCCATTTAAATGTGATTGGTGCATTCTTATAGGTTGCTACCATTTTTTCCTTATCTATCCATCTAAAAGGATAAATTTTATTAATAAATGGTTGTCCTAATATCACAGGAACAGATAATTTATTCTTAGTTAATAAGAAATTTAATGGTATACATTTACCATCAGTACAAACCATAGTTTTGGATAACTTATATTTAATATCCATTTTATCACCACCTGCATGTTTAATATTATGAGTGGTTTTTTCAAAATATTTAGTAGGTATTACCCCTTCTTGAATAATATTCAAATCTGCACCACTATCAAATAAAGCGGTGAATTCCTGAGAATAATAATTTCCTATTAATAAAGTAATTTTTATATGCCATTTCTGTATAGTTACATACTCTAGCATCTGTAAAAATTCTTCTTTTTCATTTTCAGAAGTTTCTTTAAGAATTTCTTCTTTTGCTTTATTTTTAAATTTCTTGTCAATTTTATCGACAATAGTCATGGTTTCTAGATTAGAAATCCTAGTATCATTTTCAACATTTTTCTTTTTTAAATCTTTAATTTCAGATTTAAGATTATCAATCTCTTTAAGAATATCAGATACTGAAGTTGGTTTTTCCTTAGAAGTTTTATTTTCTAAGATCATTTTATGAACTTCAGACATACTATATTCTTCCTTATATTTGTTAATATCAAATTCTTCTTTAATATGAGTTTTACTCTTAGAAGTACTAGGTGTATTACCCATCTGATCTATCATTTTTAATCTTAATTCTGGATCCTTAATTGTTTTTAACAATTCTATCCAATGATCAGATTCTAAGACATTAATTTCAAGATCTTGTTCTTGAAATTGTGATATCATCTTATAAAGCTGTTCATCCTTCCTAGGAGGCTTTATACAAGATTGTCCTATTTGACAAGGTTCACATTCAGATTCATTAGAAGAACTAGTATAATAGTCACTTTCTATGATATCCAAACTATCAAATTGATCTGAACTATCAGTTGAATCTAGCAATAATTTGCATAATTTATCTTTGACTTCATCGTCAAATTCAAGATTTTTAATCTCTTTTTTAGTCCAACAATTTTTTGCAATATGTCCGACTTTTTTACATTTATTACAAACAATTAGTTTGTCTTTCTTCTTATTATAATTCTTATATTTTTTAGAAGATTTCCTCTTTTCTTTCTTATCAGCTTTTTCCTCTAATTTCTTTTTAGAGTACTTTCTTTTCTTCTTTCTATAATAAGAAGGTTTATCAAGGATTTGTTTTTTTACCTTTGTGCTTATAAGCAGGCATATCCATACCAAATTGACCACAAAATTCACCTAATTGTTTTCTTTCAACAATTCTCTGGTTTTTTAATTGTTGATTCAATTTAATTTCATTACAAAGGTTTAAACCTTCCTGGGTACAAGTTCCTATTAACTTCCCATAACTATATTCCTGATAAGGAATTGTAGGTTTATTTAAAGATTTTTTAATTCTTTCCGCAAATAAGTGTGGTAAGCCATCTATAAATTTGGCTTTCCAATGAGTACTATCACTCTCTGGTAGTTGTAATACTCTGTTCATAAAAGTATCTTTATACCATCTAAAATCAGTAAGTGTTTTACACCTAAGATTTTGCAATAAAGTTCTAATAGTATCATAATTTTTCGGAGAAAGTCCCCCGTAAAATGTTCAATTATCTCGAACTACTAGTGTATAAACAACATTTTCTTTGGTTTCACCATTTTCAACTTTAATAGCTTTTTAAAAATGCCTTCTCTAGTTTCGGGTTTTAGATAATTATCCCACCAACCTTTTAGTTGGCTTCGTAAATCCTGCAACTATCATTTTTGCAATGTTAAGGTCACTATTACCTTCATTTTTAGCAATTGTAGAATACATAAGTATCCTATGCATATGACTAAAGATTTGATTTTGAGTGAAATTATCTATGTTCCATTCATAGATATATTTTCCACCATAGCTATTATTAAGCTGAAAATAATCTTCTTCTTGAAGAGTATCTATTGGTGAGGGTTTAGTATAATAATACCTCTTTTGAATAGGCTTAGTTGCCCATTTTTCATTTACTACAGCATGAATATTATCATCTGAGTCATTTATTACAACATTAATATTATCTTCATTGGATGATTCATCAGAATCTTTTCCAAAAGGGTTTATATTATCACTTAAAGTATTTAAACTTAATTTTGAGATTTTACTACCCAAAATTTCTACTAACTTATCAGTTACATCCTTCTCCCATGCAGAAGATTTCTTAGACTTAAAGTCTTTAATTTCAGGAGGACTTTGTAAATTAGTCTCTACCTTTAATGGTTCAACAGTTTCTGGTTTTACCACTGTAATTTGACTATTCATTAGTGTTATTACACTATCAATTTTCTTATGTAAAGAAACCATTTGCTCTCCTAATATATTTAAATTAAGATTAGCAAAAACTATGGTTTGTACTGATGGTAAATGTATACCATTAAATATATATATATATATATTGAGCCAGCTCATGAGCCAAATGAGTCAAACTCTATCTAACTCAAGCTCGACTCATATTTTAGATAAGCCAAAAATCTTGACTCATGTATCGCTTATTTAGCTCATGAGCTGAGCTTGTCGAGCCGAATATCGAATCGAATCGTGAGCTACTCACGAGCCGGCTCAACTCACTTCCACCCCTATGTATTACTCCCTCCATTCCTAAATATAAGACTCTTTAGACAATTTTAGAAAATTAAGGAAATTGTCATTTTTACCAAAAGTTCCAATATTACCCCTCTCTCACTTCTATAGCATAAGAAAGAAAGGAAAAAATAGGGATGACAGAGGCCGCAAATAAAAGAAATGCCGAGGGTATAATTGGAATAAATTGTTGACAACTAATAAAAGAACCTTAAACGATAATAATTTGGATACGTATAAATTTCCTAAACGACAATTAATTTAGAATGGAGGGAGTAGTATTTTTAAAAATTTCAGGGGCGACTGCTACCCTGCCCCCTCTGTCTTCGTCCCTGCTCATTAGTGTGGTATCATTTATCACCACATACTTGATCATTAAGCTCGCTATTATATAATGGATATTACAAAATTATTATGAGTAATTAACCTCATTTTATATATAACACGCAAACATTTTAAACATATCTCATGTGACAATTATCGTATAAAGCAAGTGTTGTCTTTGCTGAATAATTAGCCACTTTGATCATCAACGTTTTTTCGTCTAGCCACTTTGGTCAAAATTCAAGTTTTTTAACTTATTTCATCATTAAACATTTTTCTACTTGCCATTTTTGTCAAAAATAATTTTTTTTAACTTTTTTTCATCACTAAAGTTTTTTTCATTCTGCACATTTTGGTCACTAAAGTTTTTGTGATCCGCCATTTTGGTCAAAATTTTTAGTGACCTAAATGGCAGTAATGAAAATACTTTAGTGAGCAAAATGGCAGAATGAAAAAACTTTATTGATCAAAATGGCAGATAGAAAAAAACTTTAGTGATGAAAAAAGTTAAAAAAATCATTTATGACCAAAATGGCAGTAGAAAAATGTTTAATGATGAAATAAGTTAAAAAACTTGAATTTTGACCAAAGTGGCTAGGCGAAAAAACGTTGATGATCAAAGTGGCTAATAATTCTGTCTTTGCTCCTCTTCTATTAACTAGATATTTTTTAAATCAATATTTTAGTCTGAGGTTTACTTTTCTAAGAACTTATTAAAATAAATATTAGCTAGTTTATTATTCCTAATGAATCTTTTCAACCACAAACTGTTACACCGAAACGCTCCAAAAATAGGTTCCTTGTTTGTGTATTTTATTTTTTTTCCAAGTCCTTTAAGTTGAATTATAAGCATGACTTGAAATCACCTATATTATTCCTCTATTTTATTTTATTTTATTTTTGGGTTGAAGTTATAGATTTTTTCCTCAACTTGAACCAATGTCTCCCTCTCATTCATTTATCTTGTAATGCGCACATCTTTGTTTTTTGCTCGCATGATTGTACATGCATGATGTACGTACATTTTTTTTTTAAACTCATGAATTTTATATATCTTTTAAATTCATGTTTTGAAAATATTAAGGGACACATTTTCAAATGTCGTATAACGTATATTAGTTATTTTTTTAAATTATAATTTTTATATGTAAGTTTCTATTTAATAATAACCTCTTTATAGTAGTATTTCTCTCTGATTCCGAGAGTATTATTGTATAGAAGTTTTATGTAATTCTTTAATATTCTAAGATTTTATCGTTTTCTTTCTGTTGAATATCTAACGATCTCTTTTAGGAGATTGTGCAATTGTCATTCTCCAAAGGGTGAAGTTTGAGATGGTGGACTCAACTATATCCATGGATGTTATGTATATAGCAGTTTTTATTAGTATCACCCGTAAAATAAGTAATGTATTTAAATGGGTGGAAATCGTCTCTTCCTGTGTATGTTTTCATTCCTGTATCCAACTAATTAGAATCGCTATGTTGACATTTTTTTCAATTATATATACACATGACAAATTGTGATTGATTGGGTACAAAAACAAAAAACATACATATGAACATATGATTTTTTTTTACCGTATTTAAACACGTTTGGTAACTCATAACCATCTCAAGTTAACTATCAATCTATCACACAGTAAAATAGTTTGATAACTCAACCATCTCAAACTAAGTTAACAAAACGGTTGTTTAAGTACTTAGCAAAAAAAAAAAGAAAAAAAGAAAAGAAAAGATTGAGCCAATATTTTATCACTTGGTTGGATTGGGTTGGATTCCACTTCTTGTTGTTCTTGGATGATTGTATAAGACAAGAAAGTTCAAAAGGGTTGAGCCACCACTTTAACGGCCCTACCTCCCCCATCTCTAAGCGCCCCGGCTCCTATACTGATCAGTGTTCGGTACATGCGGGCCAAGTCAGCCATTGAATTTTGTACTTTTGATCCAACAACTGACTGTGCTACAAGGTATTAAAGGATAAATTTATTTTTGGCTGTCATTTTAAGCAGAAAAATGAAATTTCAAATCCCTAATTTCTCTCTCTTTTATTTTTAATTGGTAAAAGATAATTTCAGATCCCTAAAATCTCTCAATTTTCATATCTTTGCTTCTCTCGCTGGTTCATCACGTTTCTTCTCTCTTTTGTCTTCTTTTTTTTATTTTGTTAAAAAACTGATTTATTTAATGAAAAATTATAAAGTAACTGTGGAAGAATATGCAAATAGCGATGAATGGAAAAGATTCAGAGATTTTCTTGAAAAGAATGGTGTCCTTTACGGTGGCCACATAAGTTCGCTTCACGATAATGGTTTATTTGGAGACCTGGCAAAAGGAAATGCCCGACCGATGTGATTTCAGTAAGTAGTTCTTACCTTTGGACATCTGTTACCGATATCAACAATTGAATCACTTTTTTTTATCCATTTTGACAGGTCGAGAGCGATAATGATGATACTAGGATATCTAAAATATCAAAGCAAACAGTTGTTCTTTGTAATGAATCAAAAAATTGTGTGTTTTTTTATTTATAAATGACACTGTTATTTATGTTGTTTCTCATGTTATTTATTCACATTATCTGAAGTTTATCATGAAACATAGTTGAAGGGATTGGAAGATGAGCACGAAGATCAGAATGGTAAGACATGTGACATACAGAACATGTGTTCTGGTGAAAAATCGGTGTTCAGAATGCAAGAATAAGTGTTCTATGACAGAAACCTATTATGTATGTCAGAACATGTGTTTTTTTTTCGACAGAACAGGTGTTCTGTCATCCAGAACAGGTGTTATATCGGAAAAAATAGGTGTTCGATGTATAAAGCAAGAAGAGTGAACAATTTGTGACAAAAAGTTTAGTGATTAATACATTACCAACTTACCTTAGCTGTTTTTTTATTTATTATTTTTTATTATTTTTTATATCTATTTTGTATTCAGCTATTACACCCCTGATGGTGAAAATTGAGTTCCACCTCCTCGACTAGAGCTGAAAAAGAGGAGCTATCCAACAGGTCAAGGAAGAAGTTAAGGAGAGTTGAGTTAAAAAAGCAGCAGACAAGGGTCAAGGATATATTAGGCAGCGAGTAAAAGAGGCAGAAGACACTTCATACTTAGATGAAGAAAGCATTCATCTCACACTTTAAGCATTAGATATCTTAAATATGTAGCTTGTTGGTGTTGAACACCTTAACCATTAGACTAGTTATTTTTTTGGGCAAATTCAGTTGTTCAATGCACATGTTCTATGATATTGAACACATGTTCTTTGATTGTGAACACCTGTTTTTTTAGTGTGCACATTTGTTGTATGATTATGAACACCTTCTGTATTGGTTATGAAAACCTATTATTTTTGTTATGATAAATAACGTACTTTTTTAAGTTTACAAACACTTGTTTTAATTGTTTGATCTCTTTTTGTAATGTAAATCTATTTTATTAATGTGAACACCTGTTTTTTTAGTGTGAACACCTGTTTTTTTTTTTTTATTTATTTATTGTGAACACATGTTTTAAAATTACCAATTTGTCTATTTTCCAAAACACTACATAATTCATAAAACGACCAAAAATCTCAAATCATTAAACGACCAAAAAACTACAATCTATTACCACAATAAACTTAATTGAAATCCAAAATATTCATTCTTCGGGAGTGAACACCTGAAATTGTTATTTTTCTTCCATATGAAAGATTTATACATCTTTCATATCACCACGGCTCCAGTGCGGAATGGAAAATGTCCGTATGTACGGAACAGATTCCCATATGTTGGATTAAATTTTTTAGGGCTGAGATTGATTTAAAAAACACCTGTTCGCCGAACACCTATTTTTAAGCAAAATAAATGTTCCGCATATACTGAAAAAAACCTGTCCCGCATAGGAGCCGGACTGCTTTCAGTTTCATATACATCAAAGTTCTTGATGCAAAATTTAACAAATCTTCATGAAGCCCGGAAAGTTTTATTTGGGGAAAAATCACAAAATTTAGATTTTTTAAAAAGTTTGATTTTTTTTCATGATGAATGCCTCTATTATCCATTAAATCTTCATAATGGCTATACTTTTCTCTATTGTACAGAGAAAATTGAATTTGGCAGGTTTTTTAGAAGGGGCTACAGATTCTGATTCAGACATTTTTTTAAATGAAAAAGAAAATGTAATCTTTCGGATGAGTAAGGCGTTTGGATGATTTTTGCTTTGGAACAAAGTTGCAGACACTAAAGAAGAACCATAGAGAAACAACTGATATGTAAGAGGAAAAATGATTAGGAAGAAAAATAGGTTTTGAGGAAGAAGGTGAAAAGGCGTCGCGGCTCCTATGCTGAACCAAAAAGGTTCAGTATGTGCGGGCCGGCCCTGTGAGCCGTTGGATCTTATACTTTTGATCCAATGGCTGTGGCAAAAGCAGGGGTATTTATGGAACTGAATTGTTTGGCTGTCCATTTAAGCGGGAAATGAATTTTGAATCCTATTTTTCTCTCTCTCTCTCTCTCTCTCTCTCTTTTCCTTTTAATTGGTAAAAGAGACTTTCAGATCCATAAAACCTCTACCATTTCATCTTTTTCCTCCTCTTGAGGCTTCATCATCTTCTCTCACTTTTAATCGTGTTCAACCTATTTCTTCTGGACGACACTTTCTCTCTTGGTGCTATTCAGAAATCAGGAGAAAAGTTGAGGTTTTTTTGGGTGTTGTTCTTGCTCTACGGAAGGTTCATGCTACAAATACTTTGATTTCTGGGTTTTTCTTGAAGATTTGGAAGCCCATTTCTTGGATTATACTTCCTTAGGAAGTCTGTTTTTAAGGGTTACAAAGTCCGATTTTGGTGATAATTGCTTTGGGTTCTTTGCCTAAATTAAATTTTAGGATCTGAAGGTAAGTTTTTCTTGGTTTTTTTGGCATAAGCGTGATTCACTCACATTTTTGCGATTTTTGGATGATTCGGTAAGAGTTTGATGCTCAAACTTTACGATTAGTTTCAGTCTTTTAACTGTGAACAAGAGTATATGTTTGGTTTTCGGTTTAATGGTGTGTAGAGATTGGACTTTTTATTTGAAGAACCCGACTTTTTACGCGAAATGTTGCTTAAACTTTGTAGGCGTTTTCTCACTGAACACATGTTCTTTGTAACTCGAACACATGTTCTTTGTCACGGGAACACGTGTTCTATGTCACGGAACACATGTTCTTTGTCACATAACACATGTTCTTTTTTTGTGTATAGGTACATTGTCCCGGATTACTTACTGGCAACCATCCGCAGCATGATTCGAGTACACTTGCAATATCCGGGACATAGAAAATATGAAGCATCTCATTCAAAGGTTATTCACTAATGGTGATTTCGATAATGGCAGATGACATTAACAAAGAGATTGCGAGATAGGAAGTTGATGGTGGAGGAGATATCTGCGGAGAACATGTGTATTCTTGGCATTAATGAATTGTATTCTTGGCTCTTTTTTGTAGTTAATTGACTCTTTTTTGTGGTCGTTTAATTAATTGTATTTTTGGCCTTTTATATACTAGTAAACAAAATGTAGTAAATTTCGAATGAATTTATGTATATTGTGATAATTGACCTTTTGTTTTTGGTAATTTAATGAATTAGTAGATTCTGGTAATCTTTTGCACAAAGTGTCTGGTGAATGTTTTCTTCATCTAGATATGAACTGGTTTATGCATCTTTTTGTCGTTGTTCAATATGCTTGACCATTGCCTCGTTTGCCTTTTTTAACTTTACAAATCTCTTTAACCTCTTCCAAGAAGACATTTGTCTTACAAAGAACACATGTTCTATTAACAAGAACACATGTTCTCTTGCCAAGAACACGTGTTTTTGTTTACTGAACACACGTTCTCTTACCAAGAACACGTGTTTTTGTCTAATGAACACATATTTTTTATTGAAAACTCGTTTAAGTAGCATTTCAATCTAAAAGTTACGAAGAACACATGTTCTCTTACCAAGAACACGTGTTTTTGTCTACTGAACACATATTTTTTATTGAAAACTCGTTTAAGTAGCATTTCAATCCACAAGTTGCGAAGAACACATGTTCTCTTACCAAGAACACATGTTCTGTTAACAAGAACACATGTTTTTGTCTACTGAACACATATTTTTTATTGAAAACTCATTTAAGTAGCATTTCAATCCAAAAGTTACGAAGAACACATGTTCTGTTAACAAGAACACATGTTTTTGTCTACTGAACACATATTTTTTTTTATTGAAAACTCATTTAAGTAGCATTTCAATCCACAAGTTACGAAGAACACATGTTTTTGTCTACTGAACACATATTTTTTTTATTGAAAACTCATTTAAGTAGCATTTCAATCCACAAGTTACGAAGAACACATGTTCTCTTACCAAGAACACGTGTTTTTGTCTACTGAACACATATTTTTTTATTGAAAACTCATTTAAGTAGCATTTCAATCCACAAGTTACGAAGAACACATGTTCTCTTACCAAGAACACGTGTTTTTGTCTACTGAACACATATTTTTTTATTGAAAACTCGTTTAAGTAGCATTTCAATCCAAAAGTTACGAAGAACACGTGTTTTTGTCTACTGAACACATATTTTTTTATTGAAAACTCGTTTAAGTAGAATTTCAATCCAAAAAGTTATGAAGAACACACGTTCTGTTAACAAGAACACGTGTTTTTGAGTGTTCACAAGAAATCCATTCCAGAAGCACCAAAATGACTTCTTTGAAATAAAACCCAGCAAGTTCTATCTTCATTTTATTATTTAATTTCTCCTCCTAATATCCCAAAAAGATTCAATAGACCAAGCATAAACCTATAAAAAAAACTCTTTAAAATCTGGCTTGTTCCATACAAAAACCAAATAAATCTGAAACAAATCATAAATCGAACAATATAAATCATCTGAAACAGCATAAATCGAACAACAACAAAAAAATCCAAGTTTTTCACTCTTTTTTTCTTCCCATTCTGCTTAAATTTTGAATAGATAAAAGAGACCCAAAAAATTAATGAGAACTCTTGATTAAGAAGAAATTTTGGAGAATGAATAGCAGCAAAAAATCAAAGCTTTTCACTCTTGAGCAAGAAGAGGAAGAAGAAGATGAGACGTTTTTCTGAATTTTTGGGGACGCCGAACTGATGTGACGGTTCGGTGTCCCCTTTTTCTTTTTCTTTTTCATTTGTGAATTTACGTTTGTGCCCTTTTTAATCATTTTTAAAATCCAGCCGTCGATTCAAAAAAAATTTGAATCAACGGCCGGATCTGCGGCCCGCACGTGCGGAACTTTGGGGGTTCCGCACAGGAGCCGGACTGGTGAAAAGGCGTCACTTTTGACTTTTTGGATACATTGGGGACTCCAAACTGATGGGACTATTTGGTGTCCCCTTTTTTTTTTCTTTTTTTTATTTATAAAATTACTTATATGTCATTTTTACCATCTTTAAAATCTCAGCCGTCGAAACAAAATAAATTTGAATCAACGACTAGATTAGCGTCCCATGTATACTGAATATTTAGTGTTCCGCATAGGAACTAGACTGATCTCTAAGTTAGTAGACCTGCAAACGAGCCTATTAAAAGAATTGAGCCGCCACTTTAACGGCCCTTACCACCTCATCTCTAAGTTAGTAGACCTAAAAACGAGTCGAGCCATTCACTAATGGCTTGCAAGAAATTCAGTAATTGAGTAAAATTCGATCCAAAATTTGCTACTCAACGAACCGAACCCGGGATTTCGTTGCTCGCCTCGAAGATCGTTAACGTCTTAACTTGTGAGCTTGCTTCATGAGCTCGAATTTGAATAAGCTCAAGTTTATATATAATTCTATCTATTTCATTTTTCATTGAGAAAGTAATATATTCTAACAAAATTAATAGAGAAATAATTAGACTTTTAATTCGGTAGAATATATTTATTTTTCATTCTGTTAAAAAAATATATTTATTTATTTTTCATTGATTCTTAAATAATAGATCTATATACATTATACGAAGTTAGAAAAACTATTTTGAAATAATAAAAAAATTGCTTGCTTGTCACTTTATCCCATTTTTTGTTCATTAAGTTTAGACCTACTATTCTTATCTCTATGGATTGATTATTTTTTCCTTATAAATTTGGATTAAGATTTTATATCTGCGTATTATTTTTTCTTTTCAATTTGAATGGACTATGGCAATCCTTTTCAATTTGGATGGACTATGGTCAAGTGCATAACTCGTAATTAGGAAACTCAAAATCAAATCTTCGCTACGTCAAAAAAGTAAATGGGTAGACTATTTTTTGGCAAAAAATCGTCTGTTCTCGTTATGTGTCCCACGAATAGATATTTGTCATGTGTATATTTTTTCTCTGTGGGTTCTACTATTTCTTTAAGGTTATAATTTTTTTATTAAAAATTTAATACATATCATTTTCTTATTGGTGGGATAGGGAAGGGAATACCGAATGGGGACAAAGGATTCCTAACCCTATTTTTCCTTTACAATTTGGATGGATTTTTTCCGTTTTCAAATTGGATTGAGTAAGGATTTATATTTTCATGAGTAAATTGTGATAAAGAATTAAATATTTTAATTTTGATAAAATTAATGATATTGTCATCATTTTGATTTTATATTTGTTTGAGATATTAATAAGATTAGATTTTAAAATTTGTGTTCGAATTTGGCCCGAAAAAACTTGACTTTGAATCGAGCTTTTTTTAAGTCGAGTTGAACTCGTTTAAAAGTGTATCAAACCTAATTCGAACTTGAGATTTTTTGTAATATTGAACTTAAACCGAACTCGATTTTTAGAATTTTTTAGACGGTGTTGAGCTCAATGAGCTAGAGACTATATATTACAAGAGACTACTCAATATAAACGAAATCGAGCTTTAGAAATAAAAGAACTAGAGACTCTAGTCAGGGGCGGATCCAGGATTATATTTTAGGGTGATCCCTCCAGTGGCGGAGTCAGGAAATTTTCTTTGGGGGGCACAATTAACATTGACAAAATAAATTTATAAAGTCATATAAATATTGGCGGAGCCAAAAAAATTTTTTTGATGAAATATTATAAACTAGAGTTATTCACATTTTGTTCACCCTTTTCACTCTACTGGTCAGTGCTTCATAAACCTCCAAGTCCTCTGAACTCATATTGTGGACTTTTTATTGTGAAATTTTTATAGTTTTACAAGAGAGCCCATTGTAGATTTTTTATTAGTAATTTTATTTTTTAGTCTCTTACACACTTAAGTTTGTTACCATTTTAACCAAAATTGTTAAAATATAAGTGGTGTCATTCCTATAATTCACAAACTAAATAATTTAATTTTAAATCGTAAAGTGATTCAAAATGGGATACAATAAACAATGTTCACTGAGACAGGTGTTACAAAAAATAAAACTAAAACTAAAACTAAATAAATAAATAATTTAATTTTAAATCGTAAAGTGATTCAAAATGGGTACAATAAACAATGTTTACTAGATGAGGTGTTACAAAAACAAAACTAAAACTAAATTTTTTTTTTTTTTCGTGTAAATCCGCCACTGTCAACAAGTACCAGAATCCACAGTCTATGATCTCTTTACATTTGAATAATATGACTGAAAAAAGTATCGAACTGGCAAAAAAATCGCCTGTCCCATATGTTCACATTTCTATACTCAATTATTCTTTTCCTCCCAAATTATCTGTCCACATTTCTTTTTTAATCTGTCTCAAATTATTTGTCCACTTTCTAAATAAATGGTTCATTAATGATGATTTTTCTAATCTTACCCTTTACATTAAATATTGGAAAGAGAAAAATAAAGAGAGAAAAGAAGGTGAATTAAATTGGGAGTAACATTAAATAGGGTTATGTTTGACATTTTATCATATTCCACTATAAAATTTGATGAAACCTTAATTACTGTACAAAATACAAAGTTGACAGATAATTTTGTACGGAGGAAGTACTTACAATTTGCTACGTGTATAAATAATTGAAAAAAATGTATACATTGTGAATTATGAATAGTAAATACATGTATCAAGACATATATGGGACATGCAATTTCCACCCATCGGAACCATCTCTTTGACACTTAAAAATATTTCATTCTATCCATAGAAGAAGAAGAAAACTTAGATATAATATATCAAAAGTTGATTACCAAAAGTTCCATATAAATTACCTATTTTTACTATGGATCAGATTTATATATATCCACACATACACCTTATCCATATTGAGGTTGGCGAACATTTTTCATTCTATACTGTATTTATTCAAAGATGAAAATGAATGGTCATTTTATGGCTTGTATCCACAATTAGTAAGTCCTTCTTAGATTACATACAGTAACTTACAATTTAAACGGTATATACGAGTTGGATAACAATTACTAGAGATAGCAATGAGACTGTGTGGGAACAGATCTAGATCATGGTCTCCAGTTCTTCTTTTTGTATTTTTAAATATTTTATGTGTATTTATTAGTTGAGGTGAGACAAATCGGGACGAGGCCGGTGTATCATCTCTCCCGCCTCCAACTTAAACATGAGAGTTCTCAGCCCAACTGGACTGGATCGGACTAGAACCTCCTTAGCAGTTACCTATAATTATTCATTATGACAAAATGACAACTTATCCAAATAAACCTATAGTCGTGACTGGAATTAATAAATCCTACTTAAATTGTAAGCCATGAACTCGCGTTTCAAAAAAGTATTATCCGTGACAGATAAAACTTACCTAACATGACGATTAGTTACCACATAATGCCAACCTAATGCAAATTAAACCATTGTCATGAGGTGCACATTAGCAAAATTAGTTATATATTACCGGGTTTCGCCTTAGACTATCGCACTATTTGCATAATAGGCCAACCATGACATCCAAAATAGGGGGAGAAATATTTTTGGCAAGGATGGATTTGCTCCGTCCTCAATCAGTGACGGATTTGCCAAATCTGTCACACCCCGTGCCCGATTATGACCTGGCAATACCTCATTGCCAATGAGGCACAAAAGCCAAAGCAGAAATTATAAGTTTCATTATATCATACTATTTAAGGAAACCAAAGTCTTACATTATAATAAAGTGCAAATCTTTATTAAGAGTTATTACAACTAAAAGTTTCAAAAATTAAATATACTAGTTCAGCTATTACACATGATCAGGTTAGATCATTCATCAAAGCCCTCATCCCAAGATTCCACATACTCATCATCAGGTATTTCGTCATCTACAAATAAGAAAAGTAAAGGCATGAACTATGTAGCCAGTAAGCATCAACACCATTGGGATATATCAAATAGGACACAAAACCATTTCTCAACTTTCCCAAAACCATTGAAAACATAACACAACTTTATTTGACTTAGTACAACCTTTAAAATACTTGCAAAATACTTTAAAGAACTTATAAGAGTTTTGTTTTGAAAAGAAACAGAAAAGAAATCAAAACTGGCTTAAATAGGACCCTAGGAAGAACCCTACGACGAAGCATTAGTGTCACACCCCGTAACCAGGGTCGATGACATGGCAGTGTCTCATTGGTTAGTGAAACACCAAAGCCGACAAACAGAGTTACTAAAAGAAATTTAATTATGAAATAATCCGAAACAAGAGTTCAACAGCGGAAACTAATTAATACAAATGAAATTGTTCAACGATACTAATAATAAAATAAACTAAATTATTAAATTTAAACCGGTTATGAATCACTCTTCATAATCCCCATCACAGATACCAACATCTTCGTAGTGTTGCTCATCACCTAAATCATCCGCACGAGAAAGAGGATGGGACTCGAGCTACGGTGCTCGGGTGAGGGACCAACAAGAAGAACAAACAAGTATAAAAAAAACAAATAAGCTAAGTAGCCATATTCAGTCGCATCTAAACGCTTACATAACCGAGTGCACAACAAGCACCACGCATTGCTCATACACTACACTCGATTACAACACCGTTTAAACACTAAGAGCATCACTACCGCTATGACACACAATCCCGCCACATGAGCTGACTCATCTATTCACTCCCAATCAACAATAACGGTAATGGCCCTAGCTATTATCCGAGCTAGGACGACTCGTAAAATGCAAAGCGCTGGGTTTGGTACGGTCCCCCAAACGACGGGCCCAGGGTTTAAGGATCCATTCTTTTTATTGTGTCATTGCCCACCACAGTGGACTCAACAAAGCCATTACCGTCCCAATGATAACCTCATCGGGTGAGGGTTCAGAGACGCGTATATCAGAAGACCTCTCGGGTCACAGAATCGAGATCGTAATGCAGAGCGTAACGAATCCTCGCTAATTAGTCGCTCCTAGACAAGAGCTCGAGAGGGCGATGCACTCGATCGACCAAAACCACATATAACTAAAATCAATGACTCCAAAATATGACGACCAAAGCGGTAACATTTATGCAAGTTCAATATAAGTCCAAATAATCCAAGATTCACAATTATCAGATAATTATGACAATTTACATAAAGCAATAACAAGAACGCAGTAATCAATAAACGAATCAGATTATAACGAATTTAAATCATTGCCAACACAATTTATAAAATATCGAAAGCAATAAAAACCATTCGTGCAAATATTTCGTAAATAGAATAATTTATCCGCTTTTACTGTGCAGAAATAAATGCGTAAATTAAATGACGTGAAGGTCCCTACCTCTTACGAAGACAATTAAAAACAGAAAATTCGAGACAGCACTGCCCAGCCTTACTCGCGGAGCTATAATTTTCTGCACGAGACTCGGAATGGCGTTCCGTCTGCGCTCACTCGAAGCTTATTCGATTATCTTCGAATCGGTATATAATAGGTTGAAAACGGATAACTAACGCTCACTCAGTAATCTTTCAAAGTTCAGAACAGAAAATCTAAAACTCACAAAATCTTCACTGCTTCTCTATGTTCCCTTGCGGCTCACTCAGCAGCTTCTTTATTTTATTGTTATAAGGCACACGACTCTCAATGGAAGAATATGAATTTCTGGCTGCTCCCTCAAGAATTCGTGATTGTGATATGCCAGGATATATGTATATATATATAGACGTATACTACCTATCCTCAAACCCATTATCCCCATGACCCCATGAACTCCACTCCCCAGATGCCTCAATCCCACGTTCTGCCACTAAATCCTTTCTTTTTATTTGTTTTGTTGCCTTGCACGGTTCCCGAGAACCTCTCACCCACACACACACGTTTTGTTTTCCTTGTAATTCTATTTATATCTAATTATTCTAATCCCAATTAAAATACCCAATTATCTAATTAAATTACTACTCTAGGTGAATTACAATTAAATCCCTTAATTACGATACGTGTACGAAGCACCCCACAACGAATCGTACCAAATAATGTAACACGCAACATGTTATAAAAATTAATTAGGCACGTAGTCACGTAATGACATGAAATAAAACACGCCTACGAAATAAATCACATGAAAATAAATTACACGTAAAATAACACATACACGAAAAGTTACGGGTATTACAATTAGTCCGCACATTCGTCAGGGGTTGGGCAGAAAGCCCCAGTAGTTTGCCGGATGATGTTGAGGATGAATGATAGGACGAACTATTCGTCCGTGGCCTCTAGAAAAATGATTTCTCAGTAAC